>CAXIVR010000012.1:25397249-26597249 GCA_964035755.1 Teleogryllus oceanicus | reverse complement strand
ACGCCGCGCGGTGCCGCGCTGTTACAGGACGAACACGAGAATGACGACGACGCGGCGTCACGGCGTGGACGATGGGCGAGACTCGTTGGTTATGGAAATCGGTGACGATTGCGACGCAACGACTGGGAGAGGTGGCTTATGGCATTAACTGATGTTACAGTAGTGACTCTGACTGAAAAGTCCTAGGTTCGAGTCCCAATTGTGCCAGGATTTTCGACACTAGCTAGGTTGAGTTTTGTCGCTGTCTGGAGGAGAATTCTAGCGGCCGGCTGCTCTGATCGGTAGTTTTCCGTGGTTTCTCCGATCAACACCAGGCAAATGCCGGAGCAGTGTCGCTGCAGTGCCTCTGATCGGGAAGTCCTAGGTTTGCGTCCCGATGTTGCCAGGATTTTCGGCACTAGCTAGATAGCTACGTCGAGTTCCGTCGCCGTGTAGAGGAGAATTATAGCGGCCGACTGCTCTGCTCGGTAGTTTTTAGTGGTTTCTCCGATCAACACCAGGCGAATGGCGGAGCAGTACCCTAACAAACGGGCCACAGACCACGCGCGATCTTTCCTTCCCATATCTTGTGCTATTCTACTTAGACACACACGCACGAAAATACACTGCTCAACACATATCTCTGATGACCAGTCAGACGCTAAGAGGTTGACCTGACTGCGGCGGTAACTGGTAGGGGAAAATCCGGTAACCGAAGGGTAGGTCATCATCCAGCGGGGTAACATCACAGCCACCTTCCGAACAAAAAACATGCACAACCCTTACGGGACTAATGACCTTACAAGTCGATGCGCCCGGAATCCAATCAATCAGTGTCGCAAGGGATGTTGGTAACCTAAAATTACGAGATACAGGATGCGTATGGATGATAGTTCTGATGAAGCCGAAGCCAATGATGCGAACGTGCGTGATGTAGTAGTACTACGATGGCGATAAGTACGTTTACGACAATGGCAAAATTAACGTGTCGACAATGAAAATTGATTTGAGGACAGTTGCTTGGGTAGTTAATGCTTAGACAATGGCAATTAAATTCACAATATTAATGATTATCACGGTTTAGGAGTCGACAATACAGAAGGCAGGAACAATTGCATCAAACATAAAAGGGAATGTGTCGATGGTAAACGAGGCATGGATGATGAAAATGACAATACTGAAAACTAAGGGCCAAAGGGGTCCGTAGCGAAGAGTGGATTCGGAGGGTGATAACGATGACGATTTGAAGGACGACGATAACGAAATGAATGTGAATGTCGAGAACAGTACGAACTACGATCAATAATGACATGTTAACAACGCTGTTGAAATCCAGTGCTTGTGGGTAGCGCTACGGCCGATTTGGGACTGACAAAGATGACGAAAGCGAATGGATTGATTTGATTAGTGATTCCAGGTGCGTCAACTGCTAATAGCATTACTCCCGTACGTCTAGTATATGTTTTCTCCGCGGGAAGTGGCTATGATCTTCCCCCGCTGGATGGTGAGATTCGCGCCGACCTACCACTTGACTAACTGGATTTTCCTCGACCAGATGTCTCTCACTAGGGGGGCATCACCCTAGCCTGGACAAGCTCAAAGGCCCGACCAGTCTCCCGGCGTGTGTGGTAATCTAGTGCATGTATGTGTATGTAAGGAGAGAGGATGGGATCAAGAAGAGGAAGGAAAGATCGCGCGCGGTCCGTGCTCCGTGTGTTCGGGTACTGCTCCGGCACTCGCCTGGTGTTGATCGGAGAAACAACGGAAAACGTCCGACCAGACCAGCCGCCCGCTATAAATCTCCAGAGAGCACTTGAATTCGATCTAGCTGAAAAGCTAGTGACGACAATCCTGCCACCGTCGGGATTCGAACCTAGGACCTCTCGGGCTGAGGCACTGCAGTTCCATCAGTGCCACCATGAGCCACCTCTCCTCATGGAATGACTTGAACACTGTGGACGATGGCCGCGCCAAGGGCGATGACAAAAGCATGAGAGTGAAGATGAAAGCGAGGAAATGTCGATTACGAGGGCGAGAAGGATTCCAGTGGGGCGCATGAACACAATAACGACGAGGACATCGCCATCGCCGTGGGGAGCGCGCCGCCTGTCGTTACGCGAAGCCCGGCGGTGGAATTCGCGCGGCGTTAATTGAATTGGGCGCCCAATGCCCTCCCGGCTAACCCGTCCCTGACACATAGGGCACCGCCCCCTGAGCAGCCCTGCGAACGCCCGGCGCTCCTGCGCACGTCTCGATATATGACACATCTCGCCAAGACGAGGCTTTGCGGACGCTGTGGAGGAAACGCCTGCGAGTCCATGGCGGAAAGTTACTGTTTGTCAGTTTTACGGAGACGCGCCTCTGCGTCTTGCTCCATCCACCCGTACCGGTAGCGGTAGCTCAGTGCATCAACTGATGTCAAATGACACACAAATAGCCGCAGGTTTGGTCCGGCACTACGGGTGGATGGAGCAAGGCGTAGAGGCGCGTCTCCGTAAAACTGACAAACAATAACTTTCCGCCACGGATTGATTGATTTTTTCGTGTTTCCGGGCGCGTCAACTGCTTCGGTCATTAGTCCCGTTAGTGTCGTGCATGTTTTTCTTCTCGGGAGATGGCGGTAATCTTCCCCCGCTGGATGGCGAGATCCGGCACCGGTCTACCGTCGGCTAGTAGGGTTTCCCCCTAACCAGGACTTTCCCACCAACGGGGCACCGCCCCAGCCGGGACAAGCTCTAAGCTCCCGACCGGTCTCTCGGAATATGTGGTAGTGTAGTGCATGTTAGTGTAAGTGTGTGTGTGTAAGGGGAGAGGATAGAACAAGAAAGAGGAAGGACAGATCGCGCGCGGTCCGTGGCCCGTTTAGTAGGGTACTGCTCGAGCATTCGTCTGGTGTTGTTCGGAGAAACCACGGAAAACTACCGATCAGAGCAGCCGTCGACTAGAATTCTCCTCCAGACAGGGACTGAATTCGACCTAGCTGAAAAGCTAGTGTTGAAAATCCTGTCGCCATCAAGACTCGAATCTAGGACCTCCCGGTCAGTGGCGCTGCAGTGACATCAGTTGATGCACTGAGCTACCGCTACCGGTTCATTTCAGTGGAAAACGTTCGATACTTTGGTGTATCGACTCCAAGTTAGCAACTCGCTTCAGAGACAGCGACAATGTTGCTCTGACATTACTCAGATTTTCACTTATAGCAAGGTCAATACGTCATCACCACCACAAAAAGGAGATGAAAATGAAAATGGATTGACAGAAGCAAAACAAGTTACATTAATAATGATTCATCTAGTAAATCAATTTAATGGTGTATTATTTTAGTTCGTATTAGAAACAAGGAACGCTTGTTGAAACCTTTTATAAAAATATCTGCAAATGTGTACTTCAGTGTTACAGTTATAGCACAATCTTATCATAATCTAAAAAAAATACCTCTCTTACCTCTTTACCTCTAAATTCTCTCCCACTCATTATCGACACATGTTTTTTTGTGTATATTTAATGGTTTTTCACCTTCCTCTTATGAGCTGCGTAATATGAGATAGATAGATATTTATTATTCTGCAGATAGGTATATACAACCTGGTGGCAGAACTCTACAATTTACATATTACTAATATTAACTTTAAATTACTTAACAACGTAACTTTAAATTATTTAAAGACATAATAATAATATTGACCCTTCTCTTCCAAGTGTTTTATTAGTTGTACTTCATGCACATTACATAATGTCGTGTTTGGTCTTTTATTGTGTCCCGTAAGTGTGAAGGCAAACGCTCATTAGATCCTAAGCGATTGTTGACTGCTCTACATTATGAAGTGCTGAGATCATTTGGCAACCAGTACGAACACCCGATCAGGTAATTTGAATCAGGGGAGGCACAGTTGCCTTGCGCTGTCCGACGGCAGGGGTTCAATGCTCTGCCTACAGAACACGTAGTCTGATTATTCGCAGAAGCCTGTTTCGTGCTTCGGGGCCATTAAAGACTAATTCCATACTTGGAAATCATGTTGTTTCAGGGTAACGCTCAGCTGTTGCGAGTAGGTATTGCTAAATATCGGAGAGGCTTTAATGTACGCCAGTCTTTCCGTTGGTGTATCATATTTCCACATATTTCAAGAATTGTACAAACTATAAGAATAGTACTCTGCAGATGACAACCGAGTGTAATCAGAATGACATGGTCTGATCATCTGAAAATATAATCTAGAAAAGGAAATGTAAAATAATGGGATTCAGAAAAGTGTAATTAACAATCAATTACTCAGCTTGGGTTGGCAGCAGTAACGTGTATCGATATTACAGATAGAATATTAATATTTTTTTTAATATAGCATTATTTCGTAGCAGTTTCAGATACGTAATGCATACACTATGGATGAAATGTGAATCTGGCTAATTACAGAACCAGTCCACGTTCAAATATCCGAAATGATTGCATTAAGTCCGGAAAAGGAAGTATTCGAAGAATTCCAAAATAGAGTTGCTATTGGAATGGAATGGGGCTAATGGAATTGGAATTGGAACTGGAGGCGAACATGATGTTTGACCAGCTTATGTATTAGTAAGCCCTGATGGAGGAATTAAATATTCCGAAACGTTGGCAAACTAATGTATTTCATTAATTGACCGATCCCGTGATCCATATCCTACTACTTATTAACGGTCGTGATTTCTACAATGGTATATGAAGTATACTTTACTGCGTCGAGGAATAGCATATAGTATACGAATAAACAGAGGTCACACTGCTGGTGGTCGTTTCTAGGGCTAGTGAGAGGCATGCTGCGTTCTTTCGAGTTCCACAGTGACAGTCGTAAAGCAAACCTAACCTCACTATCCTTCTGTTGACGTCGTGCTACGCTTTTCTAAGTTGACAACGAGACCAGGTCCTTACCATTTATATAAAGTAACCGAAGTCTGTGTAAAGTGTAGTTTTCGATGCATTTGTATGCCAAAATATTTCTTGCAAACACACAAGACCTCTCACTTTAGATTAATTACTTAACTTTAGTAATCTTACCGTGGCAGATAGAAACATTAACCGGATGAAGGTCGAAATAATCAGTACCTCGTCATTCATACAGATTTATCCACATCGTCTGGCTAATGTGAGGTTAGTGGGTGCTTCTAACTTTACCCACAATTCTATGTTTATCCTTTCACGTACATATCAAGACGGTTCGGAGCGGCGGCATTAAGGTCAATGTTCCTTTATTAGTTGTTGATCTGGATCCGGAATTATCGATCAATCATTTCATTAGCATTTCTTTGTTGCATGACTAGAAGCGCACATTTCAGTGAAGTCTGAAATAAATTGATGCTAAAAATGCGAAGAAAACACGGAAGTTCCCTTTTTTAGATGTATCGAACGTTTTTCATTGAAATAAAAAAAATCATAAAAAAATATTGGTTTCTGAAAGGAAAAAATGAAGCTAAAATAAATACAAAATACCGCGCGTGTCTCCCTACAAGGGTACAATATGCTTTTGTAGCTTGTCGTAGGCACTGTACGGCTAAAATTACTCAAACATTCCTTTGAAGCTAGAATGAAGGTATGCGTGTCAATATACGTCGAGCCGTGCCTCATATTAAAAACGTACCATCGCAGACATGAAAAATAAATAAATAAATGAATCATTAAGTGAATATTAAATAAAATATGAACTATAAGATCTGGTAACTGTACTCAAGTTTCAACTAAGTTAATTATTTGTATGAAATTTCAAAAACGTTTGAAAACAATTTGTACAAATAAAGCGATGTTTCGAATGCACAAGTAATATATTTAAGGTATATTAGTCGTATAATAGTGATAAAAATTCAGCTAAAATTTTTTTATTTGTTGTAATACTTTTAATGTTCTTGACTGGAATTTTAATAATAGCGTTTTTGAGTATATTTATTCACATGTTACTTGGAATTGTATTGTAACGGAAGATTCATGGATTGAACTAAGAATTAAAATATCGAATGATGACAATTCTTTCTCTCGAATGATAGATATACACATTGAAAGTGGACCTCACTTTCTGATTCTTTTCATCGTATTTCCAGTCAACGAAGAGATACGCGTATTTTAATTGAATGTCCTTGACTTCTGAGTGTGGTGAAAACTGTTTCCCGTGGGAATAGTGGTTGTTACAGGTGATTGAGATTAAAGAAACAGTGAAGTAGAATATACCATAATTTTGTTCTGATATAGCTAGTGAACATATTACCGATTTACCAAAGAACACAACGACTGCTTCTTCAATCACAATTTGAAGATAATAGTGCCAAATAAAACCACTGTGTGAGCAAGAGAATTCTTGTCGCTTTTCTGATGTTCGAATATACTAGAATTAGAGGTTCCTTCTGTGAATAGCTTAAGAGGAAGGAAGAGGATTGTAATATTTCCTTCTGTGAATTCTGAAGGTATTGGCTTAGCTTTAATATTTATGAGGGCCTCTCTGCTGGTCACGATAGATCATCTATTTTTAAAACGTTCGCGTGTCACATTTCCAAAGGTGATATTTCCCATCTTTCGTAATTAGACAGTAAACCATTATAACAATTATGCTCTTAGTCAATCTTAGATTTATTGTTAAAATCTTAGTATATTTCGATAAATAACAGTAATCTATCACCAGTTCGTGAATATACAAACAGGAAATTGCTTCAAAGAGGCAATATTGGTAAGAAAGTGTGGGAGTCACCACTCACTGTGCTTTCAAACATTTGTCTCATCAGCCAACTAATGAACTAACCCATATTTTTCTCTTCAAGATTATTATTTAGGTATTATATTTTAGAAATGCGACATCGAATGAAGGAACGTCCAACGAATGAAGAAACGGCCGTAAATTGTATACTCCAGACCTCGAGCAGAAGTGGACGAATTCTTCCGCATGACAGCCCCGCTGCACACCGACCGGGTCAAACGTGGCATTAACCTAACTTGCGGCCTTCCTGGGCGCGCGGGCACTCCTCATATTTCGCAAGCCGCGCATTTTATTTCCATCATCCTCGCGCATCCCTGCGTGGCCCTCGCTGCGTGCGGCCTCTGAAATTCACTGCCCGTCACATCGCGGGCCGCGCCGCGCCGCGCCTCACAGAGGCCCGGAATACATAAATAGGGCACTTGGGCGAAAAGCTTGAAATATATTGTTTTTAGTGCGGTCGAGTTCTGACATGTAGGTAATGTTGTAAATAAAGTCTTCAAATGTAAATTATCTACTCAAATATCCGGGGATATAAGAGGTATCAAACCCGGAGTGGTAGTTCAGTGCATCAACTGATGTCACTGCAGCACCTCTGACCGGAAGGTCCTAGGTTCGAGTCCTGACGGCGGCAGGATTTTCGACACTAGCTTTTCAGCTAGGTCGAATTCAGTCGCTGTCTGGAGGAGAATTCTAGGGGCCGGCTGCTTTGATCGGTAGTTTTCCGTGGTTTCTCTGATCAACACCAGGCGAATGCATGGGGCTGTGCCCCGCTGGTGGGAGAGTTCTGTTTAGGGGGAAACCCCACTAGCCGACGGTAGGACGGTGCCGGATCTCGCCATCCAGCCGGGTAAGATCACTGCCATCTCCCGAGAAAAAGGCATGCACTACACTAACGGGACTAATGACAAAAGCAGCAGACGCGCCCGGAAACACGAAAAAATCAATCAATAAAAGAGGTATCAACCACAATAGTAGGCTATATAAATTTACTTTGCAGAAAATCCAGCCATACATGTGCTTCGGGAATTTTTTCCCATCATCAGTGACTCCAAGTAACAGGGATTACACACATTAATGAAACATGGTGAACAGTATATTGGTTTAGCGGTGAGTTGTAGTTGACATTTACAGAATTGAAATGATTGAAGGCGTTGTCATTGTCAACAATACTATTTATTTCAATAATAGCAGCTTTCGATGGCTTAGCCATCATCATCATCAGTTTTCTGCTGTCTCGAGTCTTGGCGGTCGCAGGAATTCCGACACTAACTTCAGGACGGGTTCAGACGCTGTTTGGAGGAGAATTCTAGCGGTCGGCTTCTCTGATTGGTAGTTTTCCGTAGTTTCTCCGATCAACACCAGGCGAATGTCGAAGCAGTACCCTAACGAACGGGCCACAGAGCGCGCGCGATCTTTCCTTCCTCTTCCTTATCATATTTTCACTCCTTACACACAGTAACATGCACTACACTACCACACATGTCGGGGGACCGGTCGGAAGCTTAGACTCGCCCCGGCTGTGGCGGTGCTACTCTCGTGGGAGATACCTGGTTGGAGAAACTCCCATCCAGCCGTCGGTAGGTTGGCGCTGGATCTCACCATCCAGCAGCGGAAGATCGCCATCTCCAGGGGAAAACATGAACTACATTTACGGGACTAATGATCTTAACAGTTGACGCGTTTGGAATCACTCACTCAATTCATATAATGCGGCATTATTAATGATCCATTGCGCAAATGTTCCACATTGCGCAAATGTTATCCGATTGCGCGAGTGTTATCCATTGCGCGAGTGTTATCCATTGCGCGGTTTCCATTGCGCGAGTGTTATCCATTGCGCGAGTGTTATCCATTGCGCGAGTGTTATCCATTGCGCGAGTGTTATCCATTGCGCGAGTGTTATCCATTGCGCGAGTGTTATCCATTGCGCGAGTGTTATCCATTGCGCGAGTGTTATCCATTGCGCGAGTGTTATCCATTGCGCGAGTGTTATCCATTGCGCGAGTGTTATCCATTGCGCGAGTGTTATCCATTGCGCTCATTTCTGACACGTACCCGACCACTGTATGGCGACCACGTCCGGACGCCGACGCGCGGCGGCGGCGGTGCGGCGGCGTCCCGGCGCGGCGACCGCGGCGAGGGCTCCCCGTGATTTAGGCTCGCTTCGCCGGGCAGCAGCGCCGCACCGCGCCGGGGGGCGTGGCCCCTGAATCCGCCCCATAAATACGCCGCCGCCCCGTCACCGTCCCTGCTGCCAGCGCCGCCGCACCGCCGTTCACAATACCCGGAGAAGGGAGATACAATACCCGGCATGGGTTCGGTGGTGTTACGGTTAGCGTATCGAAGAGTTATACCCAAGTTCGTGGGGCCGGTCGAAGACGTGGATTTTTAAAGGCGAACAAAACTCCTTTGGACGCTTTCCTTCGGAGGCGAAGTAAATCCGGCTGTCCCATGTTGTAGATTTACTGCATGTAAAGGATCTTCAAGTCTAAATGAAGCCTCTGAGCAAAATTCGGATCACGTTTCGTCGCCCGAGTGATACCGACAACAACATGGATAAGAGTGGACAACATGGATAAGAGTGGACAACATGGATAAGAGTGGACAACTGGATAAGAGGGACAACATGGATAAGAGTGGACAACATGGATAAGAGTGGACAACATGGATAAGAGTGGACAACATGGATAAGAGTGGACAACATGGATAAGAGTGGACAACATGGATAAGAGTGGAGAACATGGATATGAGTGGAGAACATGGATAAGAGCCAAAATTTATTGCCTTTTTATCCTTGGAAATAGATTTTATTACATGGGAGGTTTTTTTCAAATTTAAGTAGTGTATGACTTAGTGTAGGGATCACAGAATTTTGAAAATGTGCACACAATTCACTTTTCTACATAGCACGTCATACGCAGTTTTTTAACTGTTTTTTTGACGTAAAATAAATTAAAAAAATACCGCCTTTTTCTTCCAATCGATGAAAGAAGCGTGCGAATTTGCGTGGTCAGGCGGAATAGCAGGCGTTATGGCCTGATCCTCGCCATGGAATATAAGGCATATTTGAATTTAATTGATAAAAATAAAGCATTGTGTGTCTCTCAGCAGTACAGCCATTACGCACGGAGCCCGAATGACGTGTAACGAGAGGGAATTTTAAAAGTGTTAACAAATTAATGTTCTGGTTTGCGATATTGTTTTGATTGTCATTTCTTTGAAAATTAATTGATTCTTTTCATAATAAATAAAGATCTGAACGTTAGATACCGATGACGCCTTCATCTCCACACGTCATTACAGAGATCATCAAGGGCTCATTCGAAAGGATGAAAAGCGAGTCAAGTTTTGAAATGCATACCCACTCCTTCACGCTTGCGATGAGGATGACTGGGTGTCTCCCCTTAACTTTCGGTACCAGATTTGAAGCCCCCGGTCTCCTGCAAAGGTGGATGATTTTTCTGAAAGCGTGGCGTGAGGTTTCAAAGTCTTCACAGAATTTTCTCTTCGGCTGGATTTTTTGTCTATTACAAATCATAAAATTACTGTATTAAACGGTTTCTCTCATTGAATTGTTGCGTTAATTTACGGTACGTTTGGGATGTAGTATTCGTTAACACTTTACAACGGGTGTTTCCCGCAACAAGTTATATTTTGATGATCTTATTGAGTGGTCTCATTTTGAACGTGCCTTTTGGCCAGCGAATGCTTTTGATGACACTGCTCTTTGTTGTTTGTAGAGGCAGTTAGAGAAGGGAGATTTCCTTTTGGTGGGTAAAGGAGCTTTTCAGGTGAAATATCTCTTGTGAGTCGACCAGACCGAGTATTGGGAAGCGGGTACTCTACGTAAAAGACTTTTTAGTTTGAAACGACTGTCAGTGTGCTGATTGTTCTTGGGATGAATTGTGTTTCGGTGGGCGAGCATTTTCGCCAATATATTAAAAAAGTTCATTAATAAAGTTTGGCTGATTAATTGACGATTCCTGACACGTCAACTGGCATGGTTATTAATCCCTTTAGTGTAGTGAATGTTTTTATCCCGGGAGATGACATTGATTCTCTCCCCGCTGGATGGTGGAGAGATCCGACCCCGCGTCGGCTAGAAGGGAATTCCCCTATTCAGGTATCCCCCAGCGGAGTACCTCCTCTAGTTCTAAGCTACCGACTAGTCTCTTCATATACGTTGTACATGTAATTGTTTGTCTGTAAGGGGAGAGAATAGGACCAGGAAAAAGGAAGGAAAAATTGCGCGCGTTCCGTGGCCCGTTTGGTAGGTACTGCTCCGGCATTCGCATGGTGTTGATCGGAGAAACCACGGAAAACTACCAATCAGAGTAGCCAGCCGCTACAATTGTCCTCCAGACAGCGGGTGGATTCGTCCCAGCTATGTAGCGTCTCAGTAGTGTAGTGCATGTTAGTGTAAGGAATGAGTATAGGACAAAGAAGAGAAAGGAAAGATCGCGCGCGGTCCGTGGCTCGTTTGCTAGGGCACTGCTCCGGTTTTCACCTCCAGTTGATCGGAGAAACCACGGAAAACTACCGATCAGAGCATCCGGCCGCTAGAATTCTCCTTCAGACAGCGACTGAATTCCATCTACCTGAAAGGTTAATGTGGAAAATCCTACCATTGTGGAGAGTGTTACCCTAGAACCTCCCGGTCAGAGGTACAGTAGTGACATCAGTTAATACTCTGAGTCACCGCTCCTGATAATTGTCTTTGGGTGAGTGGGTGTGCGGGTGGGTGAGTGTTTTCGGGGCGGGTCGTCCGTGGGTGGGGCGGCGCGGCAGCGCGGGGCGCGGGGCGGCGTGGCGGCGTGGCGGCGCGGTGCGACGCGACCCGCGGATACTAATGGCGCAACTTCCGGCGCGCGATGTGTTTGCTAAGCGCGCGCGGGCGGGCGAGCCGACGCGCAGGCAGCGCGCGGATTCCAGACACGCGCCTCCGCGCCGCACTTTATCACGAAAATAACGCCCTAATAAAAGCAAGTAGCTTTGCATAATTTCCACAAGTCTTTGCGACTTGTTTGCCAACTCCATGTATTATAGCTGCCGCCCGCCCGCGCGCCGACTCTGCCGGTGCCGTCGTGCTCGCCGCTACCACTCCTGTCGCCCCTGCCGCTCCTGACGCCCCTGTCGGGCCCCACGCACCACCGCTCCTGTCACTCTCATAATGCTATTGTCGCCCCCTACCGCTCTTGTCGCCCCTATCACTCCTGTCGCTCATACCTCTCCTTTTACCCCTGCCTCTCGTTTCGTCCTTGTCGCCCCTGCCGCTCATTTTGCACCTGACACCCCACTGTTTCTTTTGCCCATACCACTCTTGTCGCCCCTACTGCTCTCGTCGCTTCTACAGCTTTTGTTTCCCCTTTGTCCCTACCTTTCCTTTCGTTCCAACATATGTCGCCCCTATTTAGGGCGCCCTTTTTAGGGCGCTCTGATCGGTAGTTTTCCGTGGTTTCTCCGATCAACATCAGGCGAATGCCGGAGCAGTACCTTACCAAACAGGCTACGGACCGCGCGCGATCTGTCCTTCCTCTCCCTTGTCCTATCCTCTCCCCTTACACATACACTTACACTAACATGCACAACACTACCACATATTCCTGGAGACCGGTCGGGAGCTTAGGGCTTGTCCCGGCTGGGGCGGTGCCCCGCTGGTGGGAGAGTCGTGGTTAGGGGGAAACCCCACTAGCCGACGGTAGGTCGGCGCCGGATCTCGCCATCCGGCGGGGGAAGATCACCGCCATCTCCCGAGAAAAAACATGCACTACACTAACGGGACTAATGACCAAAGCAGTTGACGCGCCCGGAAACACGAAAAAATC
Source organism: Teleogryllus oceanicus (assembly GCA_964035755.1). Classification (NCBI taxonomy): domain Eukaryota; kingdom Metazoa; phylum Arthropoda; class Insecta; order Orthoptera; family Gryllidae; genus Teleogryllus; species Teleogryllus oceanicus. Next base: position 26,584,735 of record CAXIVR010000012.1, on the reverse strand, counting down.
AATCACAAACGATGATTACATAGATGTCCTGGCCAGTGCCGGCAGCACCGAATAAAGCGACTTTTTCATGGAAGCGAGTTGTTCATTTCAGAACATGCCCTGCTTCTGACGCTGGGAAGAACGTCTAGACACATTTGCCTCCTTGGAACAATATCACATGTTGCGTTTCTGTTTTAGAGGGTACTCATGGAACAAATGGATAGTGCTTATATTCGCCTTTCATCGCATGTTTATGATACGAAGGGGGATGACTGATTACTTTGCAAGGACTATTTGTACCCCTCCTTTCATCAACGCATTACTCTCTTGGGCCCAATCAGCTCACAAATCGGTATTTGGTCCGAGTGCCAGGTAATAGCATAATAGAATTAAGTTGTTCCCCTGGGGTATTGACCTCAGTGTTGGCGTAAAGTTAGTCGATAGCCCTTTTTCAGTGGGTTGCGAAGAGTTTTCCCGATTAGGGACTGCATTTGTATGAAGTAGGCTAGTGTCAAATTTTACGTTCTCTCGTCGCAAACTTTCATACTGATTCGTCATACAGTATTTCATATTAATATTTAAGTATAAATTTCTTCGATGACATCGGGATGAGAATTGAATATTATAAAAATTTCTAATTCATATTTCCGGGTTATCCACGCAAATAGTGATGCTTCAGTTACATTTTTATTGATAAGATTTTCGATATCCCGATTCTTTTGAACCACGTCTCCGACAATTTTTATTTTCATAATTCATGAGATTACCATATTTGAATAGAGAATTTTTTGAGAGTTTGGCCATTCATATGGTGACCGTTAAAATATGCGATGATTGTTTTTATCAGTTATTAAAAGGATTCACCCAATTCCTCTTCCATTATTATCTGCTGCAAATTTATTTCTATTGCCGCTTAGTATTTACATTTCATCAACCAATGTTCTTTCTTGTTTTCTCCATTCTTGATACAAACAAAATTTTTCCTGAAGAATCGCGAATTGGAAAAAGATTTCATAAGAGTGCAGTTTATAACTACGAAATAAAATATTTTTATTGTGTTATTATTCTACGAATTAATTATTATTGATTCTACATATTAATAATGAATATTATTTAATGAATACTCGTTATTAATATGTATAGTACAATATCATTTTTTGTAATATTAATAATTATAATATAACATTCATAATTGATATTAATTTTTATACTGCTTAATTCCTGTTATTAATCCTTTTACATTTTTTCACAACACGTCTAACACATCGTTAATGGAATTGAAATTTTAGATAATTGGATAATGGATTACTTTTTAGAGTATATGCATTTTTCAAGAAAGTAAGAAATAAAATGTATGAAATATTCCTTTGTTTTCTAGTTGCCACGTCACCAGAATGTCAAGTCTCTTTAGTCACTCTTCTTTAATGAATAGATTTTTGGAAGTCTTTCATATTCTTTGAAGACGTCAACGAGAACATGCTTTACCGACCCCCGTTTCTACTAATGAAACCGGTTTCTGCGAAACCTCTTTGAAGTCTTTCAATATTTTTTTTCACACGACGGTTGGATATGTTTCCGTATAAGTAATTGAAACATTGCCTTAAGTTCCGAAATTGCCTTTTGGCGAAAAATGCGCAAAGATGACATTATGACAATGATACATTCCGTGTTTCAAGAAGGGTGGGGTGGGGGTGGGAGTGGGGTGGGGGTGGGGGTAGGGGTGAGGGATGGGAGTGGGAGTGGTGGCGGTGACAGTGACAGTAGCATCCATGGCAGCAGCGAGGACATTGGTATGTGGGGGTAGAGGGACAGATGGCGGGGGCGGCGGCTGCAGTTTTAATAGGAATGATGACGATGGTGGTAGGGGCTGCGACGTTAGGAATAATAACGGTAGTAGTAGCGAGGGCAGTGCAGGCAGAGGTTTGGCGGATGCAAAGGCTGACACGATGGTGGCGATGGTAGCAACGGGTACATTGGTCTGTGGGGAGCAGAGGGAGAGAGGGCGGCGACTGTGGCGAAGGCTGCGGGGATGGCGGCGGCGGTTTCGGTTTGGATGACGAAGGCGGAACACATGTTGGCTGCAGAAGTGGCAGTGACGGTAGCGAGGGCAGTGGAAGCAGAGGCTTTGGTGACGGGAGATGCTGTCGTGGGGATGGCAATGGTAGCAGCGGAGAGAAAGGTTTGTGTGGGCGGGGGGGGGGGGGGGGCTGGGGGGCGGCAGCCCTTGGGCCCGCCGCCGATCGATGCTGCCGCCGCCGCTGGCTGCAACCGCTAGTACTGCGGCTCAAGCCGCTATCGCCGCCCTCGCCCCTTCTGCAGCCACGCCCCCTCGCCCCCTCGCCCCTTCTGCAGCCACAGCCGCTGGGTGCAACTCTCATTATTCTGGGTATTAGCTCTCATATATCGTCCGCACAATTTTGGGGAACAGCTACATCTACTGCTCGTGCTCGTGGAAGTCATCCTGTTTGATCATGAAAGTACGAACTCATTTGAGTTCCCTCCTATGTAACTCAGCGAAGAAAATCTTGAGAATCCGGTCGCGTGCTCACCTAGATTTCACATCTTAATTTTACGAAAAGGTTTAGTTTTATATTTTCATTCATGTTAAATGAATGTTGGATTGTAAAAGTTCGACCTGTACTTTTAGTAAAGAATTAGAATTATCTCCATTACTGATCTCCAATGCGCGTAGAAATTGAAAGAAAAGTATTCAGGTTTCGGGAATGAAAGGGAGGGGGTGCGGTCTCATTAGATACTAAAAAAACTGGAAAAAATCCAAAAACAATGGAATAAGTTTAGATTTTGATTGAAAAATGCGAGTGTTGGGACCGGGAGCGGTAGCTCAGTGCATCAACTGATATCACTGCAGTGACTCTGACCAGGAGGGCCTAGGTTCGAGTCCCGACGGTGGCAAGATCTTCGACACTAGCATTTCAGCTCGGCCGAATTTAGTCGCTGTCTCGAGGAGAATTCTAGCGGCCGACTACTCTGATCGGCCGTGTTGCGTGTTTTTTTTCGATCAACACCAGGCGAATGCCGGAGCAGTACCCTAACAAACGGGTCACGGACCCCGCGCGATCTTTCCTTCTCCTATACTCATTTCACACACACACATACACGCACACTAACATGTCCTACACTACCACATATGCCGGAGACCGGTCAGGAATTTAGAACTTGTCCCGGCAGGGACGGTGCCCCGCTGATTGGAGGTACCTGGTTGACGAAAACCCTGCTAGTCAAGGGTAGGTCGGTGCCGAATCTCGCCCTCCAGTGGGAGAAGATCACCGCCACCTCCCGATGAAAAAACACGCACTACATTTACGGATAATAGGTCTCGGGTTATGATTACGCTAAAAATGATCTCAGTAGTTGACGCGCCCGGAATCACTGTCAATCAATCAAATGTGGGAATCTGTTATTCCGCGTATTCTCATATTGTGCGTTCTCACTAATTTATCATAAGCTCCTACATTACTGCAGTGTTAGTGAAGGCGTTTCCTTGTTATGCGTAAGCATTTTAGTTGATGTTCTTAAAAAAGGTGCGTGTTACCTTTTAGAAAACAATTTTGTATGGTTTTGTTGAGAAGCATTTTTCCCGCTGCAGATCAACAATCTGTATTACTTATTTCCAATTCAGGCAGAAATTGAAAGAAAACTACTTAGCCTCAGAGTACGTAAGAGGTATCTGTGGTTTCTGTAGATATTCAGGAACTCTGAAAAAAGACAGCATGGAACGATTTCCATTTTGTTTGAAAATTCAAATATTAGATCATCTTGGAATCTTATATTGCATCTGCAATTTTTCTTATACCAGGTTTTGCGACACTATTTTCTAACACAGTATCATTGCTGACGTCTCAACTGACGAAATGGGATGACGAAAAAGTGTACGCTGCAGTATTTACGTGTGCCGTTTCTGATCAGCCAATTTTTGCAACTCTAGCATCCAATGTTCCATACCCATCACTGCAGAATTTTTGCAGCTGCGGACTTCTAGGTATTAAATATTTCCACATTTTCATATTCCTTTGATTTGTCATATTCTCTTGTAAATGTAACATTTGCCACGTAGTTTTCTTCCTGGGAACACGCTTGTGGAAGCGTGTTCCCAGGAATTACACGAATAATACGAGAAAATTTTTCAGTGTGACTACATCGCCAATAAAATTCTACAAATATTTTTCAGACTTAAAACCTATTTCGACATTACGGACAAATTTGAAATATAATCGTAATACAATAATACAAATTAAAGTAGTGGAACCAAGGGTTATGATTTGCTAATAATCGCTTAAGAATTAAAGCAGTTTTCGCGCAAAATAAACAATATGGAGCTCTAACGTCGGATCGACACAACATACACCGGTACAATCATTTGTCCCTACTGTTTCCACATCTCTGAAATCGGATAGCGGTCCTCTTCCGTCAGTGGCGTGGTGCGCGAAGCTGCAGGAAGCGTAAGGACTTGGGCGCTCGCCGTCGCCCGCCGCCACGCCATGCACCGCCACCGCAGGAAACAATTTGCCAAGTTTCTGTGTCCGCGTCCGATGGGGACGCGACTGCGACAGCCGTGGCGGCGGTGGCAGCGCTCTACAGTGGGTCGAAAGGACGCTAGAAGTACATTTGATTGATTTTTTTTCGTGTTTCCCAGCGCGTCGGCTGCTTTGGTCATTAGTCCCGATAGTGTTGTGCATTTTTTCTCGGGAGATAGCGGTGATCTTCCCCCGCTGGATGCCGAGATCCGGCGCCGACCTACCGTCGGTTAGCGAGGTTTCCCCCTAACCAGGGCTCTCCCACCTGCGGGGCATAGCCCCATCCGGGACAAGATCTAAGCTCCCGGCCGTTTTCCCGAAATATGTGATAGTTTAGTGCATGTTACTGTAAGTGTGTGTAAGGGGAGAGGATAGGACAAGGAAGAGGAAGGATAGATCGCGCGCGGTCCGTGGCTCGTTTGGTAGGGTACTGCTCCTGCATTCGCCTGCTATTGATCGGAGAAACCACGGAAAACTACTGATCAGAGCAGCTGGCCCCCAGAATTCTCCTCCAGACAGCGACTGAATTCGACATAGCTGAAAAGCTAGTGTCGAAAATCCTGCCACCGTCAGGACTCGAACCTAGGACCTCACGGTCAGAGGCGCTGCGGTAACACCAGTTGATGCACTGAGCTTACTGCTCCCAGAACTAAAAGTACACATGGTATGGTTTAAGTCTCCTACAGACTGGCACGGTAGATCCGCAGCCGGTGCGGCGCGGAAAAATCCGAACTAGACGCGGCCGCGGAATTCGCGGGACCGTTCACACCGGAGCGTCAATTATAAGTCAGCGTTTGGAGACGGTTGGCAAGGTCGCTCGACCCAGAGGGGAGGGAAGACTCCTGAACACGGGCGGACTTCCACGAAACTCGAGCTGCAGTGGAAGAAACGCGTCTGGCTGCGTTACAAATTTCGCCGTCGATTAAACGCTTCCAATCCGTTGCCTCGACGCTCATCTGCCGCGCAGGTTGCTAACGCAACACGTGACACGAAACTTCCGTTGCGGCCAATCCGCGTAGTTTGCGGGTCTTCCCCGTCGATCTATATGAGCCTTTATGTGATGTCGAGCCTATCTCTTTATTTGTATTTTGCCCTTAAATGTTCCGTGAAGGGCAGTGAGCCTCGAATCCTGAGTTTTCAGTCGGTCACCCAACCAAGAACCCGCGATGTATCGAATTCGCTTAACCTTCGTGACTTAGAACTGTTCCCAGCTGGGGCGGTGCCCCGCAGGTTGGGAGATATCTGTTTAGGGTAAACCCCGCTAACCAACGGTAGGTTGGGGCCGGAACTCGCCATCCAGGGGGGAAGTTCACCGCCACCTCCCGATGAAAAAACTTGCACTACACTTACGGGAATAATGACCTCAGTAGGCTACTCAACCAATCATAATTTTGTCCGTCTGTCGTGCCAAGTGACTCCACTGTGAGCGAGAGGCGGCGCGTGCGGCGCGGCGGGGCAACCGCTCGTCAGCGGCGAGGTTCGGCCTTTGGAGACGGCGCGGGGACGCGCGAGCTGCCAGACGCTCCGCCCACCCATTCCCGCCCCCACCCCGCCTGCAGAACCCCACCATACCTCGCCCCACCCACCCGCCCACCCGCCCACCCCGCCCCTCCCCGCTCCACCCCGCACCTCCCCGCTCCACCCCGCCCCTCCTCGCTCCACCCCGCCCCCCACCCCGCCCCCCCCCGCCCACCCCGCCCCTCCCCGCTCCACCCCGCCCCTCCCCGCTCCACCCCGCCCCTCCCAGTTCCACCCCGCCCCTCCCCACTCCCCCCCGCCCTGCCCCGCCCCGCTCCACCCCGCCCCGCTCCTCCCCGCCCCACCCCGCCCCACCCTCGGACTTCCATCCACACTCAGATCGCCGTCGCTGCTGTCTAATTGCAGTCCGCTGCTGCAATAAGAAGCTCGCGCATTCTGCGAATTTGAGAACTTCCGCGGGGGAAAGAGTGGAGGCAAATCACGGATTTTACAGTGCTGAATCCTCACGCCGCGTCGTGTAATAGTCTCGAAGTCACAGCAATGCTTCCGGCGAGTATTCGAGTGAAGGAGTAGCTGTTTCCGAAAGGGTTATCTACAAACTGAGATATCTAGTCCCGTATGTGTAGTGTATGTTTATCGCAACCGTATTCCTCTCCCATTCAACTTGATATTCGGCGCATACATGTTATCTCGGTTTTCTCCTCTAGCAGGTAAGCCCCAGCTGGGACAAGCTCTAAGTTCTCGATTGCCTCCCGACAAGTATGGTAATGTGCATTTGTATGTCTCTCTCTCTCTCTCTCTCTCTCTCTCTCTCTCTCTCTCTCTCTCTCTCTCTCTCTCTCTCATATATATATGAGATGAGGGAAGAAAGAGATCGCTCATGTGTCTTGGCCCGTTTGTTGGAGTACTGCTCCGTACTCCGCCTGGTATTAATTAGAGAGTGCACGGAAAATTACTAGCCGACCGCTACAATTCTCCCTCACACATGGATGAATTCGACCAAACTACGCATATCCGCCATATCGACTCCCTCGAAAATTCGCTGTCATTGATTCTGGAATCCTAGGCCTCCTAGTCAAATTTATTGTAAAGGCACCGGTATTGCCACCGAGCTTTCGAAGTCAGTCTGGTACTGAAAAGTACATGCACTTCATTGAAATGGTATTTTGCGAACGAATAATTCGTGGACGTATCAGTATACTTGTATTTTTAATCTCTTAGAGTATTTAATCAAAAATAGCACTCTATCTTGTTCTTTATTAACAAAATAGCTACATACACACTTCCGTATTATGATTATTATCGCATAGAAAACGAAAGCTTTTATTAATTTATTCGCATTCTAATTCATCCAGAAAATACTTTCTAATAACAATTATTTTAGATTGTAGTTCTTCCATTACATGTACTTCAAATTAATTTATTATGAATACTTAATTCTAATGCAATTTTGCAGTCTAAAAAAATTGATATAAATGAGTTTTAATAAACATGTAGGTAATATCTTTGGACAATATTAATTACAACGAGAACTCTATGCAATAATATATCACAAAATACCTCTAACTACTATCACAATACATTAGTATTCATCATTATTCAATACCAACGTAAATATTCCTTTCCTCAAGCGGAATTCCCCGGTACGAATGAGATTCGAACGTTCACGATTGCGTTTTAGGTAATGAACAGAAGACAAAATTAGAATTTGGTGAGGACAAAAGTTTCCTTTACAGGTAAACGTTCTCGAAGATTTGGAAGAATCGTATTATTTTCCATTCTGAATTATTTCGTGATAACATTTGACTGAAATATGTTAATATTATATTTTTTCTTGATTTCTTATATGACAAATAAAAATATCACACTCACATACATACACACACACACACACACACACACACACACACACACACACACACACATATATATATATACATATATATATATATATGACAATTCTGCTCCGCTTTAATTAATCGTGCGAGACTGCTTGGGTAGAATATGATAAATCATAAATGCGTAGAGTGATTTGATCCTTATTAGTTACGGGATTTAATTAAGAAGAATTTAATTTAATTTTAATTAAACCTAATATGTTTAATTAAAATGTAATTCAAAATTTTCATACATTTCATTTTAATTATTTGTCGCATAAATTTAATTGTTTGTTTGATTGAACAATATCTTTCATGTCATATCTGACATATTGGAATATCAGAAGTATTCTAAAAGAAAGCGTTTGTATTGCAATGTAGAGTTGACCCTCGAAGTTAGCATTTTATTTAGATTACAAAAGTTTTATCTGTACGCCTGCACGGATTTTTAAAAGCCAATATGTACGAGTAGATACTTTTTTAGAGCTGAAGTAAATACATTTTGGCGAGTTTTACTCATAGAGGTATGTATTAAGGAAAAGACAGTACGATATTATTATATTTTAATTCACTTGTATTTACACAAGAGGAAACTACTTACAGGTGACTAGACAAGAAAATTGAGATGGAAATAGTACTCCGGATGAAGGAAGTGGTAGAAACGGGGCCAGAGCGGGATTATAGATGTGGACTGGTGTCGAAAAGTGTGATAATAAGAATTGTGTAATTTGGTCGCTGAAACTGTGTGTGCAGTGCACTACAAGTTCACGTACGCGACACGCTTTACATTGTCATAGAACACCTAAAGTAGGTCACGAGTTGCTTTATTAAAATCCGCAGCACTCTGTTTTCAGCACGAGGTTGTGTTCCGCCCATCTAAGGCCACGCATGAGAATACGGAGTTCAGATCAGAGATGCAACGTGACCGGGGAACTGGAATAAGTCGTGTTTATATAACAATATTAACGTTCAATTATGAAATAAAAAGTATCTGCTCTAAAGAACGTTAATCCATCTAGGGTTCTTAGTGTTTAATTATCCCACTGATTGTAAATACTTCTCTAAGTTTTAATTTATATGTGACGTTTTTTTTTTCCAAAGCAAAATTAAATAATTTGATCCTTATATCACTATGGTCCATCAGTTGAATATCGTTGTTTGGTTTAAATTAATTGATTAGTGATTCCGGTGTGTCAATAGCTAAGGTTGTTAGCTGATCAACAGAATGTGTACGCATTGCGACGTACTGCACGGAGGTCATGCCTGTCACCACAATTTTTTATGCAAGGCACGCTGAAGTGCCGGGCGTTCCGATCATTCTGGCTTTCTGCCTACTAGACGGTCGAGTCAAGCTTACTCATATTACATATAGGTTTCTATATACTACAAGATGTACAATATCACAACTAATTTCATTTCAATGTCGAACTGGCGTCATCTATTCAAATCCAACAAATGAAACAACCATTTGAAATTATGCTGAAATTTGGGAATTTTGTGGAATATTTAAGATTTTTGTCTTTTATTGTTAAATACCGAGGAAAAATATTTACATAGAAAATCTTTTTTTTTCCGGCTGAAGTTAATTTCATGTCGTAATGATGCATCATATTTGTAAAAAGGCATTGTAGCTGAAATTGAAAAAACAATAAACATGTGTGTTAATGAAACTAATCTGTGTTCTCGCTAGTAAGAACTATCGAATCCTGTCGTTTACATTTTGTATCAACTATCACAACTGTATTAATAGTGGTGACTATTTAAGAAGCATCTGTAGTGAAGCGGGTAGTTTGTGATGACTGTGAATAGATGGGCGTAGTGTTTATCTTTAATGACAATAGATGTGAGGATAGCAATCGATGACGATTGTTGTTGCAATTTCCAACTCCTTTGTATACTTCACATTCCCGATAATACGATACACAATTTACTTTCCTAATAACGTGCACATACGTACAATATATATGCTTTTTGTTGATCTGTGGCATTAGTTGAAGTTCCACATTTAGCGATAAAAAACGTTATTTTTCCCGCGCCCACTTCTGCCGCGCTCTCGACGCCGGGAGGAAGGATAGAATAGATACGGTATAGATTGTCAGGTAGTTCTCTCCAATGTATCATTTATACCCTAAAATATTCTCTGACCGCGAGGTCTTGGTGTTCGAGTCCTGACGATGGCAGGATTTTCTACACTAGCTACATTGCATTACTTAAAGATCCACGATGAAAACGTTATTTTTAGCGGTGAAAACGTTATTTTTAGCGATGAAAAACGTTATTTTTTCCGCGCCCGCTCCTGCCACGCTCTCGACGCCGGGAGGAAGGATATAGAATAGATACGGTATAGATTGTCAAGTAGTTCTCTCCAATGTACCATTTATACCCTAAAATATTCTCTGACCGCGAGGTCCTGGGGTTTGAGTCCTGATGGTGGCAGGATTTTCTACACTAGTTACATTGCATTGCTTAAAGATCCACGGTGAAAACGTTATTTTTAGCGGGAAAACATTATTTCTCCGCGCCCGCTTCTGCCATGCTCGGACGGAGGAAGGATAGAATAGACTTGGTGTAGATTGTCAGTGAGTTCTCTTCAGTTCGTACCTCAAAATATCCTCTGATAGCCAGGTCCTAGGGTTCGAGTCCCAAAGGTTTCGACACTAGCTACATTGCATTACGTGAAAACCTACATTTAGCGGTGAAAACGTTATTTCTTCCACGCCCGCTTTTGCCATGCTCGGACGGAGGAAGGATAGAATAGACTTGGTGTAGATTGTCAGGGAGTTCTCTTCAGTTCGTACCTCAAAATATCCTCTGACCACCAGGTCCTAGGGTTCGAGTCCCAACGGTTTCGACACTAGCTACATTGCATTACGTGAAAATCTACATTTAGCGGTGAAAACGTTATTTCTCCGCGCCCGCATCTGCCATGCTCAGACGGAGGAAGGGTAGAATAGACTTGGTGTAGATTGTCAGGGAGTTCTCTTCAGTTCGTACCTCAAAATATCCTCTGACCGCCAGGTCCTAGGGTTCGAGTCCCAACGGTTTCGACACTAGCTACATTGCATTACGTGAAAATCTACATTTAGCGGTGAAAAACGTTATTTCTCCGCGCCCGCTTCTGCCATGCTCGCACGGAGGAAGGGTAGAATAGACTTGGTGTAGATTGTCAGGGAGTTCTCTTCAGTTCGTACCTCAAAAATCCTCTGACCGCCAGGTCCTAGGGTTCGAGTCCCACCGGTTTCGACACTAGCTACATTGCATTACGTGAAAACCTTCATTTAGCGGTGAAAAACGTTATTTCTCCGCGCCCGCTTCTGCCATGCTCGCACAGAGGAAGGGTAGAATAGACTTGGTGTAGATTGTCAGGGAGTTCTCTTCAGTTCGTATCTCAAAATATCCTCTGACCGCCAGATCCTAAGGTTCGAGTCCCAACGGTTTCGACACTAGCTACATTGCATTACGTGAAAATCTACATTTAGCGGTGAAAACGTTATTTCTCCGCGCGCGGCGCCGTGCTTTGGCCGTGGCTGCGGTGACGCCGGCGGCTGACGAGGCGCGTTTAGCGGAATGAATGGCCCGGCGCGGCGTGGAGTGCCGTGGAGCGGCGCGGAGTGGCGCAGGTATTCGCGGACTGGCCCTCGGCCAGGGCGGGGAGGTCGCCGCCGGGAAGGGGAGGGGAAGAGCACAGGCGGCGCCAAGAGGCGGGGGACGGTTCGTCCCGGGTGGCACTTGTTTTTGCCTCCTGTCGCCTTCTCGCTGCGGTATGTTGAATAAAGAAGCAAATGAGTGAAGGTGTGGAGAATTTCGGGAGGGGTAAAGACCTGTTCAAATACAGAACACATTCATACAATGCTCCCGTAAGTGTTAAAATGTGTAGTATTCCGTCACCAAGACTGACCAGATATTTCATTTTAGATAACTCTCCGTTAACCGTAGATGACTAGAAAAATTAACTCCGACATTTATTTGTTCTTACAAACAATTTTTCTTTGAAAAGATGTGGCGACCAATGCTGAGCTCACTGCCAGTGGATTCTGAATATACGATAGTGACTATCGATGGAGATTATTTTATTGATGATATCGAGAACGGTTTTGTATGTTGATAGTTGTGATCTCATCAAAGATGGTGACCATTGACGATGGAACCTGTGGACGATGAGGCGTATGAAAAATGAGGCCTGTGGACGATGAGGCCTGTGGACGATGAGGCGTATGAAAAATGAGGCCTGTGGACGATGAGGCCTGTGGACGATGAGGCCTGTGGACGATGAGGCGTATGAAAAATGAGGCCTGTGGACGATGGGGCCTGTGGACGATGAGGCGTGTGGACGATGAGGCGTGTGGACGATCGGAGGCCTCCGGACGATGAGGCGTGTGGACGATGAGGCGCGTGGACGATGAGGCACGCGGACGATGACGATCACTAACATCGACTTGGTGGTCGTTGATTGCTATTTTTTAATAGTATCTGCTGGCGTTGAGAAGTATTGAAGATGGTGTTTTACAGTTTGCGTGAGAAGAAACCAACCAGACGAAGCGACAGTAATGTTCGAGTACAGCCTGCCTGGTGTTCAATGGAGGGCCGTGAGGCCGGTGTGCTCGGGGCGGCGTGGGCGGTGGATGTCACGCCCTGCTCCTCCTCTGCGTACGTGATAAACCGCCCGCAGAAAGTTACACACTCCAGGCCTGGAATAATTAAAATGTTTCGCCCCGCGTCGCCTTTCTTCCAGGCAGTGGCACGCTGCCAAAGCCCCTGCCCGCCGCTGTTTCCGTTGCCCCCACCCCCCCACCCTCGCCCATTCTCGGCTCAGCGCCTCCTCGCACGTCCAGCGGCGGCGGCCTTTCCGACACGATACTCGCTCGGTGATCGTGCGATGCCTCCATTGAGCACGTATTTACCTTACGAAAATTACATGACGGAAAATCGTCTCCTATATTATTTCAGTAGTATACCTTTACCTTTATACTTATACCTTTTGCAGCTCTCATCCGCAACCAAACTTTATAAATGATGTGCCTAAAGAAAGAGAATTTCACGGAGACATGACGAATTGCACTTTGACTTTAAAAATATGAAGGGCTTGTTTAAAAAAACGCGTCTAAAATTATCCATGCTAAATGCAACCCGCGACACTTTTAGCGTTTTTTATTCTATATTGTTAAATTACTCCTAAACGAAGCGTTCTAAATCCTTAAACACTCAAATTGTGAGACCAAAGTTCTCAAAGAAACGTGTCTCGTACAGTCATCTACAGGATAAGATCTTCTCGAACATTGTATTAATGTTTGCTTATTCGACGCTTCTGTATTCTACCCCAGCTGTTCAGAGTTTGTAGTATTTGCAACTGTATGCGAAATTAAACTAATTACATTGTATTCTACGCGATTGAATTTACACAAGTGTGCCTCTCTGCTCGGTAATAACGTTAAAATAAAAATAGTACTGACAAGGATGTATTTTATTGTTATCAATTACTTGGAGACATAAAGAACAAGTGACGGAGGATAAAAGGGCCTTCAAGAATAAGAATTATATATATATATATATATATATATATATATATATATATATATATATGTGTGTGTGTGTGTGTGTGTGTGTGTGCGTGTGTGTGTGCGTGTGTGTGTGGGTGGGTGGAAAATAGGGAAGGTAGGGAAGATAGGGGGGTTAACCATGCGAGAGTTCTCGCACGGGTACGCTAGTAAATATCTTACTATAATAATAATAATAATAATAATAATAATAATAATAATAACAATAATAACAACAATAATAATAACAATAATAATAATAACAACAATAATAATAACAATAATAATAATATTCATAATCATTCAACCATTGATATTGCAGTCATATGTTACAAAAATATCTAAAAGAAATTTTGAGGTTGAAGGAGGTCAAGCAATCAAATGAGTATACTCAGCGATTTCTTCTCGAGAAATTATATGAAAATCCTAAGACTTGCTTGATACATATATACATACATACATAATAGATACGTACATGTATTAAGCAATTCCAACTTTTGCACATTTACAAATTGTAAAAATAAATTTATTCATTCACCTGAGACATATGCTTTTAGATACTGATAGTGATATTGTTTGTGTATTGATTATTGTACAATTGACTTCGTATCTTCATTACTATTCTTTTTTTCATATATTTTTCTTTCTTTCATCTTGTTTCTCTTCCATTTTCGTTTCAACAGATCTGCGATTTTTTGTGATATGTCACAAGATTTAATTTATTGCATAGTTTAATTTAAACAATTTCTTTTTCAGTGCTGCATTTATTCCTTTGCCTTTTTTAAACGATTTCTTTTCTTGAATTATTACAGTTTCATATTCTTTTCTTTGAACTCATAAACTTTGGTTCCTTGAGAAATAAATTCTCTCGTTTCCGTGCGAATTTCTCTTCGCATTATATCAAACACTAACTAGGAAACTTTGGCAAACTTTGAATTATTACTAATTCCATGGATACTTATGGGTATCACATTCCTAAATTACTTTCTCAGTTTCCCTTGAATTAGCAGTTATGATGTTCACAAAATATTGTCTCGGGCGAACGAAACAGACTATTATAATTTAAGTCAGAGACTTCTTGTATGCGTGAGAATTTTTTACATGCAGAAAATCTGCAACATGGGATAGCTGGCTTTACTTCTCCTCGAGAGAAAGACGCGTGAAGGATGTTTTAGCCCTTATAGATGTACGGCTTCTACCGTATTTCATCCCGAAATCTTGGGTAGAAAATTCGGTACGCTGTTACACCACCGAACCGTAAACACCACTGAACCGTAACGTTATCTCTGGTTTCTCTTCTCTCTCCTTCACCAGATATACTCTTTTTTCAGCCTGCATATTCACTTCTCAATTCTCCTAACAGATATATTTCTCCTCTCCTTCCCCAGGACCAACTCATTGTTCTGAGAACGTTACACTCATTGCTAGAGATGGTAGATTTTAAATTTTAAAAAAATGCTTAAAAATTGTAAGAGAAAACGCTAGCACCGTAGGCGTAGGTCCTTCCTCTTCTTCTCATGACCTGCTCCGTACAATGAACTGAGGAAGCTGAGACCCCTTTAATTATTGTGGATTCTGCGCGCTCAGGCTTTCAGGATTATTTTTTTTAATTGATCGTATTTTTTCTTTGTTTTGTTAGTTAAATCTTAACAATACAGTAATAAACACGGCCACTCTCATATTAAATGTTTTCAAATATTGTTGTCCTGTTGTCGATATCGCATCCCTAGTTGGGGAGCGATCACGAAGGAAACAATAAAATGTAATTTAGCTATTTTGCAGATTCACTTCCGTTTCGCGATTCGTACGTGATTCGGCATTTTATCGCAGACTGGAAACTTTCAGAAAATGTACTGCACCGACCGTCAAAAAAACAATTACTATTTTTTTCAGCATTTGGTAACATTTAGCCTTTTTATCAATTGCTAAAATCTACCACCGATCGTGCCTCAGGGCGAAACGCACTGATTTGGCAGTCGAGAGGCCCGGGTTCGATCCCCGGACGGCCTTCCTCTCCGGGACCGGGAGCGGTAGCTCAGTGCATCAACTGATGCCACTGCAGCGCCTCTGACCGGGAGGTCCTAGGTTTACTCCCCACGGCGGCAGGATTTTCGACACTAGCTTTACGGCTAGGTCAATTCCGGGGAACCGGCCGGGGTTTTCCGGTTTCTCCGATCAACCCAGGAACCAACCGGGGGGATCTCGCCAGCGAATGCCGGAGCAGTACCCTACCAAACGGGAGAGTCCTGATTAGGGGGAAACCCCACAAACCGACGGTAAGTCGGTGCCGGATCTCGTCAGCCAGCGAGGGGAAAATCACCGCCATCTCCCGAGAAAAAACATGCACTACAGTAACGGGACTAATAACCGAAGCAGTTGACGCTCCTGGAAACACGAAAAAATTAATCAATCAATCCTCTCCGGGGTGTTCGTTATTTCCCTCGATCACACAGGCGAATGCTGGGATGGTTCCAAAATGCCACGATAATCTTTCAACCTCATATCACCTAATTCAGAGACTGGCATCCAAATAATTTAAGTATTCTCTTAGGGGTATCACCAAGGATAGAACGCGATCTATGTGTTACTACTCTTAAAATCTACCATCTCTATTCATTGCTTTTTTGTTCTCCGGGGCCGACCTCTGCTTCAGGGCTCTTTTTCGCTCCTGAAATCTGTTCCTCGGTTTCTCTTCTTCCTCGTCCGCCGGGAGCCACTCCTGCAGGGCTCGGCCGCATCGCGTGCTGCTTTGTGGGTCATCGCGCGGCGGAAGTCGCTATTTAGGCGGCGGCGCGGCCGCGGCGGGCGCGCCGACTTCCGGTGCCGCGGGCCGGCGCTGAGTAGTCGACTATGCGACGACCGCCCTGCCTCCGCGCCGCCGCCCCCGCCGCTCGCCCCCATGGTCTCCACCCCCATGCTCTGCCCCAGTCTCCCATGCTCTGCCCATGCTCTGCCCATGCTCTGCCCATGCTCTGCCCATGCTCTGCCCATGCTCTGCCCATGCTCTGCCCCATGCTCTGTCCCATGCTCTGCCACATGCTCTGCCACATGCTCTGCCACATGCTCTGCCCCATGCTCTGCCCCATGCTCTGCCCCATGCTCTGCCCCATGCTCCCTCCATGCCCATGCTCTGCCCCATGCTCTGCCCCATGCTCTGCCCCATGCTCTGCCCCATGCTCTGCCCCATGCTCTCCCCATGCTCTCCCCCATGCTCCCCCCATGCTCCCCTCCATGCTCCCCTCCATGCTCCCCTCCATGCTCCCCTCAATGCTCTCCCATTTCCCATCTTCTTCTTGTTCTTCTTGGTCGCTCGCTTCTAGTCTTTGTCGCGAAGGGAGGCTAGCAGGCTGACCTCTTTTACCGTCTCCTATTTTCTTCATCTTCACGTCGACACTCACTTCTCGTTTCCGTTGCTGTCAAACTGTGAAAGTTATCTTGTCTCACATTGTAGTCATCATTGCTTTTTTCTCTTCCCACTCTTCCTTCTTTTTCGGCTGCTGTTCTCTCTTCTTGGTCCCTCGTTTCATCTTTCTTCTGCGAAGGAAGGCAGAGACACTCCGTCTCCTTTCTGTTCCTCTTCGTATTATTGTTGTATCTGTTCTTGTTCACTCTCAGCGCCTGTGCGAAATAAGGTTAACGGTCAATTAAGGCTCACCCATTGTCTTGTACTTCTTCTAGTTCTTTTTTTATTCTTCTTGTTCCTCACTTCTCCTCCATTGTCGAGGGAGGTAAACGTTCGGTGAGGGCTTTCGACGGGAAATGACTTCCCGGAGGCGCTGCGCTGGCGAAAGTGTTCGGAAAGAGCAGCGCTCACCGCAGAGCTCAAGTGAACGCGCTTGCGCGAGATCCGCAACTGCAGGTGTGGGGTACTTCGGTGCACACGACTACGCTTTAATAGAATGGTAACTCATCAAGGCCACTGCAGCGCTTCTGACCGAGAGGTCCTAGGTTCGAGTCCTGACGGCGGCAGGAATTTCGACACTAGCTTTTCAGAGACACTAGCTTTTCAGAGACTTCCCGGAGGCGCTGCGCTGGCGAAAGTGTTCGGAAAGAGCAGCGCTCACCGCAGAGCTCAAGTGAACGCGCTTGCGCGAGATCCGCAACTGCAGGTGTGGGGTACTTCGGTGCACACGACTACGCTTTAATAGAATGGTAACTCATCAAGGCCACTGCAGCGCTTCTGACCGGGAGGTCCTAGGTTCGAGTCCTGACGGCGACAGGAATTTCGACACTAGCTTTTCAGCTAGGTCGAATTCAGTCGCTGCCTGGAGGAGAATTCTAGCGGCCGGCTGCTCTGATCGGTAGTTTTCCGTGGTTTCTACGATCAACACCAGGCGCATGCCGGAGCAGTACCCTAACAATCGGCCACGGACCGCGCGCGATCTGCCCTTCCTCTTCCTTCTCCTATCCTCTTCCCCTTACACACACACACTTACACTAACATGCACTACACTACCACATATTCTGGGAGACCGGTCGGGAGCTTAGAGCTTGTCCCGGCTGGGGCGGTGCCCCACTGGTGGGAGGTCCTGGTTAGGGGGAAACCCCAGTAGCCGACGGTAGGTTGACGCCGGATCTCGTCATCCAGAGGGGGAAGGTCCCGCCATCTCCGGAGAAAAAAACATACACTACACTAACGGGACTAATGACCAAAGCCGTTGACGCGCCCGGAAACACGAAAAAAAACAAAACCAAACCAAACCCATCAAGGCGGATTTTTTGTTTCTTGTTTTATATTTTCTTGTGAATATTGTTCAGTTGTTAGTTTCACTCGGTAGTCGTTCCGAGGTTTCACATATCAACACCGGGCGAACGCCCGAGCAGTACCGTAACAAACAGGCCACGGATCGCTCGCAATCTTTCCTTCCCCTTTGTCTTCGTCCCCTTGTCCTATTCTGCCATTAAACTTAACTTACATGCATTATACTACCACATATTTCGGAAGCGTAGACCTTGTTGCCGCTGGGACAGTGCCCTGCTGTTAGGAGATACCTGGTTGAGGGAAAATCCCAACCAGGTACCCGCCGACGTGGAGATAGGCGCCATATCCGGCCATCCAGCGGAGAAGAACAGTACCACCTCCCGCGATAAAAAATGTACTACACTTACGGGACTAATGACCTTGGTAATTGACACTTCTGGAAACTCTAATCAATCGAAAAATAAATAGGACCACGCTTCGGTCCAATCCACGGCGGTGAGCCCCATGCTCGCACGAGAATGTTGGATGTTATTAAGAAGGTAAGCAATCCATGAGAATCGGTCATTGATATTGTGGAAGTTTTATATACATTTTCAACATTCATATCGTGTTCTAGGAATCAAATATTGCTACTGAAAATTTTTCTGCCAGTTGGAACCCTTTTGTGAGCACAATGACGAATTGCCGGATGATATTTGCTTTTGGACCCACATAATGTGCGTAGTTTAACTTCTGCAACTCAGTATCAGCTCTAATGTGTTCTCTCTGACAAAGGATGAAATGGCACATTTTTACACAGTCAAATTATTTCGTGCGCTTGATTTTTTGTTTGAAGCACGGGGAGTGAGGGGAATTGATTTCGGTTTTCTGTGAATCAGGAAATTTGATTGGATGCCCAGCCGATCGGCGAGTTTGGTAATAATTTCCTGAGTTACAGGAATTTAGCGAGAGGTAGAAACAAATTAAAGGAAACAAAAATTCTCGGAAACGAATTTTGTTGAACAAAACGAAATTATTGGAAGATTAGCGCTGCACAAGTGGATATATCTCTCTGAATAGAAGAATAAAAAACGGCCTGAGTAATCATGCCAGCGTGAACGTGGAAATCTAGGATAATACTGATGAAAAGTAAATGAGTTGGGGCAGCGAGAAAAATAGAGAAGATGAAAATGGAAATCTAGGATAATACTGATGAAAAGTAAATGAGTTGGGGCAGCGAGAAAAATAGAGAAGATGAAAATGGATATGAAATTAAATCTGAAGCTGATTTAGAATAAAGACAGAAAAATAGATCTCTCTTGCTTTTAACTACTATCAAACCCCCTACCCTGTCTCTGGAAGCACAAATCAATTTGGAAACAACAATAGATGTGTAGGTGGTCTATCGATCTTCAAATTCACCTTTTAGGTCTCCCATCACAGCGTCGCGATTACGTTCCCGGCAACATTGAAGCCTGGATTCTCGCAAACACAAGGCATTCAATCACCACTTCAGCCACCGCACTGGATCAGCGCCTCTGCTGACAAGGGCGTTGGGAAAAGCCGCTCTCTGGGGCAACAGCCCGCGCAGCGTGCTGAGGGCGGGGACAGCCGCGCATCGATACTTGTCAGCGCGCTCTTTGTGGCGCTTGACGAATTACAGCGAAACAAATGAAATCGGAAAGCTGGGAATCTTCATAATATCAAAGTCCATTATGCGGGTGTGAAGCGTCACGGCCCGCCAGAGAGAGCCCGTTTAAACCGCGTTGGTGGCCAGGCTGTGTGGCGAGCGTGCCGGGCGCGTGCTCGGCTGGGGGGGGGGGAGGAGGGGTTATTCACTCCCACGCGGAATCAACCCCTCCATTCCACGTTGCTGCTCCAGGGCCACCTCGACATTCCCACTCGTCCCTCGCTTCTCCTTCTGTCCACTTTCATTCGCTTCTGCTCCTTCTCCCCCCCGTTCCTATTAATTCCCCTTCCCTTGCCCCGTACTGTCTCCCATTACTCTCTGTCTCCTACTCTCGCCCATTGCTCCCTCGCTCCCTCCCTCTCTCTTACTATCGCCGATTAGTCCGTCTGTTACTCTCACCCATAACTCCTTACCACCTACTCTCTCCCATTACCCCCTCTCTCTTACGCTTGCCTATTATTCCCTGTCTGTTACTCTCACCCATTACTCCCTGCCCCTTTTTTTACTGCCTCGTACTCTCGTCCATGACTCCGTCGCTTATTTCTCGTTCT
Organism: Teleogryllus oceanicus; assembly: GCA_964035755.1. Taxonomy (NCBI): domain Eukaryota; kingdom Metazoa; phylum Arthropoda; class Insecta; order Orthoptera; family Gryllidae; genus Teleogryllus; species Teleogryllus oceanicus. Next base: position 26,564,409 of record CAXIVR010000012.1, on the reverse strand, counting down.
GTTCTCCCCGTCCTGTGAATCGTCGCTTCTTACTCCCTGCCCTTTACTCCTGACCATTACTCCCTGCCTTTCATTCTCGACTATTACTCCCTGCCTTTTACTCTTAACCATTACTCCCTTATTCCGTGTCTCTTACTCTCGCCCACCTCGTTATCTCTTACTCTCGCTTATTACTCCTTGTTTCTTACTCTCTCCCAGTAATTGCCCCTTACTTTTTGCCCTACTTCTCGTTGCTTTTTCCCGCTCCTTATTCCTACCCATTCCCCTTATAATTCCTGCTCCACAACCCTCGCCCTGTCCTCAATCCTCGTCATTCGGTTTCCGTCACTCAGCCATTTTCACCACTCACTCCCCGCACCTTAGTCCCCATCTCTCAGTCCCACCCTTCAGTTCCACCCGTGATTCAACTTCCCCGCTACTCCTTCCCCCCCTTCCTTCCTCTTTATTTCCACCTTGTTACCCTCTCGCATCTCTCCCCCACCCCCGAATATCCCCCCCTCCACATCTCCCCGCTTCTCCCAACTGCGGCGAGTGCTGCAGTGCTTTGTGTCGCGTGGGCGGGTGCGAGAGATCGGTGCTCGGCGCTGAATCCCCCTCTCCGGGAGGCTGAGCCCGTTCCGGCGGTGTTTGTTCCCTGAATGGATGTGATTTAGCATCCTATTTTCTCTCGCACGCTTCGCACAGCCGCTGCTGCTGCTGCTGTTTTGCGTCATTTCTGTCACTTTCCGTTATCACTTACTGGTTATTAGTTGGTGATGAAGGGGATCTCGACAATGACGTCGTTGCAGAGTGTGACGGAGTGGAAGTACTAGAATAAAACATGATGAAGATGACTGTAAAAGGATATGCGCAAAACGTGAGGACCGTGACGTATGAGGGAACGTTATTTGCTTCTAGTGTCCGTATTCGCGCGTGACGCTTTAAGTTCGCGCAAATTATCTGAATGTTTGTGCGACAGCTTCTCTTTGTGAGTTCACAATGACAATTACAATGAAAAACTAACAATATCAGATTTCTGTCACTAGGATAAAATGGAGCACAGATGGGAAAAGTTATTTAGTGATCTTGGCAATAATTTCGATGTATCTAAAATATTAACTACACATTTTTCCAGTTTGAACTATTTTCTTTAATTCTCAATGTTTAGAGAATAATCAAATTTCAGGTACGTGATACACAAGATGTTTCAGACGTATATTGAAAAGTTCTTTAAAAATATCATTACGTCCAGCCAACTTGTCACTTGCAATTCTAGAGAGAGTGTACTGTCATATATTATGCCACACTATTAGTCAACTGCGAACCTGATCCAGAGTGAAAGTAGTAGAACATTCAAAACTATAAATTGTAGAAATCAGGTAGTAGACGTCCTCAACCCTATTGCCTGATATGAAGGAGTTGTTTTGGATATGTATGCTATTTGGATATGTCTTGTCATCGTATATCGATGAAAAACGTTGAATGGAGGATCGATAAAATAAAACTGAAAGAGAAAAGAAATTGTTTCGAATGATACAAGTTCGAGATGTTTTTAAGAGATGAAAAATGAAAAAATCGCGATATTAAGAAACTTTGGAGATACCATGGTATTTTTCTACAAGAATTGATTACTTAAGAATTTTTTTATCATATGGCTTTAATTTCGGGGACAAGATGCAGTGTGCGATGTTTGAAAGTCATTTTCTCAATACTGTCCTCGCGTCGTTGGGTATCTCCGGCGAAGCGTTTACGTGGAAATGTAATGATGATGATGATGATGATGATGATGATTCTAATAATGAATTTAGAACAGGGTTTCCCATCGGCGTTGGTGTAGACCCCCTGGGGATGAATGAAATTTTGAAGGAGATCAATGATGATTGAGGGTCGACGGGAGGTCAATAGCCGAATATGAGTCGACGCATGATCCCATTGATTACAAAAAACATTATTGAACTTAATTGTTTTCTGATATAAAGCAACAAAACGTATGATAATAAATTAAACATTCGCTCCTCTTCTTTCCTATCCGTCGTTGACCATTTGGAATTATGATGTTTAGAGAATTCAATAATTTATGCATTCACAACGATTCTCTATCGAGCCAGAAAGAACCCTCTGCAATACACACTGGAGAAATGTAACGGCCAGTTCTTAAAAGATAATCATCATTTTGCAACCATTGCATTTCAATGAAGATTAGAAACGTAACTAGTTAAAAACCGAAACGTCTTCGATTATTGAAAAATCGAGATATCTACAAGAATATCGTGTATGAAAGTTTTGAAGTATTTATGTGCAATGTTTTGTCATGATTAAAGATGTTATAATGTAGAGAAGTAACGTAAGGAAGTTGATAAAGCAAATATTTTTTTAAAAAAAGGAGTTGGTCAAACAAAAAGTTGGGAATCCTTGATTTAGAAGTTGGCGTGGCGAATAATGAGATAGAGAAGACTATGAACTTAGTGGCAAGGGAAGTGGGGAAAATTGAGGAAATTGCCGGAACACGCTCTGTTCACCACAAATTCCAAATTCAGTGATCGGAATTGAATTTGAATCTCTCTACCCAGAAACTTCAAAAAGCCCACTGGCTATTACATAACGTTACAAGCAGCATCCACTTAACAGTGTAAACCATCATTGGTGACTTCGTGGAGCACATTCTTTAACAATGAAGGTAACATTGAGCGACAATGCGTCTTGTGGATTTTCTGTTTAAAAATACTTCTCAGCCAAAGTCCGGAAATTGCGGCAAAAAGTAGGTCAAGACTTTTCCCGATTCTTTGAAAACTTGCGCGCCATGCTCTGGTGCCCGACATTCGATGTTTTGGAGCCTGTCATTTCCTTTTCGAGACAGGTGTCTCTCCCGGACCTCCTTCGAGCTATCGACCGCCTCCGAGAGAAAGTGTTCGACCTGACGTCGTCGCTAGGAGTGGCCACTGGGCGACGCGCCGGTTAAGATGGCTGTCCGAGGGGGCAGTGCCCTCTAATGCAAATAGATGGCAGTGGAAAACATCGAGGTTTTATTCATTTGGAAAATAAGAAGCCCTAATAACAGAAATTTGGCCTTGTAGCATCTTTCACTGTTACAAGTATTTTTAAATCGAGAATACTAAAAGTACATTGCTTATTTCTTTCTAGCCCTGCCTTCTCTCGTATCTCTCGACTCTTTCGTCCTCTTTCGCTCCTTCTCTCTCTCTCTTTTTTTCCCTCTTCATTTTCTCCCTCTTCATTTTCTCTCCACTCTTCATATTTTCTCTCCACTCTTCATATTTTCTCTCCACTCTTCATATTTTCTCTCCCACTCTTCATATTTTCTCTCCCACTCTTCATATTTTCTCTCCCTCTCTTCATATTTTCTCTCCCACTCTTCATATTTTCTCTCCCACTCTTCATATTTTCTCTCCCACTCTTCATATTTTCTCTCTCTCTTCTCTCTCTCTCTCTCTCTCTCTCTCTCTCTCTCTCTCTCTCTCTCTCTCTCTCTCTCATTCCCTGTCTCTTTCTTGTGGACACCTGGCTGTTAGTGTACTTTTGTCTTCTGAAGAGTCGTGAACTGATGTATATTTTATTTCGAACATTTGAGCCTTCTTTCTAGGTTTATTGATTCCAGACACAATAAATTAACAATTGACCTCTTCGAAGTGTATCCGAAAAACCAACTACTTTTCATTATAGCGTTGGGTTCATTGTCCTTGATGTTCATTAAAGAGATCGATGTCGGGGTCTCATCTTTGTTACATGTAGTGATAGTCAGGGGCAGTTTACTCCAGAGAGATTGTTATTTGTTTCGTGCTGTGCTGTTAGCCAACACCATTTTCAGTACCCTCAACGATTTTGTATCATCCAGTTCAATAGGCATGAGGTTGTTGCGCTGATTATGAAAGTTAGTAATATCTTGTTTAACACTGTGCAAATCTCAGCAGAATATATTATTCCTTATATTGCACTTGTAGTTTCAAAACATATCTGAAGAAATAAATTAAAATTAGGTTAATCCACTAAAATTAGAGTAAAATAGTCGTACAATATATCACCTCTATGCAGTCAACGATTTTATAAAACTTGAAGTCTTATTGAAGTTATTTATTGAAGTCTTAAAGAATCAGTCAGTTTCTTTTTGAGTTTTCGAAGAATTTAGGTTTCTTTGATGAGCATGGATATCACTTAATATGAAATGTTTTTAAAAAGGCAAGTTAAAGGAATATTTAGACTCATGGTTGCATATCTGAAGTTGTAATTATTACCCTTTGACATTTTAGTTATTCTAATATAATTAGACTTTTTCAATATTGTTTTGGATAACCTTATGACCTTAACTGAGGATACGACTGAGACATAAACATTTATGCACTAAGGTTATGATTTTCGGTTCCAAGTTCTAACAGTGAAATTTTCATGTGAATGCCAATGACAGCTGACCGGAGGATATTTCCAAAATAATTGTTCCATAATGTTCACATTTTGATGAATCGTTTCCATTTAATCAGGAATACTAATAATATAATAGAAAGAGAGAGGGTAACTAGGAAGTAAGTAAAAAAGGTGTAAATAAGAAGAGGGGATAGGAGGAGAATAAAAGGAATGTGAAAACAAAAAAGTAGAAGGAGAAACTCTCGCAAAACAAGAAAGAAGAAGTACAAGACGGATAAGAATGAAGCTAGACGAGAGGAAAGAGGAGAACGAAAAGGAGAAAAGAAAGGAAAAAGGAGAAGGAGGAAGAGAAAAGGAGAGGAAAGAAAAAGGAACAGAAAGAAAAAAAAATCGAAGCCGTGGATTATTAAGGGCTAAAAAATCCTTCGGAGGGGAAGTGAAGCCGGCTGTCCCATATTAGTAGATTTACTGCATGTAAAAGATTCTCAAGCCTAAATGAAACCTCTGAGCCCAATTCAAATTGCCTGTTTCGTCGCCCAAGTAATACCTTCTTTCTCCCCTAGTAGGTGAAAGAAGCGTAGAGAAATTTGCGTGGTCCAACGGAAGAGCACGCCTCATGTCCTGTGTCTCGCCACGTAAAATAAGGCACTTATTCATTCATTCATTCATTCATTCATTCATTCTTTTTCTAGCTCATAGTGATCTGGCTAATCGGTCATCTTCAAATAGGGCATTATAGCCCTGGATGGATCTAGACGATCATTGGGAAGGGGTATCATAGATTTTTGTTAAATAATAACCATTTTTGTTATTATTTTTGTAGAGTAATTTATGGTACTATACAATATTACTTTTTAAATAATTCCATAATTCTAACATAAATATTTAAATCAATTTTGAAAAAAAAAAAATGGAAGGTAGCAAACGAAAACTCTAGGCCTTTTGAAGGGAAGACATGTCCCCTATACCCCCTCTCTGGATCCGCCAATGAGACCAGCATCGGTCACTGTCCTGATAGGCTCGTTCGCGCGTCCCTGGGTGGCAGGTGGGGCCACCCGCCGGGCCGCCGCTTTCTCCGTTCCCAGCGCCCGCCACCGCCACCGCCACCGCCACCGCCACCGCCACCGCCACCGCCACCGCCACCGCCACCGCCACCGCCACCGCCACCGCGCCACCGCCACCGCCACCGCCACCGCCACCGCCACCGCCACCGCCACCGCCACCGCCACCGCCACCGCCACCGCCACCGCCACCGCCACCGCCACCGCCACCGCCACCGCCACCGCCACCGCCACCGCCACCGCCACCGCCACCGCCACCGCCACCGCCACCGCCACCGCCACCGCCTCCGCGGCCGACGGACGCGTTCGCCGCTTCGCAGGCAAGTTCCCGTGCTTTCCCGGAGGTTAGCGCGCCCCCGCCGCCGCCCCTGCACAATCGCCAGGAAGCCGCTGCGGCCGGCCGCCCGGCGCCGTGCGTTCGGCTCGCGCTTGCGCAAACCGCTCGCCGTCTTCTGCGTGGAGGCGCCGACCCGACGCTCGGTGTGACTAGATGGCGAAAACCTCGGAAATTAAAATTTATCTTGGAACTTCCGACAATCCCACTTGAAAGAGAAATGATTCGCACACCTGTTGTGAAAGTATGAAGGATAATCCCTGTACCTGCTGTGGGCTGTGGAAGTTTGAAGTTTGAAGTTTGAAGTGAAGTACACGGTCAGTGTTCTTCTAGCATCAGGGGCAATAGTACGCTGTGATTTCCAGTAGTTATAAAAACGTGCAACAAAATTATTTTAATTTATTATGTAATTATAGATGTCCTTGTTGGTGGTAAGTAAAACAAATTATGTTAATTTAATATGTCGCGACGCCTAGCGGCGAGCGGGGTAGCTTTGAACCTCTCGCAGGGTGGCCTGTGGAATCACCCGACTGCATCCCGAGGTGAATTTCCCCCTCACTCTAGCTTCTCAGCTAATTACCTTTCACTTTCCCTTTCCCGAGAAGACATAGCCCGACTCCAACCCGTTTCGTTCATCCGGTGTATCGGAAGGAATAAACATTTTCGTAAAGTTTGCATCTATAAGTAGTGGCTGTAGATGTTCTCGCTCCAGACCAGAGAAAGCCTGAAACACAGGTGAACGTGGCAGAATCTTTAGACTTATGTATATTATGTACAATAATGCTCATGATAGGTGATTTCATGTTGTTTCCACAATTTTTTTAGCGGCAGTTTTCAACGTTGGCAGTGCTCTAGAACATGCTAATGTTTCTTGAAAACAGACAGGAGATAAATTGTAATCGATCAGTGTGATTCTAAGCAGGCCATGTGAAACGTAGAAATCAGTTCTCGTAATGAGGAGAACAGAACGGGATGCAGTCGGGTTATGTCTTTTTGGGATGATAGATGAACGACTTTGGAAAAGTTAAGAAGACACTCTCACGTGTCTGGAAAAGTCAGGGTAAATCATGGAATTTTTAGAAGAATTGTTAGAAGTTAGGGGAAATTTTGAGACGGTTACATCCTCTCCCCTTACACACACTTACACTAACGTGCACTATTACAGTCAGTTACTTAGTCACTACAGTCACTTATTCCCTATGGGTCAGGATCCGGTGATACACCAGTTATCAACTGGCTAGACTTCGACTGATTTCATCGATATTTCCTCCTTGTTCCTCCTCGTGCGTAAATTTCTCCTCTTGCGTCAGTTCTTCCTTGTGCGTTTAATTTCTTCACTCACCTGTTTTTATAGTCGTGTACTTTCCTGTAATTTTTTGTGTAGACGAATTCAGATGTTGAGTGAGTGATTTTACTTTTCTACAAGTGGAAGCTGATCCATACAGATTTTAAAATCGATTCGTTTAAATAATTGGAAAATGTTATACTTGATGAAGAAAAGAAATTAAAAGGAAATAAGAGGACATAAGCCAGCTACCAAGTGAGTTGCGGCAAATTGGCAGTTTTCAGAGGTAGAGATTTACACTGTATGCTGTATTTTATACTGTACTAGATGCGGGACTACGCGTCCATGATTTTCAATGTTGTTCATAGTTCACAATAATTTTGATTATTTTTATCACGAAGTCTATATTCCGTGAACGATACCATGTATGCCATTCATACAAATACATTGTCACATCACACTACTGTTACCACGCTATCACAACATTGTCATCTTCCTTCCGGCCCTACGACAGGGGTGTCCAACTTGCAAGACCTCAAGACCCACAACTAAAACTTTTAATACGGCTGCGGGCCGTATTTACATTACTCGGACGATGCACACGTATTGTTGATCTCGGCAGTTTGTCCCCTTGTTCTCAAGAATGGGGGAGGATGGAATCATGCGTGATATCAGGCCGTACCGTGCATAACGCAGAGAAACACATTGATATGAGTTTGAAATTCTTAATTTACTAAAAAAAAACTAAAATATAAACTAAACCTATTTTTACATTTACGCTAGGCGTTGTAGGTTCTTGTCCGACATGGATACAAGGGTCTTTCAGTTTGGACTAATACCCTTTCACAGGTTAAAATAAATGACACCGCCGGCCACATGCGACCTGGAGGCCACCAGTTGGATAACCCTGCCCTACCACCGTCATTATGACCGCTACTTCCCCACTTCCTTTTCTATTCTAAACGTGTCTGCTTTGCAATGTCTCCTGTTGTTCTCTATTCATTTTTTGCCTATGTTTCCTGGAATTGTTCAATACGTAAACTAGAATTCCGAGTTCTAACAAAAGGGTTAGCGTGATCAGACTAACGTCGTAAAAAGGGAACAAAAATGTTTTCATGAAAAATATGTACAGTATTTGGACGCAAATTTATTATGAAACCTCACCTAACAGTTCACGAGTAATATTTTAAAACCTACTGTTATAACTGGTACTTGATAATTTGTATTATAGTTATTAAATTGTGACTTATCATAGTATTTCCAATTTAATCTGGTTGTGTTTATAAAGAACGCCAAATTGTACGTTGGTCACAGCCTTTTTGAGGGAAACGAAATTTCATGTAGGCTCTGCGTTTGGAGCTCACTTGTAAATTACTTAGCTATCTCGCTTATATATTCCTGCAGCGAGACTGAAATGAATTTTACAAAAAATGGAATGTACGACTCTCTGGCGAGAACTTCAAACGAACATTTGCAGTGAATATGCGGCAATTTCTCTCTTTTTGCAACGTACAACTATAAAAAGTCTTAATGAACTCTCATGAAACATCTATGAGATACGCTCCCAGACTTGTTTCAGTGCGTGCGGCAGTAGGAAAAACAGATACGGCAAACAATAAGTGGAAAGAAGGAAAAATAATTACGCCCTGTAATATGATGTCGTAAATCCAAATGCTCTAGTTGCAGCAAGTGCGTTAGAATGTCCCATCTCTGCTGCTGTGCTTCCTCGAAATGTTGGGTACTCGCTGTATCTTCCATTACTGCTCATAGCCATTGACGAGCCGCCATATTAGTGTTCGAAGTGGCGCACTGAAGAAGTGCACCTGGGTCGCATGTAATCAACTGTCTCGCCCTCCATATCATCACAATATCCATATCGCGGCAGGAAGTAATAAGAGCCAAAATTTATTGCTTATTTATACTTAAAATTTTTTAAAGGGAGTTTTTTTGTTTTTTTTTATCCCTTTCAAAAATTCAAAATTTAAGTAGTATTAGACTTAGTGTAGGGATCACAGAATTTTGAAAATGTGCACACAATTCACTTTTCCCCATAGCACGTCATACGCAGTTTTTAACTGTTTTTTTGACGTAAAATAAATAAAAAAATAAATAAATAAACATATTCTCTGTCCTAGTAATCACAAGCAAAGACAGCTATAAATTTATTTATCTTTGAATTATTTTACATACATCAGGACTCCATTTTCTGATTTTTTTTAAAATGATCTTCTTTCCTGTATGAAAAAGTAAATTATTTCTTCTCTTTTAACGTACCTGCATGGCCTACATATTTTCGTTTATTTTTCTCGAATGGATTATCCATTTTATCTTGACTGTATTTTATAGGATAAGACTCATTTATGTATTTATTATTTTTCTTCTTATTTCCATAATTCTCGCACAATGTATATTAAGTACAAAATGACCCAAATATTTATTATTTGTGATGATTAATTTATTAGAATTCTTTTCTATTCATTTTATAATTAATATGAATAAATTTAAACACTAGTATCATTCATTTGCATTAAAAATTCATTATTGTATTCATTTTAGATTTCAGGTTCTATTCATGTTATATGAACTTATTATCTTTAGTCGTATTAGTATTTCTAATACTGCTTCTCTCAAATATCATTTCAGTCAATTGTCGTCTTGTATATTGTTTTATTTGATCCAGTTCTTTAATCTTTCTTTATTCTTTTTTTCATCTTCAACGTTTGCCAGAATCTGCTCGTCATATGTTCTACTTAAAAGATATTCCAATTTTATAAAGACTTCTTTTCTCTCTCTGTTAGCATCAATGATGACTTCATCTCTACTACCAGAACCGTACATCAACAACGACACTTCTCCTTCTACCACCATCATCACCATCGCCGATGCTAAAATCGCCGTTGCCTCATTCAACTATATTAATTTCCACCTCATCCACGATCGCTGCCTCAATCACCATCTCACCCCCAGCACGACTCACACACCAACTACGGTCACAATAACTTCCAAGACCACTTCCACAAGAGAGGTGGCCTAGTGCATCAACTGATGTCACTGCAGTGCCTCTGACCGGGAGATCCTAGGTTCGAGTCCCGACAACGGCAGGATTTTCGACACTGGGTTTTCAGCTAGGTCGAATTCATTCGCTGTTTGGAGGAGAATTCTAGCGGCCGGCTGCTCTGATCGGTAGATTTCCGTGGTTTCTCCGATCAACACCAAGCGAATGCCGGAGCAGTACCCTAACAAACGGACCACGGACCGCACGCAATCTGTCCTTCCTCTTCCTTCCTCTTCCTTCTCCTATCCTCTCCTCTTACACACACACTTACACTAACATGTGCTACACTATCACATATTCCGGAGACCGGTCGGGATCTTAGAGCTTGTCTCGGCTGGGGCGGAGCTCTACTGGTGGGAGAGACCTGGTGAGGGGGAAACCCCACTAGCCGACGGTAGGTCGGCGCCGGATCTCGCCGTCCAGCGGCGGAAGATCACCGCCATCTCCCGAGAACAATCATGCACTACAGTAACGGGACTAATTACTAAAGTAGTTGACGCGCCCGGAAACACGAAAAAATCAATCAATCAATCCTTTCCTCTTCTACGGCAAACATCACTTCCGCCTTGCTTCCATCACAACTGCCAGTGCCGCCATCACTACGGTTGGTAGCTACAATCGATATAACCGCCGTCGATATCACCTCCACCTTAGTCACACGCTGTCCGTCTCACCCTTCTTCCAAAGCTCCCCGTCCTGCCCTCGCAATGCTGCCACCGCCCGCTCAGGAGGTGCTACCTCGCCGTTTCTCGCTCAACGCCGTGGCTCTAGCTCCTGCAGGCTATTAGCTGTGAGAACGTCTCGGCGTGGGCGAAGCGGCGTCATTAGGCTGCAACGGGCTTCGATCCCGCGCCCGAACTGCAGCCCCTCACCCTCCAAACGGCATCCGGCCAACGCCCCCTTCCCTCTCCCAGCTGAAGGGCTCCGACGAGATTTAATTGCTTTCGTTTAGGCTGAGGGTTGGGGAAATGGGCATTCGGGATTCCGAATCGACACCTCACAATTATGGCGATACTAATTTGTGAAGGCGATTTTTTAAAATGTGGCAATGTAAAAAAATCGTTCTTAGTTGTGTACTGAAGAAGCTTGCATTAATACATATTCGGAAATTTATGGAAAACGTCTTTATATGAATGTAAATAGAATAGTAATAAAATGAAAAAATCGACACCTCACAATTATGGTGATATTAATTTGTGAAGGCGATTTTTTTAATGTGATAACTTTAAAAAAATCGTTCTTTGTACTGTATTGAAGAACCCTCCATTAATACGTATTCAGGAATTTATGGAAAACAACTTTCTATGAATGGAAAAAGAATAGTTATTAAATGTAAAAAATCTATTGTTATTTAATAAAAAATTTTAATTTATTTATAAGGTTTCGGACGTAACGTGCTATAATGTATAGTACGTGAAACATTTAATTTTCTGATTTATACTAATACGTACAATTTTTTAAAATATTATTTTACTAACTGGTAATGTTTCTTTTCTTTTCAGGTAAGAGAATTTCAAACCAGCTGTTTTCAGACACTGCGGTGAGTTTTTTTGGACCATTCTAGTTACTTTCTTTCTGCATCAGTAATATTTCATAATTGTCTTCGCCAAAAGACTCACCAACCAATATCTCACCGACGTGTGGTTATCAATAACTATATTGCAAAAAGTGTTACAAAATGTTCTTAATGTGGTATGTTAAAATGTTCTCTATACACCAAGTTAACTTTTTAGATAAACATCAAGAAAATATATCTACAATAATAGTACTAAATCGACTTCACGTACGTAAGGTTATTTAAAATGTTTTTTATATGTTTTACAACCTTAAACTGTTGTCTGGCTGTTACTGTATTATTAGCTAGAAATAATATTATCTCTCTATTTATTTGAGTAAATATTATACATTCTGCACATACAAAAGGATAAAATGAAAATGTCACTAAAAAATCAGGTCTGTTTCCTACATACTTTACCTACGTGAATAATCTTGGTTGTCCGGGTGACGCCGCGTCGAAGACTGTGTTGCAGACTTTTCGACCATCTTTTCGTGGTCTTCCTCAGGGCTCGTCTGCCAGCCCTGCCCTGAGGAAGATCACGAAAAGATGGTCGAAACGTCGGCAACACAGCCTTCGACGCGGCGTCTCCCGGACAGCCAAGATCGTTCATATGACTCCGGCCGCGGAAGCCTACGACTTCACATAATTTACCTACCCTCTTTTTCAGTATTAATGCTGTAGATTTATATTAATGCTTTAGATAACTCCGTGCACTGATAATACCTCTCAGCAGTACGATCTTTTGATTTAAAGTTTCATACATTGCTTTTAACGTAAATTTTGCAAATTGAAATTAATGTAGCAGAAATAATTGGCGAATCAATTTTTAAAATGTAATATGTAATGGTAGGAAATTTCTTTGTAGTAGCTTCCGATCTCACGTAAGCGGTAAGAACCGTCAGCTCTCTCCCCGTACGAGGCTGTACTTTGCATCACTGGCCCCCTTCCTGATGTTCGGCCGTAGCGATCCGCCGGTAAGGGCTCTCTGGAAGATCACAGCGCCCTCGCGAGGCCGTAACGAGACTGCGGAGCTCCAGACGGTCGGCCGGCCGCATCGGCTGGGGCGCTGGGGGCGGGGCACACGAGCTCTCTCAGCGCCCTCGCCACCTCCTCCCGCCCATTTGCCCCGCGCCCACACTCGCCCGTCGCCCCTCCGCGCCCCCCGCCCCCGCCCCCCTCCGCCTACTCTGCCCCTGCTCCTCCCCCCGCCCCGCCCCCAGCTCCGCCTCCAGCTCCGCCCCCAGCCCCGCCCTCCCCGCCTCTAACTCTGCCCCTGCATTTTGCCACGCGCACGCCTCAGCCTTGCCCTTTCCCTGCCCCAGCCCGTCCCCAGCCCCGCCCCACCCCGCCGTAGCCCCGCCCCAGCCCACAGTCCCGCCCCCAGCCCCGTTCGTCGCTTGCCCCCAGCCACTCCACCGGCCCCGCCGCCATCAGCCTCCCCCCTGACAATAACTACCCCTTTATTTACCCCGTTGTCACCACCACCCCCGTATCGCCACCAAAATCGCCGCTGGTACTTTGCTGCCATTCCCGCCACCGTCTTCGCCCAGCCGCCGCCGCCGCCGCCATCGCCCCGCGCCGCCCCCAATCCCTGCCACGTTCGCCTCCTATTGTCCATTACCAACCTTTTCACACGACGCCCCGCCATCTTGCCCCCATGCTGTCCCACCACCTCGAAACCAGCACCGGGAGCGGTAGCTCAGTGCATCAGCTGATGTCATTGCAGCGCCTCTGACCGGGAAGTCCTAGGTTCGAGTCCTGTCGGTGGCAGGATTTTCGACACTAGCTTTTCAGCGAGGTCGAATTCAGTCGCCGTCTGGAGGAGAATTCTAGCGGCCGGCTGCTCTGATCGGTAGCTTACCGGTGTTTCTCCGATCAACACCTGGCGAATGCCCGAGCACTACCCTAACAAACGGGTCAGGGACCGCACGCTTCTACCTCTTCCTTGTCCTATCCTCGACCCGTAGACACACACTTACACTAACATGTAATATTCTACCACACATGCCGGGAGACCGTTCGGGAACTTAGAACTTGTCCCGGCTGGGGCGGTGCCCCGCTGGTGGGAGAGTCCTGGTTAGGGGAAACCTCACTAGCGGACGGTAGATGGGCGCTGGATCTCACCATACAGCGGGGGAAGGTCACCGCCACTTCCCGAGGAAAAAAAATCCCACACTTAAGGGACTAATGGTTTCAGTTGTTGACGCGCCCGGTGTCCCTAACAACCGATCCATCTCCCCTCCCCCTCCTCGTCCCCCCTCTCCCCTGTGTCCTGCAGGCGGCGGTGCGGCGCGGCGCGCGAAAGGGGATATTGCGAGTAGCGGCGCGTGATCGATATGTCAAGTCGGCGAGGCGCATTACAATACCAGAGGGGCTTTCAGGCCATCGCCTCCGCCTACTCGTTTTCGCCCCGCCCCGCCCCCGCCGGGCTATTCACTTCCGCCGTAATTGGTTCACGCCCTCCTCGACCTCGCCTCCGCCGTTGTCATCGCGCTTCCTTACTCTCGGTCTATCGATATTTTCAATGTGCTCCTCGTGAGCTGCGAGATTCAACTGAACTACCAGATTTCCCTAGCATAAGTGCCCGTGCCTTTACAAAGATAACATTTTAAAGGTACAGGTTTTTCATCACTAATCCACAGACATTTATAGATTTGTCTTCGATTTTTTTTACACTAATATACACTTTATATTTTTTCAACTCCTTCATGTTTCTTATTTCTTCGTATTCTTTTTTAGCATTGTACTTATTTGTGACTCATTACTATCTCATCCCTCGATATTTTCTTGCCAATTTATCTTTCTCTTCTCATTTTGGTTCATTTCCGTTTTACCAGCGTGTGCATGTTATGTCTCTCTACTTTTCCCGTTGTTTCAGTATCTTCACCTCCATCTTGTTTATTTTTTTACTTTACCAGCTTTTCTGTAATTCCTACGCTTTCTTGTCTGCCTCCTTGCACTCCATTTCAAGCTGCTTCGGCCACCCCCGCCGCCTCTTCCCGCAATTGCTCGCCAGGCGTCGCCGCCCCGCCGAGCCGTTTATCGTGGCGCCTTCTTCGCCCGCATCGCCTGCCTCTTTCCTCCTCGCGCTGGTCGATCGATGGACTGGCTCTTCCTTTGAATTGTTAATTGTTATTTACCTCATTGCGAGGCCAAGTGGTTGTTGAGAGGGCGCCCTTCTGAAGGCGACAAACAGGAAAGAACGGGAGAGCGGCGCCTGGGACGACGACGCCGGGATGATACAAGGCGGGGGCGACGCAGGGGCGACGCAGGGGCGACGCAGGGGCGACGCAGGGGCGACGCAGGGGTTTGGTTTGGTTTGTTTTTTTCGTGTTTCCGGGCGCGTCAACTGCTCTGGTCATTAGTCCCGTTAGAATAGTGCACGTTTTTTCTCGGAAGATGGTGGTGATCTTTCCCCGCTGGATGGCGAGATCCGGCGCCGACCTACCATCGGCTACTGAGGTTTCCCCCTAACCAGGACTCTCCCATCAGCGGGGCACCGCCCCAGCCGGGACAAGTTCTAAGTTCCCCACCGGTCTCCCGGAATATGTGATAGTGTAGTGCATGTTAGTGTAAGTGTGTGTGTAAGGGGAGAAGATAGGACAAGGAAGAGGAAGGAAAGATTGCGCGCGTTCCGTGGCCCGTTTGGTAGGGTACTGCTCCGGGATTCTCCTGGTGTTGATCCCAGAAACCACGGAAAACTACCGATCAGAGCAGCCGCTCCCGGTGCAACGTGGGGGCGACGCGGAAGCGATACATGGCAAAACGGATGTCGGCGAATAGGTGCCGCGACACGTGTGGGTGTAAGTAGCGATGATGTAGAGTTGATGCAGGGGCGATGTAAGAGCGATACACGTCAATGAAGGGGCTGCGCCGTCGAGAGCGAGCCGCCGCCGCCGCGCAGTCTCCGACTCCGTTGTGATAAACGTGGATTAAGTTTCATATGAATTACAGAATTACGTACCTAACGTCATTATCTTTGTAACAAGAGTAAAATATCGTCATAAATATTACTTCTCTAAAATATATCGCTTTTTTATTCTCGCAGTCAACTAGTATCAACCAAATGAAGCATCAAAAGAAAGAAGACTAGGAGAAATGACCAATTGCACTTTATTATTTTTTAATTCATCTAAATGATGCCGACGGAAATGCAGTCTTCAGCACGCAGAGCGCATAATTGTTTCTTTCCTGACACATAATCTGCGCAGAGAGATGAAGAGAACGGTGAATTCTAGTACCTTACAAACTGATTAACGAGACGGAAGGCCTTGACTTGTTTCTCCCGCCAAAATCGAAAAAGGAAGAGATTTTTCGGAGATTCAGTTTTCTAAATTAAAATTTTCTTTTGTGTGTGTAATTATCAAATTAAGTTCGTATAATATTTGTCCATCTCGACTAGACACTTTTAAAAATTATCGTAATTCCCCAAATTATCTGGTTAAAAAAGAAATTAAGAGATTTATCGTATTTAAATATTTTCTGTATAGGATCATTATAAACAACCTTTTCCGCTGCAAGAAAACGTTCATAAAAGGCACTTTTCGGCACAAATGATGAATTAGCATTTTACGGTACGAAAGATCACGTCATCACATAATCAGCCAATCGCAGCGGCAAACAAACAGCCGATCATCGTTTTCTCGCACAAATGTCTAATACTCAAGACGTTACAAGAATGTTGTTCCGCAAAATTAACTTTGATTCTCTTATAAATTTATAATGGCTTTGTAAAAAAATATCGTATTCATGTTGTTTATGTTTGTTTATGACATTTGTGCAAATTTGAGAACTCGCTCCTCACATCGCTCGTATTCTAAACCTATGCTGATGCAATAAAGCTTAACATTGTAAAACGAATTTCGTTAATATACTATTTTAGTAAAGCTTATCCAATATTTTTCAAAACTTTCAGGGGGAGGGCACGGCTTCCTTGTGCCTCCTTGTACGCACGCCTACACAAGTACATGTCTCTACTTAGGCAAAGCGGAAACTTCCTTCCGGATCGAGGTCGTTTGCAGGGTGGCTTCCTCGTGGAGCGGTTCGCGCCGCAGTGTGAAGGGGCGCGCCCCGCCCCCCTCAGGTGGCTGGTCGGGGAGGCCCGCGTCGCGCGCACCTGCCGTGCAATTACTCGCGGGATTGCCACTGCGCCGCCCCTGCGTGTCAATGCGAGTTGGTCTCCGCCCCTATCCGTTGGCACTCCCTCCGCGTCATCCCGCTTCCCTCTTCTTGCGGACCGGGAACGGTAGCTCAGTGCATCGACTGATGCCACTGCAGCGCCTCTGACCGGGAGGTTCTAAATTCCCACTCCTCACGGCGACAGGATTTTCGACACTTGCTTTTTAGCTAGGTCGAATTCAGTCGCTGTCTGGAGGAGAATTCTAGCGGCCGGCTGCTCTGATCGGTAGTTTTCCGTGGTTTCTCCGATCAACACCAGGCAAATGCCAGAGACATACCCTACCAAACAGGCCACGGACCACGGCGATCTGTCTTTCCTCTTCCTTGTCCTATCCTCTCCCCCTTATACACACACTTACACTAACGTGTACTACACTATCACATATTCCGGGAGACCGGTCGGGAGCTTAGAGCTTGTCCCGACTGGGGCGGTGCCCCGCTGGTGGGAGAGTCCTGGTTAGGGGGAAATCCCACTAGCCGACGGTAGGTCGGCGCCGGATCTCGCCAACCAGCGGGGGAAGATCACCGCCATCTCCCGAAAAAACATGTACTACACTAACGGGACCAATGTCCAGCGCTGTTGACGCGCCCGGAAACATGAATCAATCAATCAATCTACCCATTTACAGAGCTGCCGCCACCGGTCGCCGCCTCCGGCCCCATCTGCCAGCGCTTCGGCCGTCCTTCCCCTCCACGGCCATCTTCCTTCCCCTCCACGCCCCACCCCGCCCCCGCGTCAGAGGCCAGGCGGCGATTAGAACCCCCTGCCACTCGCGCTCTAATTGTCTTTTTATTTACTCGCCGCCTCCGCGCCGCCGCTCTGCATTATGCATGAGGGCAGGGCGGCCGCGGGGGCGGCGGCGGCGCGGTGCCCGGGCGACCTGCGATTGACTGCGGGGGCGGAGAGCATTCCCGCCCGCCCCGCCCCGCCCCGCCCCTCCCCGCCCCATACCGTCTTGTCCCGTCCGCCCCGCCCCGCCCTGCCCCGCCCTGCCCCGCCCTGCCCCCCGCCCCGCCCGCCCCGCCCCGCTCCGCCCCGCCTCGCCCCGCCCCGTCCGCCCCGCCCCGCCCCACCCCGCCTTGCCCCGCCCACCCCGTCCTGTCCCGTCCCGCTCCGCCCCGCCCACTACTGCCCCCGGTGCCGCCAGCACCACCGCCGCAGGCGCATCAGCTCTGTTGTTTGGGAGTTTGACGCCACCGACCGAAAGAATGGTGGAAGTAGGGTATTCTTCTGGATCTGAAAAGTTGTGTTTGACCGAGTTTTAAGCTAGAGTTTTCTGGTCAAGACAGGTGCAGATTGTGTCTGCCAAAATGATTGTTGTAATAATAAAATTTGATGTTCTTTATAGATGTAAAGATAGTTTCATTAATTTAAAGAGAAGTCAGTGATGTATGTAAATGAAAACACAGTTATTTCAGGGTGTGTCGGTAAATTTCAGCAGCTCCATCCCAATTCATTGCGAAAGAACGTTACGTTTTCTTGCACTGTATTATCTATGATCTGATTACAATGTGTCCATCTTCTCGATTCACGTAAATATGCGTGTTGTAATTCTGAAAGCTCGGCCTGGGCTTAACAATAGCCTCAATTGTGCAAGTAATTCCTCTGTGGTACAAGCAATGTGGAAAAATTGATTTGTCACGGGAGACAACGTAAACGGATGCCCTTGGATCTGGTACTTACGACTGAAGTTTCTTTGGGAATCGGTTTTGAAGCGATGCGTTTATCAAAGCATACTTGTCAAACGCATGTTCCATGTTCTGTAATTAATTTGCAAATCCATGTGCAAGATGTATTTTCGTCATAAGTTTATCCTTACAATACCCATCACTCGTCACTCATGCTCGTAATGCAAATTATTACTAGATGTATTTCAGTTACATTCAGATATTTGAACATCAATTAATTATATTTTAACTTAAAGATTGAATTGCTTCTAACTGACATTAATTGGGGGAAAAAATAATTATTTGAAATACATTAATGATGTTTTTTCAAATTTTACTTTAAACTCGTTAGAAGCGATCCGTCAGCATATATCTCGATAAAATAACTCTTTCTTTCACCGCCCTCTATGTTAAAAAGCTCCTCGTCTCTTTTATTTCTAACGAAGCCATCCGGATTCCACTATAAAAGTACTATCATTATAACTAATGAACGAGTTTGCGCCTGATCGAACCCGAAAATGCTTGTCCCAATCACGCAATGCCGCGACGTGTACACACGCAGAACAGATGACTGGAATAAAAGACACTGACGCAGATTCGCGGTGTGCCTGAAAAAAAAACAACGATAATTCGCGTGTTGTTCGCTGCGCAGTTTGCACGCGTTGCCTGCAGTTGATCTCCGCATCGGAGAGAACGCACAGTACGGCGCCACGACCACTGATGGGGAGCGGAGAGGAGAGAACGCAGCGCAGCAGGAGAGGGGCGAAGGGGGCCTGAGTTGGCGAGGCGGAACCGGTTGAACTGAGCGGACCGGCGGGAACCGATGAGAGGGATGGGCGTTATGGGCTGGGTGGAGCGGGAGGGGTTGCGTGGGAGGGGTGGAGCGTGTGGCTGTGGAGCGGCAGGGTTGGGAGCCGGAGGAGCGGAGTGGTGTGAATGGACGCAGCAGGAGGGGCGGAGGAAAGGTTGGGGGGGGAAGGGGGGGAGGGGAAGGTTGAGGGAAGGGTTGGAGGAAGGGTTGAGACGGAAGGGTTGAGACGGAAGGGTCGAGACGGAAGGGTCGAGACGGAAGGGTCGAGACGGAAGGGTCGAGACGGAAGGGTCGAGACGGAAGGGTTGAGACGGAAGGGTTGAGACGGAAGGGTTGCGCGGAAGGATTGAGGGGAAGGTTGAACCGGAAGGGTTGAGACGGAAGGGTTGAGACGGAAGGGTTGAGACGGAAGGGTTGAGACGGAAGGGTTGAGACGGAAGGGTTGAGACGGAAGGGTTGAGACGGAAGGGTTGAGACGGAAGGGTTGAGACGGAAGGGTTGAGACGGAAGGGTTGAGACGGAAGGGTTGAGACGGAAGGGTTGAGACGGAAGGGTTGAGACGGAAGGGTTGCGCGGAAGGATTGAGTGGGAAGGGTTGAACCGGAAGGGTTGAGCCGGAAGGGTTGAGACGGAAGGGTTGAGCGGAAGGGTTGAGACGGAAGGGTTGAGCCGGAAGGGTTGAGCGGAAGGGTTGAGACGGAAGGGTTGAGACGGAAGGGTTGAGACGGAAGGGTTGAGACGGAAGGGTTGAGACGGAGGGTTGAGCGGAAGGGTTGAGGGAAGGGTGAGGGGGGGAGGGCTGGCGCCGGCGAGGGCGTGGGAAGGGCGGGGTGGGGAACGCGTGCTAGGAAAAAAGGCTGTCGCAGATGCGCTGGTGATTGCATTGGCGATCAGCAGAAATTTTACGCTTGAAATGTGCGTTTGCTGGTTGCGTCAACCGTTCGCCGACTTTTTCCGCCGAATTTTTTTTTTGTTCCTCTCCGCCCCCGGCTCGTTTCCAGCCCCTCCCTGCCCCCGGCGGCAGAGCTATCCCGCTGGCAACGCTGGCTTTGACCGGCATCGCTGTCGTTCGGCAGCGGGACTTGTTTGACTCGGGCTAACCGTGTTTGGGCTGTCCTCAATGCGAACACTGTTGTGGTTGTATTTGCGTGACTTTAGAAGTTGAAGCTTGTAGTGCTTTGTGCCGTGCGTTATCCATTTGAAAACCACGGCTGCTTGTATGGGTTGATAAATGTGCAGATTTGTTTAGAATTTTACGAAAAGAAATTTCTTAATACGCAAAAATCTTTCTCTGTGTTTATTTATTTGAAAAATGAGTGGAAAGTAAGATTTCTGGAGGTTTGGAACACTCTGATTTCTTTTGGCTCCATGAGATATTAATCAGCGAATGTTTCAAATAATTTTGAAATTTCTTAACTTAACTATTGCAGTAGGCTTTGCTGACAAGAGATTTATTTATTCAATTAGGGTAAATTAAACAAATACTTAAGTGTGGCATTTCATTAGTGCCATTATTACACGTAGTTAATTGAATGTAAAGTACAATTTCATAGAACGTGCTTGTTTTATGACTGTCTCTTGTTATTGCCCATGACTATGACCAGATAGTTTTGTTTGGAGTCAGTAATGAAATGAATACCAGAGTCCTCCCTATAGCTTCATAGTCATTAGATATTTTGTGACAGGCGTTTTTGATCTTAATGTAATGAACGTATGCTTCGTAAAAGTGTGACTATAAACTTAACGCACTTAAACCGCTCCGTATTTCAAAGTGTTAGGGATAGGACTCAAGTCACCAAAAGCAAGAAAACAACATATAGTTGAAAGAGAATAATTTATGTCATTGTTAGTATTGCTGTTCTGAAGTTTAATACAGTCCATTCAAACTTACTCGAAGGAACATCTGTTCACACTTGATGGAAAAATCCATAAGTGAAAAATACATTTATTACCTTTCAGAGGGAAAAATATCCAGCTTTAATTGCATAAATCGTTGCTTATTATCCTTGAAGGGAAAAACCACTCCTGTGGTGGTTCAGAGAAACCACTAGAATCACAATCTTCACGCGCCCTTCACGCCGCAATTAGCGAACAATTCGGTACATTTCCAGGGTCCATTAAAACTGAACATGTAGTCCATTTTGCAACGCTGTATCAAAAGTTCACGAACAACCGCCGAGCAAACAAAGCGATAAAGGTGCTCATTACCGCCGGCAGACGCACAATGGCGCGTCGGAGATGGCTGATTGTGCGCCTTCATTGACCAGTTAAACGAAGATGCGATTGTCCGCGCGGTGCGCAGCTGCCGCCCGCCATTGTGCGCGCCGTTTGAGCCGCCACCGCGCTGCACCGCACCGGCGCACGCGCCCCGCCCACTCGGGAACGAACCAGCGTTGCCGGTTGCTATTCCGCTCATATTTCACCATACTTGTGTCCATATTTACTTACGAAGAAAATATGTTTATGTAAAAAAATGCTAAATCCTGGGTGACCCAAACCACTTTATTTCAAAGTTTGACCACCCGAACTTCAATATCTCGAGGTTTGATCACTTAAACCATAATATCTCGAATTTTGTTCACCAGACCCTAAATAACTCGAAGTTTCATCACATGAACTTGAATATCTCGAAGCGTGATTACGCAAACCTCAATATCTCGAAGTTTGATTATCCGAACTTTTGTATCTAGAAGGTTGATTATATCAACCTCGATATTTCGAAGTTTGGTAACCTTCGTTTTGGCATCTCGAAGCTGCCGCCCGCCATTGTGCGCGCCGTTTGAGCCGCCACCGCGCTGCACCGCACCGGCGCGCGCGCCCCGCCCACTCGGGAACGAACCAGCGTTGCCGGTTGCTGTTCGGCTCATATTTCACCATTCTTGAGTCCAGTTTTCCTTACGAAGAAAATATGTTTGTGTAAAAAAATGTTAAACCCTGGGTGACCCAAACCACTTTATTTCAAAGTTTGACCACCCGAACTTCAATATCTCGAGGTTTGATCACTTAAACCCTAATATCTCGAATTTTGATCACCAGACCCTAAATAACTCGAAGTTTCATCCCATGAACCTGAATATCTCGAAGCGTGATTACGCAAACCTCAATATCTCGAAGTTTGATTATCCGAACTTTTGTATCTAGAAGGTTGATTATATCAACCTCGATATTTCGAAGTTTGGTAACCTTCGTTTTGGCATCTCGAAGCTGCCGCCCGCCATTGTGCGCGCCGTTTGAGCCGCCACCGCGCTGCACCGCACCGGCGCACGCGCCCCGCCCACTCGGGAACGAACCAGCGTTGCCGGTTGCTATTCGGCTCATATTTCACCATACTTGTGTGCAGTTTTCCTTACGAAGGAAATATGTTTGTGTAAAAAAATGTTAAACCCTGGGTGACCCAAACCACTTTATTTTTTTTTTAGATTAGATTAGATTAGATTTATTGTTAATTCTGCAATTAAGTGTAGTAACTTGGTGGCAGAATATCGTGACCTTACATACATTAAACTTACATTCATTAACAAAAAGTTACAAAAAAGGAGTTAATTATAATAATAATAATAATAATAATAATAATAATAATAATAAATAGTACATTAAAATCACCACGCAAACCTTACTCCACTTCACTTCACTGCACAACACTTAACTGTGACGCATTTCTTTCACACTCGCTTCTTCTCGCATTCCCTTCCCTCCACTTCACTTCATAACACTACACTGCGCTGCACACACTGCACTACACTGCACTGCACTGCACTACACTGCACTGTACTACATGAATAATAATAAAATATTAATAATAAAGATAATAATAACAATACTACTACAACTGATATTTATACTAACAATTAAACAACTTACATTGTATGAAACTTACTAATCTAACAGTGGAAAATTAACATTGATACAATAACCTAATTAATTAACTAGAAAACTAATTTATTTTAAAGTTGCTCAAGCTTTGAGGAAAGGGTTCTAAGATTGTCGCAGGCAAACTGTATGAAATCGACATCCGTTTTCTGCATTCTTGTCTTAATTTTATGCACGTGATCCGCTCTACCGAAGTATGTAGGTTTTTCTAAACGACGGTGTATTTCATTCCAAGCAGGATAGCCTGCGTATGCTTTGTACATAGCATAGAGTCGCAGCTTAATCCGCCTCTTTTCGAGTGATTCCCATGCACCTCTATTTTTGATCCTCTGAAAGTAAATTTCGATGCTCTGCGCTGGACCTTTTCTAGATTTCCTTGCTGCGATATTCTGTACGGGTCCCAACATACCGCGCCATATTCTAATACGGGTCGGACTAGTGACATATAAGCTAATTCTTTACCTCTCACTGTACTCTTCTTTAGGATCCGCATAACGAAATGTAGAGATCTCCAGGCTTTTCCCACAACGAAATTTACCTGATTTTCCCAGCTCAATTTACTATCTAATTGAATTCCTAAATATTTGCAAGATGTGACTGTAGGTATGACTTTGTTGTTCAATTTGTACACAGTTTCACCATAACTTCGACCCCTACCAAACGTGATGGCTTTACTTTTTGAACTGTTAATTTCATGCCATTTGTTTTTGCCAGGAGTGTAATTTGTCTGTGTCTCGCTGCAAAATATTCACGTCCTCCTCTGATTCGATAACCCGATAGATGATACAGTCATCAGCAAAGAGTCTTACGTTTGAAGCTAAATTTTTTGGCAAGTCATTCACGAACGAATTTTTTGGCAAGTCATTCACGAATTTTTGGCACGTCATTTCAAAGTTTGACCACCCGAACTTCCATATCTCGAGGTTTGATCACTTAAACCCTAATATCTCGAATTTTGATCACCAGACCCTAAATAACTCGAAGTTTCATCCCATGAACCTGAATATCTCGAAGCGTGATTACGCAAACCTCAATATCTCGAAGTTTGATTATCCGAACTTTTGTATCTAGAAAGTTGATTATATCAACCTCGATATTTCGAAGTTTGGTAACCTTCGTTTTGGCATCTCGAAGCTGCCGCCCGCCATTGTGCGCGCCGTTTGAGCCGCCACCGCGCTGCACCGCACCGGCGCACGCGCCCCGCCCACTCGGGAACGAACCAGCGTTGCCGGTTGCTGTTCGGCTCATATTTCACCATACTTGTGTCCATATTTATTCGACACTAGCTTTTCAGCTCGAATCCAGTCGCTGTCTGGAGGAGAATTCTAGCGGCCGGCTGCTCTGATCGGTAGTTTTCCGTGGTTTCTCCGATCAACACAAGGTGAATACCGGAGTAGTACCCTACCAAACGGGCCACGGACCGCGCGCGATCTGTCCTTCTCCATCCTTGTCCTATCCTCTCCCCTTACACACTCACGTGCACTAACATGCACTACACTATCACATATTCCGGGAGACCGGCCGGGAGTTTAGAGCTTGTCCCGGCTGGGGCGGTGCCCCGCTGGTGGGAGAGTCCTGGTTAGGGGAAAACCCCATTAGCCGACGGTAGGTCGGTGCCGGATCTCACCATCCAGCAGGGGAAGATCACAGTCATTTGCTCAATGGATCAGGGAAACTGGACGAAAAACCTGATCGAGATGGGGATCATTGACCCGGAGGCTGCAATACAATACTTGTTACAGGTTGTTTATACACATTTATACAGTTCAAATATTAAATAATGCATTCTGTAAAATTGTTAAAATTAATGTTACTTTTCTTGTGATGCTCAGTATAGTCTCTAATTGTATAGAGACTTTTATGCAGCAGAAACGATTTCGCTTGGGATTTAAACTTTTCTATCGAATTTAATCGTTTAATGTCATCTGGCAAAGTATTGTAAAATAATGTACATGTATTGTATGTGATTTTTTTGTAATGGGCTGTTGATACTCTCACCTGATGAATATGATTTCTACGTTGAGTGTTATAGTAATAGACATCGGCATTTTTTGAAAATATATTCCCGCCCTTAAGCAAGTCATTTTTGACAAAAACGACTGATTCGTAAATAAACACACAAGGTAATGGTAAAATTTCTAGATTAATGAAGAGAGGTTTACATGAATCACGTGGGTGGGATTTGATTATTATTCATACAATTCGTTTTTGTAATCTAAAAGTCTGGGAGCTATAAGATGTATTTCCCCAGAATGTTATGCCATATCTCAGGCGGGAATGAACATTCGCGAAATATACACAACGAGCAGTATGAAGGCTGACTGAATTTGAAATAATTCTGAACGCGTAGCATAATGAACTTAATTTTGTGTCCAATTCATTTAAATGGACGTTCCATTTAAGGTTTGACTGAATTGAGAGACCTAAAAATTTGGTTGCGTTAACATCAGTCAATGGTACACCGTTCATTTTCAATGGAGCACAGAATTGTTTATTTGAAATGGAAAACTGCTTCAAAACCGTTTTCTTTTCGTTTACTATTAATTTATTTCGGAACCAATTTGAAACATCTGATATTGTACTATTTACGGTAGAATTTGTACTATCAAGTAGAAATAAGTTAGTGACGATGGTCACTGTGCCACTGTTAGTCCACTGTTGGTCACTGTGCCACTGTTAGTCCACTGTTGGTCACTGTGCCACTGTTAGTCCACTGTTGGTCACTGTGCCACTGTTAGTCCACTGTTGGTCACTGTGCCACCGGAAACTCGCAGTGTTCGAGTAACATTCCTAATGGAGCGTAATGCTTCGCAACCCACGCGTTGGCAAGAGAACACGAATGACGTAATGTTAGGGACATCTTGCGGTAGCAAAGTGATAGCATTTGGCCATGACATTGAATTACGAATAAAAGACGAACTCGAATACTCGATTTACTAAATACATTTGTTGAAACATATCCCGTAGAAACTCTTGATCTGTTTAATTTTCAACGTGTTAAAATTAAAACCTTTTGATTTAAAATAAGAAACTCATGAAAACCTCCTTTCTTTTATATTATCGTTTCACGTGGACGGTTGCCGTAACAATTGGCATCCGGGCGAGGCTGACTGCCCGGGCGTTGTGCCCGCCGCTACACCGATGCACTACCACACAGTCACCGCCTCTCCACTGTTACTTCTGCGAACCCCGCGTTTGTAATTGCCATCGCGGCTGCGACTACAACCTTCTTTTACCTTATTTTGGAAACTATTCTATTTAAACGTGAAAAATATTATAGATTTATAATTAATATGGAATTTAGACCCACACCCCTCCATTAGTTTAAAATATCGTCTCACGTAGTCGGTGGCTGGGCGGTGCCGGCTTTGTCTAGGCGTTGTGCAGCACATCACCGCACCACCACTCTACCACACTCCCACACCATACCGCCATGCCGCCACCAACCTACCGCCACATCGTCATCCTACTACCCCACCGCCACATCGACACCTCACCACCACGCCCCACTACCCCACCATCCCACACCGCCACCACCCCATAACTCTCTTCACATCCTTCATCCAAACCCACCTTGCCATCGCCATCGCCGCTACAGCCACTATCACTACCTCTACCCCACAGCCCCACAGCCCACATGCCCGTCGTTGCGTGGGCACGCGCTGTGCGGAAGATGCCGGGGCTGGCGGCACCTGTTGGCACCGGCGTCTTGCCTTGGGCGCTGTGCGTCACTCCCCTCCCCCACCCCACACCCCACCCCACTGGGCTCTTTTGACGCAAGGCTATTCCGCCGCCTCGTTCCAGTAGATCAGTAGAGTAGCTGTGAGCCCCGGCGCGGGTTCGCCCACTGCTTCCCTTCTTGCGCTGTGGCGAAATCACTGTTGGAAACGCTGCATTGCTTTGCCTGCTGGCGAGAGCCAAACGGTGGGCGATCGTGTGAGCCAGGGATTCCTATCTTTTTCTTTCGTCGACTCTTTTAACAGAATTGTTTGCTTCATGGATCCCCTTACGTTTTTTTTATAATATACAGCTTCATAATAATTACTGTATGCCTTAAGATATACCGTAAGATATGCCGTAATATGTACTGTATGCCTTAAGATACCAGTATTCTCGTAAATATCTCGATTTTGAATAATCAAAGAAGCGTCTGCTTTTGAGTAACCGAGTTTATACTCGTTTTTTAATGCAATAGTTACAAAATGTTGGGTGTTTTAAGAACTGTCACCAGTAGCGGTAGCTTAGTGGATCAACTGATGTCACTGCAGCGCCTCTGACCGGGAGGTTCTAGGTTCGAGTTCCGACGGCAGCAGGATTTTCGACACTAGCTTTTCAGCTAGGTCCAATTCAGTCGCTGTCTGGAGGAGAATTCTAGCTGACGGCTGCTCTGATCGGTAGTTTTCCGTGGTTTCTCCGATCAATACCAGGCGAATGCCAGAGCAGTACCCTGACAAACAGGCCACGGACCACGCGCGATCTTCCTAGTCCTATCCTCTCCCCTTACACACACACACACTTACACTAACATGCACTACACTACCACATATTCCGGGAGACCGGTCGGGAGCTTAGAGCTTGTCCCGGCTGGGGCAGTACCCTGCTGGTGGGAGAGTCCTGGTTAGGGGGAAACCCCACTAGCCGACGGTAGGTCGGCGCCGGATCTCGCCATCCAGCGGGGGAAGATCACCGCCATCTCCCGAGAAAAAATACATGCACTACACTAACGGGACTAGTGACCGAAGCAGTTGACGTGCCCGGAAACACGAAAAAATTAATTTCATAATTTTTTATTCATTATGAAAAATTAATTTCATTATTTTTTTATAATCAATGGAATCTTGATTAAATTGATCAAGTGTTCAATATTCGGCTTTTGACCTCTTGATTAAATGACACCCTTCATAGCTTCATATACACTCGGGGAGGTACCGACGCCGTTGGGAACGCATGGTAGGGTAAGCAAAGAAAATTTCTTTTTTGATTTTGTGGGAAATCCCCGACACCATAACATCTTTAGATTCAACCTGGATGTCGCTCTCCAAAATACATCACACTTTTATAGCCATAAAGGTTTATAAAAAATGTATTAACCTGGATGAAGAGAGGGTACTTCAAAGAGTGTCCGGAAATAGCATTGAAGGTTAATAGACTTTAAGAGAAGCTTGTGCTCAATTACCGCAATCTTTCAGATGAAAACAGTTATTAAAGTCACAGTGCTCTCCGAATGAAACGGTCAAGACGCTCTTCTGTTTACACGAAAGGCGGGACGTGTAGGCTTTAAACATCTACTACCCGCATGACTTCATGACACGATAGTCTTCGAATGAAGTAATTTGTAGTCACTGTGTTGCCTACAAAATGTCTTACGTTTGCTCCATCGGTCGGCGACCTCACTGTTTCATCATCTTTTCTTCTCTCGGCTACTTCTTTCGTGTTGAGACATTTGGTTTTCTGCCTCGCAACTCCCTAACACATTTTTGTTCTGATTTTATCTTCTCATATAACGTGGTCTCTGACATTTCATGTAATAGGCCGTTTATCATTTCCACTTTTTTTAAAGATTAGTCCTGTGTTACGTCTTGATTTGATTTTTCTTATCTTTTTTAATAATAATAATAATAATAATAATAATAATATAATGAAACACAATAATAATAATAAAAATATAATAATATATTAATTTCCCATTAACTAATATTGTGTAATTGTAAGGTGGTAATCTAAAAAAGTTACAGAAACAAACAATGGAAACAAACAACAAAAAATGGGTGTAATGAAAAGGTCAAAGGAGAAATAGGAGCAACAAATAAATAACGTAATTAAATTTTGATTTTATTTTAACATTTTCATTTGAGTTTTTAGTTTCCAAGTTTTTATTTTCCTCATGGAAAATAAAAACTCAAATGATAATGTGAAAATAAAATCCAAATTTAATTACGTTATTTATTTGTTGCTCCTATTTCTCCTTTGACCTTTTCATTACGCCCATTTTTCGTTTCATCCGGAATGCGAATCGGAGCAATATGTGCATTTAATTTTTTCTCCACGTCTTTCAAATTCTGTTAGCTGCCACGTATCAACACGCTCTCCTTCAGCACTTCATGAAAAAGTCAAACATGTGTTGACGATGATACAAGAAACACTTCTGCACATCTGTCTCATTAATATTCAAGAAGAATCTCTTCGTTTTTTCGTAGTGAACTCATCCTGCGTAGAAAATGTTTTGCGACACATTGTGTTTTTCATTAGCCTGAAGAGATTTGCAATGTTTTGCGAAAAGTATAAATTTTGAGGTGTTTTCTGATAATTTCAACTAGGTAGTAGGTGGATTTAAAGCAAACGTGCTTCTATATTGCCCCTTAAAGTTTGGAAACGAATTTGCAATCACATTCATGAGGTCATACTAAAAACAATGTTCTTTTATGGCGCAATGAATGATGATTGGATTGTAATTTTTGCTACTCTTCTTGTTGGATACACGAGAGAGAAGGGTCAGTGAAGGCGATGAAAAGGATTGATTGATTTTTTTGTGTTTCTGGGCGCGTCAACTGCTTCGGTCATTA
This sequence comes from Teleogryllus oceanicus, assembly GCA_964035755.1. NCBI lineage: Eukaryota > Metazoa > Arthropoda > Insecta > Orthoptera > Gryllidae > Teleogryllus > Teleogryllus oceanicus. The sequence continues at coordinate 26,534,673 of CAXIVR010000012.1, read as the reverse complement.
GTCCCGTTAGTGAAGTGCATGTTTTTCTTCGGGAGATGGCGGTGATATTCCCCCGCTGGATGGCGAGATTCGGCGCCGACCTACCGTCGGCTAGTGGGGTTTCCCCCTAACCAGGACTCTCCCACCAACGGGGCACCGCACCAGTCGGGACAAGCTCTAAGCTCCCGACCGGTCTCCCGGAATATGTGGTAGTGTTGTGCATATTAGTGTAAGTGTGTGTGTGTGTGTGTAAGGGGAGAGGATAGGACTAGGAGTGGGGAGTGGGAACCTAGGACCTCCCGGTTAGAGGCACTGCAGTGACATCAGTTGATGCACAGAGCTACCGCTCCCGGTGCGATGAAAAGGAAATAAAGAGAAGGAATGGCCGGAGAAGGTCACTTTCTTTTTTCCTCATGTCTCTCGTTAGTGTTCAAATGTTATATGTAGGGGGCGGATTTCTATGACAAGTCGTATTTTTATCAGTTGCTTCAGGGCACAGCTAAGCTTCAGGGCGTAGCTGTGAACGTAGGAAATACAATATCCTAGAAATTAATTCCCTCCTGGAAATTAATATATCGCCTCAGTGCCACAAATACAAACACCAGGAAGCTTGAAAAAAAATATCGTCGGCGAAAAGTCATAATTGAAGAAGTCCCCCTGGGGTGAAGGTCGAAAAAATCTCCCCTGAGGGGAAGGATCTAAAGAAATTACTAATGAAAAAGTGCGAAGCAAACGATTGAAAAATAATTGATCTTTAAGAACAAAGAAAGATTGAAATTTTCAGTACGTGCTAATATGTATTTTGCTGTATCTCTATATTATTAAAATAAATAATTATGGAGAAATTCGATTTAATTTTGACATTATCGAATAGTGAACCTCGGATATAGTGAACCAAACACGTTAGTCTCCAGAAGTTCACGATAACCGGAGTCGATTGTAGTTGAACTTATAAAAAAATTGTCTTTATTTGTTGCGAGCTCCTACTTATTCCACTTAGAATCATAATTCCAATTTCGACCAAAATGTCAGTTGTCATTACCCGACATACCTCAACTTTGAACAATTAACAACAAAGGGAGATATATTTTATATTAACGTCTGGGATGCAATACTAGGGACCATCCCGGCATGCGCCTTAAGCAATTGAGTAAACCCATCAAAAACTTCAATCAGGATGATGGCTTAACGCCGAATATTGAGAACAAGAAATATCAAAGTTGAGAATGAAAAATAAAAGAAAAGAGAGAAAAAAAGAAGATGGCGGTGGGCAAATGGAGAGAATACAAAAAAATAACGAAAAGGATACGAGGAGATCAGAAAACTTCTAATTTGTTTTAACCCAGATCTGTTGTGGTCACGTTTTCCGCGCATATCAATCGCTCTCTCTTTGCACTGTCTGTATTCTGATGGCGCATAATGGCAGGTCTATTGCACAGAGCACGGGCGTGCTCGCAGCAGGCTTGAGCACGCCAAGGCACGCCGTGACTGTAACCAGGGGAAGTAGACGCACCGATTTCACAGTGCTACACAGTTAATAGTAACGGCGGGACGCAAGAAAACAGTAAGTTTCAACCCTAGTCTTTATGAAATACTTTAAAAATAGAAAATATTTGTTTTCTGAAAATAAATTAAAACAATCTGAAGTTTGCATCAAAATTTGTAAATTTAATAAAGAATTTTAATTATAAAAATCATGCTTAAAAAATAAAATTTAAACACGTTAAAAAAAGAAAATGTAAAAATCACGGTTTTTCTTTGAACGAGGACAAACATTTGAAAAAAATGGAATCTGAATCCTCACTCAAAATTTTGTTTTATTTCGCATCTTATGCGGAAAGACCCTTTTTAAAGACCAACATTGCGACAGCTTAAGAAAATTTATGTGGTTGTTCCTCCTAAATTGATGCACTTGTCTCTCATAAGTGACATATAATTTTCATCCAGTTTTTACGCTACTTAAATAAATCGACAATATAAAGTTTTTCAATTTAATAAATATATCTTCACTGCACGTTTGCTGGACCTATCCCCATCATTTACATCAATAATCCTGTATATATTTTCAAATAACTTAAAGTTAAAAATATATTGATACCTGAGAACTTCTTTTCTCTAACATCGATGTCTGTATAAATATATGGATGTTTTGACAACATCGACGTTGTGATCGCATCCCTACTGACAAGGTTGTCAGGCATATTGCCCGGTCTTACCACTACTACTACAGAATTCCCCCAAATAAGCTCTACAATGAAACGAAATTCCCCTACTTTGAAACGAAACAAATTCCGCAAATTATGGACAAATGTCATGAGCTATCTCTGCCGATTCCACTGGTTGTCCTCTTAATTTCAAATAATTAATATCAACCAATCATCGTGCTTTGAGCTGCTCAAAATCCTATACTATCTTCGTTTTCCTCTTATTTTTCTTTCTCTATGCCTGCTGTTTATTTCTTTTTTAGTACCTAAAAATGGGATATGTGTTGTTTATTCATAATAATTGAGATAACAATATGTCTAACTCGACTCCAGATGAAAATAAATCCGTCCCAAAATTCCCCAAACATTTGCATGTCTATTTATGTCCCCAATTTTTTTCCCACAACAAAAAAATTCCCCATTTTGGGGGTATAATTCCCCATCCTACAGCTCTACCTACTGACGCCCATATATTATGTCCCTGAGCTCCGACGCCACTGACTTTCTGCGCGGCCGCTGCGCCTGCCAGCCACGCCCCCTTCTGCGCCCGCTCGCCTCGGACGCGCCTTGCGCAACGGGCCTCGTTAACCCCCCGCGCGTTTTCGCACTCCGCGCCTCCCCACTTTCCTCTCCGGCGCGCGCTCCCAGCAGTTCGCGCGGGACCGTCTCGCGAAAGTAACGCCGTGGCTGGTAAATCTAGGAGACTAATGGGGACGCGCTGCTGCGAGATGTTAAGAGTTTATGTGTAAGAGCTTATTGACGATGCAGCGAAGCTATTCTTCAGAGTACGTTTTCGTGTATGTTAAATGGAACTTTCAAGGAGGGCGTTTTATTGGGAAATAAAGAAAGTCGTAATAATATGGGATAATGTCCCGTTTGGACTATATTTTTTACTGGCATTACCGATGAGTAATAGGGAAGTGATAAAAACTTACTTTTCATTGCAAACAAAGTGTGCGTTAAATTATGATCGTGCTCTCGTGTACCATTACACAACTACAGTAATAATAATAAAAATAATAGTAATAATAAGTAATAATAATAATAATAATAATAATATATTATTTTCGTCTCTGGTCGATATATGTATAAAAATTGACGTTAGAGTTAGAAACCATTGAGGGAACATGCGGCTATGAATTGGGCATTATTTTATAACAATTTTTTCGATACATATCTACCCAGCCTTAATATCTTCAACGGGTTCAATAATTCAAAATAGAAGGGTACAACGCTTTTTTGGTAATGTGTATTTAATGTGCAATTATATAATCATGCTCTTAAAGATAGATGTGAACTTTGTGATGATAGGTGTAAGCAAGTTATTTTCACTTTATTAGAGTTTCGAAATTGAGAAGTACCTAAACCACTTTATTTCTAAATAGCACTGGATTTGTTAACATTAAGTTATTCAAGTTTAAATTTCCGGAAAACACAATATGATTTTCGGAACTTGGTGTAAACCATAAAAATAATTTTAAGACATTTCTTCAAATAGATAATATACTCCATCATTTAAAGTATTTCTGCGTGACAGAACGTCCTCAATTGCCTTCACAATTTCACCACGAATCTAAATCAGCATGGATAACTTCCGTACCTAACCTCACAATGGCCCGGTGCACTGGACTGCACTGACGCGATCGTCAGTGCAGTTTAGGGCGCACTCGGGGCGTGTCGATGTGCGAATGGAACATGCGCTTCTTTGTCCTGGTTCGCCCTAGCGGTCGAATGGAACACGAAAGCTGCCCTGAGTGCGCACCAGTGCGGCGAATGGAAAACGCTATAAGTTTAATCCGAGGTATTTAATAGGTTTTTTAGAGGGGTCCAGTTTAGTTATTTGTTATTTATTGTTAGGGGGTAGGGAAGGTATGGAGTCTTAGTGTAAATATTTTTACTGCGGTTTTGGATGAATTGAGATGGACAGCTATCGAGTAAGTTGAGGTAGAGTTGTGTTCTATTTCTGATGCCAATAATAGTCGCCATTATTTACCATTTGGACTGTATAAATGAGTATAAACAACCTGTAACAACTATTGTACTACAGCTTCCTGGTCAATGACCCTCATCTCGATCAGGTTTTTCGTCCAGTCTCCCTGATCCATTGAGCGAATGCTGAGATGGTCCCTTGTTTTGCTTCTGGACGTAAATGTAACTTCATTTTCTGTGCACGTCTTCTAGAATTCAGTGGGAAATACAATTATTCAAATTATCCTTTCCATGTTGTCGCGGCAGGAAGTATTATTCCGAAGCACAACATAGCCAAAATTTATTGCTTATTTATCCTTGAAAATAGATTTTATTACATGGGAGTTTTTTTCTCCCTTTCAAAATTCAAAATTTATTGCGTATTTATCCTTGAAAATAGATTTTATTACATGGGAGTAGTTTTTTTTCTCCCTTTCAAAATTCAAAATTTAAGTAGTATATGACTTGGTGTAGGGATCACAGAATTTTGAAAATGTGCACACAATTCACTTTTCCCCATAGCACGTCATACGCAGTTTTTAACTGTTTTTTTACGAAAAACAAATAAATAAATAAATAAATAAATAAAAAAGAGAATACTGCTGTAACGTCGAGCGCTCAAGTAGCGCGAGAGGTGCCTAAGGCCTCGTTTCGCTGGGACGGACCCTGACCACCTGCAACATACAGCGGACTGGGGCATTTCACCCGGCATGCGCCCACGGCGGTCGAACCGGCGTCCGCCCGGTCCGGCCGCTCCGCACGCTGGCTTGCTCGCGCCCTCGTGGTTTATTTTCTTCCCGCGGGCCCGCGTGGCGCAACGTTCGCGGTCGACCGCCTCCCTCCCCTCCCCTCCGTTCCCCCTCTCCCCTCGCGAGTGTTTTTGCAGCTCGCGCCGATCCTTTGAGCCGCTTCGCCGCGTCCCAAGTGCAATACGCTCCACGCCGCTCTAAACACATTACAAAATACCCGCGACCGACAGACACAGCGAGAGCTGACCTTTCGGAATCGAAACCTATCAAACGTGCGCTTTTGTTAGATGTACGCTAGAGAATTCGAGTTTCCTTTTAATAATTCACGCTAGTGGACCCTGAGTTTTGTTCCCAGCGTTTCAGTGTGCTGTTTGAAAGTTAAAGCTTTCCATACATCAAGGTCCTCCTAATCGATATATCTATGATGATGAAGAGAACAATTTAACTTTGTATAGCCTATTGTTTATAAATCAACCGTTTTCCTCAATGTTTCCGCAATATGCAAGTGAAATTAAATTATATTGACCGATTAAGGAATAATTGCATGTAAGGTTATTAGTGTAATGTTATTTTAATAGAATAGGTTTCTGCCGTAAGCGAATGTGGAAACTCTAATTGGTTGCATAACTATCCATGAGTGTCTTTTGTAGTTCAAGGGTAATATCTTAGTCACACGTGTTGATATATGTATTAAAAATAAGAAAATTATGTTTTAAGTTTTGCTACAATAATCTCATCAGTGCACTTTATCGAATATTGGACACGGACCTTGATTTACAAAATTTCAAGATCAAGAACTTAGGTAGATGAATCAGTTTGGAGATCAATGCACTCAACATAAAATATCGAGAAATTGTTTTTTTTTTTCACACATTCAGATCACTATTTTAAGATAACCTGCTAATTTCTTGAGTCTGGTTCTCAATTTGTACTACATGTTTCGAAAATAAATGACCAAAAATTCCTGAGAGAACTAAATAGGAGATGAACAACACAGATGAAACACCTACCTTAAATCTGAAAATACTCATTTTGTTCCATTGAGGTATTCTCTAAATCTCAGATGGTCATCCAGGAGCATGACGTATTTGAAACTCCTAACGATATTTCTTTTTTGATGTCAGGATTTCGGATTTTAAGACTTTATGATGTTAGGATTGCGGTCGTCAATGGTGTAACGGTTAGCGTATCGGACTGATCCACCGAAGTTCGCAGGTTCAAACTGGATCGATGCCGTGTATTTTTAAGGGAAAAGTCCTTCGTACGGTTTCCTTCGAATGAGAAGTAAAGCCGGCTGTCCTGTTAGTAGATTTACAGCATGTAAAAGATATCAAGCCTAAATGAAGCCTGTGAGCAAAATTCAAATTGCCCGTTTTGTCGCCCAAGTAATACCTTCTTTCTCCTCTAGTTGGTGGAAGGAGCGTGGGGAAATTTGCGTGGTCAGACGGAAGAGCAGGCCTCATGGCTCGAGTCTCGACACGTAAAATAAGGCAATATCAATTCAATTTAGATTGGTATTAATAGCGAACCTCGGAACTCCCAATTTCTTTGGAAATCACCTACGGCAGCAAATTTACTGCACGAGGGCGTCCAACATGTCGCTGAAAGAACGTGGGTTTCTTCCGCACTCTCATGACGCGTTTCGCCCTCTTCCCGTTAGTGGTCCGCGGAGGGCTCTTTCATTGAGTCGCCCGGCTGCGGATCCTCAATGAGGACGACCTCGATCCCCGGTTTGGCGCGGTCAGAGCCCCCGTCCCCCGCCCCCGCGGCCCCCGGCCCCCCTCCAGGGTCCTTCCCTCGACCCCGACCCTCGCCCTAACAGCTCGCGCCAGCTCCATCTGCTGTCGCTCGGCTCCCTTTAATTCCTGGTCCGCAGTAGTCGGGGATCCAAGTCAGGTTCCTACCTTACGTCTCAGGAGCCCCAACCCGTTGGTCAATTCCACAAGGGTGAAGGTGAGATACGCTCTCTCCTCAATAAAGTGCCAGGTTGCTTGGAGCGCTGGTTGTTGGGATCGGCGTAGGAACTCGATTGGTTAGGGACTTTAGCATGTTTGTGCTTACGCATTGGATGTTGATCAGCGTGCACTGCCTGATGCAAAAGGGAGCGACTAAACTGTATGATTTACCTTTTTCCAATAAAACTTTGTTTTATTTTCTTATCACATATTTGACTAGTAACTAGGTCACACTACACACCGCAAGGAACGAGAAGTTATAACAATGATACAATTCATTATTGCAATTGATTTGATGTTGAATTGGCAGGGTTGGCAGCTGGCTTGGAGAGCCTTCCTTTCTTAAATGTACAAACTCCAAAATAGTCAGGTAAAATAGAGGGAAAATTAGGGATTTTAGTACGAATATTTACGGATTTACGTTTTTTGTTACGTATCGCTACGAGACGCCTTTTCAAATTTTCAGGGGATCTGGCAGCCCCCTCCCCGTGCTTCCTTGTCGCCCGCCCATTTCCTACTTCCCAATCGGTCGGCGTTATCATCTTACGCTCTTGTGATGGACGAAGTTATGAGAAGTACGCCCGTGTGAGGGTTCGTGTTTCTTCATTTTGTATTTTTTGTCTTTGAGATATTGTGATTTGCGAATTTGGTTTAAAATGATGGATAAGCAATTCTATGTGAGCAAGCCGCCGCCGCCAAACATCCACCTCCGTATCCTCCTCCCACTCCACCGTCCCTCCCCTGCGTCCTCCTCCTCCTCCTCTTGGCTTCCAGCTCTTTCGCCTGCTTCTCCTCTACCTCCTACTCCTCCGCCTCCTTCTCCACTTCCACCGCCTCCGTCTCCATCTCTACCTCCACCTTTTCCGTCTTCACTTTTTCCGCCTTCCTATCTTCCCCACTTTCTCTTTATTTGATTCATTTTTCTCTGTATCCGCCTCCACCTCCCCCTCCTTCTGCGCCACATCTTCCCGTCTCCACCCCGCGTTCCATCACCACCTCAATCATTGCCGTTTACGGCTCCAGCGCCCCCTCCCCCTGACTTCTGCCCCCCCCCTCCCCTTTTTTTCCCCCCCCCCCTCCTCCCCTATTCGCCCCCGCCTGATTTTCACCTTCAGCCCCACTTTCTGTGCGTCCTCACCTCCATCCACACTACCACCTATTCGCCCCCACCTCAGTTCCACCCTCAACCCCGCTCTCCCTGCGTCCTCACTTCCTCACCTTCCCGCTCTGTGCACTCCATTGATCGGCCGCACTCGTCCTCCCGACCGGCAACGAATTGGGGTGGGGGTGGGGGTGAGGCGATTGAATGATGAATGTGGCGTTGCGCGCATTGTCCTACTGCACTCGCGAATTAAATAACTTTATTCGATTGCGGAGCCGTTTCCCTTTGCGGTGCCACTGGCAGCCAGAGGAGGCTTCATTGTACCGAACGCTGACGAATGGGCCACCTCTTCAGCAAATGGACACGATTCAAGAGCGCTGCTGCTGGTTTAAACGCAGGTTGCTTCTCAAATGAAACTTTACAAGAACGTTTGATATACCACTGTTTGATTACACACGATACTAGAGAAGTCTATCGTTACTTGGTTGACTGAGTAATATCAGTAATTTGCCTTCGGTACTGCATAGTTTTTTTAAAAATAAAAATAGTACTTAAACCTTCCGTCGTATCTGTAACATGCAAGTGTTTTTCATTGATAGGTGATGGCAGATGAACATACTGATGACAGGTGATAAAATAATGACTGAATGGGATGTAAACGAAGCAGGAGAAAATTGAACGCGTGCTCGCCAAAAATTCCACATGAATCGCCCGGGTTTTGACAACCGATGAAAACAGATGAAAATCTAAAGCATTGACCGCTACTCGAAACACTGACAAGGATCCTGGCGTGGGTCCATGGAAATTGTGTCTAAATTTCATTCAGTGCGAATAGTAGAGAAAATGATTCACCGAAGTGATAGGTCAATTTTAACACGTAGATGGAAAGGCAAGATTGTTCATTCTGTCGGTGCTGGATCTCGCCATCCAGCGGGAGAACAGCCACCTCCCGCGATAAAAACATGCAGTACACTTGGGACGTGTCTATAGTCCCGGATGTGCCCGGAAACACGAAAAAATCAATGAAACAATCAATCAAACATTCAAGGCCAGAACAGATGATTTACTCACGTCGATAGTCGATAGTCGATAGATGTTATAGAGGAGTTAAGAAGGGAACACTTTGACAGGTCGCGAAACAAATGTCATGTAGGGAGATGACTTTGCAAGTGATCGATGACAGCCATTTCCAAATGAACTAACTGTAAACGAATGCACCGACGAAATGAGTGACCAAGCGGTAGCGGCCAAAGCGGCCCCTTCTTACAGTAATCTCTCTATAACATGAGTGTTTCCACAGTGCATCAACTGATGTCACTGCAGTGCCTCTAACCTGGAGGTTCTAGTTTCAAGTCCCGACGGCGGCAGGATTTTCGACACTAGCTTTTCAGTTAGGTCGAATTCAGTCGGTGTGTGGAGGAGAATTCTAGCGGTCGGCTGCTCTAATCGGTAGTTTGCCGTGGTTTCTCCGATCAGCACCAGACGAATGCCGGAGCAGTACCCTACCAAACGGGCCACGGACAGCGCGCGATCTTTCCTTCCTCCTTGTTTTATCCGTACCCCTTACACACACACACACACACACACTTACACTATGATGCACTACACTACCACACATACCAAGAGACCGGTGGGGGACTTGGAACATGACCCGGCTGGGCTGGTGGCGCGCTGGTGGGAGATACCTGGTTGGGAAAACACCGCTAGTTGACGGTAGGTCGGCGCCGGATCTCGCCATCCAGTGGGGGAAGATCACCGCCACCTCCTGATGAAAAGGCGTGCACTACACTTACGGGACTAATGACCTCAATAGTTGACACGCCCAGAATCACGAACAATCAATCAATCATAAGCGTTTCCAAAGATTGTGATTGTGTTTCACTCCCCACCTGCGACGGCGCCCGCTGCTCAGATCCGGCTCGGGCGTCGTCGCCGTCGGGCGGGCGTGACGCAGGGCGGCGGCGTCGCCACGTCGCGGGCGACTGTCGCGCGGCGTCGGGTTGCAGCGCGGGGGCGCCTCGGCGCTTCGATGACGCGCCCCGACCGACAGCGCGGCCTTGGGGTTATTAACGGCCCCTTCTGGGGCGCCCGCGAGGAACTTATCTTTAGAATGCGCTGGCACGCGGCGTCGCCCACACCACCCCTCCTCTCTCCTCCTCCAACCCCCTTCGCTCTGCGACGCGGATCGCTCCGCGCGTCATTGGCGCGATTCTCTGCCGCGCGAGACGCGGAGGTGGTGCAGCTAGCGGACCCGTGTAGGTGTGTCGCATGAGAATGCTCGAACCCTCCCTGCTCTCTTTCTCTCTACAACTTTATAAAAAAGGAAGGTATACTTCGATTAAAATATTTCGTCCGTTTGACGGTTGATCCGCTGTGACGCTGTCATCCAATCGGGAGATTGAACGTCATTTTAGTGTCTTCGCTGGTGACGCCACAATTCTGACGTTCAAGCTCTCGATTGGATTGTGGCGTCACAGCTGACCCTGTGTCAATGTACTTATGTTTTTAATCGAAGTATATGTTAGAGATACGCTTTTTGGCGACACTGTACCATTGTCAATTCTAGAGGCTGAATGCTCCATTCTTAATAGCGAGAATACAGTGACCCTGACAATACGATCCCATCGAAAATGTGATAGACGTTTTCAAAAGATCTCCTTTTGTAGATTACGATCATATTAAATTAAGTTTTGAAGCTACACCGTTTTGAGTCATGCGTGATTGATTAGAAGAAACACACCGTTAAGCAGGTCATGAGTTGCGAAGTTGCTTGCTTGATTTAGTAACAAGTATTTTAAAAAATGTAGGTGATTTTCACCTACATTTAATAATAGTAATAATAATAATAATAATAATAATAATAATAATAATAATAATAATAATAATAATAGGTGATTTTCACACGGTCGGTGGGCATGGCTTTACATGGCGGTGGCGTCTAGTTGTTGCTACATTCTTGAAAAAATGTTGACAATTAGGTTTTACAAAGTTCTGTTTTGAGTACTGCTAGACAAATTGTTGATCCTATGTGATACATAGCTCTATATCTAAGTTTACATTATTGCGACCAGAGTCGTCAACCTACCACTTTCCGTTCTCTCGATCTTTTTCATTATATTTCCTTTCTATGTCACTTTATTTTCTTGCCTACTCTCCGTAAGTTCCTCTCAATTTCCTACAATTGATCTACTTTTTTGATCTACCACCTTTTCAGGTCTACTCGATTGACACAAGGAAAACATTAGCGATTTTCGAACACTGAAACATTTTAAAGATATGATAAAGAGCTAAAACAGTTCTTCGGTATTCATTACTTTATCAAACTGTGCTGTGCTGTGCAAATCACTTGCGCTTCACGTCACCGAAGTAAATATTGATTTCAGCGAATATGTAATTAGAATTTTCTGAAAATTACGAAATTTCACTCTCTACAGAATGTTCGTGTACCTGGGACAAAGTCTTCCTCACTTGAAAGTCATATTCATTTGTTCCTTTGTGAGACATCGGTGAATCCAACAGTTTTTCTAACATGCCTGGGAAACACCACAAAACAATAATTTTTAACTTGAGTCGTTACTACAATATCTTCCGTTACGGCTCATTGCTTGCTGGTCTCCCAGCAGGAAGGCATTCGGGGCGACATATTGTCTGTTCTACCCCCCGTAGTTACAGAAAAGCTTATCTAAGCGCCCCGTAGTCCAACTTGACATGCATGTTCGATTGCTTCTGTAGTTCGAAAGTTCCTCACCGGAGTTATTTCGTAATGGATGACTCGAACCTGTGGTCGCATGTCGATAAGTTATCCACCATTGGTTCTGAACTTTTCGTTGGCCTTGGAAACCCCCTGCGGCTTAATATTAAGTTTGTGGATTTTAATTGCAGTTTTGTAACTTTGTAGCAAGGTCGATGTAATAAATGTTTCAGTTTAAGGATATGGTATTGTCGAGAATAATACGGATGTCTTTTCATTGTACTCTTCACTAATGCTTGTCGTCAGATATTGTATAAGTTCGACGATTATCTGAAGGACATTTATTTTTCTCTAACACAACATACATTAACGGTCCGAAGTGTATTGGTCGTTGAAAATTAATTAAGTTCTCATCCCTGTCCGTTGCTTAATAAACTGTTGGGATGTTCTTAGATTGATTGATTTTATTTATTCATGTTTCCGGGCGCGTCAACTGCTCTGGTCATTAGTCACGTTAGTAAAGTGCATGTTTTTTCTCGGGATATGCGCGATGATCTTCCCCCGCTGGATGGCGAGATCCGGCACCGACCTACCGTCAGCTAGTGGGGTTTCCCCCTAACCAGGACGCTCCCACCAGCGGGGCACTGCCCCAGCTGGGACAAGCTCTAAGCTCCCGACCGGTCTCCCGGAATATGTGATAGTGTAGTGCGTGTTAGTTTAAGTGTGTGTAATGGGAGAGGATAGGACAAGGAATGGGAAGGACAGATCGCGCGCAGTCCGTGGCCCGTTTGATAAGGTACAGCTCCGGCATTCGCCTGGTGTTGTTCGGAGAAACCACGGAAAACTACCGATTAGAGTAGCCAGCCGCTAGAATTCTCCTCCAGGCAGCGACTGAATTCGACCTAGCTGAAATGCTAGTGTCGAAAATCCTGCCGCGGTCAGGACACGAACCTAGGACCTCCCGGTCAGAGGCGCTGCAGTGACACCAGTTGATGCACTGAGCTACCGCTCCCGATGGATGTTCTTAGAAATTGTGAGACTTTTTCCTTGCAGAAAGAGTTTTAGAATTTCCTGCCGCTCAGAAGTCCTTCCTTTTCCGTATGCCTTTTTCTCTTTTGCACGCAATGGGTGCACGTAATGGCTTGCGAGAGATATTCGAGGCTCAGACCAACGATCACTGTTCCAACGAAGTTGGCTGCCTCCTCCCTCGCTGTGTCGTTCTAATGGGCAGTCGTTAGTGCTATGTAATGGCTCCTCGCTGCCTGCTTCCGCGGCGTCGTGGGGCTGGTGCTAGATGGTCGACAGCGATAGGGCGAACGCAGACAGATCACGTCGCAATAGGTGTTGGAGGACGTAAATGTTAAAAGCTGACACTGGACATCCTGAGAAAAATAAGATTCCTGATTAAAGCGACATTTCAATGTTAAATGAAGTGGCTAGAGAGGATGAGTTATGTTTTCTTCCGTCAATGTTTAGTTCGCAATGTTGCGGGATCGTTATAAACCATAAGTCTACAACTTCCTTACGCCAACCTTACCCATTTTCTCCAGAGGTACTTCTAAACATGATCTTAATTACATTATATAGTAATCCTTCTCAAATGGTCAAACGCACGTCTTAATAAAGGAATCCTGAAGTTGTTGAAATGGATTCCCTTTTTAAAAAAATTGCTAATACTTTTAACATAACAATGAATATAGCATCTCAAGTGCCATAATTAGTATTTATCAGTATAACCATTATTTTCTAAAATTGTGTATCTCAGTGAGCCACGCATCTGAACATCGCCTTTCTATATTGATCATATATGAATCTTGGCTTTTAGTGAGTCACTTTCAAGTAACAAAAGTGGCAACTGCCCTTGTGAGTTGATTGATTGACGCTTCCGGGCACGGCAAATGCTAGTCTCATTTGTTCCGTTAGTGTAGTGAATGTTTAATCTTTGGCGATGATGTTCCTCCCCCACTGGTTGGAGAGAACCAACTCTGACCTATACGCCTGCTTGCTGGCGATTTACCCTTCCTGGTGTGCTCCTCCCAGCGGGACAAGCCTCTAAGCTCCCTACTGGTCTGTTATCGTAGGCTTCCGCGGTCAGTCATGATCTGGGCTGTCCGGGTGACGCCGCGTCGAAGGTTGGGGTGCCGACGTTTCGACCGACATATCGCGGTCTTCTTCAGGGCTGTACTGCAATCCTCCCTACTGGTCTCCTGATATGTGTGGTAGCGTAGTGCATGTAAGTGTAAATGTGTGTAAGATAGGACAAGGAAGAGGATCGCGTGTTGTCCACGGTCCGTTTGTTAGAGCACTGTTCTAGCAATCGCCTAAGAAACCACGGAAAACCACCTATCAGTGCAGCCGGCAGAGAGAATTCCCCTCCAGACCGCGACTGAATTCCACATACAATCAAATCCGGTTATAGTGAATTCCGATATAGTTAACCCTCGGTTATAGTGAAATTAAGTCACTGGTCCCGTTTCACCCACATTACAAATAAGCAAAAGAAGATTCGGTTACAGTGAACCTGAACCTCTGCTATAGTGAATGTTGAAAATAAGTCCTGTAAATTAATTGGGTCCCTTACGCCATTTGGCAATGTCCTTCGGAGAGTGAGATGGTGTTAAAAACAGTGCAAGAGGCATTGAAAGGTGACAAGACCGCGTTAGAGACAGACGACATTTAGAATCAAACAAGGAGAGAGCGCGAAATCTGGAAAAGAATCTAGATAAAATACTAATTAAAAATGTACGAAGCAAACAATTGAAAATAATTGCCTTTTTAAGGACAAAATATAGATTTTCAGTTCCTGCTTTTAATGAATTTTGCTGTCTCTCAATATTAATGAAATCAACCATTGTGGAGCAATTCCATTTAATTTTGACATCATCGGATAAAGTTAACCAAACATGTTAGTCCCCCGAAGTTCGCTATAATCGGAGTCGACTGTATCCCTCTAAGGAGAACACATCACAGTCGACCGACTTTTGCCGACAGCAGCGAGACTGACGATGACGGGAAAGCCGTCGAAAGCCGGCTATCTTAATAAAGGTAATATGTTGACGAAGATGACCTCTTTTATTTCTTCTTATAAGAACGTCAACAACACCAAATCAGAATTCCCACAATGTATCTCTCTAGCGAGGGTCGAAAATCTGGTATCGTTGGGGAACCCTAGGAACTCCTGGCCAGAGTCGCTGCAGGCTCCGACGCAATGAGCTGAAGTCAGAAGGTGCCCCGGTGGGTGTGACCGATGCGAGAGAGGCCCGCGTGACCGATGCGGAGGGGTTCGTGGCCGATGCTAATCCATGCAAACGGGGTTTCACGGCGCGCGCCCGCGACCGAACGTGCATCGGAGCGGCGTCCGAGTCGAGTGTTTGTGTGGTTATCGCCGCCCGCTGCGCCGCTATTGTCTTTGGGGCGACTCGCGGCCGCCGCGCGCCGTGACCAATGGCGTTGGTGGGGACGGGGGCGGAGATGGACGGGGTGATGGACGCCAGGCGATGGACGCGGCGAGAGTCGCGGAGAGAAACATGGCGGGGCGGAGATGACGTGGTTGTGGAGTGGGGTGGAGGCGACCGGAGGCGAACGAGCGATAGCGGGACTGGATGGAGAGATGGTGGGGCGACAGGGGCTGCAGTGGAAGGTGTCGCTTTTTAAGATGCAGAGACGACGAAGGCGGCACCGGTAGCGGTAGCTCAGTGCATCAACTGATGTCACTGCAGCGCCTCTGACCGGGAGGTCCTAGGTTCCCACTCCCCACGGCGACAGGATTTTCGACACTAGCTTTTCACCTAGGTCGAATTCAGTTGCTGTCTGGAGGAGAATTCTAGCGGCCGGCTGCTCTGATCGGTAGTTTTCAGTGGTTTCTCCGATGAAAACCAGGCGAATGCCGGAGCAGTACCCTACAAAACGGGCCACGGACCGCGCGCGATCAGTCCTTCCTCTTCCTTGTCTTGTCCTCTCCTCTTACACACACACACTTACATTAACATGCACTACACTACCACATATTCCGGGAAACCGGTTGGGAGCTTAGAGCGTGTCTCGGCTGGAGCGGTGCCCTCCTGGTGTGCGAGTCCTAGTTAGGGGGAAACCCCACTAGCCGACGGTAGGTCGGTGCCGGAGCTCGTCATCCAGTGGGGGAAGATCACCGCCATCTCCCGAGAAAAAAGGCATGCACTACACTAACGGGACTAATGACCGAAGCAGTTGACGCGCCCGAAAACACGAAAAAATCAATCAATCAATCAAACCCATTCAATGTCTGGTAGGGGCCGCCCTGACAGCCCAGAGCTACAGTCTATCCAGACTAGTACCGGAATCGATTCAGAGCGCCACTCACAATGCGCTGGGTTCACTCCCTCTTCTGCCCAGGGTATCGGACCTCAATCCTGTGGCCTGACGAAGCCGAAAGGGCAATAAGGACGACAAGGGTGGGAGGTGCGGACGTAGCTGTCCAAGCAATACACCTGGAGCGTTAGCTCACTGCATGAACTGATTCACTGCAGCGCCTCTGACCGGGAGGTCCTATGTCCGAGGCCCGACGCCGGCAGGATTAGTAATCAATCAATAAAAGCAATAGGGCAGGGTAAGTAAAGGAAGGGGCTGGGGAAACGAACGAGCGTTCGTGGGACCAGTAGCGGTGGTCGCCGCATCCACGGCCAAGTTGGTTGTTTCTTAAGTAATTCCGGGCGCGTCGACTACTGAGCTCATTAGTCCCGTAAGTGTAGAGAATGTTTTTCATCGGGAGGTGGCGGTGATCTTCCCCCGCTGGATGGCGAGATCCGGCGCCACCCTACCGTCGGCTAGTGGGGTTTCCCCCTAACCAGGACTCTCCCACCAACGGGGCACCGCCCCAGCCGGGACAAGCTCTAAGCTCCCGATCGGTCTCGCGACATGTGTATAGTGTAGTTCGTGTTAATGAAAGTGTGAGTGTGTGTAAGAGGTGAGGATAGGTTAAGGAAGAAGAAGGAAAAATCGCGTGCGGTCCGTGGCTCGTTTGTTAGGGCACTGTTCCGGCTCTCGTCTACCGTTGATCGGAGAAACCACAGAAAAATACCGATCAGAGCAGCCAGCCTCTTGAATTCTCCTCCAGACAGCGACTGAATGGTCGAATTCAGTCGCTGTCTGGAGGAGAATTCTAGAGCCGAGAAGATAGTGTCGAAAAATGTTGCCACCGTCGGGACTCGAACGTAGGACCTCCTGGTCAGATGCGCTGCAGTGACATCAGTTAATGTACTGAGCCACCTCTCCCGGTCCCACGGCCAGGGGGCGGGCTGGGGGCAGCGGCGGCGGGGGCGAGTACTGGCAGTGGGAGTGCCCATCCCACCGCCCCGCCCCAAGGCTACCTGTGCCTGCGCCTCTCCTACTCTTTATGAGCTCAGTGCGACGCAGCGGTGCGCGAAGTCGTGTCAGTTTCTGCGTCGTGGACAGCAACAAAAGAATCATTTAGGATATTGTTTGCAATGGAGTGGAGAAATAGGTTGCCTTTCGAAGTATTGTTAACGTTCATTAGATGTGGTCAGAAAGGAATGAAAATTACCGGAACGAAGAAAAACATCTTTCGGGGCTATGATCATCATTGAATGGAAACTAATGATGGGACTCTGCAACGAAAAAATGTTTGTTTTGTTTAGGAGAGCAGAAGAATGGAAATATTTATAAGGCAAAATGCGGCTTCAGAACAGTGTATGCGCTGTGATGAAATGATAAGCGTTGCTCCACAACAAATGAAAGCAGTCTGTACCCGAAAGATTTCAATTCTTTCTTTACCATTAATTCAAACTAGAATCTCGTTATTTTTCGGAATGTTGGAAATGTCGAAAATAATTTTTAAAATTATTAAACATTTATGCAGCCAAATGTTTTACGACACTTTTATTGTATACAGTTGAAATGTTTATCATCGCATGTGATATTCATTTTATTCCTACAAAACCATAATTAACAAATTTATTTTCTATCTTCATTTGATATTCTCACAGCTCTGTCTTTTTTATTCCTTCTGTAAAACATTTTACCTATAGTGTCATCGCATTTATGAAACTGAGTTTTAGTACACGCAGCTGTTCTTTCTGAAACAACAGTTCCATTCCCCTGATGTGTTTGTCTGCACAGTGCGCTCGCGTAATTAATAAGCCATCTGGAAACGCGGGTGGATTTTGTTCCGTAATTGCGAAATTGAGCCAGGCAACAACTCGGCGAAATAGGGACGCTCTTTTGTAAGTTCCGTCGCTTACCGTCGTTGGCCGCGCCAGCCGCCTGCTGATAATACTGCTGAGAGCTAAGTTTGCCCGAGGACGCGCGCCGGCGTGCACCTGCGCGAAGTCGCCCCGTGTTTCCTGGTTGCGCGCGAGGGGCGGGGCGGCGCGGCGTGGCGGGGCGAGGCGCGGTCCCCGAATTAACTCGGCCGTGCGGAAGCAAAACTCCGCGAATTGTCATATCTGGTAGCGAAATTCAACCCTCGCTTTAGCTTCGGGAGCAAGTTGCCCCGGCCCTTCCCTGCACCATCCCCGCCTCCTGTCTTCTTCCTCTCTCTCTCTCTCTCTCTCTCTCTCTCTCTCTCTCCGTCTCTTTCCTTCCCCTAGATTGCTCACGACTAACCTGGATTCGCCCAATGTTTCCCACTTCGCGACACTCGCGACTGCTCGTGGCTGCCGCGACTCCCCCGATTTCCTTTCGCCTTTCTCAGTCTTTACACGATACTCTACTTCGCTCTCCGATGCTCAGCGACTCTCCCCGACACCCAGCTACTCTCCCGGACTCTTAGATTCCGGCCGTATCTGTCCAGCTCTTCGCGGCGAGCCAGACTCTCTCGGCCTCCTCGCGGCTATTTCGGACTCTTCACGCCCCCTCTTGGACTCTTCACGCTTCCTCTGGGACTCTTCACGTCTCTCTCTCTCTCTCTCTCTCTCTCTCTCTCTCTCTCTCTCTCTCTCTCTCTCTCATCCTCTGCCCCTCTTCCTCTTTTTTCTCTGATCTCTCTCTCGTTCTGTCTCTCGTTCTCTCTCTCGTTCTCTCATTCTCTCTCTCATTCTCTCTCTACCCTATCTTTCACGGACGAAAAGCACGCTGACAGTGACAGTTGATCACCAAAAGACAGGTTCATAGTTGGTGTGGGAGCAGAGACCTCTCCTCTTTTTCCAGGGGTGCAAGTTCTGGGCGTTTATATACAGAAAACTATTAGAAGCGGGAGGAAGGGCGACTGTGCCGTGTTCGAGCTTAAATTTTGGGGGGACAACTTCCCGACTCGGTGGCTGGCGCCGTGGGACGCGGCGCTGAGCGGCGCGGCGGGAGGAGGGGGGTTGGCGGCGGTGGAGCTTGGGCGGGGGCGGGGAGGGGACGGGTCGGAGGTGAGGTCGACGATAGGAGAGAACAGAGGTCGAACTGGAATTCGGGAGGTGCACTTGGGTGGCACGCTGAAGTGCCGAAGGGATCCTACGTGAGGCAATGAACCCAGCTCCTGAGGGACGTAAGGTTGAGATGTCACGGGAGGTGTATGCTGAAAATATGGATGTGCGAATGGGAAACAGAAGGAAAGAAATGTAAATACGAGGAAGATAAGAAAATAGGCTATAAGGAAAATCAGAGTGAATTTTTTTTAAATAGGAGAAACATTTTGGAAGTGGGTAAATGCCTTAAACGAAACTGAGATCCATCAGTAGTGCATAATAAGTTTAATAACTTTCTGAAAGGATGAGAGTACATAAAAACGATATAATCGATAGTGAGATATTTGGAAGTTGTTAATCGTCTTTGGAAGAATATGCTTGATGACAATAATATGATGAATGTTTAATGTTGAAAGGCATTGTAGATTGTATCGCACTAAGAGAAAAGTAAACGATTATTTCTGAGCTGTATGTTTGAAGCCCCAAACACAAATTACACTGGAGAAAAAATGGTTTTATTTCTTTAGCTGTCTTTGCGATTTCTCCGTGTCCAAAATATTCTAGTAAGAAATCCATTTCAAAATGATAAACATTTCTTTCCTAACATACGAATATACTACCTCATGATACTTCAATATTATGTATTTCTTTGGTGTACAAATATTTGGCAGTATCTGTCAATAAACCACGCCAAAGTGAAAAAAATAAATTTATTTCTTGAACATTATAATCACTTACTTTTTGTTTATTGATGTGTTTAAATGTAAAACGTGAAAATATTCAAGACATCCTGAAAACATTTTCAGAAATAGAGCCAAATTATTTTCGTGTTCGATGTGAAGAATAGGGGTGTTATTGTGTGTGAAGTAGTAGAACAGTAAATGGAATCAGTTACAATAAAAAAAGTTTAATCAGCGAATAAATTAAGACTTGAAGATTAAATCTTCAGGTTTATCTGTAAGAACATCTCAAAAATGTCATTGTAATAAATTAAGTCTATTATTACTCCTAAAAGCACCGTGGAAGATTCATTTCAACTGGCTGCAT
Organism: Teleogryllus oceanicus; assembly: GCA_964035755.1. Classification (NCBI taxonomy): domain Eukaryota; kingdom Metazoa; phylum Arthropoda; class Insecta; order Orthoptera; family Gryllidae; genus Teleogryllus; species Teleogryllus oceanicus. The sequence goes on along the minus strand of CAXIVR010000012.1, from coordinate 26,514,590 downwards.
GTTTTATTTCTCTTTTCTTCCCAAAACCTTTATTTCCCGTTTTCCTCTGTTCATGTAGGTACTGGAGTCCATCAAACTTTGGCTTTTTTTCCAGTTATAAGTATTTTTAATACTATTTGTGTAATTATTAATTCTTGTTTGCCATTTCCAGTTCTTTCACCCGCCCTTTTATTATATCATTCCTAAGGAGTATATTTTAATGAAATGATTTTTTCTTTTCACTGTGAACAATGCCTTTTAGTATAAACATTAATTTTATGTCATATAAAGAAATGACTCATTTTTCTATAGCTTTTGTTTTGCATTTTTCGTTGATTTTATCGATTTTAATACAATTTTAATGGTACTTGTTTCAAAAAATATTCTTAATGTGCAACAATTGTTCTCCAGAGAATTTCTGAGTAGCCTATTTAATTTCTTCGCTCTGAAATTGTAATGTCGGCTGTTCTGAGGATGTAATCTGTGCTTCCTGTGACGCCTATTAGGGCCATTGTAGGACCGCCTGATTTTGCGATAACTAAAGACAGAGATTTCCTGGATAAGAATAGGCCAAACCGAAGGTTTGAAAGCTGAGTTCCCTTGAATGAAGGGAAGAAGCCTCAATTACATATCTAACAACTTGAGTTGTTCATCGGAAATGGTTTTGATTAAATTTTATGTCATTTTTCTTTGCTTTTAGGCCATTTTAAACACATTTTAAGAGCATTTTATTGATAATTTTTATCAATGTTTTAGGTCATCAAAATACGCCCCTTATCATTATTATTTTCAATAGCAATTTAATTTGTCATTTTTTCTTGATTATTTGTGACTGTGAACAGTATTTAAACGTTATTACAAAAACTTCCAAGAGAAGCCTTCGGATTTGTTCCTTTGTCGAACATGACGCTTTTCTGGAAAACAGTGACCTGTTCCTCAGACCACTGCTAGGAGCACTGGAGGGAAACGCGGCTGGGGCTGGGTGGGCGTTCCTACGGGCAGAACAGGGAAGAAAGGAAGGAAGGAAGCGGCGGAAGGAAGGGAATGAAGATACAGGCCCCGGCAGGGGCCCGGTGGCGCACCCGGGCGGTGTGGGCGGGGCGGTGTGGGCGGGGCGGTGTGGGCGGGGCGGTGTGGGCGGGGCGGTGTGGGCGGGGCGGTGTGGGCGGGGCGGTAGGGGTGGGATGGTAGGGGCGGGGCGGTAGGGTAGAGGCAGGGCGGTAGGGATGGTAGGGTAGGGGTGGGCCGGTAGGAGCGGGGCGGTAGGGCCGGGGAGGGGATAGGGCGGGGCGGTAGGGGCGGGGAGCGGGTAGGAGTGGGGCGTGCGGAGCGGGGGCGCAGGCGGCGCAGCCCAGTGGCGTAGGCGGGGCGGTAGGTGCGGGGCGTTAGGGGCGGGGCGGTAGGGGCGGGGAGATAGGGGCGGGGAGGGGTAGGGCGGGGCGTGCGGAGCGGGGGCGCAGGCGGCGCAGGCGGCGCAGCCGGCGGCGTAGGCGGGGCGGGCGCAATCTTGGTGTCATAAATCAAATATTCCGCTCCGTGGCGCGCCCTCGGCCCCCGTGGCCACGAAACGATTCCCTCTGTTTACTTCAATTACGCCGCCCTCCGAATATATTACGCGACGAATCAATTGAATTAGCATTCTACAGCCATTCCTGATAGCGGGAAACAAAAATCCGCGGCGTGCCGCCCGCGTCGGGGGCGCTTAACGTTCTTAAATGGAGATTTCATCGGCCTCCGCAGATTTATAATGCGATCTGCGCCCTCGGTCGATACGCTTTGCGAGGGCGGCGGCGGGGCGAAGCGGGTCGGGGTGGGGCGAGGACAGGCTGAGGTCGGGGCCAGGCCGAGCTGGGGACGGTGAGCTATCGCCAAGCGCGGAGGAGGGATACGGGCAGACAGAACGGCAAGGCGGGTGAGGTAGGCGGAGAGGGCGGGGGAAGGGAGCAGCGCGAAAGCAAGGGGGGGAGGAAAAAAAGGGTTTTGAAAAAATAAGGTCCGGTTGTATTTAACTTCTGGGAACTAAGATGCTTGCTTCTCGATATCCGATAATGTCAAAATTAATGGTTTTTCTCCACAATAATGTATTTTATCAATAAACAAAATTCATTAACAGCACGAGCTGAAAATTTCAATATTTTTATTTGTACGTAAAAAGTCAATTATGTTCTTGTTTGCTTCGTACAATTTTCATTAGATATTTATCCAGAGTCGTGCTCTCTCCATCCTTGATTCTGTATTGTCCTCTATCTCTAAGAATCGCAATGCAGTTTTGGCACCTTTCAATGGCCCGTGCACTATGTGACTTGTGATGAATTCAGGTATAGGTGACTTCTTGGTTGTCCCGGTGACGCCGCGTAGTGGGCTGAGAGGCCGACGTTTCGCCTGTCATGTCGCAGGTGTAATGTTCCATATTACATCATCTTGTCGCTGTCACCAATTTTATTCTGTAACGTTTCACGTTCCACCAATTTTATATTGTAACGTTTCACGTTCCACCAATTTTATATTGTAACGTTTCACGTTTCACCAATTTTATATTGTAACGTTTCACGTTCCACTAATTTTATATTGTAACGTTTCACGTTCCATCAATTTTATATTGTAACGTTTCACGTTCCACCAATTTTATATTGTAACGTTTCACGTTCCACCAATTTTATATTGTAACGTTTCACGTTCCACCAATTTTATATTGTAACGTTTCACGTTCCACCAATTTTATGGTGTAACGTTTCACGTTCCACCAATTTTATGGTGTAACGTTTTGCCCCTAACTCCGATTTTCAACGTTATAACGTTCTGTGTAATTTCGATCATTCATATTTCTTTAAAACGAAATCTGTAGATTCCTTTCCAAAACAATTTATTTCGACACTTTCTCTCATTCACAAAAATTCTTTTTTTTTCTTACATCAATTTCTCTGTTGCTACCGTAACTTTAAAACATATTGGAACAGTTGGAACAGTTGTTCCAAATTTGTTTACAAGCAAAATCAAACATATGTGTAATAACTAGTAAACATATACATAACGTTTCACTGGCTTCCTGATGGAAGTGAATTCAGATATATTTAGAAACGCATTTTTCATCTAAGAAGTTCGTAATTAAAAATGTATTTACAAGGATACTGTATAATGTGTTTATCTTTTATTTTGACTTATAGAGAAGCCACGTTGTATAGAGAAAGCGTTGCTATGCTGCAAGAGAAAATGCCGATGGTTTTCCTATGTTGTGGTGTTTCAAAGAGGCGTCATCATAAAATTTTGGGGGGGGGGGTCAGATTTGATGACGAAAAATAAAGATGCAATCAAATTGTGCGAAGTCCTCTTCTGATGTTTCGTTTTTAATACATTTTTTATGTCATTGTAAGCAGTCTATGAATGTTCCTGTGGAATATTGTTATTTTCTTCCAAAACTTTGAATCGTTCATTTTTATTATACATTTTTTATGGATAGGTAATCAAAAATGTTTAAAATTATTTGAAATTTTTGGATAGTGCATCTCTTGTTATATCGCGTTTTTCAGTACTGCCAACTACAATTTTCGTTAGGGCAAATTCATTTGAGCATATCTGAGATTTATAAACATTAGGTTTAGAAAAAATGTTCAAACTTTTACAGTTAGTACTTACCGCTGACTTTCAAAAACATGTTTAAATACTCTGTAAAATTCCAGAACATTAGCACAAGTACGTACTTACTTAGATAACGGTACATAAATTTCATTAAATTAGCATAGCCAGCGGAATGGTCCGTAGCACTTGTATCTTCTTCACAATGTGAGTTTTCTCTCTCTCTCTCTCTCTCTCTCTCTCTCTCTCTCTCTCTCTCTCTTTCCCTCTCTTGCGCTTCCACAGACTCAAGAACGGGCAAGACTTCTTTAAGTACCTAGAAGCTCACGTTTGAGTTCACCGTAGTATTGTATATTAACCTCAGAAATGAATTTATTTTGTAGAATAATTTCAAACCTATTGTCCAAAAAAATATTTTCCATAAAGTTAACTCAATAATGGTTGTACATACTGACATCATTATGATTCGAGGGGAAATAAAGAGAGTTTAGATACGTTTTTTGTCGTCTGTTGGAGTTGAGATGTTTTCGGAATATCGGCTCAGTAAATGGAACAGCCGTTTTATTTCTGTTTAAACAAATCTTTAGTTTGAAATAAACCATTGTGCCAAATTTACACGTATTCACATTGTGATTCATTACAATCATTTCACTTAATCTTCATAAACTTATGTGCCTATTTGCAGTATAATGCATACCTTCTTCCTCGTACAAAAGGTTTCTCTCATACTAATACTTCCTCAGTTTTATTCATCAGATGTGTTGATCGCATATTGAATATTCGTTTGTAAAACGATGTAATGACAATAAGTTTACGTGTAAATTTCTTTAGGTTAAAATATTTTTGGAATAGATGTGTTGATATATGTGTGCATTATCGTCCTATATGTGTCACTTCTTCCCTTTTATCGACACTTTTATCGCTAACTCGAGATTAAAAAGATTCTTCTTTGTAGTCCCTGACATCAAAGTGTGTGCAGTGACGAAAACAAACAATACAAGGAAACAAGTGAACACTATGTGGTTCAGGGACGAACTAAAGTCTTTAAGGAAAAGTATCGATAAGCGCGAACGTCTATTGTTCTTAGTCTGACGAAGAATCGTCGATAGGGGCCTCGTATGCTCTTATTCTTACTCTGGCACGCGGAAATCGTGAGGGCTCCCCGGAATACAAATGCATCAAGTTTTGTTTTCCATTCGTGCAAACCGCGGCTGTGCACCGTCAGATACACGAACAGTACGGAGATGTTAACACGAAGATTTCCAGTGTTAACCATTGTTTCAAACGGCAACTTGCAATTCAGATTGCGCCGCCGCCCCCACCGCCTCCGCTACAACTCGGCCGCCGCCCTCGCCGCCGCCCTCGCCGCTGCCCTTACCGTTATCCTCCCTCGCCGCTGCCCTTACCGTTATCCTCCCTCGCCGCTGCCCTTACCGTTATCCTCCCTCGTCGCTGCCCTTACCGTTATCCTCCCTCGCCGCCACCCTCGCCGTCGCCCCCCGCCCCGCCTCGCCGCCGCCCTCGCCGTCGCCCTTACCGTCCCCCTCGCCCTGCCGTCATCCTCCCTCACCGCTGCCCTTACCGTCATCCTCCCTCGCCGCTGCCCTTACCGTCATCCTCCCTCGCCGCTGCCCTTACCGTCATCCTCCCTCGCCGCCGCCCTCGCCGCTGCCCTCGCCGCCGCCCTCGCCGCTGCCCTCGCCGCCGCCCTCACCCTGCCCTCGCCGCCGCCCTCGCCGCCTCCTTCGCCGCCGCCACTGCTGGCACTGTTGGCAGCCAGACAACGAGCGGGAAGAACACATTTTCAAATTAACCGCATTTGCCTCCGTTTTGCATACAATTGCGGCTGCGGGGGCGGAGACCGAGGCGGCAGGGACCGCTGACGTGGCGCCGCTTCGCGCGTCAGCCAGAGAGAAGAAACCGGATGACGCCGCTTTCAATGGGCGGACGCTCACAAAGGGGTAGGCAGCCGAACCTCGAAAACTCGAGGGCGAATTATTAAAGTTCCCAGCTAACTTGAATTTTATTCATTTCTTCCCATCTCTCTTGTACCCTTGGTATTCTTAACGTAGACCTGCCGTATAGGGATAATGCTAGTGGTCGATGGATTAGAATTGTTATGGACTTTGAATTAAGTAGATTTGGGATTTTTTTTGCTTCCAAATTCGTACATTCTCCTGACTTCGTTTGAAATACAATGGTGCGAGTCTTATATTTCATTTTTATCATACCCAGATCAAAGAATATGACAATAGGGTACCTGAATGAAAAGTGTTAGATCAAACGTGTGTTATATTGCGAAGACATCATAAGTGTTACCCAAATCGGTATATAACGATCAGCTTTGAGAAATTTCTATCGAAAAAATTAATGCTGACTATCGAGAAACTGTTTGGGTTACAATCGTAAAACGGATAATTAAGGAAACCTACTAACTTAGTCGACATTAGAAACCATGTATTCTATCTAATATCAGTGGATAAATCTTGGAAATAAGATTTCTGGGTTATTGGAATAACGGTGACAATATTTCTTGCACAGCGGATTAGAACAATGAACACAATGGCTCATAAATAATATCAGAGAAACGACTATAAGTGTGAAATATTACGTTTCATGCAAGCAAAATGGAAGAACTTGCACATATTCTTTTAGTGAATTCTTCGTTCTAACGGCAACTTCGTTCGGAGAACCAGTATAAATCAGAACGGTTGTAGTGAATGGATGTTCAGCAAGTAGTTTATTGAATGAGCTATTGGGGGGATTTGAGAGAAAACATGTACCTGAGGGAGAGATGTAAGAGCAGATGCTGCCTTTGGTATCGCCGACGCTCTTAGCTCTGTCCTTCTGGGTGCGTCACCACTGCCATGACCTCCACCCCGGCTCTACCTCTACCAACTCCCCATCGCGGCCCCCGCCTGCGCCCTCACTCCACCATCACTTTTGCCTCTCCAAATTCCATCCTAAGACCGGGAGGTCCTAGGTTCGAGTCCTGACGGCGGCGGGATTTTCGACAGTACCTTTTCAAATACGTCGAATTTCGTCGCTGTCTGGAGGAGAATTCTAGAGGCCGGCGGCTCTGATCGGTGGTTTTCCGTGGTTTCTCCGATCAACACCAGGCGAATGCCGGAGCAGTACCCTACCAAACGGGCCACGGACCACGCACGATCTGTCCTTCCTCTTCCTTTTCATATCCTCTCCCTTTACACACACATTTACTCTAACATGCACTACACCACCACATATTCCGGGAGATCGGTCGGAAGCTTAGAGCTTGTCCCGGCTGGGGCGGTGCGCCGCTGGTGGGAGAGTCCTGGTTAGGAGGAAACCCCACTAGCCGACGGTAGGTCGGCGCCGAATCTCGCCATCCAGCGGGGGTAGAGCACCACCATCTTCCGAGAAAAAAACATGCACTACACTAACGGGACTAATGACCGAAGCAGTTGACGCGCCTGGAAACACGAAAAACTCAATCAATCAAACCCTCCTGCCCGACATCTCCATCCCCTCAGTCCCGCCACCGCCCCTACCTCCGCTCCCGCCCTGCTTCCATCCCACCACTACTTGCTATCGCTCCCCCCCGTCCCTCCCCCTGCCAAGTTCCCCCCTTCCAAATTCCCCCCCCCCCCCCCTCCCCCCCCTCCTCCCATTGTCTCTATACCATCGTTCTCGCCGCCGCCGCCACGATCACCCCCCCACCACCATCACTACCACCACCACCACCACCACCATCACCATCACCACCACCACCACCACCACCACCACCACCACCATCAACACTATCACCACCGTCTCCACCACCAACACCACAACCACCACCATCACCCCCCCCACCGCAACCGTCTCAACCACCTTCACTCCGCCCTCCCGTTGGCTACCTGCCATCCCAACAACACCACCCCCTCCACCGTCGTCGCAAACCCTACCATCCCCCCCCACCCATCCGCCGCCGTCGCTCTCCTCGTCGCCATTGTCGTCGCCTTCAGCCGTCGCCGCCGTCCTTTGTCCGGGAGGCGAGGCGCGCCGCAGGTCTTTGTGCGCAGTCTCCGGCTGCTGATCGCGTGTCCCAGGGCGGGAGGCGGGAGGAGGTGCAGACGGCCGTCGAGGTTCGAAGCGGAGACTGCCCATATACAGCAAGCAAGCATGCCGCGCCGCCGCTCACTTATTTGGGCGCGAGTCTCGCTGGAGAATGTGTTGGATGTTTATTTTACTGCACTATTTGAATAAGAGTATTTTAATGACGCAGGTACTAACAGCGCGTCTGGACATTGTTATTGCCAGTGACACACACACACACACACACACACACACACACACACACACAGACACGCACACACACACACAGACACGCACACACACACGCGCACACACACACACACACACACACACGCACGCACGCACAACAAATCCATAACGTTCTGCAAACAATCCTTAGTGTGTAATTTCTAGTGACTCCGATTTTATGTTTAAATGCTTCCAACTCGTCTCCGCAACCGACTCCCCTTTCACACCTTCATCCATAAACTGGCTGATATCGGATAATGAAATAAATAGCCCCTCATCAATTGTCAACAATATGTATTTCCCCACTTTATTATTCGCACTACTTCAATCTATGTTTAATGGGAAGTGGCCGTAGCCAGCCCCTTCACATCTTCGTCTGAAAATATTCGCCCCTAACAACTGAAAAGTCATTTCGCTGAGCGTTGTACAACCAACTCATTCTGTTAAATTGAAAATATGTGATCCCATTTTTATAATTTCAATGCGAACAGTCTTGATTACAGTATTCAAGTATTAGGAATAGTTAATGCTAGTAGCCCGCAACTGCACAATGCTACAAAACTACACGAAAGGTTTCTCAGAAAGTAGCACGCAACTGCACAATGCTACAAAACTACACAAAATATTTCTCAGAAAGTCCGCAACTGCACAATGCTACAAAACTACACAAAAGGTTTCTCAGAAAGTAGCCCGCAACTGCACAATGCTACAAAACTACACAAAAGATTTCTCAGAAAGTAGCACGCAACTGCACAATGCTACAAAACTACACAAAAGGTTTCTCAGAAAGTAGCACGCAACTGCACAATGCTACAAAACCACACAATAGGTTTCTCAGAAAGTAGCACGCAACTGCTCCAGAACAACTAAAATACTCTGGTATAACACTAATGATGCTGAGGTGTCTAACAATATATTATGCATCATCTTACTCCATGATACATTTTGTACGTTAAGAAAAATGATTTAAAGTAAGTTGATAAAATTATTTAAAGATGTTTCATAAAATTACAAAATATGTGAAGTTGACAATACTGTAATGCAGTGTACCATTGTGTCGTGTCTTTGAGGTCCGCAGGCAATTATGAATTATCTTGTAGACCTCTTTAATAGTTGTATCAAACGTGGCTGCACAGAATAAACGAACATAATGTAGTGAGTCTGTTGAAAATGAATTGCACATTATATAATTGCTTAATAAAAGTTTCATTGTAGCTTAATTTCAAAACTTTGTATTAAATAAAACATTAATCAATTTAGTAATACGATAATGGGCACATGATGTTTGGAAACTACCCACTCTCCCCATCCACACACACATGCACGAAAAGAAATATGCCAGGAAACATTATTAGTGGGTTCTTTATAGCTACTGGGAGAACCAGACGCCATTGACCGTGACATGAATGTGTTTTGGACCGCAAACGCTGGAGTATTATATCATTAGTTATTCAGATTACATGTTTAAGTTAGAGCGGTCTTGCAAACCTTTTCACAGGTTACAGTCTTATTTCTCATGAAATAATTTGTGTGCAGATTAGAAGTGAGGGAACAAATGAGAAAAGCATTTTTCGCAATTTTTATGTCTCTTACTTAAGTTTTCGCAAGAAGTTGGAGTCGTCAGCGAGCTTGTTTCATTTCGGTAATTATGTCAGGGACTTGCGCTTTTGCAAAAGGTATACAATTTAATCAAGGTTTTGGAACAAAATGTTTGTAATATTCGGGACATTCAGTTTTTGCGCTAGTAATATTACCTGGTAAATTGCATGTTATTTCGATATTTGTCCGCTTAATTTTCAAAATTCGTTGTGGTAACATTGAAACCACTTCGATGATTGGCATGTTATCGTTGCGTACCTTTCGTCATAAGAGGCAGTATTAAATAAAGTATTATTGAAGGTCTCTTCGGTTAGTCAACAAAACTCTTTTTATCTATAGATCGTTATTATACGTGAACATAATAATCAATATTCCCATGTTATTTTATATTATTCCTGAAGTCATATCAAACTACAAGGAAATAACAGAAAAAATTAATTACCTTGAAGTATTCGTTTTCGAAACATGTACCATACTTTCTTGGAATAACTTTGATAAAACACGAGCCACAAAAATTGTTTGGAATTTTCTTTTTTGCCTTGATAATTGAACAGATTTGTGCGTTGCTTTTTGTATTTAACATGCATTCTCTTAACGGTTGACCCTCTCCGAGAATTTCAATTCGAGAACGTGGGTCCTTTAGCGGTGAGAGTTCTCTTTACGTGACCTGGCCGAAATATTCACACACTCGATGGAACCGAGCTCTGAAATTGGGGGTTTCATATTAACTATCAGCATAAATACCCGCTTAGATTCCATTTGATAATAAGACCTACATTCTACTTCGAAATTAAAGCTAAGAGATGAGTCATTCGTTACAAAATCTGTTCGTAATCATACATAGCAAGATGGGCTTGTATTAATCCTAGGAAGCTGAATTAGATAGTATCCATAAAGTTTTGACAGAAAACTGTATTTGGCAACAATAATTTCTGGCGACAATTCCGTGACAGGAAAATGGAGTTTCTTTCGCCAGGAGTCTGTCTCCTAGCGTGGCCTGCTCAATTTTTTCACGTGTGAATTGCTGACCGGCTTGCATCGTAAGTTTTCGTTTATGATGGACTTCACAATCCCTAAAATATAATCTTAAAAAAGAAGCAATTTTGATTGAAGTTTCGGCGTAGTTGACAATCGGATAATGGCCCCTAAAATTTTGCTGACATTGTTTTATTTTTAATTACTTATTACTGATTTTATTGGTTTTTAATTTGACTAAGTCTGTTGGGTTTTATGTGCCTGAAAAGTAGTCGCAAACTGCACGCGAAATATCGTGGCAGCTTTTAGTTGAAATGAAACGATTAATAGTCACTATTTTTTTTTTTTGTAAATTAATTCTTCAGGACCAAAGGCTTTAAAATTTCTTTTTTCTCGTGCACCATAAGATTTTACATTACCTGTCTTCTTCACTATTTGGTATTACGCCATTCCTCAAGAAAAGCTACAAGTTGGGATCTCGATAACTAAAAACCATGACACCTCAACTAATTTATTTCTCTTCGCCTTTTATAAAACTCATATAAATAGGATGTTCGATATCTCAAACCTCGATAAGTCGAAATATTTCTTCACTGCGTTTTCTATGCAACCTAAAATTGACGAGCTCATTTCCAAAGTGTCGTATTCATGCCGTTGACATTCTGAGGGAAAGTCTACAGCACTGCCGCAGGTAATTTGTTCCAATTTTATATCGTTCTGTTTTGTTTCCTAGTTATACATGTAGATATATTCTTAAGAATATATCTACATGTTATGCTCCCAAATATTGTGTTAAAAAATTACCTTTCCATTATGTAAATCTTCATCCAAAAACCGTTGTGTACTCTTTAACAATTGCTTATTTGAATACTTTCACTTCCTGAAAAATTTATTTCTTGGAGATACGTGAATTTGCAAATAAACTCTTAAATTCTACTTACGAAAGTGCCAAGGTGTATTTTATAATTCACTGCTAAAACATAAGATCAATGAGAATATATTTCTTTGACTGGTGAATGTGATCGACACTCATTCACCCGCATGCAAAATGTATTTCGTAGAATCATAAACAATACGTTCGATAACTCTGTTTTCTTCGATATCAGTTGATATGAGGAACAAAGATTCCACTGCAAACTAATTTACGAATCTAAAACTAAATGAAACTCAAGAAACTGAAACTCAAGAAAAACTAAAACTCAAAACTGAAACCCAAGAAAGCGTGCGCAGATGATTTTCTCCCCCATACGTCACATACAGTTTTTGACTGTTTTTTGACTAAATAAATTATGTTACGTGAGAGACATCTGTGAACGTACACACGTGCACAGTCGCACAGTGACCCACATCCGCCACGCAATGTCCGAAAAACGTCACCGCCATTTCGTTCCTGCGGACTGGGAGGCCGTGCTTCGTAGCGTGACCTGCCCGAATTTTGCTTCCCTGGCGATGGAGTCGCTCTCCCACCGGGCGGGAGGGGGGTCCCATGGCGGTGTTATTACGTCGGCCCGGGTCCCCCGGAGGGAGGAGCGTCGCCTGAGAAATCGGCGGCCGTTTCTTCCGTCACGGAAGGACGTCGCGGCGCGCGACGGGCCCCGCGCAGAGGGCGAGAAGGCGATTTCCAGGAAACAATCAATCAAGGTTTCAAGGAAATCTATTGATTGATTGATTCGCGTTTCCGGGCACGTCAATTGCTCTAGACTTAGTCCTGTTGGTGCTGTTTTAATACCGGCCGGATACTTTTCCGCTGAATTGTGAGTTCCGGCACCGACCTACACGTCTGGTTGAGGGGATTTTCTCCTCCAGGTATCTCTCAACAGGACACCCCCATCAGAACAGCTTGCTTTAGTCTGAACAACCTGTAAGCTCCCGTCCGGTCTCCCGGAATGTGTGATAGTGTAGTGCCAGTAAGTGTGTGTGTGTGTGTGTAGGTAAACGATGAGGATAGGACAAGGAAGAGGAAGGGAAAATCGCGCGCGGTCCGTGGCCCGTTTGTTGGGGTACTGCTCCTGCATCCGACTGGAGTTGATCGGAGAAACCACGGAAAACTACCGATCAAAGCGGCCGGCCTCTAGAATTTTCCTGCATACAGCGACTGAATTCGACCTAGCTATGTTGTTAGTGTCAAAAATCCTTCCGTCGGGACTAAAACCCAAGGACTTCTCATTCAGAGGCACTGCAGTGACATCACTTTATACATTGGGCTACCTCAACTGTTCAGGGAATTCGAAATATCGATGTAAAATTGATGGCAGGTCCACTGCTTTTATCGGGAGAGGTGACTCACACCACCAACTGACGTCACTGCCGTGCCTCCGACCTGGAAGTTCTAAATTCGAGTCCCCACGGTTGCGGGGTTTTCGACCCTAGCTTTTCAGCTGGGTCGAATTCAGTCGCTGACTGGAGGAGAATTCCAGCAGTCGGCTGCTCTGATCTATAGTTTTCAGTGGTATCTCCGATCAACACCAGGCGAATGCCGGAGCAGGGCTCTAAAAAACGGACCTCGAACCGCGATCTATCCTTCCTCTTCCTTGTCCTGTTCTAACACCTTACACACACAATTACACTAACATGGACTACACTACCACACATACCGAGATACGGGGTCTTAGAGCTTGTCCCGGCTGTGGCGGTTTCCTGCTCGTGTGAGATACCTGGTTGGAGGAAACCCCGCTAATCGTCAGTAGCTCGCCGCCGAATCTCGTCATCCAGTGGGGGAAGATCACCGCCATCTCCCGATGAAAACATAGAGGACACTTACAGGACTAATGACTGAGTAGTTGATGCGCCCGGAATCACTAACAATCAATCAATCCACTGTTTTTACCATTGCTTAAGTTCATCAGCTAATGTAAAGAAATTACTATTTCTAGTAATTAGTTGCATGGTTTGGATCAAATGCTCGTCATTAGCGAGTTTTTGCACACGGAGTAGTTCTACGTCGTTTACGATAAGAGCTCTTTTTTGCCCCTGCGCCTGGATGAACTGTATCATTACGATAGATTTATATCTAAAAACGTAACTCCACCACGTTCATCTGGTAAAATCACGTGATTTGTATCATGTACGATGCAATACTTGGTATAAATGAAATGTATTTCCACTTGAGGCGACAATGTGCTGCTAACACAATATTCACATCGCCACTTGATAATGGTGGGCAGCTCTTGTCGTACAGATGTGAATCAAGAGAATTTGATATTGTGGGAATTGAACAACCTGCCATCTTAGATGAAAACTAATACTTTCATATATCGAGTTTTACTGGTGTTACTAGAATGAAAAAATTGCAAACATGCATTTAAGACAGAAGAATGAAGGACGAAACTGGTCACGTGTTGCTTCATGTTATATTATTTTGTCGTAATATCGACGATACATTTGGGTACTCTAATGAAAAGAGTTACAAACTAGTAATCCCAAAAATATTTACAGTTAACATTCTTTTAGTCTGCATTTATAGTACAATTGTGATTCCTTATCCTAAAAATCGCAATATTTTTTCGATTTTCTCCTAATATTTTCGTAGAGGTGAAAACGTGCGAAACTGATGTCGTGGCTCTTGACAGCTCCAAACTCTCGTTCTGAGACCAAATTAGAAGTGAATGACATCTGGGTATTTACTTATTAGATTTCATTGTTTGCAGACGACCAAGTTATTTTTAGTAGCTCAAAAGATGAATTACAAATTGCAGCTCACGAACTAAATGAACAGGCAACCAAAATACAATATGCAAATCTCCACTAGGAAAACAAAATCAATGGGCTTTGAAGGAACAAACCATATGAGATGTAAAATTGTGATTAATAATGAACCCATAGAACAGACCAACAATTTTACCTATTTAGGCTTCAATGTGTCTTACTGCCAGAAAAATGACATAAGTCGGAAATTAAATAGATTCTATAACATGTGTTGGACAATAAGAAGAACATTAAAACACAAGACTTTAAAAACCACGCAACTCAAATTCTACAAAGCAATGGCAGTACCCATGCTAATTTATGCATGCGAAAACTGGACAATAAATACGAGTAGAACAGACAGAAGAAAAATAGAAAGCGCCGAAATGAAATTCTTACGTTCAGTAGCAGGTTACAATATCTTGGATAGACAATATAATGATATCAGAACCGAACTGAATATATTCAATCTGAAGGACAGAATCCAATCATTTAGGAGTAACTGGCATGATCATATCCAACGCATGCCTCCAAACAGAATTCCCAAAATAGTGTACACATATAATTCTAAAGGAAGAAGAAATGTTGGCCGCCCCTTAACAAGATGGAGAGACTCACTCTCTTGATGTGGAAACAGGCCTTAAGGCCTAAATCCATGAAGCAGAAGAAGAAGAAGAAGAGAAGAATTCATTGTGAACATCGCCCCAGACGTGGTTATGGTGTGGACCACTGCTTGCAGGGCCCTTCTCACAAGCTGGTGACCCTCGGCTCCGTCGGTCGCCCCTCGGGCGTAAGAGTTGCGATGTCGTCCGTGCGAAAGTGTCGCTGGGTGGGAGAGCCGAGGGCGGAGGGTGATGAAAAACTGGGCGCTTTGTGAGACCATGGCAGAAACAGTTGGTGAATTGCAATGCATTGCAGTACGTTGACGAAAGATATATTAAGTAAATTCCCGAACGTGCTCTAAAAGTGAAGTGCATCAACTGATGTCACTGCAGCGCCTCTGACCGGGAGGTCCTAGGTTCGAGTCCTGACGGCGGCAGGATTTTCGACACTAGCTTTACAGTTAGGTCGAATTCAGTCGCTGTCTGGAGGAGAATTCTAGCGACCGGCTGCTCAGATCGGTAGTTTTCCGTGGTTTCTCCAATCAACACCAGGCGAATGCCGGAGCAGTACCCTATCAAACGGGCCACGGACCGCGCGCGATCTGTCCTTCCTCTTCCTTGTCCTATCCTCTCCTCTTACACAAACACACACACACTCACACACACACACACACACTAACATGCACTACACTACCACATATTCCGGGAGACCAGTCGGGAGCTTAGAGCTTTTCCCGGCTGCGGCGGTGCCCCGCTGGTGGGAGAGTCCTGGTTAGGGGCAAACCCCACTAGCCGACGGTAAGTCGGTGCCGGATCTCGCCATCCAGCGGGGGAAGATCACCGCCATCTCCCGAGAAAAAAAACATGCACTACCCTAACGGGACTAATGACGGAAGCAGTTGACGCGCCTGGAAACGAAAAAATCAATCAATCAAAAAGTGAACCTACTCAACCCGACCGGAAGTCGAACCCGCGTCTCCTACTTTATATACCACTTTTCTGTTTACTAAGGTACTGAAACGACCTTTGCTTGAAACTGCTACATACGCCTAGTTCTTGAATGATAGGTAAACATTCTGATTTAAAGGGTCTTAATGGAAGGCGTTGGTTGTTGCTTCATGAAATATTTCCCATGCTCGATTTCCTCATGGGTGGGATGAGTGAATTATGGTCGTTGGAATTGATGGAGGTAAGGCAAAGATGGCGAGAAAGTGAATGGAAATTATCCAGGGTTGTAATACGTTTAACTGAAAGTTAATAGAAATTTTGAAATGTGACTGAGGTTGCCCGAGATCACGATTAAATTGCTATTGCTGGAGATGTAACTCCAGAGAGCTGTTTAAGAAAAAGGGAGACACTGAGCAGAAGTTGAGATCGTTGCGAAAATGGGGGCAAATTCAGGGGCACACGAGGTGAGCTGACGGGAGCGTGGGATCAGGGAAGAACGTGAACGAAACAGAAACGGGCCGAGAGCAATGGCAGGAGTGGGGTGACGCATCTCGAAGGCAAGGCAGATCGTAGCCGGGAGGATGCCGACCGGAAGCAAAGGCGCAGGTAGGAAATGGGGGCGGAGGCGGGACAAGGTGTGAGGAAAAAAGACAAATGTGGACGATGGCGACACGAATAGTTTCCCTTCCCTCTACAATACACAATGAGAACGAAAGTAATAACACTAAAATGTCGACATGAAGGTCAGTAAATACAGGATAAGACACGGGAGACCGACGATTTTTAATGAAATAATACTCTGCCAATTTTAAAATTAATACATGTTTATTCACACAAAATCAAAGCTTATTATTTGTCATTTTAGTTAACAAACTTCATTACCTCCCAATTCAGTTATTTGTAAAAAATAATGTAGTCAAGGTGAAGTACAGCATTTCAAATGCAGGACTAAAGTCTGTTCTCAAAATCCTCCATCATACGGACTAACATTTCTGCAGGGATGGCCTCAACTTCTTGAATGATGACATTATTCAGCTCATCCAAGTTTCGTAGTTTGCGTTTATAGACACAGCTTTTGAGGTATCCCCACAGAAAAAAGGCACAAACGGATAAGTCGGGAGATCTGCAAGGCCAAGTATTGCCAAAAATGTGAGATAAATACCTACCAAAACGTGTGTGAACAAAAATGGCAAATAATGAGCTTTGATTTCGTTTCAATAAACATGCATTAATTTTAAAATTGGCGGAGTATTATTTCATTAAAAATTATCTGTGTCCCGTGTGTCACCTGGTATAAAGGTTTTAGCTGAGCTTAGGGATGCAAGTCAAAATGAGTGCCGATAAAAGACCGTGCTAGAGGCGAGCGGAAATATTGAAGGGGTAAGGAAGAGAAACGACGGTGTGGGTCGAATGAATGACGTACCCCCACGAGTACAAATATGTATGACCCCTCAAACACGGCACCGGGAGCGGTGGCTCAGTGTATCAACTGATGTTACTGCAATGCCTCTGAACGGGAGGTCGTACGTTCGAGTCCCGATGGCAGCAGGATTTTCGACACTAGCTAGGTCGAATTCAGTCGCTGTTTGGAGGAGAACTCTAACGGCTGGCGCCTCTGATCGGTAGGTATACGTGGTTTCGCCGATCAACTCCAGGCGAATGCCGAAGCAGTACCCTAACAAGCGGGCCACGGACCGCGCTCGATCTTTCCTTCCTCTTCCTTGTCCTATCCTCACTGACACTTACACTAACATGCACTACACTACCACACATTCCGGGAGATAGGTCGGGGACTTAGAGCTTGTCCAGGCTGGGGTGGTGCCCCACTGTTGGGAGATACCTGGTTGGGGAAAACCCCGCTAGTCGACGGTACGTCGGCGCTGAATCTCGCCATCCAGTGGGTAAAGATCACCGCCATCTCCCAATGAAAAGCATACTCTACACTTCCGGAACTAATGACCTCGGTAGCTGACGCGCTCGGAATCATTAACAATCAATCAATCAGTCAATCAAACACGGCATACTCGTTGCAAGATTGGGAGACAGAGTGGGAGTAGATGCTGAACTTGGGCAATAAGAAGCATGCATGGTAGGAAGGGCGGAGATGTGATGGAGTCACGGAAGAGAATGAGAATTGTGTGGAGGTTGTCGTAACAAGTATACCTGCCTTATCCTTCATCACGCAATTAATACAAAACGAGATCGAAAACAATAAGAGAAAAATAAATGCGTATGTGCCGGTAGAAAGTAATGTATTAGTTGAGCAAGAAAGGGTAGGTCCAAACTGGGAGAAATACACGGCAACACGAGTCCAAGGAGATCACGAAGGAACGTGATCGGGTTGAAAATGTGAAAATGGTTCGAGAGCAACTACAGGAGCATGCCAAGGAAGGCACGAACGTTGGAAGAACAAGCTGCGGAGCTGGGGTGAGGTGTTTCGAACCAGGTGAGAAAGGAAGGGCAAGGATCAGGTTTGGGAAGGGAAGAGAGAGAAGTTGTGTCTCTCCATAAAAAAAACAAGTCCCTTCTCCCCAATAGACATGTTAGGAGCGAGAACAATAACGAAAATATAACGTCATGCAGTTCAGAAAACTCTAAAATATAAGCTGATCAGATTAATTTGATTGATTAGCGATTCCGGACGCGTCAACTGCTAAGGTTCTGAATAGTCCCGCAAGTGTAGTATATGACTTTCCTCTGGAGATGGTGATGATCTTCCTTCGCTGGATAGTGAAATCCGGCACCGACCTACCGTCGGCTAGTGTGGTTTTCCTCAACTAGATATCTCCGAATAGCGTGGAACTACCCCAGCCCTGATAAGCCCTAAGCTCTTGACAGGTCTCCCCGTACATGTGGTAGTGTAGTGCATGTTAGAATAAGTGTGTATAAGTAAGAGGTGAAGATGGGACAAGGAAGGGAGAGAAAAGATCGCGCGCATCGCCGTGGTCTGTTTGTTTGAGTACTGCTTCGGGATTTGCCTGGTTTTGATTGGGGGACCACGGAAAACTACCGATCAGAGCAGTCGGCTGCTGGTATTCTCCACCAGACAGCGACTGATTTCGAGCTAGTTATCTAGCTGGTGTCGAAAATCCTGCCACCATCGGGACTCGAGCCTGTGACTTCCGGGTCAGAGGTACAACAGTGATGTCTGTGGATGCCCTGAGCCACCTCTCCCGACGTATAAGCTGATCAGAATTGGGGACGGGTGACAAAACGGTGGCACACATTGTGACTCGATGGTGCAGGTAGAGTGGATGTAGACGATGGGTCAGTAAGGAACGTAAGTGATGTGTGCGTCGAAATTGAGGTCTGAATGGGATTACGCGCCTCCAAAAATGGCACGGTCGTCCAAAGAATAGCGGAGCAAAGGGTGGACGCCGAGGGGAAGCGAAGCAGCTGACGCGCAGGAAGGGCGGCGAGGCGGCTTGGGAGGGGGAGAGAGCGAGGTGGAGGAGGCTGTAGGGATGACATATGCTCGCGTCGTTTACCCAATCAGAAGACCCGGTCTCTGCCTCTCCGGGGAAATTTATCGCGGGAGTGGCGACGCCGCCGCACCGGCAGAGGCCAGATGGCGGAAGAGGTGGAGCTGATGGCGGAGGAATCATCAGTTACCTTGTGGGAGAACTGAGTAAGGCTACAGCGCTGTTGTACGGAGTAAATTTATGAAGAACGTGGTGGAAAAAGAATTGTGGGATCTTTCGTTAACAGAAGCACTTCCTTCACTAAAACTGTTTTGTCGTTTATTTATTGAATTATAGTTTCTGTTTAAGCAGTCTGTTAATACCTGCTAATGTTATTTGGAGGTTTCATATTTTTTTTTGCACGTAATGACTGTGCTTTTCGTGTTTGAAATAAGATAAAACCTTTGGGGATGATTCCTCATTTAATTCCTTAAAACATATGAAGTATATTATTAATGCTAATTGACTGCAAATTACATAAGTCTGTGGCAGAGAGATTACATAAAGAACAGAAGACTTTTGACCGCAGAACCTTACGTAAATTTGTGACAGCAGAACCTTGCGTAAAGAACGGAACCTTACAAAGTTCTATGTTCTATATTTCAATTCAATATTCTCTAAAAATATTAATTTTTTCTTCTAGTCAGGAACGGTTTGGATGGAAATTTCAGTTATCTAGAATGAACACTACACTACGAAATTCAGTCATGTTTACACATGAATGCACCTGTCACTCACCGTAGAACTGCATAAAAAAGAAAGAGAGCTTCCACGAGAGTTAGAGTATACCGCAACAAACTACCCGACATAATAATTTCACCATTTAAATACACCCGGCTCCTCTGGTGGCTCATGTATAGCGCGCTAGCTTTCTGCGGCGGTCAGGGCTTCAATTCCCGGCCAGGGCATAAATGAAGCTGTAGCTTTCGCAAGCAAATAGTCTCAGTTTCTTCAGCCGTGTGACGAAAGAGAGAGCTCGTACACGGCAAGTAAGATATGTAGTGATGGTAATACGTCATGCTCGCCACATGTAACCCTTCCCCCAGGCATGAATAATGAAAACAAGAAATAGAACCCAATCATCGGAACGCCGCTACCTGGGGAAAGTCGTATTAATCCGGCCTCAAAAGACCAAATACATACTATACATTATTAATGCTAATTGTCTGCAAACTACTTACACCTCCAGATTATATAAATTTAAGACGTTGCGTCAAATATTCTAAAATACTGTTCATTTTTTCTGCTTCTATGCAATTTTTAGGGGGAAAATTTCTGTTGTCTTAAATGAATATTATACGACGAAATTCACTCGCGCTGACCTCTACATATGAATACGTGACACTCACTGTAGTATTGCATTAGAAAAGAGCGCTTCCACGAGGATTAGATTATACCGCAACAACCTACCCGGCATAATATATTCACCATTCAATTCCACTCGCAATCCATCCCCTCGAAGCTTAGAGCTTGTCCCGGCTGGGGCGGTACCCCGCTGGTGGGAGAGTCCTGGTTAGGGGGAAACCCCACTAGCCGACGGTAGGTCGGCGCCGGATCTCGCCATCCAGCGGGGGAAGATCACCGCTATCTCCCGAGAAAAAGCATGCACTACACTAACGGGACCAATGACCACAGTAGTTGACGCGCCCGGTAACACGAAAAAATCAATCAATCATCCCCTCGATCTTACAACCTGCAAACGCACCGGGCCTCACTCACGGCAGACTGTCTTCCGGGCCGCTATTTCTGAATCTCGCCCATCTTTAAGAGCTTTGCCGCGCGGCCCGGGGCGTGTATTTGTATTCCGGGCCGCGCCCGAGGAGGATGGGTGTCTGCCTTATTCACTTAACGGCAGGCAGCGTCCGCACGCTACCCTCTTAATTCAGTTAGTCGCAGCGCGCGCGGCAGGAGGAGAAGAAAAAAAAGAAGGAAGGAAGCGGTCGACCTCAGCAATTTATGGGGGCAGCGGAGCGTCGCCGAAGACGCCGCCATATTAATTCCTCGCGCCGCCGCCAGCGCCGTCTCTTTCTCTGCGGCGCCGCGCCGCTTGTAGGAGACCGCGAAGCGAAGTGCGTGGGCGTCGCCGCGGGATTGAGGATTGTGGGGTGACTTCAGTCGATGAGGAATCTTTTTGAGGGAGTCAGATTCAGCAATAAATCCCCTATAATGATAATGATGATGATGATAATGACGACGATGACGACGACGACGACGATGATGACGACGACGACGATGATGATAATGACGATGATGATAATAATAATTATGATAAAGATAATAATAATATAGGTGTTACGAATATAATGAACCTATGTCCTGAAACAGTGTATGCACCCGTACGATGGCCGCGATCGTTGGCATCTCCAATAAATTAAGCTGCCGCTGTTTTTCACTTACCCAACGTCACCGTCCAAAATAAAGAATCTATAATATATAATATATATATGCACACACACATATACCAGTTCAGATTAACAATTTAAGCTGTTGGATGTGGTAGTGATGTACTCTAGACTTCTTCTATTCGTTAAAGTGAACTCAGTTTTCAAACTTTTGGTTTGGACTATTCTTTTTTAGAAAATGTCTTTAGTTATTCCGAAATCCGCTGACAAGCGCCATAGGAACATACTCGCATACTCACAATGACTGACATTACAACTTCTAAGCGAAGAAGTCGAATAGGATACCAGGTATCCAGGAATTCTATGGAGAACATTTGATGCATCGCGTAAATATTATTTGAAGCAAGTACCGTTAAAATTAGACTAAAATCGATAAAATCAGAAAAAATGCATTAAAAATGACGGAAAAAGGAAAAATGACTTATTATCCGAAATTGATAAAAAATGCGAAAAATGACTTATAAAAATTGGTTATTTCCTTTTGACATGACATAAAATGAATTTCTATATTAGAGGGCATTGTGCGGAACCCAAAAGAAAAAAAGGACATTTCATTAAATTCCTCACACTAATTATCATATATAAATTATAATCTAGAAAATAATTTACAATATAATAACAAATGTTTATCATTTAGCAACATTCTAAGATGGCCCCTTCCAAAAGGATAGACAGGATCCATCCCGACCCGACCGGATCTCCCACTCTTCCCAGCCAGCGAATGCGTTCGGGTGAGATCGCCGAGCGGCGTATTTGAACTTGTCTAATAAGCGCGAAAACTGGAGCGGCCGTGACCGCCGCAAGAATGCGACCCTTAGGGAGGCTACGCGCGGACGCGCTCCGAAAGAGGAGGGGTGGGAGGCTGGCAGGGAGGGGAAAGGGAGGGTGTTACGTCACGGAGGCCGCGCTACGTCTGGGGCCGTTGGCTCAGTGCCCGCCATCTCGCTCAAACAGCAGCCCGCAGACCTCGATTGCGCGTGGACTTTCTTTCCGATGCCTGCTAGTTTCTTTGGTCTTTGATCGCTCTTGTTTTCCTTATTTCTTTGACCCCGGTGAATAAGCTGATAAGTAAAAAAAAAACTAAATTTTGCAGGAGAGCAGAAAACTGCTTTAAACTAATGCTATAAATAAGGAATTAATGGTATTCAAACGAAACCTACACAAAAATAGTTTTGTTTGAATATAACCTTCGTTTGAATATCATTAATCCTTGATTTCATTCATTTATACGTCAGTTTTTTCTCTCTTGTAAAATTCAGTGTTTATGACTTACCTGCTTGTTCACCGGGGTCAAAGATTTAAGGTCTTTTTTCAGCTTCTAGAGTCATTTAGTGACCAATGTAAGTAACATTTGGGTAATGGTAATGGCATAGAGTAATGAACCTCTTTAGTCTATGGTAATGGTATGTGGTCACACACAAACATTCATGCCCCGGATGGGATTCGAACCCGCGACCCTTAAGGCACGGGGCAGCTACGGCTCTGCAGCGTAGCGCCTCGACTATCCAGGCGGATAATCATTGCATTTTAATTTGGGAAAATTAAATATTCTTAGCCTTATGAATCTCGGAATTCGCAACTTTATCATTCTAATATCCTCTATAAAGTATGGTGTTTGGTGTTATGGAGTAAATCTGATTTAATTAGCTCTAGTGCTTGCGTGGTCACTTTTACTTTCTATAGTTCATATGATTTAATTGATTTTTTCAGCATAGCATTCCTATTACGCTCAGTCACTTGAGCTGTAATGATATTGTCATGATATTGTAATGAATTGTTTTTTAATGAGTCTTTAAAGCAGCCTTTCCATCCTTATATCATTATCACGATCCTTCCATTATCTCAGGACGCAAGTGTGCGGAAAAATTTCTCCATTCGGGAAGGCCTACTGTTTTTTACTTTTATGGTCTTCTCCACCTGCGAGCAGTTGTCTTTTGTTATTTGCTTCCGGCTCTGACTATGAAAACCCACGTCATATGTTTTTCTTGGTAAATGCTTCAAGCACCCTCATGTTTGACGTTTTGCGAAATCTACGTTTCTTTCTTTCTTTTTCTTTCTTTTTCTTTCTTTTTTTCTTTCATTCTTTTTCTTTCATTCTTTTTCTTCCTTACTGAAAGATTAGTCATTTTGTTTCCACCTTGTCGATGACATTCGTTGTAGGTTTATTGTCTCTAGGTATCTCCCCCCAACGGGGCATCACCCTAGCAAACTCTTGGCTCCCGGCATATGTAGTGGCGTTGTGCATTTTAGTGTTTGTGTGTGTGTGTGTGTGTGTGTGTGTGTAAAAGGCGAGGAAAGGAAAAGGAAGACGAAGAAATGATCGCACATAATCTGTGGCCCGTTTGTGACGGTACTGCTCCGGCATTTACCTGGTATTGATCTAAGAAACCACGGCAAACTACCCGTCGATGCAGCCGGCCGCTAGAATTCTCCTCCACTCAGCCGCTGATTTCGACCTAGCTATTTAGCTACTCAAGCTTCTGAGCTCTGCTGCTCTGAGCTAAATTCTGCCAGTTCCTGTTGTTGGTCATTTGCGTGTGTGCAATAGATGCAGCTGTCTGTTTGCACCTGCGCCTCCTGCCTTCGTCCTGTTCCTTCCTGGTCCTGGTTCCTTCCTCACTGCCGGCCTGGTCCAAGCAGCCTCACTGCCCCACTTCCACCGAGAGCAGCGACCTAGCGCCCGGCCACCCGGTTGAGGCCTGCGGCTTGTAATGGAGAACCTGCTTCCCGGAGGAAACTTTATACCTGGCTGGAAAACCTGCTCTTGATGTTTTGCCAAGAATCGCAAAATCTGGTTCTTACCTTTGAATGACAGGCAACTTGGTTCTAATATGAAAATCGAACATTGCCAACCTTTCTTATTTTTAGGGGTGAGGTATATTCTGTAGTTTTTGATCAGGATGGTTGACTCGATGAACATACGTCGAGCAGGCACACGCTACGTCATCGATAAATGCCATAATACATCTTCTTATTTCTAGGGTTTTTATCCAGCCGACAGCCGGTTACCCTTAACGTCCCGATGGGACGCATATTGGACCATACACTAGACACCAACACACTTGCGGGCTCCTCTGATCTGAGGTCAGCAGAACGCGAGGCCGTCCGCGACAACACATTCAAAGACAAGGGACAAACAACCATGCCCAAGGCGGGACTCGAACCCGCGATCCTTCGGACCGAAGCGCTGAGTCGGTACTCGCTCTTAACCACCTCGTCCAACCAGTTCGGCTAAATACCATAATAAATAATAGATACAAATATGTATGATTTTCATTAATTAAAATAAAGCTGTTGCTTAAACAATGAGTCCATCATTATCACTAGTGTGTTTGGCAGTATTCTCATTCGAGTTTAATATATTTTAGTGCGCACTATTACTATATGAAATACCGTATTATGTAAAAAAATTATGATTAATAGTTTGGAATGAAATCGTCTACATCAGAGAAATCCTCTTTTCTGTAGCGTCCTCCCTCATCGAGTACGTGATTGCAATATCTGTTTTGTTTTGAGCGTTATGTGTTGATACCATCCACATGATTCTTCAAGTACTTGAGCATGAAAATATTCTTTTCATTTTTGATTGAAATGGTTATTGACAAGATGGATATTTATACTTAATATGAAGCTACGTTTCTCGTTAGATAACGTAAAACGTTCTGATCTTTTTCTATTATGCTTGGTGTTTAAAAAGTTTGTGGGAGAGCATTTTCACTTCATAAACCATTTTGCAAGCCTTGATATTCCATGTCATTCCAACAATTGCTGCGTATATTCTGTTTTGTATTCTGGCCTTTTGTTTGATATCGACGTAGTACATTGAAATTACTTTAAATTTTGAATGGTTACAGAACAAAGTATGTTATGAAGGCACGTATTCGTTGAGATTATTGTTCTTTTCTATCTCGAAGACGATATCAATGTTCATCGGCCATAAGCGTCCCACTCTTAGAACAAGGAGTTTGCAAAATGCACGGAGTGTAACTGGCCATGATTACGACATCAACAGTAAGGCTCACATCCAGAAAGAGAAGGACATTTCTAGTGCATCATCAAAACGTATAGAAAACGAAAGAACAGTAGTTCATAAAATACTCCATTACATCTGTAAAACATCCATCCGCTCAAAGTTTATATTACATCACGCTCAATTGTATTCCTCTAAATAAAACGACTCATTTGATGGTCAATTACACGTCAATTTTAAATTTTATATATATTGTATGTATGCGCCTAAGATGTCCACAAAGCTTCAATTTTAGACCCTAAATGCGGGATATTCCAAGACTTGGTTATGCAAATTTTGAACAACCGGAGGAAGCTTGAAACAATTACTTTCATCAATTCATGCCCCAAGAAAGTCTTATAAATAGGTTACTTAATTACTTTAAAATGCCTTTTTTAGATTCTAATTTAAAATATAAAAAAACACCCACAGTAGCGAACTCCCGCCCATAGTCTGAGATAAAGTCGAAATTATAAACAGAAAGTAACAAAATAAAAACTAAAAATCGTAAAAAAGGAATGAATATATGAACATTAAGTATGCAACAATAAGAAAATATTAATAATGTTGGCGCTTGTGTTTTCTCGGGATATGCGCGGTTGTCTTTCCTCGCTGGATGACGAGATCCGGCGCCGACCTACCGTCGGCTAGTGGGGTTTCCCCCTAACCAGAACTCCCCCACCAGCGGGGCACCGCCCCAGCCGGAACAAGCTCTAAGCTCCCGACCGGCCTCCCGTAATATGTGGTAGTGTAGTGCATGTTAGTGTGTGTGTGTGTGTGTGTGTGTGTCTGTGTGTGTGTCTGTGTGTGTATGTGTGTGTGTGTGTGTGTGTGTGTGGAAGAGGAGAGGATAGGAAAAGAAAGAGGAAGGAAAGATCGCGCGCGGTCCGTTTCCCGTTTGGTAGGGTACTGCTCCGGCATTCGCCTGGTGTTGATCGGAGGAACCACGGAAAACTATCAATCAGAGCAACCGGCCGCTAGAATTCTCCTCCAGACAACGACTGAATTCGACCTAGCTGAAAAGCTAGTGTCGAAAATCCTGCTGCCGAGGGGAGTGCGAACCTAGGACCTCCCGGTCAGAGGCGCTGCAGTGACATCAGTTGATGCACTGAGCTACCACGCCCGGTGGCGCGGCCGGTTCGGCTTGTGACAGCAGCCGCCGCCGTCGCCACCACTGGACTTCCTGCCGGGCGCTCTACGCGCAGAGTAGCCGCAGCAGCGGGCCGGCCGAGCACTTCGCTCCAACTTCCCGACCCGGTCCGCCCCGAAACGAGACGGTTCCGTGAGAGCTCCTCGAGCGCCCGACTCATCGAAAGAACTGCAAACAACCTTGTCCAATCTGAGAGCGCTTCTCCACTCCAGGAGAGCGACCTTGTTTCTTCTAAAGTATCGCGCTGGGCGGGGGTGTAAACGCGAGCGGAGATGTTATTCATGAAAAGAACACGAGAAAGAAACTGAGAATTGCTCTGCTGTTAATATTGAGGTTTTTTTCCTGAGTAATTTCATGAGTAGGATAGTTCAATTCTCTTCAAAATGAACTGTAAATTTTTGGTGTGAGTGGGTACGAAAATCCCCAAGGTCATATACATTTCAGACGATTTTGTTTAAGGATTGACACGAAAATAATTGAAATATATTTAGTAAAATTAAATAAGAAAATTATCAAATAATTAATGAATGAAATCCTACTATACCTATAAACATCATATGTACTTACGATCATATCACCTTCACTAAAAATGAGAGAATTTGTGGCATGTTTCCAGAAAGACAGATTCACATTCCACCATCATTTTTTACTGATGTTTATGTGCCGTAAATAGTGTAATAAGATGAACGAAGCTCTGCAATGCATACAGTGAAAATTCACACTTCACTTCATAATGCTGTATATATTGTTGAAGTGCAAAATAAATGTGTACAATATCTCAAACGTTTAATGAGAGTGCTAATTCACTTGTTTCATTTTTGCAGGTGAGTTGCTGTTTTCATGTGTGAGATTTGATCCTGCTTTAATCTTCTGAAGGGGTGAGTTATCCTAATTTATACCGAATTAATTTTCTACATGTATTGGATTCTTTAAAATCTTTCGAGATCATTAGGGACTAGGCATTGTTCGTCAGAGAGAAATTGTCGTCGGTCTCTGGTGCCCTAACTGGTAAAATGTAACATTGTGTTCAAAATGCGTATGTGATGGAGTAATAATAGATGAATCATTTGCTACTCATAAGAAAGACGTTTTCATGCTGATAGGGCATAAAACTGAAGATACTACGACGAAGGAAGTTTCGTCATTGCTATTTGTTAAATCATACTTCAACGAATGTACACCTGCGTGCATTACATGGATGACACACATGCATGAATCGCCCAAGAGAAAAAGAAGAAGATGAAGAAACCACGTGTATTGCATTCTGGATAAATTCATTTTAATCGAATTTAGAATAATTAAATGTAATTTGACCGGGAGCGGTAGCTCAGTGCATCAACTGATGTCACTGCAGCGCCTCTCACCGGGATGTCCTAGGTTCGAGTCCTGACGGCGGCAGGATTTTCGACACCAGCTTTCCTGCTAGGTCGAAGTCAGCCGCTGTCGTGAGGAGAATTCTAGCGGCCGGCTGCTCTGAACGGTAGTTTTCCGTGGTTTCTTCGATAAACACCAGGCGAATGCCGGAGCAGTACCCTACCAAACGGGCCACGGACCGCGCGCGATCTGTCCTTGCTCTTCCTTGTCCTATCCTCTCCCCTTACACACACACACACTTACACTAACATGCACTACACTACCACATATTCCGGGAGACCGGTCGGGAGCTTAGAGCTTGTCCTGACTGGGACTCTGCCCCGCTGGTGGGAGAGTCCTGGTTAGGAGGAAACCCTGCTAGCCGACGGTAGGTCGGCGCCGGATTTCGTCATCCAGCGGGGGAGATCACAGCTATCTCCGGAGAAAAAACATGCACTACACTAACGGGACTAATGACCGAAGCAGTTGACGTGCCAGAAAACACGAAAAAATGAATCAATCAATGTGATGCGAAATTGAAATGTGGAATGGTATGAACTGTAAGTTAATGATGAGTGTGGTATTCAATTCTCGAGCGTTGGTGGAGGAGAAAGTTAACGTATTTAAGCACTTCCCGATCCTGCACACATTGATCGTAAAGATGGTTTTCCATTGCCTTCCCACTAGAATGTTGATGGTTGTTTTTCCTTTTTTATTTTATTATGAAAGCGAATATTGTTGGAATGAATGATTGTAGGTGGTAGTAAGGTTCAGACATGATATGTGGGAGGTAAGAGACGAAGAGACGCCAATGACGCCATTATCACACGGTGAAAACACCCATGCATTTTCAACAGCCTTCAACTCCGCGAAATTAAACGTTGCCTCCAGCTCTGTGCCATAGAGCGTTTCGAAAAGTAGTAGTGATGAACTATTTTGCGGACTGATTTCATCTCATTGACTCCTTGGAACAATAAAAGGATTTTGTGGTGTGCGCAAAAGCATGAGTTGACGGCACCAGCTGACGCCTGCATCTCCGAGGCGACCTAAGTGCCTCTTGAGGCGGCAGGTGATAAGCAACCAAGAGGACGGACAAGGCTGGAGACTGGACGGGGATGGTATCAGGGCCAGACGCCTGGTGGAGATGGAGCTCTTCGAATGGCTAAAGAAAAAAAAAGAAAGGGAAGATAGACGATGACACACGTTTTGATTGGGGAAAAAATTGTCAGCTAACCTTCTTCTTCTTCTTCTTCTTCTTCTTCCTCTTTTTCTTCTCCTTCTTCTTCTTCTTCCTCTTTTTCTTCTCCTTCTTCTTCTTCTTCCTCTTTTTCTTCTCCTTCTTCTTCTTTTTTTCTTTTTCTTCTTCTTCATCCTCTTCCTCTTCTTCTTCTTCCTCTTCTTCTTCATCCTCTTCCTCTTCTTCTTCTTCCTCTTCTTCTTCTTCATCCTCTTCCTCTTTTTCTTCTTCTTCTTCATCATCTTTTCCTTCTTCTTCGTTTTCTTCATTTTACTTGTAAATTGTTTGAAACAATTAGGGATTTTGTAATACTTAAATGATTTTATACGGAACATTTTGTATCTTTTGTAGGCAAAATTTATGAAGAATACGACCTTACGTGGCGGAATTCTAAATGTGCAGGGTAAAACTGATAGATGCAAATGTTTGATTCTCAAATATTTATCAGATAAGAATATTTCTAGATTGGTTGGTTGGTTGGTTGTTAGTGATTCCGGGCGCGTCAACAGCTTAGGTCATTAGTCCCGTTAGTGTAGGGCATGGTTTTTTCTTCGGGAGATGGTGGTAATCTTTTCCCGCTGGATGACGAGATCTGGCGTCGACCTACCGTCGGCTAGTGGGGTTTCCTCCTAACCAGAACTCTCTCACCAGCAGGGCTATAAGCTCCCGACCGGTCTCCCAGAATATGTGGTAGTGTAGCGCATGTTAGTATAAGTGTGTATGTGTAAGGGGAGAGCATAGGATAAGGATGAGGTAGGAATGATCGCGCAGAGTCCGTGGCCCGTTTCTTATGGTACTGCTCTGGCATTTGCCTGGTGTTGGTCGGAGAAACCACGGAAAACTACCGATCAGAGCAGCCGGCCGCTAGAATTCTCCTCCAGACAGCGTCTGAATTTCACAAAGCTCACAAGCTAGTGTCGAAAATCGTGCCATCGTCGAGACTCGAACCTAGGACCTCCCAGCCGGAGACACTGCAGTAATATCAGTAATATTTCTAGACATTTCGGTTTCTTTTGAAAGCACTATTCGAAAAATTCTCGCACGTAACGATCTTTGTCACATGAGTCTTTGTGTAGATCAGTTAGGCTTCACTTGGCCTAATTTCCCTCGGTGTAGCTGCAGCATCGCTTCTTCTAGCGCAGAGTCCTTTGCCTCGGCCTATCCCCGCCTCCAACACGCCCACCGCCGGGCCTTCAAGAGCCTCCTCGGGCGCCGCCAAGAGTGTTCGATAATGACGGCGGCGCAAATGAAGGCAATTTGTCTGTCGCCGGCGCGCCAGGCCCTCGTCTACCCAACCCTGCGCGCGACCCCTGTCTCGCCTGCGCCGCCCTTCGCCCTCACCCCGCCCTCCCTTCCACCCTCCTTTCACACCGCCTACTCATCGTCTCGCCACGCCGTCGGTTGGCGGATTCACCGTCTCAACTCAAGGCGCAGCCGAATCACTGGCAGGCAGCTTTTCAGCTAGGTCGAATTCAGTCGCTGTCTGGAGGAGAATTATAGCGGCCGGCTGCTCTGATCGGTAGTTTTCCGTGGTTTCTCCGATCAACACCAGGCGAATGCCGGAGCAGTGCCGTACCAAACGGGCCACGGACCGCGCGCTATCTGCCCTTCCCCTTACTTGTCCTATCCTCTCCCCTCACTTACTCTAACATGCACTATACTACCGCATATTCCGGGAGACCGGTCGGGAGTTTAGAGCTTGTCCAGGCTGGGGCGGTGCCCCGCTGGTGGGAGAGCCTTGGTTAGGGGGAAACCCTTCTAGCCGACGGGTGGTCGGTGCCGGATCTCGCCATCCAGCGAGGGAAAAATCACCGCCATCTCCCGAGAAAAAACATGCACTACACTAACGGGACTAATGACCGAAGCTGTTAACGCCCCCGGAAACACGAAAAAATCAATCAAAATCAACCTAATCACTGGCGGGTTCGCCCCGTCACCGCCTTCTCGATCCTTGCCCTGCGATCCCCGCCTCTCTGCCCCCCTGACCCCACCTCTCTGAACCTTACCACTCCGATCTCTGCCTCTCGTATCCCAGTTTTTCCGACCCCTGTCTCTCCAATCTCCGCCTCTCTGACTTCAGCCTTTCCATTGCCCGCCTTTCGAAACACCGTCGCTCTGATACAAGGCTCTGTTATCTCCGCCTCTCCCCTCCCCTTCCCCACCCCTCCCCGATCCCCGCCACTCCGAAGCCTCCCCCTCTCCACCCCCGGCTCTCCGATCCTCGTCTCACCGCCCCCCGCCACAATTTCCCCCTTCTCAATTGCACCCTCTACCTGCCGTCTCCTTATTATCACTAAATCATTGTTTTCCCTCCTCACTTCACCGTCTACTGCCTAATTCTCCTTGACGTCGCTCTTCCACTCTCTTCATTTATCACTCACTCATTACCTATTTCCTTCCCTCGTCGCTCTGTATCTTCGAATTCTTGCTACGTCACCCCTATGACCGAGTAACACGTCGTCTGTTCGTACCCGACAAGCCTCATCGTCCATTTTGTTTCCCTTGCCACCTTTCTGCATCGCATCACAGCTGACTCCTACCACAGAGGAAAGTCTTTTATCTATGCTACCACTCTTTTCCCCTCCTTTCCTCTCTTGTAATCTTGGACCGCACCCTTCTGCTCTCCTCGCCTCTTCCATCACCAGGCATCTGGCCGCGTCTGCGCTCTCGGCCTCTTCTTCCTGCTGGGCCCTCAACACAATCGGCGGCGCCGCTTCCACTCCGAGGACAGAGAACGCGGCTTATCTAGCCCTTAGAGCCAGGGGTCAGAGGGGGTGCATCGCACTGATAGAGCACGGGGCGGCCTGTTCGCCCCTCACCTCCCGCCTCCCGCTCCGCACCTCTCCCCCAGACGCCGCCCTCCTCGCCGACACTTCCGAGTTATGCAAAGTCGCGCTCGCGCGGCAATTGAAAGGAGATTAGGGGGTACTGTCACTTTTTAATGAAGGTCTCTCAATGGCTGTGTCCTCACGCGGCTGCTTTGTACGTTGTTAGTTGCTCCTACGATTTCGACGTGCGCGACGTACCTCGACCATTCTTTGTCATGGTTGTTTGAAGCTTTATTGAGGTGTTGATCCTCTGGTTCTATCGACTTTTCAGTATAGATGGGGCATTTTATTCTATATTGATTGAATACTGTAGTCAGAACATTCTATCCCAATAGGATATTTTGAATGGGAATGGTATTCTCGTAATTACTCTATGATTTATGTAGTTATCCACATACACAGTTACATTGCTCCTTTTTTATATTTTGATTTTTATTCTTCGGACTGAATTTTTTTTCTCGATTTAGCTGCGAAATATTGATATAATACTGAAGCTTTGATACTTTTCAAGCCAATTTTTGTATTAGAGAAACTCCGATTTTCAATTTATGAGTTGAGGAAAACATTTTTGCGGAACATTTATGACTCCGATTGCGTAATTAAAAACACATTTGCATTATTTACTGTGTG
Source organism: Teleogryllus oceanicus (assembly GCA_964035755.1). Lineage (NCBI taxonomy): Eukaryota > Metazoa > Arthropoda > Insecta > Orthoptera > Gryllidae > Teleogryllus > Teleogryllus oceanicus. The sequence continues at coordinate 26,481,876 of CAXIVR010000012.1, read as the reverse complement.
ATTTGTAAGAAAAAATTAATTTTGTGCAAGCAACTGAAATCGAAGATACTAGTTTTAAGGTACGGGCGGGGCATCCGAAAGATTAGTTATCTACTTTCCTAACTGCAAACGATAGTAAACTTATCGTATCATTTTTTTTATTCTAGTTTACATGTTGTCGTGACAAAAGAACCGACAAAATTAAGAAATTACGTAAGAGAAATAAAAGTAATATTTTCACAAAATAATATATTTTGCTAGTCAATAATTCACAAGATAGGACCCAAGACAGCCAGAACTAGACTGAAACGCGTCACATTTAACCACGAAATAAACGTCGCGGCTCAGTTTCAGTATAAATTCGCTCTTCTGCAAAATTACAAAACTAGAGCTGTGACACTACTTTGAACCAATACTGTACTTTCTGTAGCAACTCAACGTGCCAGGCAAAATTTTGTGAGATCGCAATCGGCTGTAGGCTTCGATTTTTATCACTTGTCTTTCGTCTGTGAGGAGCAGCGGAGGCCAGCGCGTTCTCCCGAACCCAAATTATACTTTGATTAAAGCATTATATTCGTTGACACTGTGACGCTGTCATGCAATCGGGAACTTGAACGTCATTATAGTGACGTCACTGTATTGATATTCAAGCTCCGATTGGATGACAGCGTCACAGACGACGAACTGTCACGAACTTAATGTTTTCATCGCAGTTATAGAGTTCACAAGTGGCTTAAGCAGAACATCACGAGCATGTGCGGCTCGCGAATATATAGCGGATAGAGGCGAGGACGGATTTACAACTTGCTACGGAGCGGTGCGTTACGTTCGCGGACAGCGCTTCCCGGTGTGACCACCTTTATTGTCGTAGACAGGCTCCAGGCTAGGACGTGTGAAAGCTGATTGGTGGGGACACAAGATCTAGAAATAATACATTCGCGTGCGAATGCTCTCGATGTAGAGTAGATCTCTCTTTAAGATTGTTTGCCCGCCCGGGGCCAAGTGCGCAAGCGTTGGCGAGGAAGGAACGTCACACAGCGCTTTGGCAGCCGTCGCGTTTCGTGCAGCCGCCATCGCCTCCCACTCCTCCTCCTCTTTCTCCTCCACCTTCTCGTTCTCCTCCTCGTTCTCCTTCTCCTCCTTCTACTCCCCCTTCTCCTCCCCCTTCTCCTTCTCCTCTTTTTCCTTCTCCTCTTTTTCCTTCTCCTCCTCGTCCTTGTCCTTGTCCTTCTACTTCTCCTTCTCCTCCTCGTTCTCCTCCTCCTCCTCCTCCTCCTTCTCCTCCTCCTCCTCCTCCTCCTACTCGTCGCCCACCGATGGCGCTATCACCGTTACTGCCTCCGCCGATGCCATCAACGTCGCCACCGCCACCACCGCCACCGCTACCGCCGCCACCACCGCCAGCACCGCCACCGTCGCCACCACCGCCGCCGCCACCGCCACCACCGCCACCACCGCCGCCGCCGCCGCCGCCGCCACCACCGCCGCCAACATCGCCACCATCGCCACCACCGCCACCAGCACCAACACCACCATCAGCACCATCACCACGACCATGGACACGGCTACCACCACCGCCACTAACGCCTCCACTACAGCCGCCATCGTCGCCACTGCCACCACCGTCGCCCCTGTTGCCACCCCACACCGCTCCATCGCAACCGCTGCTGCCATAACCATCACCGCCTCCAGTGTCATAGCCCTCCTGCGCCCCCGGCCCCCTTGCGCAGACGGCATGCAAAAAGCCCCGCCGCGCCAGCGCCACAGCAGCGGTACCACCACCACCACCACGACCACCTCTACCACCGGGAGAGATGGCGCAGGGCGTCAGCTGATGTCACTGCAGTCCCTCTGACAGGGAGGACGTGGATTTGACTCCCGACGGCGGCAGAATTTTCGACTCTACCTTTTCGACACTACTACACTTTTCAGCTAGGTCGAATGCAGTCGCTCTCTGGAGGAGAATTCTATCGGTTGGCTGCTCTGTTCGGTAGTTTTCCGTGGTTTATCCGATCAACACCAGGCGAATGCCGGAGCAGTGCTCTAACAAACGGGCCACGAGTCGCGCGCCATCTTTTCTTCCTCTTCCCTGTCCTATCCTCCCACACTTACGCTAACATGCCCTACACTCCCGCATATGCCGGGAGACCGGTCGGGATCTTAGAGCTTGTCCCGGCTGTGGCAGTGCCCCGTTGGTGGGAGATACCTGGTCGAGGAAAACTCCGCTAGCAGACAGTAGGTCGGCGCCGGATCTGGCCATCCAGCGGGGGAAGACCACCGCCATCACATGAGGAAAATGACGTACTACACTTACGGGACTAATGATCCCGGTAGTTGATGCGCCCGGAATCACGATCATCAATCATCCAACCACCTCTATCAACACCTTCACCACCAACGTCACTACTACTTTTTTTCTACCATCACCTATATCACCCCTCCCACCAAGAACATACTGATACCACCTCTACTATACTCCCTCCCTGCAGTCCCTCCCTAAATGGTAGATCTATTTATTATCACTTTGTCATTGTCACTCCTACTACCATACATACCACCATCACCTTTGCTATTACTATACTCTCCACATCGCAGTCACTATTACAAGCATGACGACCATTCCTAAGACAAGGATGACCATTGTAATCACCATCATATTCAACGTTATCTCTTACACATTGATCATCACCATTATCGTTTATGTGTCTCTCTCCAACCTTTACTTCCTTGACGCAGCCGCCGTCTCTTAGTTTTGTTGACAATTGTCAGTGACTATCACCACACCACCACCTTTACCACCACTATCGTCAGCGCCCGCGTCGCGTAGCCCCCACTCCATCTGCCGGACGATTCCAGTTTATTTTTGCTTCCGCGAAAGAAAGCTCCGGCTTTCGTGATTCCTTGACAAATGTTGGCTGGCGGAGTGGAGCGTCCCGTCCAGTCCCGGGCCGTGGGCGGTGGCGATGAAAGATTTATCTTAATTTCGGAAGAGCGCTCCTCGGGTTATTTTAATCACTCCGAAGAGAACCGGTGATGTAACTGCAGCATGTGTATCCTACGGCCCACGCTTCGCACCAAGTGCCAGGTCGAAGACTGAGCATTTGTCTCGGAGCTGGAGAAAAAGAGTTGGATACGCATCACTTCGGCAGACGAGATTTCACCTTGGATTCGGTCGGGGATATGGTTTGCTTGAACGATTTTGCAATGCGTGAACGATTGATTTTTGTGGGTGGGCATTGTTTTAGGGATTTCGTAGTTTCAGATGTAAAGTTTGATTGATTTTTAAACGGTGAAATTGGCTCAAAACGTGCTATGCATTAAGGGTTTTTAAATTTCGAAAATTGCATAACTACAACTTTTCAGGTGATTACATTTAAAATCTCGGAAACCTTTTCATAGAGAATACTTATTATGTAATTATTATATCAAATTATTTACTCTGTATTTACCTATTATATATTTACTAAGTAATCGCTAAGTTCATTTAAGATTACTAAGCTGTGAGAATGGAGTTGTGTGAGGTACACATACAATGCAAGTGTGATACAGACACAAACATCACAATGTGTTATTCCCATGCATAAGGCAAAATACAAAACATGGGCGTATGACCTATAACTTTGTCAAATTCATTTCCTAATGTAATTTTTTGAATCATTCAAATAGTTTGAAAAGCTACGATCATTTTTTTAACTTCACTCGTGAAGCTTTTTAATTTGGTTATGCATTATGGTTTGATCCTTTTACATTTCCGACAATCACTGAAGTTAGCAATGCAGGTACCATTTAAACACATCTTCTTTACGTAATCAACAGAGGTGAAGTAGATTTTTTAAAATAATATCCAAGGGATATATTTTGGAAGAGAAGTGTTGAAAGTGGCAGGAATACTGAGCAGCTAATTGCGTGAAATGTTACCGCTATTTTCCAATTTGCTGATTGTGTCTTTTGTTTCATGCGATACATCAGTTCGTCTGCATCGTCGCTTCTTCCATCAAAGCTCTGCCCCCATTCCAGGTTTCCTGTTTCTTTTCGCAACGTTTAGACCGTCGCGTCTGTTCGAGCGACGGCGTGTTACAACAGAAGTTCGGACAGCGGGAGAAAGACTTTTCTCGAGGAAAAAGGCACCGACCTGACGACTTCTCGACTCTTCGCAATTTCGCCGTCCCCAGGGATCGAACCGTCTCTTGTCCCCCCTCCCCCACCGTCCTTCTCGCGGCCGGAAGCGCGTTGGCGTCCCGCAGGAGAGGAAGGGGAGAGAGGGGCGGAAAACGTCACGAGGAACTTCTGCTTCCTCCCCGCGAAGTCAAACACTTTCAGATGCTTCTGCAAATGATCGCAAATTAAACACTACTTAAGAGTGTTAAATAATTCTTTTCTTTTTCGGAGCAATTACATTTCTTTACGTGACGAGGACATTTGAATTAACTATGTCAACTGACCTAGGGGTAAACGCTCTCGCCAACTTGCAACTCCTGAGTCGTAGAATTCAAACAGAAGAGGATGAAGTAGAACAAATAATATTCTTGTGCAGTCTTGAGTATTACCAATGGAATACTGAAACAAATTTGAGCCCGCATTTTCTATTACCTTAATTCCATAAAAAATGTATGCTTCAAAAATAGAAAAAAATGCATTCTAATTTAAAGTAATTTCTCTATAAAAATTCATCTTTTGTTTCATCGTGAAGTATTGTCACAGATGTTTGAAGAACAACTTCGAGAGGTTTGTTTAATCAGTTTGTAAGGTCTTAGAACAGGATTAAGAGAACGAAGTTAGTTTAATTTTATCTTCAAGTGATTTCTAATGACGTATCATACATTCAAAACACAATTTCATCACAAGCCGACCTTCAGTCAAACAGTAGTCTTCACTTTCCTAAATTATCCCTCAAAGAAAGAAAATTATTAATCTTAATGATTAAATGAAATTACATTTTTTGAAAGCAAGTATATGTTTTGTCCAAGTTTAATAACATGGAAAAGAATTTGAAAACATTACAAACTCAACTCAGTGAATTTATCTTGATTGTCTGTTATTTGTATTATTACATTGCCAGCTTCTTTTCTATACATTATATGTAACTTGTGTTCATCATCATCATTATCATCATAATAATCATCTTCTTCATCTTCTGCCTTCTGGGAGTAGGGCTTTCTCTACCCATCTTCTTCTCGGTCGCCCAGGAACACTTTTGCCTCCAACTTCATACTTAAATGCCACTTTTTAGCCATCTAGTAATTGTCATTCTTTCCAAATGTTTCTTCCATTTGTCTCTGCCATCCTTGATTCGTGATGTTAATGACAAAATATTAAGTGTTTCATTTTGTCGATCTTTAACCTGTCGATTCTTGAACATATCTTTACGGATATTAGTAAAGACCATTTCTAAGGCTTATACTCGTGATACTTGGATACTTCTGTATCCAAGACTGGGAATCATAGAGGATGGAGGGAACTCCCTTCATCTCGTAGAATCTTGTCTTTCTCCTTGATTTATTTCTGAGATATCTTTTGACAATTGCACAAATTATTTATGATATATTTAATTTATTAGTGATTAATGGGTTTTTATGTTTCATTGAAATTGTTCTCTGCTGCCTTTATTTAGTAAGAAGATTGCGAATCATTGTCATTAATACTTCCACGAAAGGAAGCAATGCATTAAAGAAAGTTTCTAATTATTATTCTGAAAAGAGCAATTTGCAAGGTACTGAAATTCTTGAAAGAAGCATTTGCATTTTACGGAAAGAAATACTACAAAATCTTATTCGCTATTCATTGAAGGAGCAGGTTTAATTTCTTTTTCTTGAGATGTTTTACTGAAACTCTCTCCATTCAGTTTCCTGAGATCTGAGTCTTCCTGTGTTCTTTTAGTGACCTTCACTACCATTGTTCCCGATGCATCTATGAATATGAATGAGCTTCCAGGCACAAGGATAGCAAAACGGTATTCTATGAACTTCAGTAGTAACTGTGTCACGTATTTTAAATAGTTCTGTAATTAACGTTTTTTCTTAGCATATGTAAAACTTATTGCGTTCGTCATTGAGTTCACATTATGAAATTTGAAATTGTTTCCTTTAAACCAGCGGATAAAAGGATTTAATAAAAGCCAGCTGAAATTTTAAGAAAAAACTCGTTCGGTATATTTTCTCAGCTCTGCTACACTAGATCCGCATTTAATCTGAATATTCTCGGAAGTTTTTTAATATCTTTCGGTACAGCAGATTACTATTCAGGCAGACAGAACTCTTAGTTTTCAGAAACGAGAATCTACAGGCTTTGATATTTCGGGAATTTTCCGATCTTTATCTAAACCACTCTTTGGAATCAGTTGGGACTACTACATTACCCAACTGCTTTTCTTTCATGTTAGCGTTTTATTATTTTTTTGTTTGGAACCATTATTTTATTAAAAGTTATTTACTCCTTTAGGAATAAATAAGTGACGACGGCAAATGCTTGTTAGTAGAGGCCGGAAGTTCTGGCATTTATTTTACCATAAATAGGCACCCATGAAGGCATGAATTCAGGATAAAGAAGGACAAAAAATTCACGTGAACAATGAAATATAATAATTTAAAAGAAATTGTTGTAAAAAATAATTACAATTATTCAATTTCTTTCTAACTCTGAAGCGAATTACATGGACGGGACTTACTTTTACGTCAATACTCGAATGGGAGGAAACGATCTTTTCTTTGTAATTTTGATTGCGCATGACTACTTCGACCGTGTAGGATGACTTCGACCTTGTTTCACTCGCAACCCTGACTCTACGAACTACTGTTGTGAACTGATGAATCTTGGAATGGCAAGAGTGAAAACGCGATTACAGTTTTTGTTCATTTTACTTGTGAAATTATCAGCACTGAGAAGGGTCGGTTGTGTATCATTTATATAGCATGGGTGTCCAAATTGTACGGTCTCAAGGGCCATATCTAAAACCTTTTATATGGTTGCTGGCCATATTTGCATTACTCGGGCTATCCACACGTAACAGTTTTGCTGATCTCGTTTGCCCAGCTACTCTGAAACGCAGGAGGGGAGAGAGAAATGAAATCATGCGTGATATCTGGCCGTACAACGCATGAAGCCATGAAACACATTGCGATGATTTTGAATTTCTGAATTTACTTGAAAAAACATCGTTAAATATGAACTTAACCGACTTTTACATTTACATGGGTAGACCTCAACAGACCACATGCGCTAGGTGCACTATGTTCTGGGTCGATATGAATGCAATGCAAGAGACATTCACGTTTGACTAATAACGTTTCACGGGCCACAACAAATGGCACCCCGGCCATGCGCCCCGAGTTGGAAAACCCTGATTTAGAGGGTCCTCAAAATAGATTGGAGACCATGGTCAAAAGTAGGAAGGGTTTACTCGTGGGCGAACGAAGCCTGACAGCGTCAATTTAAAAAATCCAAAATTTTGAGTGGGATCATCTTCCTTTCTCTTGTACATTTTTATCACTTCCTGGCCCTAGAGCCTCCCACTCTTCCCAGAAAAAGACAAAGCCGGACAGTGCCTTCGTTTTGTCCAAGCTTGCAGGTTTTCAACATGATAAAGATTGGTGTCAGGATAAAAAAACGAAAAGACACAAATAAGGCAAAATGCTAAAAATTGGTATTGGAACGTAAAGTGAGCTAAAAAAGTCAGTATGAAACTACTAAATCTTCTTTAAGAATACAATTAAATTATGTTGTAGAAAATGATTATTTTATCATATCATATTGTTATTAAATGTTGATGCATCATTTTAAGTTCTAGCAATATACAATACATTCAACTCACTCGACATTCAGACAAATGTTCATCGAAAACATGACCTAAAATCCGTTGCTGCCTAACATACCTTGTTTAGTGTATAAACGAGCAACATGAATACAGTCAAATGGCTCATTTTATTGTTTGAAACCATAAAATCGTAACAATGGCAAAACGTCGTTTTATTAAAAACGAATTAGAGGCAATGACGAAGTGTGGTGATGGTGAACGCCAGGGGTGCCCTGAGAAAACCAGGGGCCAAGTTGATCCATGAGGGCTTCTCTCTCCAAAAAAAATATCTTCTTCCTCGTCCTCGTCCTCCTCCTCCTCCTCCTCCTCCTCCTCCTCCTCCTCCTCGTCCTCCGTCCTCGTCCTCGTCCTCGTCCTCGTCCTCGTCCTCGTCCTCGTCCTCGTCCTCGTCCTCCTCCTCCTCCTCCTCCTCCTCCTCCTCCTCCTCCTCCTCCTCTTCCTTTAATTCATAAGCAGAATCATTACTCCATGCACTAGAAATAACTTACGGTGTTAAATTTGGATTAGAGACGAATACATTTTTTAATTTCTTGAATAAAAAACAATTCGGGGCCCCAATTAAGTTGGGACATGGGGCAAGTTGCCTCAGCGCCCCCCGCCCCCTTCTCGTTGCCCGTCGTGGCCGCTGTCCGCACGCCACAGTCGCATCCCAAAGCGCGAGCCTGCCGCGGGCCATCTAAAGCATTCTTTGCTACGCTCCGGAGCGCCTCCGCACAGCCGTCTCTTCCTCGGCTGGCGGCGAGGCGGCGGCGGTGAGCCGAGCCGCAGCGGAGCGGAGCCGAGCGGGCAGGGCGGGTAGGTGACCGTGCAAGGTCACTGGCGGACGGCAGGACGCCGCCGCCGCCGCCGTCCGGCTCACGGATCAGCGGCCGCCGCCACGCGCTGCTCGCGCAGCCAAGCGTCCATCTCACGGATCAGCCGAGGATGGATTGATTGATTGATTGTTTCGTGATTCCGGGCGCGTCAACAGCTTTGGTCATTAGTCCTGTTAGTGTAGTGTGTGTTTTTTTCGCGGGAGTTGGCGATGATCTTCCCCGCTGGAGGGCGAGATCCGGCGACTACCGTCGGTTAGTGGGGTTTCCCCTAACCAGGACTCTACCACCAGCGGGGCACCGCCCCAGCCGGGACAAGCTCTAAGCTCCTGACCGGTCTCCCGGAATATGTGGTAGTGTAGTGCATGTTAGTGTAAGTGTGTGTGTAAGGGGAGAGGAGAGGACAAGGAAGAGGAAGGACAGATCGCGCGCGGTTCGTGGCCCGTTTGGTAGGGTACTGCTCCGGCATACGCCTGGTGTTGATCGGAGAAACCACGGAAAACTACCGATCAGAGCAGCCGGCCTCTAGAATTCGGCCTAGCTGGAAAGCTAATGTCGAAAATCCTGCCGCCGTCAGAACTCGAACATAGGACCTCCCTGTCAGAGGCGCTACAGTGACATCAGTTGATGCACTGAGCCACCGCTCCCGGTAAAACATTAAGTCCGTTGACACTTGATAGCTGTGACGTTTTCATCCAATCGGGAGCTTGAACGTCACTATAGTGACGTTCAAGTTCCCGTTTGGATTACAGCGTCAGAGCTAGGTGTGAACGGACTAATTATTTTAATCGAAGTAGAGTGGATGTTTTGTGGTGAGAGATGCCAGTGATCGTCCTTCTCTCGATGGTGTGATCTGGCGTCGACCTACACGTAGACTTGCGGGGGTTTTCCCCCAATCAGGTCTCTTCTTCCAGCGGGGCGTTGTCCCAGCCGGAACAAGTTGTAAGCTCCAGACTGGTTTCCTACCTTTTGTGGTAGAGTACTGCGAGTAAGTGTGTGTGTGTGTGTGTGTGTGTCTGCGTGTGCGTGTGCGTGTGTTTGACTGTGTCTGTGTACGTAAAGATGAGGATAGGACTTGGAACAGGAAGGAAAGATGGCGGGCGAACTGTCGCTCGTTTGTTTCGGTACTGGTCCGGCAATCGACTTGTTTTGATTGGAAAATCCATGTAAAACTACCGATCAGAGTAGTACTAGAATTTTCTTCCAGACAGCTGAATTAGACCCAGATCACCAACTGTCGAAAATCCTATCACCGTTGAACCCTAGGATCACCTCTGCTCAGAGACACTGCAGTAGCATCAGTTGATACCCTGAGACACCTCAGCCGCTGTGAACCAAGGAAATAGGTGTTTTTTTTTGTAGGGAAGGCAATGAAAAGTGTTAGGACAACGTTCGAACACGCATTTCACACAACCGAAATGAATATTTTTGAACATTAAAAAAACTAAAACAAAACAAAGAAACAAACAAGAAATATAATTGTGCTTAGGACTAAAGCGTTGTGTGCACTACGACTAAATCTGCTCTTGCGTAGTATTAGTTCTGTGTTTGTAGTTTATTGCGTATCGGTGCTTGTGGGTCACGGCATATTAAATGAGACAATACATTCTCGGGAAGAAACAGCCATTCATAAAAGGCAAATTTATGTGAGTGACTTTACGCTGTTGTATATTTCATGAGCTGCAGCAACGCTAATATTTTCAGAAATATTGCAGTATTCTTCCGGGGACCGTTCGCACGAATGGAAAACAGAGACAGGACTTAGTAAGTGCATCCAGCGAATGTCGGTGAAGAAGTGCATGGAAGTTCGGGTTAAGCTGGCATAGTTATGAGTTTTGGTATCCTGTGATGTAATATATTGTACAAAACTGATGAGTGTTTAGGAACATTTGACATCTTTTAAGAACTTTGCTTTCTTTTGCATTGATTTTCCCGCTTTATTATTATAATATATATTCCCCTTCGTCTGTTAGTTAAGTCATCTTTTAGTATATCAGCAAATGGCGAAAATTTCTCATTAAACAATAGTTTCTCAGTAAACAACTCAACGTTACTTCGACTGTAATTTAATAACTTTCATGAACTATAAAACGAGAAGACAATATTTTAACAATTTAGCCAAGGAAACTTTACTTCCTGTCCCCTAGTCGGAAACTGGAAAAAAAGATTATATTTTGAAAATATTTAGTTCTTTAGAAATTTATTGAATGACATAATCGCTCTTGCTTGGTTGTCAGGCAAAATAAAAACAAACAAACAAATGAATATTGTTGATTGGAGATGGTTTTCTGAGTTGCGAAGAAAGCAACATAGTTTCAATATATTGATTAGTTTTAATGCAACTTAAAATTGTTGTTGGCAATGGCTTAAGATACATTTAAGGTGCTAATTAATCAGAAGGTACTAATGTTGTATGTAGTTAAAATTTTGATTTTGAGGATCTATTTTCGCAAATATGAAATGAAAAAAATTGCTACAAAGTATAGGAACTAATAAAATTGCTTTGGTTGTTAAAAATGAAATTATTCTATTGACAGAGGAATTAAGAAGAAAAATCACTCTAACACTGATTTTAAGTAAGCCCACAGTTCATTTTGTATATTTCTGCAATACCTTCTTTGCTTTGAACGGGGATTGACAGTTGCAATTCATAACAAATTTCGGAGATCGTAACATTATCTCTCTCTAAAGTCATATATTTTCTGATATAATAGCTGATTTTTTAATGAAAACTAGAGTTGTTAGTTCGTTTTAATTTGCCTATTTTGTGACAATTTCGATTTAATTTAGATGCAACGATATGTTGAATATCCAGTCGCCTAACTTATTGGATATCGTCGATCTACATCTATTTCAAGCTCCTTGCTTCCAAATACCATTTGCAAAACTTCACATCTGTTCTCTCCACCAGTTGATGAAATGAATTGTTGTGGCTCTCCACGTATCGTCGACTATTCATCAACGTTCAAACGCACCAAATTCGTTAACGTTTCCCCGCCATTGTAAGCTCACTTGAAATAAACAAATGAGATCGGACAGAATCCTTCAATGTTTAAAGCGTTGCGCGAAACAGAAATCCTGAACCGCTATCTCCAGAGCATGTCTCTCGTAAGCTTCAGTTGATTCGCGGCCAATGAAGCAGACCAAGGATCCATTGTTGCCTAAAGCAGGGCTGCTTAAGGGCAAGACTTAGAGCCTGACTGCCCGCAATGGCCCACTGCAGTGGCCCGCGTGCCTCTCGCCTTTCACTAGATTGGAGCCGATCGCGCCCCAGCGCCTCCTGCCGTTGAACTGACTCAACAACCAATGGGCCAGAAGCGGTGAGCCTGGGTTCGCCATGTGGATTGCCCACGTGGTTGATTATTTCGTGTTTTAGGGTCCGTCAACTGCTACGGTGATCAGTCCCGTTAGTATAGTGCGTGTTTTTATCACGGGATGTTTACCCCGCTGCGTGGTGAGATGCGGTGCCGACCTGCGCGTCGACTTGTAAGTTTTTTTCTCCTCCAGGCATCTTCCACTAGCTGGGCACCTTCCCCGGCGGGATAAACTCTAAGCTTCCGATTGGACTTCTGCCACGTGTGCTAGTGTAGTGTATGTAAATGAGTGTGTAAGTAAGGTGTGAGAATAGTACAAGGAAGAGAAAGAAAAGATCGCGCGCGGTCCGTGACCCATATGTTAGGTTACTGCTCCGGCATTCGCTTGATCGGAGAAACTACGAAAAACTACCATCAGTGCAGCCGACCCCTACAATTCGTCCCTAGACAGCGCCTGAATTTGAGGTAACTATACAGCTAGTATTGAAAATCCTGTCACCGTCGGGACTCGAACCTTGGCCGACCAGTTGAGCAGCAATGCCCTAAAGATATAAAGGTTCTAAAACCTTGAAATCTGGAGCAGTACCCTAACAGGCCGCGGACTGCGCGATCTTCCCTTCCTCCTCCTTGTCCTGTACTCTCCCTTCACACACACACACACACACACACACACACACACATATACATGCACACTAACATGTCTGCACTACCACACATGCCGGGAGACCGCTCGACGACTTAAACCTTGTCCCGGCTGGGGCGGGCGGGAGATACCTGATTGGGGAAAACTCCGTTAGCCGACGGTAGGTCAGCGCCGCATCTGGCCATCCAATGGGGGAAGACCACCGCCACCTCCCGAGCAAAAACACGCACAGCACTTACGGGACTAATGACCACAGTAGTTGACGCGTCCGGAATCACTAACAATCTATCCTCATTTAAAACCTCGAACCGGGAACCTCGTCGGATCGCTACCTCCTCTGAGCTTACCTCTGCGGAGGAAAGCAGGCGCTGGGAGGAAGACTTATCGTCATCGAAATAAACATTCTCTCGCGGACGCATCCCGTGTGAATTACCCAATGCATCACCAGGAAATAATTAGTTCGCGGCGAGAGAGGCTTCCGTGGTGGAGGGGATAGGAAGGGGGAAGGGAAAGGGAAGAGAAGGGGTGCGAACAAAAAAAGAAACGCAATCAAGCGTTCTTGCCGCCGCCTCCGCGATACAAATGGCGGACGAACTCCTCCGTGGTGCGGATATTAAGCGGCTGCTGGAGCCTGACGCCTACGCAAGTCTGCTTGGCTCGCTCCGCTCCAATCCGTCACTCCCCCCGGAAACAGCTTGCTGCATGAACCATCGATCATCAAATGTACTGAATGCAAGTGTCGAGCCAAACTATGGATTAAATAATTTTTAGATCCTAACATGTCAAAATGGGAATGTTAAATGTTCAACCATACAGAAAAAAATCTTGGATATCAAAATGTAGATAGTAAACTTGTTCAGTGTGACACAGTGTACCGAATTGATTAAATTGAACTCCTTGGAATCAAACAATTCACTAGCGAATTTAACCGAATTTAGATGAGATTCGAATTGAATAGAGAGAAACAATCGACAGGATCAAACTCCGGGGAATCGATCTGTTCTGAATCTGCTCAAAATCGATGTGTGCTGAATGGAATGCTGAGGAATCAATAACAAGTGGCTAGTCTCTACGTAGTTTTGCCTATTTGCCTACAACAACAGAATAGAACTATGCGGTACATCTTGAATTTTGTGGTGAATTTTATTATAGCACATCAGAATTCCATATTTTGTTTCTGTGACTGTAAACACTCAGCATTTCTATAATGTACCAGATGAATAATTGTTATATTTCAATCATGTTGGTTTTCTCACTTGTATTGTATTTGTTTATCATTTTTCTTTCCAATCTTAACTGAAACTGAAACTTTATGATTCATCCCACAATATATTATTTTTCATGTAAGAAGGAGTTGTAATGTTTTGAAATCCACATTTACTGACATTTCTTGACGATGAATGCAACAAAAGAAAAGAAAACATTTGATACCGCAAATACAGTTGCCATAACTGAATATTACACTCGCCTTGTTTGGAAATCATCTGCATGAATTGTGCGTATCAAGTATACTTTCATGAAACATCGCTGCGATATTTCCAGCACATTTTGGGAGTTGATTTATTTTAAAATCTTGCGATCCCAAGGATATTGCCAAACTCGACGCAAGAATCAAAAGAAAGAAAATACACCGATTCAATATTTCTACATTGCGAAGGTGAAATCAAACTCGCGTTCCAAGTTGCGAGAGAATCGAAGGTATGAAAATTAGTTCGTCGCCGTGCCGCGCGCCGCGCTTTCGTTTCCGCCCGGCAACGGTTGGCCCGAGCGTCTTCCGGTCTGTTCCAGGCGGGGTACGTGGGCGGGAGGGCGCCAATGCGATCGTCATAAGTTTTGTAGTTTTAAATTGAGTTCGCTGTAACTTTGTAAAGCAATCTTCGAGTTCGTATAAGACATCGATATCATCAGCGCCGATAAAGTTGCGTGGACCGGCTCGTCGCCCAAGGCCCCCTGGGACAGGCCGGGCTGTCCCCGGTAATGCTCTTATGGGGCGAGAGGGGGAGGAGCGGAGTGTGGGTGGAGGTATTCGGTCTGGTTTGAGCCCTCGCTCGCAAAAGCTGCTACAGTGGTCCGCCCGAGCGCAGAAAAATATAGGATGATGGGAAGTGGGGAGAGAGAGTGGTGGATGGTGGAAAAGTCATCACGTGAGGGCGAGAGGAGAGAGTGGGATGGATATTGGTTTGGTGGAGAGTGAAACAGACAGAAAGACAGACAGAGAGACGAGGAGTGAGAGATGAGTGGGTAACTATGGGAGGGGGCCTAAGTGTGAGTTGTATAAGAGTGAAGGTCTAGAGAGAGTGGGTAGAAATCTGTAGAGCGTGAGTAGATAATAAATAAGGAGAGAGGGAGAGTGGAAGGAAGGAGGTAGGGTTAGGGGGAGTTAAGTTGAATGGGGGGAAGGGAAATAATGTGAGATGTGAGTGGGCGGGTTGTGTGTGAAGGTGCAGTGTGGCAAGGGAAATGGGAGGGTGGTAGTAGCGTTGGCCTGTCCTGTGGGTGAGAGGGGAATGACGGTGAGTGAATGATGGGTGAGGGTGAAGTCTGGAAAAGGAGTGGGAGGGAGATGGTAATGTTTGTCTGGTGGGTGAGAGGGGAATGACAGTGATGGGAGAGGTGAGGGTGAAGTATGGAAAAGGAAGTGGGAGGAGGTGGTAGCGTTTTGCCTGGTGGGTGAGAGGGAATGATAGGGAGTTACTGGTGAGTGAATGTGTGAAAAAGGAGAGTGGGAGGGAGGTTGTAGCATTAGTGTGCCCAGTCGGGGTGGTGGGTGGGAAGCGGAAAAAGGAAGTGTGAGGGTATTGCTAGCGAGCGGTGGTGAGCCCGGTGGGTGAGAGGGGAATGGTGGTGTGAATGTGGTAGGTGAGAGAGAAGCGTGTGAGTGGGAATGGAAGGCCGTGGGTGGAGTTCAGTCGGTTTCCCGGGGGTGCGCACAAAAAAAATAGAAAAATAAAATAAAATGCACGCGCCCGTTCGCGAATCGATAAGTCGAGCGGTCGACCGGCGCCGCGGGCGACGTGTGGGTGGTGGGCAGTGCGGCGAGCCCCAAAAGCGATCATGTGCATCGCGTTCAACAGGGTGATTCGAAAGAAAGTAACCAGAACCTCTCAGCTGAAATTTTACATCCGTATAAAGTCAGATTCTTAGCGGAAGGTGAATTTGTGAATTTGTTTTCAAGTAAGTAGTGTAACTAATACAGAATTTTACTTCTTGAACGCACCCGATTCCGAATCGATGAATTGTTAGGTCGACTTTGGTGGTGGGCGGTGCGGTGGACCACAAAAGCAATCACGTTCATAGTGTTAAACAAGTAAATTCCAAAAAAAAAAAATCAGATTCCCACAATGGTAATCCTCACGAAATTTTGCTTGTCTAATTTTTACAGATTCGTTATTAATCTCGCGTTGCATATGATTGCTTCCGTGAAGGATATCTTGCCTTCTAACCAGACGATATGATGTCGTCTATAGCCAAAAGCTGTCTATCTAGCTGTTTATCACATCCCCACAGTGGCTATCCTTATGAAATTTTGCTTGTCCAAATTTTACAGAATTGTCATTACTTTTTTATGATATTTGTCTTCTACGTTCTTACTATTTTGTTCCGTATGTTCCCGTTATTTTGTCTGCTCTGGACCTTCTTTCGTTTTCATTTTGTTAAATCTTATAAAAAATTATGTATTAGTGGTTTTATCGCAAAATGTATTGGAAGCTTCCTTTGTTCAGAATAGCCCTTTGACTTTATGGTAGAAAGTGATGTGGGTTTTATGATCTCATCAATAGCAAGCTCAGGCTCATTATAGTTCTTAAATTGCTCATAAATCCTTTTCGGTCACATTGCGGCGAACGTCGGTGCTAGAATTTTGTAAGTAGTTCTACTGAGGTCGAGAAGGGTTTATGTGCCACTAAAGAACTAGGATGTGGCTACGCCGGAACATTCTCTCCCTTTCTTTTTAATTGTGAGAACCATTTAGGTTCCATTGGTCCCCCACTGGGGCAGACCACATGGCCACTCAAGGCGAATTCTCAGCGGGGAACCGAGAGAGATGGCACTTCAACTGATGTCAACGCAGTGCCTGTGACTGGGAGGTCCTAGGTTCGAGTTCCGACGATGGCAGGATTTTCGTCACTAGCTTTTCAGCTTGATTGAATTCAGTCGCTGTCTGGAGGAGAATTCTAGCGACCGGTTGCTCTGATCGGTAGTTTTCTGTGGTTTCTCCGATCAACACCAGGCGAATGCCGGAGCAGTGCCCTAACAAACTGGTCACGGACAAGCGCGATCTTTCCTTCCTCTTCCTTTTACTATCCTTACCCCTTACACACACACCTACACTAACATGCACTACACTACCACCTATGCCCGGAGACCGGTCGGGGACTTAGAACTTGTCCCGGGTGGGGCGGTACCTCGCGGATGGGAGATACATGGTTGGGGCGTTAGCCGATCGGCGCTGTATCTGGCCATCCTGGAAGACCACCGGTACCTTCGGAGCAAAAACATGCACTATACCTATGGGACTAATGACCATACTAGTTGACGCGCTCGAAATCTGTAAAAATCAATCAATCAATCAATCAACATGTAATAGAAACTATTTGAAATAAAATTCCTTGCTCAAATAACCAACCTCCCCACTCCTCGCCCATCGAGCGAAGCGATGGCTCAAGAAAACGTGCGCGGATAATACCACAGGCGAATTGCCAGAAGGAGCCGCGGCGGTGGAGCGGGCTTCGCTCCTCCGTCTACAAGAGGCGCGGCGCGGTGCGGCGGCGCGCGCATCGCTGCTGGCTGTTTGCACGACAAACACGCCCCCAGCCCCGCCGCCCCCCCGCCGCCCCCCCCCTCCCTCTCGTGCCGTCCGTCTCGTGCCGTCCCATTCGTGCCGTCCCACTCGTGCCGTCCCACTCGTGCCGTCCCACTCGTGCCGTCCCACTCGTGCCGTCCCACTCGTGCCGTCCCTCTCGTGCCGTCCCACTCGTGCCGTCCCCCTGTGCCGTCCCTCTCGTGCCGTCCCTCTCGTGCCGTCCCTCTCGTGCCGTCCCTCTCGTGCCGTCCCTCTCGTGCCGTCCCACTCTTGCCGTACCAATCGTGCTGTCCCTCTCGTGCCGTCCCACTCGTGCCGTCCCACTCCCGGCCCGCCGCGAGGTAGGGCGAAAAAGGGCCTAGCTCTCCCTTTTTTCGCCCTACCTCGCGACGGGATGTTCCTTCGTACCTTGCGCTTCGTCATATGTCGTTCAGTCTCGCCTAGTCATACCACGCTTCGCCGCGCTTCCTGTCCCTCGCCACGTTACGCCACGCCTCATACCGGGAGCGGTGGCTCAGTGCATCAACTGATGATCTCTTCCTTGCCCTTCACTCTCTCCTTACACATACACCTACACTAAAATGCACTACACTACCACATATTCCGGGAGATCGGTCGGGAGCTTAGAGCTTGTCCCGGCTGGGGCGGTGTCCCGCTGGTGGGAGAGTCCTGGTTAGGGGGAAACCTCACTACTCGACGGTAAGTCGGCGCCGGATCTCGCCATCCAGCAGGGGAAGATCACCGCCATCCCCCGAGAAAAAGCATGCACTACACTTACGGGACTAATGCCTACAGCAGTTGACGCACCCGGAAACACGAAAAAATCAATCAATCAAAAAAGCCACGCCGCATCCCACCTCGCAGTGCGGAGGACTTTATTTTGTAGGGTTTGGATGTGTTTTATTGTTGAGGGGGTGGGCCCTCCCCATATCGGTGCAGCGTACGCAATTGCAGGGCGGACTAGCGATTTATATAAATGTATGTTGGTTTTTAGGTTAAGGGATTCTGAATCTTGTTGCAATGGAATGCCTAGAAATTTTGTTTTAAGGTGATCTTGCACGTTACGATGGCCTATTTTGAGTACACACTATGATTTCCAATGACCAATTAATGTAATGATTTTCCAATTCCCTTAATCGTTGCTCCATTCCTACATGTATCCTATTTTTCTTGACTTCATTTTCTAAAGGGGAAGTTTACCGCATTCTTCTTGCCGTCACGATTTTTACGTTGCTGACAGCCGGGTTTGTGACTTACCTGCCAAGTCACTTCTGGTTACTCTCTCAGCCGCCTTCCGCGACCTACTCTTTCTATCTCTGAGGCGATTGAGAGAAAACGTCGACCATGAATGACGCCGGCAAGAAATCTCTCGCTCTGTAAACAACTCTAGAACTACTTCATCTGCCTCGCTGCGTGAAAGATGTCACATGACAGTGTCGCCAAAGGTGACTTTCTTTTGTCCAAACGTGGTGTTCTTTTAAAAAATTGTACCGTCGTAGTGTTCTTTCGAGTCTGATCAGGTCAATGTGTTATATTTATGTCATCTGGAAGTGGCCGCAAATGTTTTGTGGATTTGTGAAAAACACTAGGAGATGTGAAAGATAATTTGAATGCAGGGAGGGAATAATTGCTATTGCTTGATGAGCCTTCAGAATACAGCAACGACAACATGCCATGAAAACAACATCAACATGCGAGAGAAAATTAGGAAAACAGTATAAAGGTCTTCCTCCTTGTAGACGATATTTCGCCATTCACTAGCGGAAATCATTATTCAACGCCTCTCCCGATCACTAGGTAATAACTTCGTAAAAATGCATAGTCTTCCATACTGGCAAATAGTGAGTAACTCTTCTTTAGAAGCAATAGATCAGTAAAAAAGCGTTTCGTTCACGTTTGAAAACTGTTGTATTTATTTTATATGATGTTCTATGTACGATTACTTTTTAGAACTTGAGATGACTTTTTTCCTATTTTGCATCTAAATGTACAATTTTATTTAAGTAGCTATTCTTGTCCTCTCCATAAGAAAAGAAACATCAAAGAATAGTTGACAGGAATAGTTGTCAGAAGTAGTGGAAAGACCTAGCCGGAGTTTCGTATTAAAACTCAGGGGGTATTTCGGAAGTTCTTGGTAGTTTAAAAGAATTTCAGAGTAAGACAACTTTGGGAACGAAGACCCACAAGATTTTCTCGGTGACTCGTGGCATCAAACGTGCATTGTGTTCATTTTTTTCTCGTAATATTATAATTTCTGCAATTTTTACACCAATGTTCTCTAAATGTATGTAGTGCAATGGAGATGGAGAATGTAAGTTAAAAGCAAAAGCGTTTTGTAAATTTTCCCTTAAAACTACCAATTATGTTATAAAATGGTAAAAGATTAAAAAAATTTCTCCGTGAACGAACTCTTAGAATTGTATCGGACGAAGGAAGAAAAAAGCACATGTATAAAAGTTGAATTCGGAAATGAACTTGTTTTCTGAATTACTACTTTGAACGTTTGCCATTAAATGTTTGGTTGAACATTCATTCTTTCATCCACACAAGATCACTTCTAGGAAGACAATTGTCGTTTTCGGACATCAGACAACATTTTGTTTGGAACCTTCTCTGTTACGGCGCATTTAAGGTATCGCCCGATGCGATCCTAAAAAAGGACAGCTCAAGGTCAAATCTCTCATCTCCAAACACTTTCGCATGCAAGTCACCTAACGTTCGAAGTTCAACATCGCCTGTTAAGTAAGACCCGCGTGCACCTGCAAAGGCTCTAAGTGTTTTGCATTATGTAGGCCGCGATTGCTTGTCCCAGAGACATACAGTGAGCAGAACTGAAACTAGAAATGCACGTAAAATGCTTTTTGCGTTTTCCAAGGGAAATTTCTTTAATCGTAGAATGTGTAGCCTGTAAAAGGAAATAAAATCGCACGAAATAAAAATATTGCTTTTATTTTATTCAGAAAGTTAAAGATGCTACGGAATAAATGAATGAATGAAATGCTAAAGAACTGCATTCGCCTAAGGGTGATTAATCTGCCTTTGTGACCTCTCCTTGCTGACGAAATTAGTTCACCTATGAGGTATAACCTAACAGAGTAATTTTTTTTATTTTACATTTCATAAAAACAAATAGTCAATAAAACGTAATAGGAAATATTATACACAACTAGGTTCTTTATCTTTTATAATAAATTAATATTATCAACTATTTTAATGTTTATGTACTTCAGGTGTCGATTTTTATTGTATCAAATATCTCAATCTTGTATTGTTGCATTAATTTCAATTTACATATTAAAGAAAGCATTGCAAACAGGATTCACTGCATTAAACATAGACTCCCTTAAATATTATTACTGAATAATTGCACTTTTTCTTCTACGAATACTTAGTCTTCGTAATATACAATGAAATTTGTATCCCTTGCAACTTTCGGAGATCGTAGACTGCATTGATTTAAACGAACCGCATGGTCACGATCGTACACTGCTTATTGCATCATAAAACTTGTTTTGTAATGTAAAAATTTAAATTCCTACCGTATCATTCTAACTCTGTAAAATATATTGCAATCTATTTTTGAACCACGCAAGTACTAGGATTTTTCAAACCAGATACTTGTAGATGGTGTGAATCCTGACATGTTCCAGGCTAAAGGTCTTGACGACCGTAAAGAGTAAACCATGAAATCCGCGTGAACGTTCCTTCTTAGTTCAGGCCTCATTCCCATTCTTACGACCGAGCGATGGACATTTTCAAATAGCCCGTCCCCTTGTTTCCAGAAAATCTCACTATGCTTTCGAACCTTCTCGCAGCGTGAACAGATTGTCCAGTGTCATACAAACACAAAAGGTTATGAATCTACTAGAAATTAGAAACGGTTAACGCACTCCACAATTATCCTGTGTCACTTTTCAAGTTTTTATTATGTTTTGGGAATGCAGACAAATAGGTTAACCAAAATTATCCCCTGGCCAGTAATTTCAATGTGATTAAAAATTTCAAAGTGCTTCACAGGAAAGCAGGGAGAATAAATATTTAGAACATAATTTAAATAATATTTATATTAGTGAGATATTTAATATTAAATAATATTAATATTTATGAGATATTATATAATCTACAATAATTATTATTTATTTATTTAATCCATTATTAACCTTCAGGAGAGCGATTGAACTTGAATTCATGATTTTTTTTTTTTTGTTTGATGTTTTCCCCTCTTCCTGTTCCAGAAACTCTTCATCCTCTCTTCCTTTCATCTGTCCTTCGTTCTCTTTTCCTTTCATCTGTCCACTTCTTTCCAGGTTGTTGCATTGTTCTTTGCTCGAACTTTACATTCATCGTTTTACTGTGGCACTCGTTGCGGTCTTCGAGATGTTCTATGTTGATCTGTGGCATGTCCCTCTGGACCTCCTTTAGCCACTCCGTGCTGGTTTACTCTTTGTTATGATGTCGAGTAGTTTCTGTGCTGTTCTAGTGTTCTGCATTTTGTAGACGTGTGTGCTCGGGGTTTCCTGATTTCTTCGGTTATTGTGTTGGTTTTTGATAGAGTTCGTTCTGAGCTCTCTTCATCCAAATGCCGTTTTTGTTGATTGCTCCGTAAATCTTCCTAAGAATTTTTCGTTCCTGTTTTTCTATTTCCCTAATTTTGGAGTGACCGCTAATTGCCATTGTTTCAGTTGCGTATGTTGCTTCTGGAAGAATCACAGTTTTGTAATGTCTCAATGTTGCATCTGTCGAAATGCATTTCTTGTTAGAGTAGGGTCATGTTAATTTACATACCTTTTGCAGCTTGCTGATTCGTAGTTCATTAACGATTCTGTTTAGTCCTGATGACTGTATAGTTTCGGCAAGATTTTAATTGTATAAATGTGTATCTATTGAATTCCGACCCAGTGCCGACGCAGTGCGATTCACCGTGATGCCGGGCCGCGTGCAGCACCTGCAATTGGTTCAGGGCTTTCACCGCGGGCGTCGTGTCAGCGTCGCGGCACAGCGCGGCGGTAGTGCGCCGACGCAAACGACCAGTTTACGTTCCGCGTCATTACGAGCGCACAATTTGCGCCACAAAACCGCCGTCACGAGGCGCGCATCGCGGCTAACGACAGGGCGGGCCGGAGTGATTCTTTGTGGCAGGCCGGACGCCGGGGATGCGCCGGCCGGTGATGGCACCGCCGCTTCCTTTCCAGTTCGCCCGACACGCCCCCCTCTCTCTGTCTCTGTCTGTCTCTGTCTGTCTCTGTCTGCTCTCTTCTGTCTCTCTCTGTCTCTCTCTGTCTCTTGCCTCTCTGTCTCTCGTCTCTCTGTCTCTTCTGTCTCTTCTGTCTCTCTGCTCTCGTCTCTGCTCTCTGTCTCTCTGTCTCTGCCTGTCTCTCTGTCTGTCTGTCTCTGTCTGTCTTCTCTGCCTCTGTCTCTGCTCTGTCTCTCTCTTCTGTCTGCTCTGCTTCCTGTCTCTCGTCTTCTCTGCTCTGCTCTCTGTCTCGTCTGCTCTCTCGTCTGTCTCTTCTCTGCTCTGTCTCTTCTGTCTGTCTGTCTCTCCTGTCTGTCTCTGCTCTGTCGTCTGCTGTCTGCTCTGTCTGCTCTGCCCGTCTGTCTCTGCTCGTCTGTCTCTTGCTCTGTCTGTCTCTGCCTGTCTGTCTCTGCCTGTCTGTCTCTGTCTGTCTGTCTCTGCCTGTCTGTCTCTGCCCTGTTCGCTGTCTCTGCTCTGTCTGTCTGTCTGCTCTGCTCCTGTCTGCTCGTCTGCTGCTCGTCTGTCTGCTCTGCTCTGTCTGTCTCTGCCGTCTGTCTCTGCCTGCTGTCCTCGTCTGCGTCTCTCTCTGCTTCGTCGTTCTCTGCCTCTGTCTCTGCTGTCGTCTCTGTCTGTCTGCCTGCTGTCTGTCTCTGTCGTCTGTGCCTGTCTGTCTCCTCGTCTGTCTCTCGTCTGTCTCTCTGCATCTGTCTTCTGTCTTCTGTCTCTATCTGTCTCTGTCTGTCTCTCTCTCGTCTGCTTCTATCTGTCTTGTCGTCTCTACTTCCTATCTGTCTCTATCTGTCTCTATCTGTCTCTTCCTGTCTCTTCTGTCTCTCTCTGCTCTCTCTGCCTCTGTCTCTCTCTGTCCTCTCTGTCTCTCTCTGCTCTCTCTGTCTCTCTCTCTGTCTCTCTCTGTCTCTCTGTCTCTTGTCTGTCTCTGTCTGTCTCTGTCTCTCTCTGTCCTCTCTGTCTCTCTGCCTCTCTTCTCTCTGTCTGTCTCTGTCTGTCTCTGTCTCTCTCTGTCTCTCTCTGTCTCTGTCTCTGTCTCTGTCTCTGTCTCTATCTCTGCCTCTGTCTCTGTCTGTCTGTTTGTCTCTCTCTTTCTTTCTCTCCTTCTCTCTCTCTCTCTCTCTCTCTCTCTCTCTCTCTCTTCGCGCCCCGTGTGGTAGGAGGGCGTGATGGTGGATACAAGTTTCCATCGCCTCGTAGACTGTGAGTTCCCTGTTTAGGCCAGGTGGGGGCGAAGTATTCGCTGCCTGGTACAAATAGCCATGGCCTATATATCAGTATTACAGTTATTTTTCAAGGTGAAACGAGTATATGATTTCTATTGTTTACAATAGTACTTAGCTGTATTCAGATTTATTCGTTAGTGCTGTAAAACCTGAAACGAAAGGAAAGTTTAATTGTGGATAAAAACATAGGATTTATTTCAAATATATCTTATACACTACCATGGTTCTTACGAACAAATTTTCAGATTTAAACCCGCTATCCTGCAGAAAGAGCGGATCCTGTAGGCAAACACTCAAATTTTTAGGCAAAAGTGCCAGTGATGACGGTCGTGTTCAACAGGACACACTGCAACATCCTTCTCCTACTACTCGTATCTAATACCATTGTTTCCATCCTAATGGCATTAAACAAAATCACAAGAAAACGAGGAAATTTATTAAACAAATATTTATTTATTTAACGTCAAAACAACGTTAAACATGATTACATGACTTTCTCTGCGCCGCGTGAAGTATTCGACTGTTTACCGCGATAACATTAACTATTTTGTAATTCTGTTGACAAAATCAATAAATTCCTCCGTAACAGCCATTAAAGCTCTATAAGACATGCGTAGGAAGAAGAATTATTGTTGACCACGCTCGTAATTGCAGCAGTGTCTTCTTGAGTTCTCAATATCCGCGAGTGTGTAGCCAATTGTGAATTTAAATACGAAGGTCGTCTCATTGCCGGATATCAACAACGGTTGTCTCGTAAATATATTTATTCATTTATGCAGAATGAAGCAATGTGCGACGTGGGGTAGTGTGACAATGATGTTGGACACTGGACACTTGACACTGTTATAGCTGACACGCTGTGATTTCTGGTCGTATATGTGCAATTGTCATCTGTTATGCTTTGTACGTATTGCAAGGAACTGACAGCGCGTACTGTGAAATGAGAAAAATGTCAATCAAGTTCCGACGTTTCCAATATATTAAACTCGTTACAATTAATGTATGGATGGAATTTCCAATACTCTTTATGCTCGTCTATAGATTTCCGAATCTCTATAGAATCTTTATTATCAAACAAGTGTAAAACTTCGTTTTAATTCAGATGTTAATTAATTGACATTTTATATGAAGGTATACATCCATTTAATTCCGTGCACTATTCCCTTAATGGTTTGACTGAAATTACAGAATTTCTAAGTCACCACTGATCATCTTAAGATATGGTCTTGGGAACATTTTTAACTAGCCTCCTTTCAGGGTAGTTAACGTCAAACTACGTTCCTCCAGAAATTTAATGAAACTTGACATAAATGACATAGCATTCCCGAAATATTTCCATTCATTCGCAAAAACAATAGCAAATACACAAATTTCAATATGAACATGCGGGTACCCTTACGTTGCAGTCTTCATTTTAAAGGCACCATCTCGACAGTACTCTTGTGTGTGTTATGGGTTATTTTTGTGTACTGTATGCATGTGTGTTTTTAACGAGTGATAGTTTGCTCGGCCACGAATGTTATTCAAGTTTATAAGTTTTCCTTCGTCGGATCGTCAAGAAGTTATTCTCCCTTAGTATGGTTCAATAATTAGTGGTAATCCCTTACAATTTTACTAGAGCATCTAACGCATGTGCATTTTTCCTTCATTGATAGTTGATTACTAGGCGAGTTTTAAGTTAAAGCTGTTTTCTTATTCTGTCCTCTATTATCTGCCCTTAATAGCCCTCGCGACGCTGCCCGCCGCCTCCATTGCCTCCGCCCTAGCGATGCGCACACCCTGTCAGAAAAACCCCGTCCTTCATACCTTCTGCCTTTGTCTACGCATCCGGTGCACACCGCGCCACGTGCCCACGCTGTTTTAGCGACACGACGCTACATAACTATAGATTACGAAAAATGTACTGGCAATGAAAACAAGCTTTGTTCTGCTATCTGCGGTTAAATAGCAGTTGTTAAGACAAGAGTTTGGGCCCGGAGGTTGCCAGAAATTAGTGCACCTCTCCCTCGCATCACTAGCGCCCGGCGGTCGTGTAGCAAGGAGCTCGCCAGGAGGTGTTAAAAGTATTGAATTCCTGAGGTTGCTGCTCGCTTCACGCGGTCCTTTTCTCGGAACATTTTTACAAGGCTCTCTCCCCGCGGCTCACAGCCGGGTAAAGCGTTCCATTCGTCGGAGATTTTAATCTTCCCCGCGAAAAAAAGTATTAAAAAATAGAAGGAAAAAAAAGAAGGGCAAGTGCGGTGCCCGCCCGGAAGGGAACACGCGGATGTACATAAACACTTTGGGGAATGGAACTCCCACCCTTATTTGCGCGGTCGGTGGCGTTTGGGTGGGTGGGTGGGTGGGTGGGCGGCGGCGTGATTATGAAGCAGATAGCGCCTGCTGCAGCCCGCGTCGTTTGCGAATGCTGCCGTGTGGGTGAAACACTGCCGTTCGACGAGGTAACCTGCCGCAGGGTCACCGCTGAGTTGACTTTCCCAAGGTGTAGGTGAGGGCGTTGGTGGGCGTGACTGTCCGAAGTAGAATGGTCCAAAATGTGTAAAAATAATAATAAATAAATCTCGTGATTGAATAGCTTGAATTGTTTCTTTTATTGTTTTAAAAGGTGTTATATAGTGAGGAAAAATTGGATGTGTTATCAGTATAAATAGTTACTTTTTAATCTGAGCTTTGGCTTTGAGTTACATGGTAGGGATAACGTAAACACAATACATCGCGGCCACAAAATGACATGGTTCTATCCGTCTTGAACGAACTTTGTGAGTGTAATTTGAATATTTGAAGATGGGTAATAACGAGACACAAATTCTATGTTATTTGAAAATAGAGAGCTGTCTTGTCTGAAAACGGTTGTAGAATGTTACAGATCTGGCAATAGTAACTTCAAACATAAAAGCAATTTTCAACAAAAATATGAGCTACTTGTCATTCTGAAACCGCGATATTTCAAGTGAGCTTAACCTTCAACTCGTAAAATTCTCAACGAATCCTATATTATTTTACCTCATGTTTACGCGTTTCTTCCTTGTTTTACAGTCACAATGTTTTTCCTTCCGGCTGGCGCCTTCATTATGAATCAGCATACGCAAACGAAAACAACGGGAGCCAACTATATTTCTGGGTCCCCTTTTCCATTGAACTTGTTTTATATTTACGTAACATTTTAATACGAAATAAAGAAAATATACTAAAAAACGCCAATTAAATCATAACTTCCATTATACTGTTAATAAAAGTAAATGGTTTTATGTCGAAACATTCACAGCTTCTCAGATAACTTGGAAAGCCTCTTCCCCATATGTCGTATAACAAAGTTTCTAATTTACTGGTTTTGAAATATGAGTTCAAATTATTGTAATTAAATATTATACGTTGATTATAACTTTTAAAATGTTACTTATGTAAAAAATTATATCAGTCGCTAATAATCTCACCTGTTTCTAAATTGACATAAATTGTCAGGTTAAAACATAGAAAAATGAATATTTTATGACGTACGGCTATGGAGCTCCTTTGAAAATGTTCGGGGAGAGGGGAAGGTCGGATTGAAGCAGGTAGCACGTTTGCAAATACCTCTCTGAGCGAAACACGGCCACGGCCTTTGGGGTCGCTGGTGGAGCGGCTTAGCTTGCGAGCCGAAGAAGCGGGCGAGGGCGAGGGTGAGGGAAAACGAGGAGGGAAGGGGCGACCAACTACACGAGCTGCAGGTGGAGTGTAGTTGTTCCAACCTGCTCTCTCGCAGGTTGGAAGTAGGCGCCTCACACGTTGAATCGAAGTACGCAAAAAAACAAACGTGAGACATTTTTGGTAATATTTTCTTGACCGAAACTAATAATGGATTTGTGTTAGTGGAAGTTTGTATAATTTAAGCAGAGATCGGCCGAGTTTAGCTCAGAGCCAGCATTGCCGCTGTCTCTATAATGATTTTGACGAGGAAGGGTTAGGGTCCTAGGGGAAGAGTCCTAGGGTTTGCGTGCCGGCAGTAACTGTGGCGGCCAGCTAGACAGGTCGAATTCAGTCGCTGTCGGGGAAAGAATTCTAACGGCCGAATGCTCTTATCGGTTGTTTTAGGTGGTTCTACCGAGGAAAAGCAAGCGAATGTCGGAGCAGTACTTTAACAAACAGCCCACGGATCGCGCGCGATCTATCTTTCCTCATCCTTGTCTTTACCACCCCTTACTTACAAACACACTTACATGCACTACACTGCCACATGTCGGGAGACCAGTCGGGAGCTTACAGCTTGACTATTCGTTAGAATGGTACTTGATTGGTCTAACATTTTTCGGAGAAACTACACAAAACTTCCGACAATGGCTGAAATAAACTTATGTATCTAGAGTAGAAAATCCACCACTGTCGGTCATTATATCCTAGAACCTCCCAGATCCGACGCCGCAGCGATAACCGATGTATCTTTGCCGGTCACACAACGTAAAATTGTGTATTTTTATCAGAAGTAATTTGAGAACCTATTGACTTCGCCCGTCTGGCTCTAGTTGCCCTCCAGGAGAAAAAGTCGCGACTGCGACAAATGGGGCGCACCTTTCCACGCTGTTGTTCCTCGCGGCGACAGAGGGCTGTGCGTGAGCGTCGCTTGCCGCCGCCGCGGGCGCCGCGGGCGATGTGGGCGATGCCGAGGCGCGTAATAAAAGTCTCCTCTCGTCATGGCCGTGGCAGGCTCCGCCCCGCCCGCCTCGCCTCTGCCCTGCACTCTCTTTGCCCCTTCCCCTTTGCCATCCTATCTCATCATTTCCATCCCGCCCTGCTCCGCCCGCCCCATCCTCCTTCCCATTCTCACCCCGACATCCCCACCCCGCCCCTTCCCTGGCCCCTTTTCCCGCTCTCCCTCCCCGCCCCAGTTCCCTCTCCTCGTCCCACCCCTCCGCCGCCCCTCCTCCCTCTCCACCGGTCCGCCTTTCTCACTCCCCCGCCTACCGCACCCGCTCCATTCCACTCACCCCACTTCCACCCACCGCGCCGTACCCTCCCTGCCTCATCCTGTTCCCTCGCCCTGCTCCTCACTGCCCCTCCCAACCCCGCCGCGTTCAACCCCGTTCTGACACAACTAGTCCACATAGTCACGCCCCGTTTGTATGTTCCATTCTGCGCCATTGTGTCCCGATCAGTCTCGTCTGTCCGTTCCTTTCCGACCTGTGAAGAGTCCTTCCGCCTCACCGCCACCACCTGTCAACCGCCTTCGTTACTCCTCAGCCTTAGAGTTACACAACCACGTACTTCGCCGTCCTCTCCACTCCCTCCACCTCTGCAGCTGCAACAGCCCTTTTATTTCCATACTTCTCTCTCCTCTTTTGTTCTCACTACCATTTCCTTCACTGGTGTACTTTCTCAGTTTCCCTGCGACGCTCCCCCCCCACCCCGCCCCGCCACTATACTGTTACCTTTCCCGTCTTCCTCTCCTACCCTCAAAAAACCCTCTTTTTGTTCTCACCTCCATCTCCTTTAGAGATACACTTCCTCCATTTCCTTGCGGCGTGGACTGCGCCCCTCTGCCCGACCGACCGCTCCGCCCCCCCCCCGTTCCGTCCCGCCTTCTTTCTCGTCCCGCCTCGCTCCGTCTCTACCCATCGATATCCCGCCAGCTGTACTCCGCTTCTCGTGTCCTGCTCTGTTGCGATCCATCTCGTCCACTTTCGTCCCGTCCGGTTTCGCCATGTGAGAACCCAACCCACATTTCCTCTATCAGTCAACCACCTTCGCCAACGTCGCCACTCTCTTACCGTCCCTCCCCCCCCCTTTCTCCCCCCGCCCGCAACAGCCCTCTTTTTCGTCCCGCCCCGCCCGCAACAGCCCTCTTTTTCGTCCCGCCCCGCCCGCAACAGCCCTCTTTTTCGTCCCGCCCGCCCGCAACAGCCCTCTTTTTCGTCCCGCCCGCCCGCAACAGCCCTCTTTTTCGTCCCGCCCCGCCCGCAACAGCCCTCTTTTTCGTCCCGCCCCGCCCGCAACAGCCCTCTTTTTCGTCCCGCCCCGCCCGCAACACCCCTCTTTTTCGTCCTGCCCCGTCCGCAACAGCTCTCTTCTTCGTCCCGCCCCGCCGACAACAGCCCTCTTCCTTTTCTGCCCCCTTCTTTTGTTCGCACTACCATCTCCTTCTCAGCTGCACTTTCTCCGTTTCCCTGCAGCGTGGACGGCGTCCCCACCGTCCGAACATAGCTCGCGCGGTGCCCCGCGGGAGCTGCAAACGAAAATTGTTTGGCGAGAAGGGATTTCCGGCCTGCGCCTCGATTCGCACTCGCGCCATCCAGGCGTGCAGGTTATCTGTTTCGCCCGCGGAACGCCTTCGCCCCCGCCCTCGGGCTGATGCACGCCCGCCCGGAGGAGGGAAGCGGTTGAGGTGGGGTGGGGAAGTTGCCGGAGACGGCGGGGAGAGCTTCAATCACGATGGGGGTTTCTTCAAACACGGGAGAAGCGGAGAGACTTCTTCTAGAACGATGTTCTTCACTGAATGTTGGTGATATTTTTGTTACGATGAAATACGGAAATGGGATAATAGTATAGAAAACTAGGTGGCCTTGGCTACACTAAAATACCCATATTATCAAGTACATCGGCAATGGAAAACTAGGTGGCATTGGCTACACTAAAATACCCATATTATCAAGTACATCGGTTGATCATATGGTACTTGATGGATGAAGGTGATTCCTAATGCTACGTTTCAGTTTCTTATTAATGTCAGTAACAAAAATACAAAAATTCAACTCTGACTTTTACAACCAAACAACCGAATTCACCGAATCAAGAGCTTTTAGTAAATTCGGAAAAATATAGATTAAGACGGGATTCATGGCGGTCCTCCTTTGCTGTTGTGACGTCACAAACGTCAGAGAGTCCCAAATACGTCATCGACTTTCCGTCGACCGTTTCTTACGAGAAATGAAAGTCTTTCTCGACAACAAGGAGAACACTTTATTGACAAGACTTCCGTCTTACCGATTTACAAAACATACTAACTTTTCCAAACGTTTTGTTGTGGTAACCTCTTAAACAAAACTCACCAAGGTCTTCTAACATGATACCGCGTTGCTAGGTGGAGACAAATGACAACAATAGCTCATGCTTTCATTGTCTCACCACGTAAAATAAGGCATTACCTATCTAACTGTGTGACCGAGTTAAGACAGTCCATGGGCACTCTGGCGGAGGTCGATTCGGAGGCGTTCGTAAAGGTAAATGAAAGAACTTCATACGGCCAGGTTTCCTTCGAACGTGAGAGATGCTGTAACGGAGAAGTATGGGAGGACACCGTATTCCATATTGTTTGGGGAGTGTGTGTGTGTGTGTGTGATCAAATATGGAGAAGTGGCTCTTGGTTTTCCTGGTCTAAAATGAATAGGTAGATGATGCAGCATATTACCTTCGCATGTCACAAGTTAAAAATATTTATGATTTATACGACGTAGGACCTACTAGCCTACTTGACCTACCTGCAGAAAAGAGACGTTGGTCTTATTTAGGTCGGCGTTTGGGAAACTAGTCCCAGCCATAAGTAGTGTATCAAGAATCTTACATCAACATGTGAGCGTACGTATGCTAGTGCCCATTTGTGTTCACGAACACGTTCTTGGCGACATACTAAAACGAACCGAAATAGCTATTACACGCTTCTAACTCAAAACGTAATGTAAGTTTTCAATCACAATAAAGAAGAAACCTAAAGAATCACTCTGATCGAGTAGATAAAACGTTATTGTCGCTTGTGACCTATATTGATGTATGAACATTAAATTAATATTTTACTTCGTTCCACAACATATATTTAAGAGGAGACTCCATTAGGGAGCCCAAACTGTGAAATATTCTCGCATTTAAAATGGCGTGAAAGAACGGTACATCTATTAATAGAAAGATGGAATATCCATGTTATAAGAATGAATTTATTTAATTTCCGCGCGGCAGAAAATTCTAACGATTACATGATTGCACAGGTAACTCAAATGAAATGAGAATCGATGGTGTTAGGGTACAGGAAGTTCAACAATAGAAGTGATTTTGAAGACACGTGGAAATAGAATTTCGTGACATTATTATAAAGCAGAAGCTTTTTTAAAATATTCAATCCACATTTTAATTATTGATTGTAATGAAAATTATAAGATTTTACAACACCGTAAGCAACAAAAGACAGCCTAGAATGAAACGGCATAACTTTTTCACACCATCGAAATGACCCTCACAACAGAGGTGATCCCTCCCTCATCCTGTAGATGTGGTATGACTGAGGCGAAATGCCAGCCTGGCGTTGATGCTGGCGTCGAGGTACCGTGGGGGCGCCGCGTGCTGCAGGCCTCGTTGTGGCGCGGCGCGGCGGAGCGTGGCGGCGGGGGCGGCGGCGGCCGCCGTAAAAATGATGAAGGGGGCGGCGAGGGCGGCGCGCGGCCGTAGAAGCGCAACCGAGGAAGATTGAGGGCGGGATGTAAAAGATCCCGTGCCCCCCCCCTAGCAGCCACGCCACGTCGCGCCATACCCCTCCCTCCCCGTCAACCCCGCCACGCCACTCCCCACCACTCTGCCAAGCCACACCCGCCACGTTCCGCCACGTCCCGCCTCCACGCCTCGCTCGCTCGCCCCGTCACGTCACACCCTGCCTCGCCACGCCCCGTCTTGCCCCGTCTTGCCCCGCCCCGCCCCGCCCCGCCCTGCCCTGCCCCGCCCTGCCCTCCCCTGCCCTGCCCTGCCCTTCCCTGCCCTGCCCTGCCCCGCCCCGCCCCGCCCGCCCTTCTCCGCCTCGCCCCGCTCTGCTCCTTCCCTCCTCGCATCGCTCCGCCTCGTCCCACCCTGCGCCTCACCGCCCCGCCCCGCCCCGCCCCGCCGCGCCCTGCCCCGCCCTGCCCCGCCCTGCCCCGCCCTGCCCCGCCCTGCCCCGCCCTGCCCCGCCCTGCCCGCTCTGCCCCGCCCTGCCCGCCCTGCCCCGCCCTTCCCGCCCTACCCCACTCTGCCCGCCCCGCGTCGCTCGCCTTGCCCCGCGCTGTCCCGCCCCGCCCTTCCCCGCTCTGCTCCTTCCCTCCTCGCATCGCTCCGCCTCGTCCCACCCTGCGCCTCCCCGCCCCGCCTCGCGCGCCGTGCAGCGATGCGATGGGATGCGATGCCAGCGGCCTTAGCCGCATTACGGCCTCCGGCGGCCGTTGGCCTGTCTGGCGGCGACGTTGCGGCCTCCGTTACCCCTATTTTTCCCTCGCAGCCATCCACCCGTCTACCCGCCTTCGCCGCCTTCTTTGCTATCCATGCTTTCGCCCGCTTCTCGCTTCCCGCAACGTCCCGTTCCCCATTCTCTAATGTCTTCTTCGTACACCTTCACCACCGGCGATTTCTGCACTACATCCCACGTCTTCACTTCCGCCAACACCCTTTCCATCTTCTCCCGTATCTTCGTCACTACGTCCACCTTCCCTGGTTGCTGCTCCTGCACTAGATTTCCAACTCTTCCTTTCCCAGCACATCTCATTCCACCTGTATTCATTTCTTCGACCCCCCCTTCTTCCGATATCGCCCTCTCTTCAGCCATCCTCCGCCGTCCTCGGTTTCGTAGTTCGCTTCAACGGGACCATCTTCGTTTCTTCCACCTACGCACACCACTCTGTCTGTCACCACCATTTCCATTCCCTGGCCACCTCCACCATCGTCACCAACACTCACTGTCAGTGGTCTGCAATTACCTAAGTGTTTCGTAGAATGTAAGTAAAGAGGCCGCTTTTGTGCTCCCTAAATGAAATTGACATAATTCATTTCATTAGAAGTAAACATTATTTCTTCCAAGTGTAAACTTTATATATATATATATATATATATATATATATATATATATATATATAACTGGTAGTCTAATTGAATATTTATTTCACATTTTGAATACATTGTACCCCTCAAAATCCAATATCGTGGTGGCCGCATCTTTTCTTTTGGATCAATTAACAAAACTAGTTGGTGCTCCATTATTTGCCAAGGATTCTGAGACCCTTACGACTGAAATATATATATATATATATATATATATATATATATATATATATATATTCGACATGTAAGTTATTACATTTCGCTTGTAAAGAGTTTTGCCTTTACTTATATTTTTGAGAGTTAATAAAATGAGTTATTTTAAACAATTTTCAAGTTATTTATTAATTTTGTGATGTTATTCTGAAAATGTTAATTGTGTTTGTATTCTTCAGATAATTTACAGAATAATCAAGTTTCTTACCCAAATATGACAACGGTGACATAAGATGTACTCAGACGTCACGTACTTACATGATGTCTCATTCCCGAATTGTCCAAATGCGCACGTAACGTTGTAAATAGCAAGCTACCTACTTCACCGGGAAAATCCCAGACTTTTAATGACGTAATGCACGATGGAACAAAGCCCTCGAGCAAATGTCGTGTATTCACCCATCCATTTTGCAGTAAGGAGGATTGGGAATTCCTTAGCAGAAATAATGATTGTGTCATCATATTGTGACAATGCAATCCCCGAAGGCAAGTTCTCAGTATTAATCATTGACGAGAAGATATACAATTAAATAATGTGCACATAGTATTGACACACACCCCGTCTGGAAGAATATAACAAAAGATTTAATTATCTCTTTGATCGTTATAGATGATGAACAAGGTACGCTAGAGACTTAAAATCTTTGAAGTGGAAGTGACTACTTTACTTCTTAAAACTTGGATTACAGATCAAAGGAATACTGTGAATCGTGATTTCCGTTCTCGTATAAACATCGATTGATTCGGTTTCTATCCATAAAGTTCAAAATTAATGAATAATTTATGGCAGTGATTATGTACATAGTAAACTCTTTCCCATTGCCCCTAATATTGGCAACATCGGCCGCTTTAAGATTGTTTAGTTATCTTATACAATCAATCCAGTTTTCCCAATTGCAAAAGCAAGGAAATCTAACTAGCGATTTTGACGCTGATTCATTCGTTGTACCTTCCCCTTTCAGCGCATCCCGGTTGGATTCAGTCATTCCGATTCCGAGAAATTTGGGCGGTTCGTTTACATCTCGTTCAAATATCAATCCAGTTCTTTCTCAATCGAAAAAATAGTGGGGAAATTAACTGACGAGTAGGGCGCTGACTCACTCACGGAACCTTCTTCCATTGTCCCCATCGCGTGCAGCCTTCGTTATTATTCCATCAACCGCGACCAGGACTCGTAATGACGTCCGGGGCTCGCGGTTTCCGTGGTCAAATTTAGACCTTCCTCCCCCCCCCCTCCTGTCGCTCATCCTCCTCTCGCAGAGTGCGCTGTGCGGTCAGCCGCCTCCGCAGGAAATTCCTGGTCTTCGCCCTGGGCACCGGCGTTGACAAAGGCGACAGCGTCGGAGGAGACGAGCCCGACATGATTGCGGGTGCGCTTGCGGTGGCGATGGGTGATGCTAGCGAGTCTCATTCGCGACAATTAACACAAACACACGAGCAGATTCGGAGAAGCTGTCGCAGATGAGGACAAAGGGGGGCCGTGGATCGCAGTTCGGGTTTCCGGAAAGGTCGAGGAACTTGATAGCTCGTGGCAGGGCTGTAGCTAGTCTTTTGTTTCGGAGGTGAACACGATATTGACCACTTGCTGCAGCTGTGGTCCTTATCAACTTCACTAGTGGTGTTTCAAAATAATATAGACTTTCTCACATTATGTTAAAGGATATGTAAAATTATAATATTTACATTGCAGTTTATATACTACGAGTATCTGAGTATCTCAGCAATGTCAATTTTCTAGAATCTTCTAATGCTAAGTACCACTTCATTACACAATTTAAAGCTTCATCGGTTTTAAAATACTTCAGTTCCCACAGCTTTACAAAACATATTTTTCTTTTTCTTGATTAATTGAAATTTCTATTGACGTATTTTTCCCTATTGAGGTTACTTAGTTGATGATGAACATTTGGATTTTCATATCCTTTGGGAGCATGTTCACATCTTGATCCATGAATAACAGCGTTAGTGTTAAGAGACGAATATGTATTGTGTTAATAATTCAATAAAATAGCGTTAATGAGAGGCTTGACGTCAAATTTATAGCGTCCAGCATTTTCTTTGCAGAAAATTGCTTCGTATCAGG
Source organism: Teleogryllus oceanicus (assembly GCA_964035755.1). Classification (NCBI taxonomy): domain Eukaryota; kingdom Metazoa; phylum Arthropoda; class Insecta; order Orthoptera; family Gryllidae; genus Teleogryllus; species Teleogryllus oceanicus. Next base: position 26,445,955 of record CAXIVR010000012.1, on the reverse strand, counting down.
AGAGATGACCGGGAGCGATTTTCATGCGTTTGGTTTCCCCGCCTGGGTTATAGCGATTCCCGCTGACAGCAGCTTCTGAAGTGTCACATCTGTCAACTAGACGGAGGCGGCTGTTGGCCCTAGAGCGGGAACTACTTGGGAATGGGCGGGGCGAGAGGGCGGGCGAGAGGGCGGGGCGAGAGGGGCGAGAGGGCGGGGCGAGAGGGCGGGGCGAGAGGGCGGGGCGAGAGGGCGGGACGAGAGGGCGGGGCGAGAGGGCGGGGCGAGAGGGCGGGGCGAGGTGGCGGGACATGGAGACTGGACGGGGGAATGGGCGGGAAGGGAATGAGCAGAAGTCTGGTGGACGGGCGAGGGTTAACGAGCAACATGTGCCCGCGCCGCCGCCTTCGCCCGCAAAAACGCTTTGTAATGACGACTCCAAAACGAGCTTTCCTCTCTGCAGCGGATTTATCAAAGCGCGTCTTCCCGGAAGCCGCCGCACCCTCTTACGAATTTTCTGCGGGTGGCCTACTCCCTAGAGTGGCTTGGAAAATTTACGGAAATTCAGGCCCTTCCCTGACTACTTTCTAACCTGAAACTTACCGCATGTTTGATTCTCATAATTTTATCTGCTTTTATTACTTTACCTTCCTTATTTAGCCATAATATCTTGTTGTCCGTGGCGTTCCTTTTCGACATTCTGGAACCTCAGAGTTTCGGAGTATTTTCAGTGTATAAAACTTTGCTTCAACTAATGAGAGAATTATTTTATGGTTTCAGTTTTCATCTTAAAAAATCACTTTTCTCATATTAATTGTTGCTTCGTTTTTTATTATCTCTTGTACATCGTTCGTCTTCTTCACCTTTTACCTTTAGAGATTTTTAATTGTATCTAATCGTCTTCCTTTAGCTCACATCTATTACTCTTCTACAGCTTGACTTCTTCATTGACTCAAAATGTTTCTTTCCCTTGAACGTTCTGCTTTCACGTTTGTTCGAAACCAAAATGTTAACTCAGTGTACGTTTCCGGAAAAAAACATTGCGTCTTAAATACTTCCCAATTTAATATCGTAAGATAAATCGTCATAGATTATTTCTGCCGCCATGTGTATCTTTCCATTGCGCACAGTTGTTATTATTATTATTATTATTATTATTATTATTATTATTAGTTATTATAATTCAGATATTTAGCATCATTTAGTTGTCGTATTTCATTGCTAACATAAAGTTCTTTCGCCCGTTTTTTCAACCACTCTAGGTCCCTGAACCCATCGTTTTCACCCTCTCCTATCAAACTCGCCTCTTCTTTTTTCCATGAACCATCACCGTCGTGCACGTTCCCTGTTCCACCGTAATGAATCGCTGCGCCGAAAGAAGCGGTCCACAGGCGTCGTATCGGGAGCGGTAGCCCAGTGTATCAACTGATGTCACTGCAGCGGCTCTGACCGGGAGGTCCTAGGTTCCCACTCCCCACGGCGGCAGGATTTTCGACACTAGCTTTTCAGCTAGGTCGAATTCAGTCGCTGTCTGGAGGAGAATTCTAGCGGCCGGCTGCTCTGATCGGTAGTTTTCCGAGGTTTCTCCGATCAACACCAGGCGAATACCAGAGCAGTACCCTAAAAAATGGGCCACGGACCGCGCGCGATCTGTCCTTCCTCTTCCTTGTTCTATCCTCTCCCCTTACTCACACTTACACTAACATGCACTACACTGCCACATATTCCGTGAGATCGGTTGGGAGCTTAGAGCTTGTCCTGGCTGGGGCGGTGCCCCGCTGGCGGAAGAGTCCTGGTTATGGGGAAACTCCACTAGCAGACGGTAGGTCGGCGCCGGATCTCGCCATCCAGCGGAGGAAGATCACCGCCATCTCCCGGAAAAAAACATGCACTACACTAACGGGACTAATGACCAAAGCAGTTGACGCGCCCGGAAACACGAAAAAATCAATCAATCAATCAATTAATCCACAGGCGTCGCGTTTCGATCCGTTTCCACGAAACAGGCCGCGTGACAGGGGGTGGAAGAGGAAGCTAGGGCGACGGTAAGGCTGTGGAAGGAGACGACTATGAAAGTGGAAGGAATAGTGACGGGGCAAGTATAGGGAATGTCGGCTCAAGGTACGAAGTTGATGTGGCGGCGTCGGAGGTGGATGTGGCGGCAAAAGGAGTGAGAAAAAGGTTGGGGGAAACTGTAGCAAGAGTGACGATGTGGAGAGGTTAGGAGCTGTATTGGACATGGAGATGGAAGGGGTATTTGTGGGCAAGATGGCAATAATTTTAGCTGTAGTTGTGAGGGCGAAGGCGAGGATGGTCAATGCCCATAAGAAGAGACGGTGGCATGACTGTTGTTTATTTACTTATTCATTGTTTTTGTTCGTTGGTACTTCATTCAGTTTAATTTTGACACTATTTTTATTTAAGTATTAGTAACTTTTATGTAAAACTTAAATCTGTTATATGGAAAGATGCTGTATTGGACCCTATAGTCAAGTCCAATTTCGGCGATGTTTTTACGAATACAATAAAATAATATCTATTTTTGATTATGGTTGCAGGTTTTTCTGAATCTGAAAGTTTTAAAAATGGTTTTGAGTGAGGTAGCAAAAAAATGTTTGTGACGATGTGAAGTTCTATGCGTCCCAAGAGAAATGCTATGAGAAGTTGTTGGTTGGTGACTATTGTTCAGACGAAATTGGACATTGACTTTTGTTCAGAGGCAATTATTTAAAATTATTTGTATTTTATTTTTATTCTATTTTTCGCCATGTGTCCAGATTAGGCCATGGTAAAGGAGTAGGAGTCTTAGAAGGAATCAGGTATTGCAATTGAAGAAAAAGAGGATATAAGGTTGTTATTATGCATTAAAATTTTTATCACTAGTAATTTTACTTTAAATTATATTATCTTAACGTCTATATCTTGAATCCAGTTCTAAATTTGGCTACGAAATTTGATTACGCGATTGTGGCTACACCGAATCGCAAAAATTGAAAAAAAAGGGAACGGTCGGAATAATGTTCCCAATCGTAAAGAAATCCAAGTTGTGACCATGTTACTGAGTAACAATTGTATTTTAATAATTAAATTTGTTCAAAGAATTAGTCGCCCGACCGGGATACGAATCCGGTCCTCCTGGTATACGCCCGGTGAATTATATAGATTTTCTAAACCTATTTTATTGTTTTATTGCAGATTCTCAATTATGGAAATGACCTTCCAATCATTCGATGTACTTGCAACCCCCCAGTTTGTTGCGATTTCAATACCACTGTTCGTATTCAAATTTTCCACCGAGGCGTCTTCGCGGCGAGAGCGGATGGTAACAGACAGCGATTGGTTGCGGTAGCACCTTAGTGGAAAGGGTTACGGGGGTGGAGGGGTAACAGTGGAAGGGCGGCCGAGGCGGTGTAGAGAAATCAAGGGTTATGAGGATGGAAGGGGCCGCGTGGAGAAGCAAGGGTTTATGAGGATGGAGGGGTAGCAATGGAGAGGGCGGTGTAGAGGAAGCATGGGTTACGGGGTTGGAGGTGAAACAGTGGAAGGTTCGGCAGTGGTAGTGTGAATGAAACATGAGTCAAGGAGTGACAGTGGAAAGGTGACGTGGAGGAAGCAAGGGTTTTCAGAATGGAGGGACAGTGGAAGGTGCGGTGGCGGAAGCAAGGCTTGGGGTTGAGGGTAACTGTGAAAGGGCGACCGAAGCGATGTAGAAGCAAGGTTAAGAGGAGGAAGGGTAACGTGGAAGGGGCGTGGTGGAGCAAGGTGGAGGGTGGAGGAATGTGTGAAAGGGCAGAACGAAGCGGTGGAGAGAAGCAAAGGTTAAGAGGGTAGAAGGGTAACAGTGGAAGGGGCGCTGGAGAAGCAAGGGTTAGAGGATGGAGGGTAGCAATGGAAGAGGCGGTGTAGAGGAAGCAAGGGTTCGTTGGAGGAAACAGTGGAAGTCGGCAGTGTAGTGTGAATGAAACAGGAGTTAAGGGTAACAGTGGAAGGGTGAGTGGAGGAAGAAGGTTTGAGAATGGAAGGGTAACAGTGGAAGGGGCGTGGGGAAGCAAGGGTTACGGGTGGAGGGTAACTGGAAAGGCGACCGAAGCGTGTAGAAAGCAAAGGAGTGGAGGGTAGGAAGGCAGGAAGCAAGTTTGGGATGGAGGAAGGAAGGGCGTGGTAGGGAAGCAAGGTAGGGTGAGGTAACTGGAAGGTGGAGTGAAGTGGAAGGAACAGATAGGAGAGTGGGGTGAGTGAGGAGCAAGGTTAAGAGGTGAAGGGTACAGTGGAAGGGCGCGTGAGTGGAAGCAAGGGTTAGGAGTGGAGGGTAACTGTAAGCGGAGATCAGGCGGTGTGAAAGCAAAGGTGTAAGAGGGTGAGAGGTAACAGTGGAAGGGGTGACGTGGAGGAAGCAAGGGTTTTGAGAATGGAGGGGTAACAGTGGAAGGGGCAGCGTGGACGAAGCAAGGGTTATGAGGATGGAGGGGTGGCAATAGAAAGGGCGGTGTAGAGGAAGCAACGGTTACGGGGTTGGAGGGGTAACGTGGAAGCTCCGGCAGTGGTAGTGGAAGAAACATGAGTCAAGGAGTGACAGTGGAAAGGTGACGTGGAGGAAGCAAGGGTTTTCAGAATGGAGGGGTAACAGTGGAAGGTGCGGCGTGGGGGTAACGGAAAGGGCGACCGAAGCGATGTAGAAGAAGCAAGGGTTAAGGAGGAAGGGTAACGTGGAAGGGCGGCGTGGGGAAGCAAGGTTAGGGGGGGGGGTAATGTGAAAGGGCGACGAAGCGTGAGAGGGGGGGGGGGGAAGAAGGGTTGCTAACAGTGGAAGGGCGACCGAAGCGGTGTAGAGAAAGCAAAGGTTAAGAGGGTGAAAGGGTAACAGTGGAAGGGGCGGCGTGGTGGAAGCAAGGGTTACGGGGGTGGAGGGGTAACTGTAAAGGGCGACCGAAGCGTGTAGAGAAAGCAAGGGTTAAGAGGGTGGAAGGGAACAGTGGAAGGGGCGGCGTGGGGAAGCAAGGGTAACGGGAGTGGAGGGCAACTGAAGGGCGGGACCGGGGCGGTGGCAGCGTGGTGGAAACGAGGATGGCGACGCCCGCTGCGACGGCAAGTACAGCGTGGGCGTCGGGGAGGGGCGAGGGGCGAGGGGCGAGGGGCGGGTCCCGGGCCGTAATGGGACGCGGCGCCTCGCGCCCTGGCAATTACGCGTGGGCGGCGCGGGCCGCTTGGGGTGGGCGGGGCGACACCGGCGATTCCGGAGACCGCAGCGCCGGAACGCCATTTGACACATGCGCGCCGTGGGTGGCTTTTGTGCGGCGGATGAAAGGGAACGCGCATTCGTTGGCAGTTTCGGGTTGGCCGATAAAAACCTACAATAAAATGCTTCTCGTTCATTCGCTTGTGTGAATGTATCGCTTCATGTTTGTGCATTGAGGTGGGATATTGCTTGAACTGGCAAGAGATCGTTTTTAAAAAAATATAAGTATTACAAGTGGTCTGAAATGGAGTTCATGTTGGAAATTAATACAGATGTTTAGAAATTCAGAACGTTATGCGGATGTGATAAGTGATCATTCAACTATTTGTCGAGAATCGACACATAAATTAATTGTATTATTAGAAATCTGCGTATAGTTGAAATTCGTTTCGGTATTTAGTGACTTTTTTACTCGAAATAATGTCAATGTTTGTTATTAATTTTGATAATTCATGAGTAAATATTTTTTTATTATTTACTTGAAATCGGCTTCGTGTAAGTTTTCTTAGCACTATCAAATTAAACACATATTTTCATTTATAACATCAAAGTAAACATATATCTTTATAATAAACAATACATCAAAACCTAAGTCTTTCCGATCTAGAATACCATTGATTAAACAACACCTTCTTCTTTCAACAATTGATAAGATAATGGGGTGTCATATCTTCTGCGATTCACCCTGTGAACTAACCAAGGCTGAATGGGATATAAGAATCGTTCATCAGATCTGCTTATGCTAAACTTAACCGAAACACTTTCCTTTCTACGTTCAAATTTTAAACAACAATTGTTAACTACCTACAGAAATGAACTGAAAATGAAAATTCAAATGATCAATTAATTGTTCATTGTGTCTGGAAGTCAAATGAAAGTGGATATTGGAAATACAAATTATTCTGTGTCTCCAGAAATAAACTGAAAGTGAAAATTTCAAATATGAATTGTTCTTTCCGTACGGAAATAAACTGAACGATGAATCAAGGGCCCTTCCTCTCGCCTTTGTATAAGGCGCGTGTCGCTCTGCACGTAACGCGACCTGCACGGCGTGTGAAACGGCGGTGACGGCGCCGAGACGGCGCCGAGACGGCGACGAGACGGCGACGAGACGGCGACGAGACGGCGACGAGACGGCGACGAGACGGCGACGAGACGGCGACGAGACGGCGACGAGACGGCGACGAGACGGCGACGAGACGGCGACGAGACGGCGACGAGACGGGGACGAGACGGGGACGGGACGGGGACGAGACGGGGACGGGACGGGGACGAGACGGCGACGAGACGGGGACGAGACGGGGACGAGACGGGGACGAGACGGGGACGAGACGGGGACGAGACGGGGACGAGACGGGGACGAGACGGCGACGAGACGGCGACGAGACGGCGACGAGACGGCGACGAGGCGGCGGCAACGAGATTGCGACAAGACGGCGACGGTGGGGGCGGCAATGGCGCCGAGGGCGTGGGTGCCAGACGACGAACGACGTGCGCGTCCTCCCACATCCACCCCCACCCCACCCCCGCCTCCGGCCTCCGGTCTCCGTGCGCCGGCGGGCGTCGTGCCGCGGGCGGCGGTCGCAGCTAATTTACGCTTCCTCCGACGCCCCCGCGTCGCCTCCGCCGTCTGCGCCGCGGCGCCGCCGCCTCCGCCTGCGGCCCGCAATTGCCTTGCCAGAGCCCCAACTACGCTGCGTCGCCCCGCCCCCCTGCCTGCCTGCCGGCTGTCTGGGCACATCGCTGCCTTCGGTATACGGTGCATCCTGGACTAGTGGGCTACTACTGCACTAAGTAGATGATAATACAATCGTAAATATCGTAAGAAACGTATTTAAAAAAGTGAAACCGCAAATTTCACTTAGGAGTATGGTTTAGGAATTATTAAAGATAATCCATTTTTTCTTTTCAGATTTATTAATATAACTCTGTTACAACCGACGTTTCTAGGTTTTATTCGGTCTCGTTAGCAACGTGAAAATAAATGGGAATTGAAATATATCAAGTTAAAAAATGATTTTGATAATGAGAACGAATTAAACGTTGAATCGTTGGCTGAAAAATAGTGATATTAATAAATCTGAAAAGAGAAAGAAAAGATTATCTTTAATAATTCTTGGACCATTCTCCTAAGAGAAATTCTAAATAGACAGTCTAATCTAAAAGTCAACTTAAAACCCCAAAACTCTGCACACCGGATGCTTTAGTATTAACGTATGGTATTTTCGCTTTGAAACCATACTTTGCGATCAGGTTATATTGCTGCGCAAAGTGTAATTGCGACTGTCAGTCTTTCTCTCTTCTATTATTCATCAAAATGTTCATGAAATTAATGAATTTTATTCAAAAAACTGATGCAGATATTTCACATACCTATACAGATAGTAATTACTAGGTTCACAATGCCTTTTCCCTAATGAATGGTCGAAAGTTGGAAAACAGAATACTTTTTATTTTGGGACTCGAAGACTTTAACTGGAAGTATCTGAAGCCAATAAAACCAAAACTGTATTTTCTTTTCTTTACCGAGTTTAAGGCTCATCTCGTCAGCCACCGTATACCCATCTCCGCCTTCAATTTTAACTTAAAATTGCTTCTTATTTAAATTTGAATAAATACAATGAATTTACTACAAAAAATTCTCAGTTACATTCTCGTGTCAGCAGAGTGTTTCGAACAAATTATATACTCTTAATTCAGGATTTATCAGGTTATGGACTCTTAACACGGAAAACCAAATTTTACCGGGAGCGGTAGTTCAGTGCATCAACTGATGTCACTGCAGGACATCTGACCGGGAGGTCCTAGGTTCCCACTCCCCACGGCAGCAGGATTTTCGACACTAGCTTTTCAGCTAGGTCGAATTCAGTCGCTGCCTGGAGGAGAATTCTAGCGCTCGGCTGCACTGATCGGTAGTTTTCCGTGGTTTCTCCGATCAACACCAGGCGAATGCCGGAGCAGTACCCTACCAAACGGGCCAAGTACCGCGCGCGATCTGTCCTTCCTCTTCTTGTCCTCTCCTCTCCCCTTACACACACACTTACCACATATTCCGGGAGACCGGTCGGGAGCTTAGAGCTTATCCCGACTGGGGCGGTGCCCCGCTGGTGGGAGAGTCCTGGTTAGGGTGAAACCCCACTAGCTGACGGTAGGTCGGCGCCGAATCTCGCCATCCAGCGGGGGAAGACTACCGCCATCTCCCGAGAAAAGACATGCACTACACTGACGGGACTAATGACCAAAGCAGTTGACGCGCCCGGAAACACGAAAAAAACAAACCAAAACCAAATTTTGTGGATATGTTTTATGAGAACGTCCTCTACTTTCCGGCGCTCTGTTAAGTTTTTCTGCGTCGATGGTGTCGCTCCGGCGCCGGCCGCGGTGACAGCGGCAGCTGGGCGGCGCGGAGCGGCGCCGACCGCCGCGTCGGTGAATCAGGGGGTCGCGATGCAAAGGGGGCGCCGTCTGGCGCCAGGCTCCGCTGCACTCCGCTCCAGAGAGAGAGATTAGAACAAATTATGTACTTCTCCAGCAGGGAGTTTAGAACAAATTATGTACTCTTAATTCAGGATTTATCAGGTTATGAACTAATACGCCGACCTGGATGGCCGAGGTGGCTAAGAGCGAGTACCGACTCAGCGCTTCGGTCCGAAGGGTCGCGGGTTCGAGTCCCGCCTTGGGCATGGTTGTTTGTCAGTCTTTGTATGTATGTGTTGTCGCGGAGGGCCTCGCGTTCTGCTGACCCCAGATCAGAGGAGCCCGCAAGTGTGTTGGTCTAGTGTATGGTCGAATATGCGTCCCATCGGGACGCAAAAGGTAACCGGCTGTCGGCTGGAAAAAAAACCTAGAAAGAAGAATGAACTAATACTCTTATCACGGAAAACCAAATTTTGTGGATACGTTTTATGAGAACGTCCTCTACTTTCCGGCGCTCTGTTAAGTTTTTCTGCGTGGATGCCTCCGCTCCGGCGCCGGCCGCGGTGACAGCGGCAGCTGGGCGGCGCGGCGCCGGCCGCCGCGTCGGTGAATCAGGGGGTCGCGATGCAAAGGGGCGCCGTCTAGCGCCAGGCTCCGCTGCACTCCGCTCCAGATGCCGCCGCACATGTGCACGGACGGAGGGACGGACGGAGGGACGGGCGCACGCGGCGACAAGAGCCGGCGGGCGAAAATTAGCTCCGGGCACCAGCCTGCGTGGGACGAGGTCGCTGCCCTGCCGAATCTCCTTTCCAAGCAGGAAATCTGAATGCTACGTACGATCCCATTTACACGCTTTCCCGCCGGAAGAGGTGGCTCAGGACATTGATGTCACTGCAATGCCTCTGACTGGGAGGTCCTAGGTTCGAGTCTCCACGGTGCTGTCTGGATTTTCGACATCAGCTTGACAGCCGTGTCGGATGTACCTGCTGTTTGGAGGAGAATTCTAGCTGCTCTGATAACTAATTTCCTTGGGTTTTGCGATCACCAATAGGCGAATACCGGTGCAGAACTCTAACACACAGGCCACGGACCGCGCACGATCTTTCTCTCCCATTTCGTGTCTTATCCTACCCCTTAGTCACACCCACCCTTACATGCACTACACTATCACATACGTGGACTTATTCCGGCCGGGGAGGTCCCCTCTGGTGGGAGATACCTGGTTGGGGAAACCCTGTTAGCCGAGGGTAGGTCGGCGCCACATCTCACCATCCAGTGGGGGATGATCAATGTCACCTCCAGTGGTAACACTTGCACCACACTTACGGGATTAATGAATGATCTTAGCCGTTCACAGCGCCCGAAACCACTTATCAACCAACCAACCAAAATGCTTTCCATAGGCCTGTGCTCAGGACCCCATTGCCTCTCTGAGCATTTCGAAAACGCTTCGTAGCTCTAATTAATAAATCATTTGGTTTCCGTAAATATGAATAATTCCTGGTTTTCCACTTATTTAACCTGGTAATGATATTTATACATGGCATTTAGAGAAAAAGTTCTGCAAACCATCTGGCATCTCTGTAAATGGTTGATAAAAATTACAATAAATCGCTTGACAAATCAAATCAACGCATTCGACATCAAATTGTACTTGTTATTATATCATTTTCATGAACTATTTCCGGAGTTATTGTGAACGCGTGCTTTCGCATTGTCGTCTGTGGAGTTGAGGATTTCAAGAAGAGAATTTCTAAGGTTTGGTTAAAAGGCTACAGCATGTATTGGATGTAGTTGAGACAGTGATGCCTCCATGCCGCCAACCAATCAAGTGCACATTGAGTTGCATTTTCAAAATGACTACTGTTAGATATTGAGCTCTTATTACAAAAACTGATGATGATAATAATAATAATAATAATAATAATAATAATAATAATAATAATAATAATAATAATAATAATAATAATAATAATAATAATAATAATAATTTTTATTCGGTTGATGTAAATGATATGCTGTTAAATAACTTTATTTCAAACAGAAACATTAAAATGAAGTTAAACATTAATATGATGTTTTATAGTTTCGATCCTGTTATTTTCCTTTTCGGGTACCGTTGTCTGTATCTTGTTGGCATTTTACTTGGTAACGATCAATATTATATGAAATGAGAAAAATATAACTTTGTATCATGAATTAAATAAAACTAGCAATTGTTTCATCAACAGAAACTTGAATTATTTATGAGAATGGTTTTCACTTCCCCGAATGCTTCCTGCATGCTTTATATTTTGCTAACGATCAGCAGTGTCGCAAACCAATCTTAGTCTCGCTTTATATTTTGTTAACGATCAGCAGTGTCGCAATCCAATCTTAGTCTCGCTTTATATTTTGTGAACGATCAGCAGTGTCGCCAACCAATCTTAGTCAACTATATAGCGGACATACAATATCGTCAAGCGGCAGAACCTTACGAAGCTTAGAAGCCTTACGAGCCGGTCGTGTGTCTTCGTTCTGGGTGGAACACCGCAGACTCATTCATTGCAACGAACAACCCACGAAGCAGAGTCGAACGATTACGAAAATCGCCGAAGCCAATGATCCGTTGTAAATCGGGCGCGGCGGAGGCCGTGGCGAACTTGGTTCTCAATCCGCTCGACGATGATGCGTCCACGGGCGGCGGGGGCGGCGGGGCGGCGGGGGCGACGGGGGCGGCGGGGGCGGCGGGAGCGGCGTGGGCGCCTGGGGCGACCGCGAGACGGAAATAGCCGGCGGCCATTTTCTCTCCAAACAGAATGCCGTAAAATGTGGGTTAGCTCCTCGACGCTGAGTCAGAAGTCATAATGGCTTCGAAAACACCATAAATCCCGGATGGACTGGACTGGCCGCCGCGAGTATTTTCGGGAGGGCGGCGCTGTTGCTGCGTTGGGTCTTTGAACGGCGACGCCGCCTCCGCGAATTCGGGGTATCCGCTTTCTCTGTGTTGTGTTGCGAGCGCCCCAGATCGGCGTGGGCGTCTGCAGTGCCGGCGCTAGGCAAGGGCAGACCGGGCAATCGGCGGGGGCCCCACAAATCAAAGAGCCCAATAATGGAACTGATGGGATTGATTGATTGATTGATTGTTGCGTGTTTCCGGGCACGTCAACTGCTTTGGTCATTAGTCCCGTCCGTGTAGTGCATGTTTTTTTCGGGAGATGGCGTTGATCTTCTCCCGCTGGATGGCGAGATCCGGTGCCGACCTACCGTCGGCTAGTGGCGTTTCCCCGTAACTTAGACTCTCCCACCAGCGGGGCACTGCCCCTGCCGGGACAAGCTCTAAGCTCCCGACCGGTCTCCCAGAATGTGGTAGTGTATTGGTCCTGAATTTTTTGGATAATTGGGTTGGAAGTAAATCTGTTCTCAATGGCTGTCCGATTTGATAGCGAGTCTGAAAAAATCGCAATGGGGGTGTCCTTTGGAGTCTTAACACGAAGTACAATGGCTTGAAGGAGTGCCCAAACTATGGTGGTTGTTCTCGTAGTATGCTCGGTGTTTGAATACGAAGGAAATTCTAGAAAATAAATTACTTTTCGAAAAATATTCATGTTGAAGTAAATATATTCTTCTGGACCTTTTGTACTGCGTTACATTTTGTGATGAGCATAAAGTACCAGGATAAAAATATTTCGTGAACAATTAATACATTTATTGTAGTTTGTAAACAAAGTGGAATATTTTATGGGCTCCTTTTAATCCTAATCTCTTTTCTCTGGAAGTTTCCACTGCTCGTTTGGCAGTGTTAGTCGGCTTCTGGTTGTAGAGGAAAAATTTAATGTTGATGTTGCTACGTAATATGTTTCGTTTACTTATTTTCTTAGAAAAAATGATTTCCTTTTAATTTATGGATCATCTTCCTTGAAAGCGTTGAATAAAATTAGCTAAAGGCAAGAAAATGAGTTTCAGTGAGGAATTTATAAAAAATTCATTTTATTTCCCGTAGTTGCAAGTCCGTTGCTTACGTAAAGGTCCATTAAAAAGTGCGCTTGCTTTTAGGGGGAGAAAAAGGCCCCACCACTGCAACAACATAAGCGAGTGAAGAGGGATGTGGATTACGGAAAATAAACGTTCTCACATGTTTATTATAGTTTGTTAACACCAAACTATAAATTATTTTAAAAATTTATTTTGAAATTGTTTCTTTTATATAAGTTTACATTTATAAAATAAAATGTGTATAATGTTTCCATAATTATTTTTAATGTTACTTTCATTATACTAAAAAAGTGATCCTGGAGATGGAGTTGAAATTACTCCAGTTAGAACATTCAGCTAGTAACCATGTAAATCATTATTAATCATAGGAAAATTGTTTAGAAAAGTCAAGTGTCCTCAGTATTTCGATAGTATCCCCTATAAGAAAATGGCCCTAGAAGGACAAAAAAAGAAAGATGTAGAACAACATAATAAGAGGAAGGAGAGGGTAGAAATAGGAGGGTAGTTTAAGAGAGTACAGTGACTGAAGGAGAAGAATGCGAATAGTGAAGGAGAAGAATGCGAATAGTGAAGGAGAAGAATGCGAATAGTGAAGGAGAAGAATGCGAATAGTGAAGGAGAAGAATGCGAATAGTGAAGGAGAAGAATACAAAGTGTGAAGGAGAAGAATACAAAGTGTGAAGGAGAAGAATACAAAGTGTGAAGGAGAAGAATACAAAGTGTGAAGGAGAAGAATACAAAGTGTGAAGGAGAAAAGGTGAAGGAGAAGAATACAAAGTGTGAAGGAGAAGAATACAAAGTGTGAAGGAGAAGAATACAAAGTGTGAAGGAGAAGAATACAAAGTGTGAAGGAGAAGAATACAAAGTGTGAAGGAGAAGAATACAAAGTGTGAAGGAGAAGAATACAAAGTGTGAAGGAGAAGAATACAAAGTGTGAAGGAGAAGAATACAAAGTGTGAAGGAGAAGAATACAAAGTGTGAAGGAGAAGAATACAAAGAGTGAAGGAGAAGAATACAAAGAGTCAAGGAGCCCTGCGACCTCGTCGGTTTCGTGTCTGCTCTGAAATCCCTGACCGTGACCCAACCTCCGCGTGGCGACACTTGTCATTCCACGGACGGAATTAGCCAAATTCCTGGGAGTATGACGTTGCTGATCACTTGGCTTTTTCCCGCCCCGAGAAGATAAGAAGCCTTACAACACGCTCTTTTCGCCGTCGCCGGCCGCTATTTCTTCTCGACTGTCTCACTCGTTTTACCTTCATCTCTCTTTCGTTCATCGGCAGCCGTTTTCGCGTTTCCCACGATTAATTTCTATACGGTCTTTCGTTTCCCTGAATATATATTTTTTGCGGGAAAGGGAGAGAAATTAATATTGTATTGTTTTCAGAAATTAGATTTTACACTTTTATGGACGCTTGGTTCCGCAGCTACGTAAATCGTGTTTGCTGCGCTCTTTTACATTTTAATGGGGATACACACAATAACATTGATTTCCGAAAGAATCCTGGGATTTCGTGGCGTTGCGCGATTGTTTAAAAATACAGCACGGTTTCCGCATCCGCCCCCTCGAACACATCGACGGCAGGGGGCTTTGGAAGCCGTTCATTTTGTTTATGCCGTTCTTTTATTACTTATTACCTAATGCATCATTAAAATGTCTCTCCTCTGTGAAGGCATATTCAGCTTCCATTTTATTATTCTCATCTCTGCTTTATTCGGTCTTCAATACTCTTTTGCATTTTATATGTTATTTCAGATGTTAAGTTTTTATTGCTTCCGTTATCTTTTGTGCCAACCCATCCTTTAAATGCTAATTGGGTTTACTCAAGTCCGAATTGTACCGTCCGCGTCGTTCCTTTCCGTAGTGAATCCTGGAATGCAATCCTTTTCATTAAAAATAGACCTGCAAATATGTGCTTGAGGATAGAGTTTTTCTGTTGAAATATGACACGTTAGATGAGAATCGATGTAATAACATCAAATACCTTCACAATTTACATTTTTCTTTCGCTTCACCACACATTTCATATGTATGCATAACTTGCTATAATTCAAGTAACGACTGAGACAAACTACAGGGGATGGTAGCATCACATCCTACGTGTAGTAATCGAGTAGCCTACATTCATCCATATTCTCATGTATTTTCTCTACGCGTATACTGCCTCTCGTTTCCGGATACAGCCTCTTATAATGCGGCATCTGCAATATTACTTGCAAATATTTCCAGAAACCGGATGAACGACGCAGTCTCCAGACAAGTGAGGGCATGTATGGTTTCGATAGATACCCAGGAACTCTAAAGAAACAAAAAGGTTTTGATTTTGATTGAAAAATGAAAATATTCGATTTCGTATTCTGCCTACGATCGCATTGAGCGAACCGACTGGAATTCTCTTACTGAATGCGTCGCCGCGAACGTCACAGCTGAAGTCATGCGACACCAAGGCTCCCAGCAAAAAGCTCCCGAAATTAAATATTTACGATTCGCGTGTTGCGTAATGAAATACAGAATAATTTTTATACTGTTAGTTTATAAAGAACTATTTTACGGTATCTGTTGTGTTATATTGTACTATATTTTCTTATTGCAGTGTTGGCGAAGACTTTTTGCTAAAATATTTATGTTATGTAAAGATAAATAGTGTATATATGTTTGTGTGTGTGTATGAGAGAGAGAGAGGGAGAGAGAGAGGGAGAGAGAGAGTGTGTGTGTATACGTTAGTATAGTTTACATACACTAACTATTATCTATAACAATATGGTTATTTTAATATAACAATAAAATAGTAGTGTTATTGCTGTGCTTTACGAGAGTATTTTATTTGCAAGAACAAAGGGTGCAGGGTACCTGCTACTTTTGGGAATACCATTTTGTGTGATTTATTCAGTTTATTCATTAGTTTTTATGTCGCAGACCACTAGAACTCCACCAACTCTACTTGTATCGAAACAAATATCCAGTTCACACATTTTGTCAATTGTTTTCAGTTCTAGAAAAGAACCTATGAGGTGACATCATGGTGTCCTCAACCTCTGTATTAGAATTAAGTTAGGTATGTATTAAACCGTCACTACGTATGTGTAGTTCGATGAATTAATCAATGTATAAAACAATAAAATAATAAATGAATTAAAAAAACGCTAGTAATTTTCTTCTTGTTTTACATCAAGTCTGAAACGGACGCATGGGTCCAAGGGAGCTTCTTTCGTGGTGCTTCAAACAAATTTCTTGTCCTCCGTCTGCTGTTACAATCTCGCCTCATGATTCTGATATATTATGTAACACTGCATACAGAATGCCCGTATCCTAATGTTTCGCAAAACCATTTTTTTCTCCCATTTCATGTTCTACTTCCCGATTGTTCTTTCTTCAGCGTCAGGGCTCCATTTGTAATTGCACAAAACATGTAATTGCTTCTTCGCTTGAACTGTGCTTCTAAGAGTACCGTGTCACTTGTGACCATGCACATACATTAACACAAGAGTGATAATTGATATGCAGTACAACATACGCTCATGGCAATCGTCATAACTGTTTTGCTTAATGGAGTAAAACCAGATACATTATAATTTTTTGACATTGTCCTGAGCAATGAAGGAATGTACTATTTTTACTGTTTTTTTTACAAGTTAACCTGAATTGTACTCCAAAGATTAACGCAAGTAAATTTATGTGCAATTTGTAACATTTGTGGCAGTTGGTTTTGACACTAGTGAACGAAACAGCATACAAAACACCAACCACTAAACAACCGTGCGTTTACCATGATTTTCATGAATGCACGCAATCCGTTTCTCAGTCTGGCACGGATTATATTCCACGCTTGTATTCTCGCTGCACTGTGAAAGTTCTCCCCGATCGCCTTTGACGTTGTGCAGTCAGCCAAATTGCGCCCTTGTTCTAATTCTCTTGTTCTCGTGTTGCAGGTATGTGTATGCCGATGCGTGCCTTTGGTTTGACTAGAGCGGAGCTGTCCTGTGAGTTCAGAATTTGCTTCGTATTATATTCGAGTTGGTGTTTATGATTAGATGATTTCGATTTTTCATTATTATTAAAAAATATGCCGAGTAAAACATCTCACTCATGGAAAGATCAGGGGAAACAATTTGTCGATTATTTAGGAGTGTGTACTGATCAGAAAAAAGTTTAGTATGATACAGAAGAGAATAAGAATATTACAGTAGTATACGAACTTATCATTTTCCCCTATATTCAAGGAAAAAATGCTTACAGTGAATTGCCTATGTTAAATTGTCGACTCAAACTTTGTGAATTTGTAAAAGACCGTTATTTCATTTCCTATCCGCAGATTAATGTTACCACTTTTGCTTAATGTCACTGATTTATGCTTTTAAACAGGAAATTGTACAACCGTGTCTTGCACCTTTAAGTGACACCTTCTCATATTCGTTATTCCTTCAACCTTTTCTTTTACAGTCAGTCAGTTTGTGTTTCTGCTACATTGTATGATAGATACAAGGCATAATCTTCTCATGATAAACACAAATAATACTGTTCCCTTGGTCTTTCAAAAATAAATATCTTTAGTAGAAATAATATATTGTACTTCGTAATAGTCTTGAACGGAACTTCGGAAATTGGTACTGTTTTCTTTCATACAGTCCGTTACCAAGACAATTTGGTTGCTTTGGGGGGTGTTGTGTGTGTATGAGTTTGCGTCCAGGTTTTATATTAAAAGTATCCCTTTTTGAGAAGTAATAATGCCCTTAATTTCAGCCTACTTCTGCCTGTGTATTTAAAAACGTTCATAATTTAGAATTGACCGCTATTCAGGAGAGTCCTTCTGGAGAAGTTTCTCTGAATTATTATATTTTAAAAGAGACCGAACGGATAGGATTCATCAAGATGTAGGTTTTTTATGCGAAATGTAGACGCATGATATAACTGATTTTCGACAGGTTATTGTCTGCTTCGTTGTGTTAAGAAAGCAACTTTTACACAAGATGTAACAAAACAAAAATTTAGAGCACTCTGGCCAAACAAGACAATTTTTAGAAGTTTAGAAAATTGGGAAAAGCAATTTCCTACAACATTTCTGCATCAATCTCGTTGGAAGCATTTGTTGTCTCAAAGTTGTCTTCGAGAATCTTCGTTAAGACGGTGAATGGAGCAATGGGGGCTGTAAGGCACTGATTTAATGCCATGACATGCCAGCCAAACATACGTACGAAGTTACATATTTACCGTACGAAGTTACATATTTACCGTACGATGTTACATATTTACCTTCCGAACCGAATATAAGTTAATGAACTGATAACGGTAGTATTTTTGTCGATAATGACTACTTTCCAGTTTTCGTGAAGTTAATAGCATCGGAGAGGAAGTGTGTATAATGAAAAGGAAACGGAAGTACCTTATAAAACATACTGGGTGCATTTTCCGCATCCTAGAAATTTAACATATACAATTAGTGCGAAGTTTCATTGCAAAACGTTGCGGAAATTATTAATGGTTTCCCTAATCATTTTTTGTGCATTTTTTAAGGTTTCCCAAACTACTTTTCCGGCACATGATGTGTATATGTTGACCGTTTTTCAGGCGCAATAAGACCCTCGAGCTCGTATCTTTGTCGGCGTAAAGGTTCTCTGCTATAATTGGTTTGGTTTGGTTTTTTCGTGTTTCCGGGCGCGTCAACTGCTTTGGCCATTAGTCCCGTTAGTGTAGTGCATGCTTTTTTCCTCGGGAGATGGCAGTGGTCTTTCCCCGCTGGATGGCGAGATGCGGCGCCGACCTACCGTCGGCTAGTGGGGTTTCCCCTAAACCAGGACTCTCCCACCAGCGGGGCACCGCCCCAGCCGGGATAAGCTCTAAGCTCCCGACCGGTCTCCCGGAACATGTGGTAGTGTAGAGCATGTTAGTGTAAGTGTAAGAGGAGGGGATAGGACAGGGATATTTACAGTACTCGGGCGATCCACCAACTTCCGGTATTCTTGATATCAGCAGTTTGCCCGGTAGGTCTCATTCGGGGGGGGGATGAAATAATGTGTGATATCAGGTCATACCATGTATAACGCAGGGAAACACTCTGGGATGAATTTGAATTCCTTAATTTAACAGATTGATTGATTTTTTCGTGTTTCCGGGCGCGTCAACTGTTTCGGTCATTAGTCCCGTTAGTGTAGTGCATGTTTCTTTCCCTCGGGAGATGGCGGTGATCTTCCCCCGCTGCATGGCGAGATCCGGCGCCGACCTACCGTCGGCTAGTGGGGTTTCCCCCTAACCAGGACTCTCCCACCAGTGTCCCTTTCCCTCTGCTTCTCGGCGCTCTTCCTGATCCCAAAACGCGCAGCGGCCTGAGGGCTTACATTCTGTTCTCTGCAGTCTATCAAATTTAATATTTTAGTTTTATCTTCATCGCCGTCGAAGGTTGTGGCTTCAATAACCTTTTGTTTGATATTAGTTTCGATCTCTCGTAAAAGATAATAAAAATGGAAGAAATATGGAATATAATAGAAAAATAATTGAAAATTTAAGAAGGATGAAACATTTCTTTCGGAAATTTGGATAGAATTCGACGTTGCAAGTAATATATTTGTCCAAGATTAAAGAGTTGTGATGTAAAGATGGTAGTTTCGTACAGAATATTTGACTGTGATCTGTAATGAAGTTTTGTATTTTAGTAATTTTGAATCGTTCATGAATTCGAGTATTTGTAAAAACCAAGGGGCATATAGAAGATTTTGCAGGAACTTTTTTTGTAAAATTTGAATTTTTTAGATATATTTAGCTGCGTTAGATGAAATGGGACAAACACATGAGTATTTAAGGGTGGAACAAATAGTAGAAGTATAAATTAATTTATTTGTTTTAATGCGAAGGGAGGAGTTACCTTCTAATATATAAAATTCAATATTTGTTAGTGTTTTATGCTCTGCCGCACTGTTGATTCGATTGCGATAAAACTTTGTCAAATTATAGCTTGCACTTTCCGCGAAGAATAATGGCATAGTACAATGTGAATGGGTGTTTCTGTTGCATATAGACGCTCCTTGATGATGATTTTGTGCGTTGCTGTTGACTCAAGCGCTCCTGAACAGAATCTCTACACATCCCGCTGCACCCTCAAGTATTAAGGGGCGTCTTCACTGCATATCCTACCCCTGCGTTTGCTCTGAATCATCAGCCGCAATTATTACTTGAACGTTATATCAATCAAGAATATCAAATTTATCCAAGACAGTGTCATAGCGAAAGGAATTCCCAAACTTCAGGAAGAACAATTTAACAAAAGAATATTTCACAAGTATGTCCAAACTAGGAAGAATAGAGCCCCATATTCGCGAGAAAATATTTCATCTATTAACATTTTTGCAGAGCGTAGGTAAAATGTGATTTACAATCACCTGGCCAGTACCTTACGAAATCTAATACATTGCAATAGCGAAACATTACCGGTCTATTAGCTATTAATAAGAGAGTTACGTTTCTGTATATTGATATTTTTTACTAAAAAAGAGTCTGCAAAATAAAGCAATAAAAAACACGTGCGCTCTCCGCCGACGTGTTCGTGCACTGAGCTCACACGTCTTAACCGCAGCGGGCGAGTGCGTGGGCGAGTGCGTGGGCGAGTGCGTGGGCGAGTGCGTGGGCGAGTGCGTGGGCGAGTGCGTGGGCGAGTGCGTGGGCGAGTGCGTGGGCGAGTGCGTGGGCGAGTGCGTGGGCGAGTGCGTGGGCGAGTGCGTGGGCGAGTGCGTGGGCGAGTGCGTGGGCGAGTGCGTGGGCGAGTGCGTGGGCGAGTGCGTGGGCGAGTGCGTGGGCGAGTGCGAGTGCATGGGCGAGTGCGAGGGCGGAGTGTTCCGCGAGGTGAAGCGGCGCCCGCAGTCGCCCGCGGCCATCGATTCTCCGCGCGGTGGCCGGTGGCCGCGGCAGCGGGCGCGTGGGAGGGGCGGGGGGCCGCCCCCCAAGGGGGGGGGGGGGGGGGGGGGGGGTAGCGGGGGTGGGCGGATGACGGAGGGGTGGGCGAGGTGGCAGGTGAAGTGGCAGGAGAGCTGTTGAATAGGCGCCGGGCGAATTAGCGAACGAATCACGCTTTAGGGGGATATGTGAATTAACGTTTTCTTTTTTTTTTTTCTTTTTTGTCACTTCATTTTACTTCTATATTATTGTTATTATATATGATGAATCTTGAATGATTGGTGGAACAACTTTGGGAATTTATATTATGATCCAACGCAGTACAAACTTGTTTCTAGCACACATACTCAATAAAGTTTGAATTTACCATATTTACGCGAATTAATGCGCCATCGTATCTAATGCACAACCCATATTTGTAACTTAAAATTATTCAAGAAGATTTTGTATTGAATGTAATGCGCATCAATGACAATAATAGGTATGATATTTTATTGATATTTATATAATCCAACAAAGGATTTATTGTGTACATAATTATCATTCTAAATGCTTTACTGCATTACTGTTAACTGCTTTGCCCTTTAATGTCCTATAATCATAAGATTTTCATCTGTTTGCCCTCCATATTATAACTCAATAGGCTAATGATAAACGAAACGAAGATGAATTAAAAACTCCAGGAATCTATTGTGACGTAATAATAAAAAAATGAAGTTGTGGCGTTCTACGGAACGGATTTGCACTCAAATCTAATGAGCCATCGATTGTAATACGCACCACTGTGTTGAGTACAGCATTTGGTCAAAATGTGTGCATTAGATTCGTGTAAATACGGTAGTTATACGTTGTTTTTACTTTGGTTTCCAAAAAGAATAAAAAGTAAGTTTTATCTTCCCTGTATAGCCCAGAATTATTTTCCCACGCTGAATATTGTATTTTTCTCACTAAATTGTCAATATTATCTCTAAGATGCTGTAAACACTTAGAACTATCCGTGTGCTGGAATTAAAATCGGGAATTTTCTGGCATTTGTAAAGGTTGGCTTATTGCTAGATTTGATCACCCTAGATTCCTTAGGAACAACACCACTTTCGAGATTAGTAAAATAATTGTATGGCCATCCGCGAATCAAAACGTAAATTACACTAGTTCGTCGCGAGAGCACTATGTATGTCATGACTGTGGCCAATGCGGAGCTAGCAACAGTAACTGCCGATATGTCCGGTAGGAAGGTTGTAGTATCTCGCGTGCAGAACGGCCTAGGCTCAATGGCGCGTCAACCGAATGTTCACTCCAAATTGGAGATGCGTTTGTATTGTCAAGCACATTTAACCGGTTGCGTAAGGCAATCAAAGACAAGCGGCGGGGGAAATCGAGCGCCGGTGTAATTTTGTTGCACGATAACGGAACACCTCACACGACCCGCCAAATGCCCGAACTGCTACAGCGATTCAGGAGGGAGATATGATAACATCCTCTCTTGAGTCCAGACTTAGCTCCATGCAATTACCATGTGTTCGGTAAGCTGAAAATGATCTCGATGGACGACGATTTCGATGAAGAGGCGAAAGAAGCTGTTTCCAAATAGTTACCTAGTCCTGAAGGTGTTTTTTATGCATCCCGAATCGAAAAGTTGGTTGAACGTTCAGAGAAATATTTACAGTCTCTTGGAGACTAGGTGGGAAAGTGAATATTCTAGGGGCATTCTGTAATTAAAGAGGCAAGTTGGTCGGGACAAAACAGGACTTTCCCTACGTTTCAATATAATCCTCACCAACATTTATGCATTTCTCCCAATGGGTTACCAGCTTTTTAACAACGACAGCAACCGACCCATTTCGTCGATAATTTCACAGCTTTGTTGAACAGTGTGAGGACGTGTGTTGTCTTGCTGGAGAATCACGCCTCTCCTCTTGAGATTCACGTTTCTCTCTTAAGGCTGGATTCGCCTTGTTCAATAGCATATCTGTGTAGTTTCGGCTGTTTATTGTACGCTGTTCATCGTGATCATCACAAAAAAACGCACCTACAAGTCCCTAAACACCGTCCACATGACTTTTCCTGCTGATGTGGCCAGAACGGTCACTGAGTCTCGACCACATTTGAACTGTTCTACTCACTTGTAAAAATTCTCGCGCTTCATACAACGTTTACCACACACTTTCGTCATTCTATAGAATATATTAGCAGTTTTTTTTCATATTCAGCAAGGAAAAAACGAATCGCAGAACGTTGTTCAACCAATGTCAAATTGTTAGATCGACCATCATTCGACCATCATTCGACCATCATTCAACCATCATTCAACCATCATTCGACCATCATTCAACTTAATTTCGAGGTTATGAACACAATAATGCTAATCACTCAAATGGTGAGGGCTCATCCCAGTGATGCCAACTTACAATTTACTTTATTATTATTATTATTATTATTATTATTATTATTATTCACGATTATTCCCATTTAAAGAGAGCGTTTGAACTTGAGTTCCTTTATGATGATTGTTTGTGTTTTCTCTGGGCCCATATTTTCTTCATGTGTTCACTATGTTGTTTCTTCCGCTCTGCTGTCCATTTACATCCTGGCCTCTTCTTGCTTTCGGTTTCAAATGTATGTTTTTGATGGTGTTCCTGAATTCTTTTCTATTTTCTGCATCATAACGTGTGCTTGTCTTAGATCCTCCTCGACTTCTTTAATCCATTTTGTTTTTCCCCTGCCTGAGTTGATGACTATGAGAATCCGTTTTGAAATTCTGTTTTCATTCATCCTATGAATATGTCCGTAGAACTGCATTCTTCTTTTTCTGAATGTGTCCGTAATCTTATCAGTGTGCTTATAAATTTCTAATGTGGGCCTCTTCATCCAAATCCCTTGCTCTTGTACCGGTCCAAAATTTTTCTGAGAATTTTCCTTTCTTGCTTCTCTATTTCTTTTATTTTTGATTGACCACCGATTTGTGTCGTTTCAGCGGCATATAGTGCCTCAGGAAGTACGACAGTGTTATAATGTCTTAATTTTGCGTTAATGGATATGGACTTTTTGTTGTAATAGTTCCATGTGAGTTTGTATGCTCTCTGCAATTTTCTTATTCTCTCCTCATTGGCCCTTAGGTTGATCCCTGATGGTTGGATGATTTCTCCTAGATATTTAAAATGCGGCACTTGTATGATTGTCCCGTAGGTTGTTTCGATAGGCAGTT
The DNA here is from genome assembly GCA_964035755.1 of Teleogryllus oceanicus. NCBI lineage: Eukaryota > Metazoa > Arthropoda > Insecta > Orthoptera > Gryllidae > Teleogryllus > Teleogryllus oceanicus. The sequence goes on along the minus strand of CAXIVR010000012.1, from coordinate 26,422,261 downwards.
TGTCTTGTGGCACTCTTTCTATGTATTGTGTTTTCTCGTACGAAATTTGAAGACCAGTTTTATGTGCAATTTCGTGTAGTTTCTCTATGGCGTCTGTGGCCTCTTTTCTATTATTTGTGAGAATTGCGAGGTCATCCGCAAAGGCTAAGCATTTCACATGGAACCTATTCTCTTTTTTTATACCAATTTGGATACCTTTAACTTCTTTTTCCCAAGTCCTGATAATTTTCTCGAGAAGGATATTAAAAAGCAACGGCGAAAGTCCGTCACCCTGTCGCAGTCCAGTTTGGATCTGAAATGGTTCGGAAACTTCCCCCATGAATTTAACTTTGGAAATTGTGTTAGTTAAAGTTTGCCGGATGAGTGTTTTTGTCTTTCTGTCGATACCGAATTCTTCTAGTGTGTTGTAGAGTGTTTCCCTGTCTATTATTATTATTATTATTATTATTATTATTATTATTATTATTATTATTATTATTATTATTATTATTATTATTATATTTACTGTTGTTTTAACTTTCATTCATCTTTCAACTATCGTTAAAATGTTGGGATGGGATTCTGGTACTCAAGAAAACCTGCGCATGTAACCTTCTCCCCCATACGTCATACACAGTTTTTTCTGTTTTTGACCAAATAAATCAAATCAAATCAAATCAAGTCCTAAAATAACCAAACTTGTTTTTTCTCCATACCAATTTGCCTCTTAATTATTGAAGGACCTACGTACACTGTATGTTGTGATAGCCGTGTAGGCTACGTGTGGGTGGTTTCATAACTGGGAAGTGTAACGTCCTTTTCGCTCCGCCGTCGCCCGTGGGGCGGGCCCTGGGCTGGCTGCGTGCGCCGCGCGGGGGGCAGCGCTTCGCCACGGCCAGCGGAGCGCCGACGCCAATAAATGCGCCTCTGCCGCCCAGGAGCACGCGCGGAGCGGAGTGGCGGCCCTGCAGCCGGACAGCGCGCCGCGCCGTGCACATTCACAATGCAAACGCAAACATGAGCCTCACACATACACGTAAACATTAACCTACCGGGAGCGGTAGCTCGGTCATCATCATCAGTGCCTCATCAACTGATGGCACTGCAGCGCCTGTGACCGGGAGGTCCTAGGTTCGAGTCCAGACGGTGGCAGGATTTTCGTCAGTAGCTTTTCAGCTAGGTCGAATTTAGTCGCTGTCTGGAGGAGAATTCTAACGTCCGGCTGCTCTGATCGGTAGTTTTCTGTGGTTTCTCTGAACAACACTTGGCGGAGTACCCTAACAAATGGGCCACGGACCGCGCGCGTTTTTCCTTCTTTTTCCTTGTCCTATCGTTTTCCCCTTACAAACACACTTACACTAACATGCACTACCACATATTCCGGGAGACCGGTCGGGAGCTTAGAGCTTGTCTCCGCTGGGGCGGAGTGCCATGTTAGTAGATTTACTGCATGTAAAAGAAATTTGCGTGGTCAGATGGAAGAGCAGGCCTCATGGCCTGAGTCTCGCCACGTAAAATTAGGCATTCATTCATTCATTCATTCATTCTCTTGGTGAACCAAGAACACGGTTTGTCTGTTGAAAGTGTGTTATCTCTTGCTTTGAGTCATTGGCAGGCGGAATGGCGACCAAGGCTCGTCGGCACCTTCCGCAGTCTGACCCGTCGCGGCACTCGTACTTCCAACCTCCTGATAGGTCTGCGGACCAGTATATCAGATCCTGCATGGGTTGTTTCTATTCAAACTCACAATCACAACAGGATATCAGTAGACCTCACAACAATGACAATAGACGAAACGGTAGATCACAAACTCTCATTAAGAAGAACAAAAATACATCTTCAGCGCTAACCAAACGTCAGTAATCTCGACCTATAGATACTCGGGTTTGACTTTTTTTATGTTTATTTCATTTGCACTTTTGAGAAATATTTTATTCATATATTATTGCATTAAAGCCCGCGGTTTCTACAGATTTCGACACTCCCCAGTTGTGAGAACTGGAAGCCCAGCTCTAAATGAACTCTCTCCTGAATTCGGAGTCGCGTCACAATTCCTAGAGCTGTCGCCCATTTGCGCGGCCCCGATGTCCCGCGCCCCTATCTTATTTATTCGCCCACTTCGCCCTCTACCTCATTCCCCTCCCCTCTTCCTGCCTTCGCCTCTTCCTGCCAGTCCCTTCCCCGCATTTATCGGCTCCTCTTTGCACGCGTTCATATTTAACTGTTTAAAATTGGGCCGACGGCGCCACAGGGAATATTTTAGGAGGAGTTAAGCCCAGCGTATCGCAAATGAACCGTCCTCTTCTTTCTTTAATCATCGGCAACAAACAGCGCTGAGCTCTAATTACCCATTTGTGTAAATAAAAGAGTGACGCAGGCGGGTGGTTGAGCGGGGATTTTTTTTTTGTGCGAGGGTTTTCCCCGCGACGCTCTCCATCTCTGTCGCTCTCCCCTCCCCTTCCCGCCCCTCCCCCTACCCCTCCCTCCTCTGCCAAACCCGCAGTGTCCCCCTGTCCTAGTCCTCCACCCTCGATCATGACCCTCCTCCCGCTATCGCCCGCGAAATGCCACCTCATTTGTATTCCCTGTCCATCTGTGTCGGTTGCATTTCATCTGTTGATTCCAGTGTGGCTACCGACTCTTCAAGGTTCTGTCGTGACGTCTCCGCGTTATAGTCGCAACGAACAGCGCTGTTCCGTTAGCACTTAACGCCTCCGAGTTTTTGTCCACAATCGCATTGTTTTCTTAACTCTTCTTATTCTTGTTCCAACGATCTTTCTTTTATTCTTCCTTTATTTCTATCTTTCATCTTCTCTTTTTCGTTTGTGTCTATTTACATTCTTTTCTTTCTTCCTTCCTTCCTTTCTTTCTTTTCTCTTGCCTTTGCCTCTATCTTACTCTTTTCGTATTTCGAATTCGTAATAGAAGTAGAGGACTCTGTGGGGTGCGTCGTGAAAAGTTTGTAAGACGAAAGAAAGGTATCAAGGGAGTTGGGTGGGACACGTTTTGAAGGGTGAATAAAACAACTAGAGGTACAGATAATGGATGTTGTTTTGAGGTTTTTCAAAAAAAAAATGAAAATAGATAATTGTGGGGAGTGAGTAGTTAGATACTATTGCAGAATTGTGGATGACAACAATACTTGTTATCACGTTCAGACGGGATCTAGATCTTCGGGAATGAGTTGCGAAGTGTGGCTGAGCGAGTTAAGGCGGAGTGAACTGTAGCGGCGCGGGGTGGGACAGAAGAAATGAGGCGGGGAGAGGAAGGGTTGTGCTCTGCCATTCGATTCAGAAAACGGCTGGGCTAGATGACGGCAGAAGACTCTGCGAGACTTGGCATGGTATGACGTGGCAGGACGGGGCGTAGCATGGCGTATCGGGTCTTGGAATGGCATGGCAAGGTCTGACGTGACATGGCGAGATGTGGTATGGCTTTGCGAGGTCTAGTGGCATGGTGAGACGTGGTATGACTTGGCGAGGTCTGGATGATATGGCGAGACGTGGTATGGCTTGGCGAGGTCTGACATAATATGGCGAGACGTGATATGGCTTGGCAAGGTCTGACGTGACATAGCGAGACGTGTATGGCTTGGCAAGGTCTGACGTGACATAGCGAGACGTGGTATGGCTTGGCGAGGTCTGGTATGATATGGCAAGACGTGGTATGGCTTGCAGGTCTGGCTGATAGGCGAGACGTGGTATGGCGTGCGAGTTCTGACATGACATGGTCGCGTGGTATGGCATGGTGGCGGGGTGCGATTCATATCATGTCGGGGCGAGGGTCAATGCTGGGCACGGAAATGCGGAGCAACGGCGAGGCGGGGCTATCGCGAAAAGGCCCAGCGGGGCAGAGAACAGCAGAGCGGAGGCGTGGCAAGAGCGGAGAGAAGGAAGCGGGGCAGAGAACGGCAGGGCAGGGGCGTGGCAGGAGCGCAGAGGAGCGTGGTGGAGCAGAGAACAGCATGGCGAGGGCGTAAAGAACGCGGGCGGGGGCGGGCAGAGAGGGAGGAGCGGGGCGTGGCAGGAGCGCGAGGGGCGGGGGGGCAGAGAACGGCAGGGGGGGTGGCAGGAGCGCAGAGGAGGCGGGCAGAGAACGGCAGGGCAGGGGCGTGGCAGGAGCGCAGAGGAGCGGGGCGGGGCAGAGAACGGCCGGTCGGGGGGCGTGGCAGGAGCGCCGCCGAGGCGGGTCGCGCGCCGCCTGCGGTGAGCGGGGCCGCGGCGCGGCGCGCGCCCGGAGGCTTCGGTCCGTTTGAGGCGCGACCGCGGCGTCGCGTGGCTGGCGCTTTGACGCCCGCGGCTGCCCTCGCTCGGCGCCGTGGGAGCGCGCAGGTGGCCGCGACGCACCGCACCACATCGTCAACCCCCAACGCCCTGGGCCTCCAACCTCAGTTGCTACGTACAATGTGGTGTGTAGTTAACGGCTAAAGTCCAAACTATAGCTTATTTGCAAATTAACCAGTTAATATACATACGGAGGCGTCCAGAAACAACTGACCCCAGGTCTGTACTTATTTGAGGCTCCGAGTTTTTTTTCATACAAAAGGAATTAAAATATATTTATTTCTAAACAAAATTTAAAGCTGTAAGTTATTTATGATGCATGGAGAAATTAATTCAGTTTATGAATGAATAAGGAGGCAGATTTTTGATTGAAATACGGGGCCTCTGAGGATCAACTTTCTCTGCCCCTGAGTTTCTCTGGGCGTCTCCGTTTACATAGACAATTGTTCAAATATTTGGGATAGAGCTGTATGAAAGGTGAAGAACTGGTCTTTCTAAACATCATCTCGATAACGTTGGTAATGATCATAGGGCGTGAGTAACAGTAAGGATATTGTGAGTGTAACGTTTTCGCGAGGACTGTTTTGGCATAACATAAAAATGCGTCAGAAATTATGCTATGCACAGTCTCAAGGTTGGTTTATGTAAATCGCCAAGTCTGGCTGCTGGAGCTTGCCTCCGCGAGTCAGAAATGCATAACAAAGCGTCAACCTAAATATATAGTGAAGTAAGGTATCGTGTAAACGGTAATTTACGATTGTCACAAGGAAACTGGAGACCATACAACTTTTCTCTCGCGAGCTTTATACACTCTAACCTGCACACACGTTATTTCATTCTGTCAGATATTACGTTGAACTTATTTTTACTTTCTGTCTGACATTTCGCGTCACAGTACCGTACTTCATCTACCCTAGCCACCTCATGTTGGCCAACGTGCACTCCAAGTTGCTCAATTCTGAAGTGGAGAATTGGAGACTTGGAGCTACTTCTGACTTTATCCACCCATTTCGAGTATTGTAACGAATAACTGTCATTTTTTCAAAGTGGCCACGTTCGTACTTTACCCTAAAAATCCGATATTTATTATCACGTCCGTGGCACAACAGACTATATGTGTAGCCTTAAGAACTGTATCTTGTGCCTCGCAAGTCCTGGGATGGATTCCATGGTGATTTTGGGATATTGTGTAAGTTATGTTGAGGTCTGGCGTGGATTACATTCAGCGTAGCGGGGAAACCGCGAAGAACCGTGTACTATAATCTGAATCATCCCCTTAATTAGAAGATCGATGAAGAAAAGACGATTTTTGGAATGGGTGCGAAGGGGTATATTTGTACAGTTACAAGAGAAAAAATTAAGTTACTGACTTCTAACGACGCAAAACATTCGCCGCACTTTTAGGACGGATTTTCTTCTCCATTCGTGGAGACCACGCAATCATAAAAATAGTTTTCTTATTCTCGTAAGACTGACGAGTTTCAATGAAACCACCCAAACTTGAACACGTAAGACGTGTATTACATAATATTCCGGGCTTCCATGAACCATTTTGCCGTATTTCTGTTCACAATTTCCAGATTTTGTCGTTTGAAACTGGTTTACCATCAGTGGCGTACAGTCAAAAGACCTTGAATCTAGTTGCTATCTTCATCTACATTCGTACTCGTATAGTAGGCATAGAAATTCATTCCATTTAATTTCCAGTGTTTCCTATCTTTACTTTGTGAAATGGCCCTTTCGTCGTTCCTCATGCGACGATGTTTTCCCTCATCGCATTACTATGCAAATAAAGCACGACAGTATGAACCAAAATTTTCCAAACCACAGACATACAATAATATGATTCTCAAACTCAGGTATCCTCTCCTACAAGTTAACGAAATTAGTTTCCTATTTCGCCGCTCATATAAAAGTTTACCTTGCCGTTGTGTCTAGTCGAAAACATGAACATTATTTTCGCCCACGTGGACTGGAAAACTTTGGCACTGTCTGGCGGTCGGGGAGGCTGCGCCGGCGGTCGGACGTAATCGAATGAAGTCTCACTTTGTTGCGCGGTTTTTATGCTAATACGCAGGCCGCGCTGCTGGAGCCGTCGCTCACATCGAGGCTTTACGAGGTTTGTCGCATTCCCGTCTCTTAGGAGAGGGAACTCATTCGTTGGGACACAGCTTCTGCGAAAAGCCCTCCAGGTGAGGTTTGACCTATTAGGTTGGGTCTTTTATTTCCGTTTTGTTAAGGGGTCAATATCAGCGGATTCGTCCCTAGAGCTCGCAGGTTCAATGTGATGTTTAAAAGTTGAATATTTATTGGAAAAAGTATATAATGGGCAAAATATTATTAATTACAAGGATTTTTTAAAAATGTTATTTCCAGTACAAAGTGTGTGTAAATGTTGGTCGTTACTAATGAACTATAATTTTAAAAAATTAAAAATTATAAAAATATATAGTATCAGTTTGAACTATTGGAGCTCTTGCGATGATATCGCACAAAAGGAGAAGATACAGCACAAATTTTCAACATATACACAACATGGAAAATCGAATCCAAGACATCTCGTTCCGTAATACTCAGGCCAAAAGAAATGAGGAGGTTTAAAAATTTGGCCACAATACACTAACTATTCACTGTGAACAAAGTTAAACTTGTTTCTGAAAACGTAATTAAAATGTTTTTTATTGCTAAGATCTATGCACGTATGAACTACACCAGAAAACCCTGCTGACTATATTAATTTAAAAAATGTAATACATCACATTTACTAATTGTGAGCACTGATTATTATTGCAAAGGGACATATGTTTCAAACGATTGCTGCACGCTGCGGTGGTACATTACTAATTTTTGCATTTAAAACACAAAAAATCAAACTTAAAAAAATTCTATTTTTCTTTCACTAATTGTAACCTCACACTCGCGCACGCTTCCTCGCACTACATCAACATCTCCTTGAAGAAGGTCTTGTCTCAACCAAACCTCTCAATGGTCAAATGACACTAGATAAACGTTAATTTATTTTCTTTCCGACCCTTTCCTCTTCTCCCCTTTCTTTTGTGTCTATATTATCATGTTATCATTCTCTGATAATTTTTTGTAATCAAAGTTCTAAAATACTTTCTTGAGGGCAGTTGGTATGTTCGCTTGTCTTTAGGACCTTCTGCATTTATTCAAACCATTTGCTGTACTCTGCCCTTGAAAATTATTTTATAGAATCGATTTGTGTTTATGTATACTTGTCACATTCATTATTAATTCTGTGTTCGACACTCGAATAATTTTGTTAGTGAGGTAAAAGATTCTCAAAATTTACGATAGTTCGATTTATGTCTTTGCTGTAATTATATATCGATTCTAACAATTAAAATTTAGAATACGTTTTTCTTGGGTAAAGCTTATATTTAAATTCAGTTAAAGTAAGTAATTATTCTAAATCCCCTCTCTCCCTCTTGAAAATACATTTTAATGGATGCTAGGATGTTGAAAAAGTAATAATTAGTTATAAATTTTCGAGAGTCATAAAACACAAAATCTCGAATATACAAGTTAATAGTGAGTGAAATTCACCACGGACTTCCCAACAAAATGAGCCAAATTCCATATAAGATGAAACCTCTAAGTGACAATGGTGAATTTAACACGAATCCAAAGCCACTTCCATGAAATTATGATGCAAATGCTCAAAATCTTAATCATCTTAATCTTCGTGAGTTCTATGAGTAGTTACCATTCACTAAAACGTTCTCGCAATCGATGCCGGTAATTGTGGGTTTTGTGCTTCGGAGACCTTATTATCAGACTCGCCGCTTTATGTTTCGTTTTCCTACAGCATATAAAACGCAAACCATTACCTAATGGATACCAGTATTAAATATGCTACCACGAAAGTATACTGTCTCGTATACATGAAACATACACTTTCGAGCTTAGTATACATCCCTATAAACTTTATGGACTAATTTGTGTTTACCCGTCAAGAGAAATAAAGGCAAACGCGTAGGCCATTTACTGTACTAAAATGTCCGACCGCACTCGGTAAATATTAGTGTTAACGGGCCACAGTGGCCCTCCTTTAGAACGTCGTTATCCATTATTACGCAGCCATTCGGCCTGCGCGTGGATTAGACCCCGACGAGTCTTTGGTGATGCAGGGCTCGCTTCGTGTCACCCAGCCGCCCAGCTGCGTCCCAGCGCCGCTCCGCCTAGAAACGGCCCCAAAACGCGTGGGCGAAGCTGCAGCGACAAGGCACATGAATTATAACTAGGGGGCGGATTTCAAATAAATATCTTTTTTTTTGTTTTCAGTTTAGAAAAATGCCGTTTAGTGTAGAAATTAATTTTATGTTATGACAAAAGAAAATGACCCATTTTTAGTGGTCATTGTTTTGCATTATTTGTCAATTTCATCAATTTTTGTCCTTTTTTTCGTCATTTTTAATGCATTTTTTCTGAGTTCATAGATTTTAATGTCATTTTTAATTACATGCTTCAAATAATGTTTACGAGATGCAACAAATGTTCTTCACAAGATTACTCAGTAGCCTATTCGATTTGTTCGCTCAGAAATTGTTACGACGGCCGTTCTATGTAATTCTTGTGACGTATATCAGCGCCATTGCTGGTTCGGCCGATTTCGGGATAACTAAAGACAGAGATTTCCTGGTAAAGAAAAGTCGAAACCAAAAATTTGCAAGCTGAGTTTACTCGAACGAATGGAAGAAGCCTCAATTACATGAGTATCGTATCCAACATATTGAGTTGTTAATCCGAACTGGTTTCGATAAGATTTTTTACGTAATTTTTCTTTAGTTTTAGGGCATTTTTAAAGCATTTTAAACGCATTTTATTGATCGTTTTGAGCGATATTTTAGGTCATCAAAACCCTTCCCCTTATAACACTAATGAATTTATAGTAATTTGAAGACAGGAAGGGTACTTGTCATGTAATGTTCGCTATGAAAATGCCTCCATGGAATGATGTTTTTTTCGAGAGGGCGTAAATCGAACTGAATTTCAAAATTGTGGAGAGCGTTTAATATGTATATGTCTTACACGTTGATGAAGAAACGCTACTAATATCTTCATTGACTGTTTGCAACTTTATGCACAAGCAAAAAATGCACATGTATAAGTAAATGCTTTAATTTCATTCATAATGAAAATGTCTTAATTGTAATGCAGACATGTATAAAGAACTACTTCATATATCAGTGAAATCAAACTTTTAAACTTCGAGACAATCTGAAACGATGCGTTTCCGAAATTAGTTCATTTATTCACTAGTGAGTTTTGACATTGGATATTATTTTTCGTAAACTAGTTGCGGTACCTGTCGTGGCCGAGCCGTGCCATGCTGGAATTGAGCTGGCACAACAGAATTGATCCGATAACCAAACTTGCACTAAAACAACAAATTAACCATTGAATATTCATACTAGGTGTATATTCTCACAGTGGAAAATTCTCGCTTGGTAACTAGTAGCAGAAGAACAAGATACTAAAGGCGAGTAGGTGCTTGCCTTTCATCTTTTATCATTTTATTTTTTGATACTGAGCTTCATATGTGCAGTTAGTTTAGAAACCAACATCACATGTCGTTTTTTAACTTAAACATTAATCTAAAATAAAATGGGTTGAAAATAGTGGACTAAGAAAACATTCTAGGCAATAATGTGAATTACATTAGTGATTAAAGAATTAGTAAATCAATGCAATCCTTGCCAAAACTCTCGTTTGTCTCATAAACGCCTGCTTCACGCACTTGTATGCGCGAGCTCTGCGATTCATCGGATTGATGCTCCGCCTAGAATTTCTCCAAAACGCGACTTGAACGCTTGATTGATTTTTTTCGTGTTTCCGGGTGTTTCGGTCATTAGTCCCGTTAATGTAGTGCATGTTTTTCTCTCGGGAAGTGGCGGTGATATTCCCCCGCTGGATGGCGAGATCCGGCACCGACCTACCGTCGGCTAGTGGGGTTTCCCTCTAACCAGGACTCTCCCACCAGCGGGGCACCGCCCCAGCCGGGACAAGCTCCAAGCTCCCCACCGGTCTCTCGGAATATGTGGTAGTGTAGTGCATGTTCGTGTAAATGTGTTTGTAAGGGGAAACGATAGGACAAGGAAGAGAAAGGACAGAACGCGCGCGGTCCGTGGCCAGTTTGGAAGGGTACTGCTCCGGCATTCGCCTGATGTTGATCGGAGAAACCACGGAAAACTACCGATCCGAACAGCCGGCCGCTAGAATTCTCCTCCAGACAGCGACTGAATTCGACCTAGCTGAAAAGCTAGTGTCGAAAATCCTGCCGCCATTAGGACTCGAACCTAGGACCTCCCGGACAGAGGCGCTGCAGTGACATTTGTTGATGCATTGAGCTACCGCTACCGCTACCGCCGCGACCGGCCACTTGAACGAACGTGTGCACTGTACGTAGTGGAAACACCATTGAATCTGCTGCACCATTGAATCTGCTGCATTCCGCCACCTACGTTTCGAGAAACGGCGGTGGCGGAATTTGGACATTTTTGGAGACCAGTGGTGAGTTTAGTTTTGACCAGGTTTGGACTGTGCACCACTGGGGGAGATAGGTACCAGAAAGAAGAAAACCCGCAAGCCATAGAGTCCGTTTGTATGTTATGATTGATTGATTTTTAGTGATTCTGGGTGCATCAACTGCTAAGTCCTGTAAGTGTAATGCGTGTTTTTCTCGTCGAAAAGTGACGGTGATCTTCCCCTGCTGGATCCGGCGCCGACGTACCGTCGGCTAGCGGGATTTTCCCTAACCAGGACTCTCCCATCTGTGGGTCATCGCCCCAGTCGGGTCAAGCTCTAAGCTCCCGACCGGTCTCCCGGAATATATGGTAGTGTAATGCATGTTAGTGTAAGTGTGTGTGTAAAGGGAGAGGATAGGACAAGGAAGAGGGATAAGGGCGCGGCCATGGCCCGTTTGTTAGGTTACTGCTCCGGCATTCACCTGGGGTTGAGCGGAGAAATGACGGAAAACCACTGATAAGAGCAGCCGGCCGCTAGAATTCTCCGCCAGACAGTGTCTGTGTTAATCCATGCTGATAAGCTAGTGTCGAAAATTCTGCTGACGTGGGGACTCGAACCTAGGACCTCCCGGTCACAGGTACTGCAGTGACCGCAGTTGATGCCCTGAGCCACCTCTCGCAGTATCCTATGTATCTTATGTATCATTGCGGGGGGGGGGACATTGCCATCTTTTTTTATATAACACGAAGTGCACTGACGGGACTTATTATCAAAGAGGTTATCACGTCCGGAATCAAATGTGCACGTGCCATTAATGAATCTGCATTGAATTAAGCTTGAAATAAAACCCAAAGAATAGAAGATGAATGCGATGTGAGGAAGACGACCCGACATGGAGAGTATGTTTGTATATCTGTCTATACTGGCACATCAGCTGCTTACGGGCCTATGGTTTAAGGGGTTCGTGGGCGTAATGTATTAAGGGGTACGTGTCCGTCATTTTACGCAAATGCATTCCAAGCATCATTTTTCAGACGAGAGCCCTTTAATTCGGGATCTGTCCCATTCACTCCAACTAGCAAACAAATTACGGAATATCACTTAATCATTATTTCCGTTTGATGGGCGTGTATCACAATAAATGAAGATTTCATCGTGGGCTTTTCAAAAGTGGTGCTCCGAGTTATTAATTTGCGTGGGACGTACGCATTCGTTTTGCGGTAGTTTTTCATGCTAATTACAGGCGCGCCATTGCATATCCGCTTTATGCCCTCCCTTCATTGCCCAGTAAATAAGCATTATGAGCAACAGTTTGCGAGGAGAGAGGTTCGAAGCTGGCGGTCAAATATTAAAAACAAAAATTTTAAACACCGAGAAATCGATCTGATAATAATACTTGGTTGTCGTTAGAAAATAAAGGTCCTCCGAATTGTATACTCATTAAGGAACGGTCACTTCGGTTGGAGGTAAGAGTTATTGTTTACTTCTCAAAATAAAATCAGTGAAATAGTTGCCACATTTTACAGTTTACAGCTCTACGTATCCTTTTTTCTATCCTGACCACTTCTCAGCATCATTCAAACCCTTTTACCTTTTCGTAGGTGTATAATATTTAGAGGGATACAGACCTTCGAAATGAAGATATTCGCGAATATTACCTTTCATAGGGTACAAAGAATACGTTTTCAGGGGTTATTCATCCACCCTGCCTTTCAACCTGTACGACCCCTGCTGTTTCCAAATGGCACGATGACTAATCTGCGGTGAGAAGTTTTTGTTATGATTGGATTTGTATTTCATGCGTACATCTTTTATCAATCGCGCCCCGAGCGAGAGAGATATCAATTGAGCTCTGAGCGAGAGAGCAGAGAGGAGGAGGAGGAGTCCAGAACGAGGGACGGGCAGTCTTGGGCGAGGAAGACGATATGGGGAGCGAGAGGGCTCGGGGCGGGGACCCCTCACCTTTTCTCTTGTGAGAGTAAAGGTGAAGGGTTGGGAGATTCTGACGAAGGCAGCTGGAAAAGTGGGAGTCCATTAGGAGGGATTGTTGGGAACGGGATTGTTGGGAACAGGGATTGTTGGGAGCAGGGATTGTTGGGAGCGGGATTGTTGGGAGCAGGGATTGTTGGGAGCGGGGATTGTTGGGGCAGGGATTGTTGGGAGCAGGGATTGTTGGGAGCAGGGATTGTTTGGAGCAGGGATTGTTGGGGCAAGGGAGGCTTGGGAGCGGGGGTTGTTGGGAGCGGGGGTTGTTGGGAGCGGGGGTTGTTGGGAGCGGGGGTTGTTGGGAGCGGGGATTGTTGGGAGCGGGGTTGTTGGGAGCGGGGGTTGTTGGGAGCGGGGGTTGTTGGGAGAGGGATTGTTGGGAGCAGGGGTTGTTGGGAGCAGGGGTTGTTGGGAGCAGGGTTGTTGGGAGCAGGGATTGTTGGAGCAGGGGTTGTTGGGAGCAGGGGTTGTTGGGAGCAGGGGTTGTTGGGAGCAGGGGTTGTTGGGAGCAGGGATTGTTGGGAGCAGGGATTGTTGGGAGCGGGATTGTTGGGAGCAGGGATTGTTGGGAGCAGGGGTTGTTGAGAACAGGGATTGCTGGGAACGGGATTGTTGGGAGCGGGATTGTTTGGAGCAGGGATTGTTTGGAGCGGGATTGTTGGGAACAGGGATTGTTGGGGCAGGGATTGTTGGGAGCAGGGATTGTTGGGAGCGGGATTGTTGGGAGCGGGGGTTGTTGAGAACGGGGATTGTTGGGAGCGGGATTGTTGGGAGCGGGGATTGTTGGGAACGGGGATTGTTGGGAGCGGGGATTGTTGGGAACGGGGATTGTTGGGAGCGGGGATTGTTGGGAGCGGGGATTGTTGGGAGCGGGGATTGTTGGGAGCGGGGATTGTTGGGAGCGGGGATTGTTGGGAGCGGGGATTGTTGGGAGCGGGGGTTGTTGGGAGCGGGGGTTGTTGGGAGCGGGGATGGTTGGCAGAGGGGTGTGGAGGTCGTGGAGGAAAAAGCTGGAAGCATGGGGGTCCAATTGGAAGGAGCAGGGCGCCCTGAACGAGAGAGGAGAGGGATATAAAAGTGCTGAACGTTGAAGGTGATAGTAAAGCTCAGGGAGCGAGAGTCCCTCTGCGAGGGAAGACTGGTAGCGGGGATTGTGGGAAGAGGAAAGATGAGGTGGTTGTGAGGTCCTGGGGTGCTGGGCGAAGCGCAAATGCGAAACTGGGCCCCGCGCCTCGCCACCTGCGCCCTCCCGCTGGCCCTGGGCGGCAGTGGCGCCATCTGCGCGGCTCCGCAGACCACTTACTCGGCTCCAGGCTGGGCCTCTCGCCCACGCAATCTCCCTTCATTCGTTTCCCTTTACTTGCTCTGTCTCTCTCGCTCTCGCTCTCGCTCTCTCGCTCTCTCGCTCTCTCGCTCTCTCTCTCTATCTATCTATCTATCTATCTATCTATCTATCTATCTATCTATCTATCTCTCTATCTCTCTATCTATCTATGTATCTATCTATCTATCTATGTATCTATCTATCTATGTATCTATCTATCTATCTATCTATCTATCTATCTATGTATCTCTCACTCCCTCCCTGTCTTTCTTTCTCTGTCTCATCGTTCTCTTTGTTCTGTAATGAGAGCGTTCACAATGAACGATTCTACTCGACCGCCTGCGCCGAAGCACTTTCGTATCTTCATTACGTTCTGAACATGTTCTCTACATTTGCCTGTCTACTTTCAGTTTACTGTGTTCTGTCTCTTGTGTACTATCTGCTGTCCGCGAGCTCGTTTATCTTCTTTACGATTACGTCTTTCCCTATTTCAGCCAAGTCGAGTTCTTTTTGATTCCGAAGATTTTCCATCGGCATTGTGCGAAATTTTCGTATGCACTTCTGCTAGTTTCTAAACGTGTAATGACTCATTTGCCAGAAGAGGCTTAAAATAGAAATAAGAGTTACTTGTATGAGCAAGTGCTACCCAGCGGGTATGCGGAGGTGATCTCTAAATGAAAATTATATGAGTAATTGAAGGAGCGTAATAGTTGTCTAAGTCACGTTTGAAGAAAACCGGAAAAAATCAAGTTATAGTTGCGTAGTTTTGGGTAGAAAGCGTTGTGAAGAGAAAAACAGTGACTTCATTCTTAACTTTGTAAAAGAAAACTGGTCAATCCAACAATGTACAAATATAGTTCCCCTTCTTAGATAACACATGGTGTAAATAACTAATTTTTCATTGGAGGACGGGGTAGACCACTATGGCGCTCAGCACTTTAATTCTTCTCAGATCATTTAAACATTAATTTTAAAATATTGAAAAATAATGCGTATCGTTCGAATTTTAATTGTTTTTACTTTATTTAATATTTAGTGATTAATTCTTTTAATAGCTTTCTTCGCGTGAAAAGTAAATTTCACAAGGGGAACATATCTTTCCATCCTGTGATTTGAACCATCTCCTGGTTGTGTGTGTGTGTGTGTGTGTGTGTGTGTGTGTGTGTGTGTGTGTGTGTGTGTGTGTACACACCGTATCAGCTTATTTACCGGGGCCAAGAAATTTTCTGCACCATAGGTTTTTCTCTCCCCTTTGACATTGAGCAGCGAATTGTTTAGACTTCCAGATAGGGATCTGCCAGATCGATGCATGTTTTTCTCCATCGTGTTCAAATTTTCCATTGCTTGTTCTGTCAGTTAAAGGATTTCTTGCTGGAGCGTTCACCGGCCAATGCAGTCAGGCCTACATCAATTTTGTCAACATCACGTCTTAGTAAACCGACTTCTTGACAGTTGAAAATTATATAAACTAGTTTTTGCCACAAAATGTAGTGACCTCTTAGTTTTACACCTAACCGTTCATTAACTCAATGTCTCTGACACGAATGTAAGGTGATGTTTTAACTTAACTGCACCGTTCACTCGTCAGGTCAACTCGCTCAACATTCCACTCGCTTGCACCGTCTGACTTGTCCTTCAACACTCTCTATCCACTTAATTACGGTCTCGTTTGTCATACGTCCCGAGGTAATCACTCTCATGTCAGACACGTTTCTGTTTTCATGCTTCATGGACTTGCCTGCTGCTTCTCATTCTTGGTTTTAGTGCACTCAGATCTAATATGATTACACATACATCCCTTTCTTGCAGGATAGACAAGGATGTTTTTAATTTATCATGTTTCAGTGATTATTAAATTCTTTACATTGTTTCTTGTGCTGTTACTTTACATATTATTTTGAACTACTTTCACTTTCGAAATGCACTCTACCTTTAAAAACGTCCTCAATAATTCTTATCTTGGTGATGCTAATAAAATGTACCAGCATTATTATTAATAATAGAAATAATGCGTGTGAAAACAGTCGTAAAGACATCACTGAAGTGAGTTGTGTACCGAATGCTAATGATTCTTTTTCTTTCTCAACTTTCTGATTCTTCTTTTGATTTGCAGTATCAAATTGGTCTAAATTTTTTCCCGACTCTTAATTTATATTGTTCGTCAATTGCTAGTTAGTGAACTTCGAGAGATTGCTAATGTATAAGCTGATGGCGAAGGCAAATTTGAGTGAAACCTGTGATGAAAGATCCAATTAAGGCGAAATCGAATTATGATTGCTTCTTGAGAGGATTGTTACTTCATATACGTAAGAGTGGTTTGTTCAATTTAGACGTTCAATTTATACGTAAGAGTAGATTGTTCAATTGGATTTGCAGAGACCATACTACAGCTTATTCTCAAAATCAATGTGAGATAATAGAACGGATTCTAATCTATTACTGGCATTCACTACATAAATCATTTTAAGGTTTCGTATCACAATGGTATTTATGTAATCACAAGACTTCACACAATGGGGTAATAACCTCTGGTCAATTTAAGGGTGCATTTCTGTAGGATAGTAAACTAGTCCCATTACTAAGACCTGCACAATTCACATTTTTTGCATTACGTATTCTTTAAAACGTTACTTAGTTTTGTAATATATTATCTAAACCAACATCGTACTATCCATAGAAAAACGTCTGAAAACCAATATTTAATCGATTCTGGTTTCGTATTTCGCTTATTTCATAATAAAAGAAATAAAGTACAAGTTTAAACGATATTTCTGGAATGCTCCGAATCTCCAAAATATAAGTAAAATTATTTATAAATCAGGAAATTTTATTTTATTTTAAATAGTAGAAGTGAAATCTCAATAATGCAAATCTGAAGAGAAAAGGAAAGTGTGTGTGTGTGTGTGTGTGTGTGTATATATATATATATATATATATATATATATATATATATATATATATATAATATATATTCAAAATAATTTTTTTTGGATTAAATGAATTCCAAGTATATAAGAACTGTCAAAAGATGTGAATAAAATTTGACATATCAATGTATACGACTTACGGACCTCCGAATTATTTGTACCGTCAGAAAAGTCAACTTACTGAATCTACAGTTATGTAGGTTGTACGGTCATATACCAACTATTTTCGTCCAATAACTGCCATATTTGGTTAAATTTGTGGACGGTGTCCAGCGTTGTAAACATGTGGGTCCGTATTAGCACCACAGCGCCAGCGCGAGCTTTCTATTGACGCCGGGCAGGCGCGAGTAGCGCGAAGGAAAAACTGCGTGCTGTGGGTGGGCGTGGACGCTGGCATCGGCGGGTGCGTTGTGTCAACAAACGCTATGACGTGCGGCATTCCTTCCTCGGCAGGGCGTCTTTCTCCTCCCCCCTCCACCGCCGCCACTCCTCTTCCACCTCCTCTCTCCTCCATTTGCACACCTCCGCATTCCTCTCCGCCTCCTCCACGTCTTCCTTCTCCGACTTTTCCTTCTGCTCCTTCGGTTGCTCCTCCTACGTTTACTTGGTCTTCTCCTGTGGCTGCCTCCTTTCTTCTGGAACTTCCACACCCCCGCATTCCTCTCCACCTCATTCTCTTCTTTCGACTCCTGCTACTCCTTTCTCTTCTTCTCCGGCTGTCTTCTGTCTTCTAGCACTTCCACACCTATGCATTCCTGACCACTTCCTCGTCGTCTTTATTTTCGTCCTCCGTCTTTTTCTCCGACTTTTACTTTCTCTTCACCTCCGATTGCCTCTTTCTAGAACTTTCTCACCTCCGCATTCCTCTCCCCGTACTCATCGTCTTTCCTCTCCTACTTGGTCTTCTCCCCCGACTTTTTTTTTGGCTTTTCCTCCGTCTTCCTCTCTTCTAGCCTTCCACACCTCGGCATTCGTCTCCCACCTCTTCATAGTCATCTTTCTCCTCCGCCTTTTCCCGGGACTTTTCCTCCGTCTTTTGCTCCGATTACACTTCATCCCTTAAAATCGCTCTCCTCTATCTTATCGTCCTCTTTCGTGTCCGCTCTCTTTCTGGAGAACAGCAAAAGAGCCAGGAGCAATGGAGTCCCGCGGGGACACATTGCATGACACTCCTTCACCGTTACGGGTGTTTCCGTGCGTGTTATCCTTTCGGTTGCATCATCGGCAAGTCAGTTTCCACTGTTGAGTCAGTGACTCGCAGATTGTTATACATGTCGCCAATCCGGACGCGATCTGCAGCACAAATGGAGCAAGGGATACAACGCAGAAATTAATTCATCTGTTAAACTGTAAACACAGACATACGCTACAGTCAAAGCGACTGTTTTATCTCGGAATGGATTATCGAAGCTGTTATGTTGTTGAGGCGATAAAAGAGAAGCGCGTACAAAATAGGTTCAGAATGTTACAGCGAATACTCATCTTGCAGGTACAAAATAGGAACATGGAAAGGCAATAACCCACGTTTATGTTGAACAATGTGTGGGCTGAATTATTTAATGAAGCAAATATATCCAAGTAGCCCCCGAATTAACGTTCCAAAATCGTGAAGATTCATTGACATTATTTTGCTACAACAATTTCACTTTTCGCTGGGGAAAAATGAAACGTTTTCGTCTTGTTGTCAGAACCATTGATTTGAAAATTATTATAATTTATTCATACACATGCATACTCACGCATACCCACACGCACACACTCACCTAATTTGACGTCGTGTAAGACGGTGTGCTAGTAAGTGTCTTACATAAAGTTTCTTTTCTCTTTCGGCTGCTGCCAACCCACAAGTGGTGGTTCGTGCAAAGCAGAAGAAGTAGGTATGCTAAGCTCTGCCTTTACTTACTTGGAAGTAGCAAACCCACCATTACATTATGTAATTTACATTCCCAGTGAGTGTGTGCTAAAGGCAAAGCGAAAGGTAATTTGCAGCACAGAATGACAATATGTCATTAAACTTATGTTACAATTTTTTTTTGTTTTGTTTTCACTTTGTTGTAGCTCAGTGCATCAACTGATGTCACTGCAGCGCCTCTTACCGGGAGGTCCTAGGTTCGAGTCCTGACGGTGACAGGATTCTCGGCACTAGATTTTCAACTAGGTCGAATTCAGTCGCTGTCTGGAGGAGAATTCTAGCGGCCGGCTGCTCAGATCGGTAGTTTTCCGTGGTTTCTACGACCAACAGCAGGCGAATGCCGGAGCAGTACCCTATCAAACAAGCCACGGAACGCGCGCGATCTGTACTTCCTCTTCCTTGTCCTATCCTCTCCCCTTACACACTCACTTAGACTAACATGCACTACACTACCACATATTCCGGGAGACCGGTCGGGAGCTTAGAGCTTGTCCCGACTGGGGCGGTGCCCCGCTGATGGGAGAGTCCTGGTTAGGGGGTAACCCCACTAGCCGGTCAGCGCCGGATCTCGCCATCCAGCGGGGGAAGATCACTGCCATCTCCCGAGAGAAAAACATGCACTACACTAACGGGAGTAATGACAAGTGCATTTGACGCGCCCGGAAACATGAAGAAATCAAACAATAGTAGAGACGTAGGCCTTTACTGCCCCCCTCTCCGAACCGAGGATTCGCGAGCGCGGGGTGGGAGGGGGGCGGCTGCCTCGGGGTCACTGACATGCACGGACCTTGGCCCACTCGCCACCGCAGCCACCGCGCCGCTTCCTCATGCTGTCCACATACACGCGCCTGTACAGGCTCGCGGTTTCAGGAGTTTCATCATCCTGTCAGCGCATTTCGTTATTTTTGCTTCTTTTTATAATTTGTGGTTTGCGTTTTCTTCTTGATCCTTGATTCTTTTCCTACTTAGAGTATTTTCCCCCCTCTTTTGGGACTTCTAAACACCATAACAACAAAATCTCTGATTTCTGTCTCTCCGATGTGTTTTCTTGTCAATATTTTCTTTCTTTCTCTCTTTTACATTTTCCTACACATTTTCAACTTTTTTATGTTAAATGGT
This sequence comes from Teleogryllus oceanicus, assembly GCA_964035755.1. Classification (NCBI taxonomy): domain Eukaryota; kingdom Metazoa; phylum Arthropoda; class Insecta; order Orthoptera; family Gryllidae; genus Teleogryllus; species Teleogryllus oceanicus. The sequence continues at coordinate 26,402,242 of CAXIVR010000012.1, read as the reverse complement.
AGTTTTAATTTTTCAATATTCATGTTTACAACTATTCTTTTTTTTTCTTCTTGATTTATGAAGCTAATGATAACGTATTTTATTCTCTGTGATATAATTTATTGTTTTTCTTGTTCTTTTTTCAACGCTTCAATAATTTTGTATCCACTCGCCATGCTAATGAAACTCGTTCCTATCACGTGAACATGATTTACTTTCATTGCTTTTCTTCTCTTCATGTGTACATTTTTTCTTCATATTATCTTGCTTCCTATACGTGATTGAAAAGTAAAAGTTTAGAATTATTCAAAGTTTCATGGAATTCGGCAATCGTAGCTCCACCAAGCGTGACTCAGTTGACCTCCTCTTGAATTGTTCTCCAAGCGCTCCAAGTGTATATCGTGCTACTATGAAGAGTCCTAGCTAGGTCGAATTCAGTCGCTGTCTGGAGGAGAATTCTAGCGGCCGGCTGCTCTGATCGGTAGTTTTCCGTGGTTTCTCCGATCAAACCAGGTGAATGCTGGAGTAGTACCCTTACAAATGGGCTACGGACCGCGCACGATCTGTCCTTCTTCTTCCTGTCCTATCCTCTCCCTTTACACACACTTACACTAACATGCACTACACTACCACATATTCGATGAGATCGGTAGGGAGCTTAGAGCTTGTCCCGACTAGGGCGGTGCCCCGCTGCAGCGGCGGCGGGAAAGTCCTGATTAGGAGGAAACCCCACTAGCCGACGGTAGGTCGGCGCCGGATTTCACCATCCAGCGGGGGAATATCACCTCCAACTCTCGAGAAAAAAATATATGCACTACACTAACGGGACTAATGACCAAAGCAGTTGGCGTTCCCGGAAACACGAAAACTCAATCAATCAATCAATCAATGAAGAGTCCTTCCGTCATATATTTATGCTTTTCCTCTCTTAATCTCACATTCCTACTTTCTCGAATTATTTCTTCAGTACTTACCATTTCTTCGTTTCCATTAGCTCTGTTTGATCTCCTTTTTTGTTTCCTACCTCATTTCCCTTTATTTCATCTCATTCACTGCCTCCCCTCCTCTCCACATTCCCTCTGCCAGTCTTGTCGTTTCCAGTGCAACGAGTTCGGCCGTAAAACGGCAACGAGTTTTTTTTTCTGCCGTCATTTTCCCGCACTTCACCGTTATTACTATCAATTTTGGCAATCACAGGGCGCCAAGATTTCGCGCACCCATTTCAGGAAGCGGAGACCTGGAATCGCGCGGAATGTGGCGAGTAGGTCAAAGAGCGTAAGTGCTGTCCGTTGCGGATGTGGCAATGGTCTGGAATTACGGAGGGCAAGACGCCGGCTCAGGCTCAGCCCAAGTCATGCTCTACAGTTAATTGCCCATTTTGGCGTCAGGCAATTTCGTCCTATCATGTTGTTGAAGCCTTTACTCTTTGGAAAAGGTGTTCTCCCGAAAGAAGTACAAAGTCATTCATGAAGATATTGTAATAGGTAATTGTAAATGGTAATTTTAAGATGTCAGTAGTAAGATGTGTTATTTTATGTTGCTTGAAGTTATTTATCGATGATACGATTGGAAGACAATAAATGACATTTGAATGAATATAAGAAATTTATAAACCCTCTATTGAAGTAAATAAGGGAGTCGGGTAGAAATACAATTTTCATTATATACATTGAAGGCTCTGTATCCAATTCAAATTAGAATGGTTAGCAATCAATGTCTGGATGATAAATCTAGGTTTAGAATTCCAAAACCGAGGTCAGCTGCTCCAAATTCAAAACGAGACAATCATATTTTATTATTAAGTATTTTATGAAACGAATAATTCATTTTAGTGCTGTTAAAATAAAAAAACAAACATGTACAGTCATACTGAACATTAACACTGACAAAAACCCACATGAGTAAAATTACCGACGTAATTTCCAGAAAGAAAATAGAGGTCCTTGTAGACCGACAAGTGTACTTCACAAATTTATTTCATTTCTTGACCTCTAGTCAAGACCCTATGAAGTAATAACCAATAAAAAGGTCAAGAGATGCCGAGATGATTCAATTCGGTCCTTTGATAGCGTTCAGAAAGAAGCGGGAGCTCCTGCTTTAAGCAGCCCATCCGCTCCGTCTCCCCTACCCGGCCCGACCACCCGCCTCCCACTGTCCGCCGTCAGCCCATCTCAACTTCCGCTGCTGCCAGGCGCCGGCGCTGTCCGGCAAGGGATGAGACGCGACGCCAACTTGTCCACGTCACTCCCCCCCCCACTCTCCCGCTGCGACTCCGGGTGCTCTGCTGGATATGCAACACCACGCGCCTTAGAGGAAGGTAGCAACTATCACAACCATTACCACCCATTATTATTATTATTATTATTATTATTATTATTATTATTAAAGAGTGAACTACAATAAAAAACTTCTAGTTTTTAAAACCTTTCAGTTCTCCTTCAGTACTAATATTACAATTTCATCTAGTGCTACTATTACATTTTCGTTTATTTAAAAAATGTCTCTCTCTAAGCCGATCACAAAAATAATTGTACGGTTTTCATATATTCTTTCCGATTTGGTTTGCATTATTCAGGAGCTTGCCGCTTCTGCTTTCTGAAGCACTTCGTTATTTTCAATTTCTATTTTGGTATGTTTATAATTCTGTGTAGGATCTGCTAAAAGCATTAAGCACAGGCGTTATTTTCTGAGGTCGAGTCATATTTATCACCGAGAGATTAACGTGTGTTATTATGGGGATAAGCTTTTTTTGACTGTATCCTAGGTAAGACAAGATTGTTACGCCTTGAATTACGAATTAAGGGATGGTTGGATGACGATGAGGGATGAAAAAGTAATCACAAATACGACCAAGCCTACGTAGGACTTGAATCCGCAGCTTCCTCGGTGCTGACGATGGCTGCTGCAACCATCTGCGCCACGGGAGCCGGCTTATTGTTATTAATGCAAATATCGGCCATCTGGGACCACGCTACACGTTATCTTCCGATGCCCAGACATTTCTATCTATCCCGGAGAGATTATTGTGATTTTATACATAATATGAATCAACTTTTTCAACTGTATCCATTGATAAAACAAAGTAGTTAACCTTGAGGTATGCGTTATGAGGTGATAGGATGATAATGAGGGATGAAGAGACAATTGCAAATCCGGCCATGCCTATGCAGGATTTGAATCTGCAACCTCCTCAGTGCAGTCGACGGCTACCACAATCATCGGCGCCATAATAATAGTAATAATAATAATAATAATAATAATAATAATAAAAAAAAAATAGTAGTAATAATATAATAATAATAGTAATAATATAATAATAAAAATAATAGTAATAATATAATAATATAATAGTAGTAATACTGTTATTATTATTATTATTATTGTTATTATTATGTGAATATTTAGCCATGCAACAAGCGAGCCTCAGGCCAGACAAACATTTTCTCCAAAGCCCACATGACTGATAAATATGTCAATATTTATGGCGTATTTAAAGCTGTCTGCATGATTACCGCTATTAGAGTTTGTCGTAGAACTGATTTACGGTAAACTTTCCATGCCTGAGATAAGGATCTACGGCGACGAGCTAATAACCAACTTCACTACCATCATTATCGCTAACTGAAATTTCATGTTCTAAACTACCACCTTCTCTGCGGAGTGTGTGGAAAATTGTCGCCTCCTCAGCTTCATCCGCATCCTGTCTCGTTCGCCTCCTCTTCCCCTCTCTCCTACTCTACCCCATCTCGATCAGGTTTTTCGTCCAGTTTCCCTAATCCATTGAACAATGCTGAGATGGCCCTGTGTTTTGCTTCTGGACATAAATGTAACTTCATTTTCTGTGCACGTCCTCTAGAATTCAGTGGGAAATACAATTATTAAAATTATTGTTTCCATGTTGTCGCGGCAGGAAATATTATTCCGAAGGACAACATGGATAAGAGCCAAAATTTATTGTCTTTTTTATCCTTGAAAATAGATTTTATTACATGGAAGCTTTTTTTCAAAATTTTAGTAGTATATGACTTAGTGTAGGGATCACAGAATTCTGAAAATGTGCACACTATTCATTTTTCCCCATAGCACGTCATACGCATTTTTGACTGTTTTTTTGACGTAAAATAAATAAATAAATACCGTCTCTATTGACACAGGCAGTTCATATCCACAGCGACAACTACCTCTGCCGTGCCAACAACTCCATGAGTAAGCACCTCTACCGAGTCAGTTATCATGCTCACCACCACCAGCAGTACGTCAGTTATCTCTGTCAATTTCGCCACAACACTCTCTATCCCTTACGCCTGAGCCATCTCTATCACTTCCGTCATAACCATTTTCGACACCTCCGTCACGTCGCCAACTTCTTTAACTCCGTCTCAAACCCCTTCTCTACCTCCGACGCCACTGCATCAACTCTCCAACCCCTTCTTCAACCCCTACCAGCCACCCTCAACCGTCCCCTCCACCGCCAACATCACCTCAACCTTATCCTTCACGCCATCTCCACTGGATACGTTTTTGTCTCCCACCTCCTCTTGTATCTCACTTTTCTCCCCATCCACCATTTTCCATGTCACTTTCATTGTTAGTTTACCTATAACTTTTATTCCCTCTCCATCCATTCCACCGTTTTCACCATCTCCATCTTTTCAAATCCGCCACTTTAATGTTTGTCGTTTCCCCGACATGTAGCAACACCACCACCATTACCATTTCCCCCGCCGGCTGCCTACCCCGCCGCCGCCTCCATCACTTCCGATACCTCCATTCCCTCCGTCTCGACGACTCCTATCATCGCTACCACCTCTTCCGCGCCGACCGGGAGCGGGTCCCCGGCCGAGCAGAAGTTCGCCGGAGGAACTACGCCCAACTCTTTCACTCGCCTCCATCTGTTGCTGCCTGCCTGCTCGCCGCGCAGCTCCGCGCCGAAGAGCGAGCTCTCTCATTGGCATTCGGCTCGCGCCGCCCGCGGGGCAGACGCTGTTTGGCTGCGAAGAAGAAAGGGCGTTCTCACCGCCACTGAGATTCCTGCGCCAACTCGCCCGCGTGGATTCGCCCTCCACCATTCCCTTAATAGGTTACTTTATTACTTTTGGGTCCTTTAGGATGGCTCATGGGAGGAGAACTAGCTTCTCCTCGTGTGATTCCGAGTTCGATTCCCGATCAGGGTAAAAATAATTGTAGTTTTCCTTTGAAATGGTCCCAGACTCTGTATCTGTGGGACGATGAAAAGGTCAGGGGGTGGCATGTTTTTAGTTACAGTTACGGGAATACGTCATGTACGACAAATGTTTTTTTTATCCCCCCTTCCCGAAGTGTGAGAATTAAACTAAGCCCAGGCATGGGGGGAGGGGACCGTTAGTCAGCAAAGTCGGGCACTCGACCCAATATGTCAAAAACATATACATACATATTACTTTCGTGTCGTCATGTGTAACTGGAGACTGTCAATAATTTACCTGAAGTCAACCAAATGCGAAATAGCATAATAATAGAAATTCAACATTTGTCCTAACAGCTATGAAGTCTTATAGTTATCATTCAATTAAAATGCGAAATGAGTGGTAAAATAGTTGTACTGTATCTGTGCATGAACTGATTAACACTGTTTTTTTTTAATTCGAACTGGTAATGATAATTAGAACCCATTTGTATAACAAGGTTTTTATCGCGCACCATTCTTGAAATTATATTTTAGAAATATTTGGAAATTGGAACTTTATAACTTTCAAATGCTCCTAAAAATCACAGAAAGAGTGAAGTTATTTTCCGTGAACTTTTCCCCCTTTGGTTTCATCGTGGCGTTCATCAAGTTCTTTGTTCTTAACAAAAAATTTCTCCGCTCTGCTGTTTTTTATTAAATCGCGCCCTCTTTACTTGAGCCGCTGCTGCGTGGAAATATTTATCTCCTGAAATATTAACACGCAGAGGTTTTGTTCGCCGTCTCGGCCGGGCGAGAGGCGAGGCGTCTTCGGACTGCGGTTAATCGCCCAAGGTGCTAATGAGCTGCAGGCCGCGGCCCGCTCGCGCGCCACGCCCCCTTTTGCACCCCGAAAGATCACAGTGGGGCCAAATGAAGGACACAGAGAGGGAATTTGGAAACTTCTCCTCCTTCTCCTATTGCCTTCGTCTTCTTCCTTATCTCCATTCCACCTTCCTTCTTCTCTGCTTATACCACTTCATCTTCTTTCTTCTTCCTCTCATCTTTTTTCTTTTTCTTTCATTTCTTTTTTATTCTTCTTCTTTTTTCTCTTTCCTCTTTTCTTCTTTCTTCTTGTCCTTTCTCTTCTTCTTGCTCTTTTTCTTGCTCTCTTTTCTTCTTGCTCTCTTTTCTTTGCTCTCTTTTCTTCTTGCTCTCTTTTCGTCTTGCTCTCTTTTCGTCTTGCTCTCTTTCGTCTTGCTCTCTTTCTCTTGCTCTCTTTTCGTCTTGCCTCTTCGTCTTTTTTTTCGTCTTGCTCTCTTTTCGTCTTGCTCTCTTTTCGTCTTGCTCTCTTTTCGTCTTGCTCTCTTTTCGTCTTGCTCTCTTTTCGTTTGCTCTCTTTCGTCTTGCTCTCTTTTCGTCTTGCTCTCTTTCGTCTTGCTCTCTTTTCTTCTTGCTCTCTTTTCTTCTTGCTCTCTTTTCTTCTTGCTCTCTTTTCTTCTTGCTCTCTTTTCTTCTTGCTCTCTTTTCTTCTTGCTCTCTTTTCTTCTTGCTCTCTTTTCTTCTTGCTCTCTTTTCTTCTTGCTCTCTTTTCTTCTTGCTCTCTTTTCTTCTTGCTCTCTTTTCTTCTTGCTCTCTTTTCTTCTTGCTCTCTTTTCTTCTTACCCGTGCAAGTGTTATGATTTTCACCTGTTCCAACGGTGAAAGCTTGTTTCGTGACTAACGAACACTTCTTGTGCAAAGAATTTATTTTTAAGTCTGTTTTAAGTTATTCTTGTACGTGTTCTAGTAACTTTATTCCCTTATCTTCTAGCAAATTGTTCCACACACTTCATATAATGTTAAATAGCGTCTAATTTCCTCATTTCTACGTCTGTCTTTCTTTGTATAGAATACCCTCCCCCCACGTAAGGCGAATAAAACACTGCGGTTTATGTGGTGCTGTGAGTTGTATCCTTTCTAAATTAAAAATTAGATTATAATTTTAACCCAGGGATTGTTCAATAGTTTTATGGTGTAAATCATGAATCCAACAGTATGTTTTTAATACTCATTTCGGTATGACAATACGTTTTCCTTTAATCCAATATTGCAGACAGTATGAATACATTTGATTTGAACTAATTGATCCTGTATCTTCACTTCATCTTCGCAGTGCAACGTTAAATTATATCGAAAATTTAATATACTGAAATTGATCTAGAAAAGCAACGGAAAATAAAATAAAAAATAGGTTTTGTTGTCCTAATTAATTTTGTTTTCTATTGGCTTTGGTCTACTTAATATATTTTCAATGGAAAAACAGCGAAATATTGTACAACAACTAAAATATACGAAGTAATAATTTTTTATTTAAATAGCAATTCTAAATCTTTGTGTAACTCATAGAATCATTTTGGATTTGGTTTTTATTTTGAATATTTTTCTTGCATTTTGACAATGACTCCCCCAAACATCTACGTTTGTATTTTGCAACTGCATTTTTATTACACTTTGAAGACGTTTTCCGAGGATTTCTTCTGTTCGGAGCCACTGTACGGCGCAGAGAAGCCCGTCGCATTAATATTTCCCGAGGCGACAACAGCTCCGGCCCGGAGGCGGCGGCCTCGTCCGCTCCGGGTTCGCCCGCCGCTCCGGGTCTCCTCCGGGACGCGTTGCCTATCGTTTAGGCGGAAAACGAGTTTTTAACATTTTATAATTACTTAATCCAAACCAGGGCCCTCATAAACAATACGCGCTTTTTGTAAACTTTTAGCGCGCTCTTTTTTTTATTAACAGGGCCGCGAGCGCGGGCGGTGGTGGAGCTTGGCCGGGCGGGCGGGGGAGCCATAATTACGCGGGGGTAATGCGGGGGTGGATGGTGTTTTACCTGCGGAACGCGGGTCAGAGACCGGGGTGGCGAGTGCGGTAGAAGTGGAGGCGGATGATTACAAAGTGGATGAGGAGGAGGCTAAAATCAACTGATGTCACTGCAGCGCCTCTGACCGGGAGGTCCTAGGTTCGAGTCCCGACGGCGGCAGGATTTTCGATACTAGCTTTTCAGCTAGGTCGTATTCAGTGGCTGTCTGGAGGAGAATTCTAGCGACTTCCTGCTCTGATCGGTAGTTTTCCGTGGTTTCTCCGATCAACACCAGGCGAATGCCGGAGCAGTACCCTAACAAACAGGCCACGGACCGCGCGCGATCTTTCCTTCCTCTTCCTTGTCCTATCCTCTCCCCTTACACACATACACTTACACTAACATGCACTACACTACCACATATTCCGGGAGACCGGTCGGGAGCTTAGAGCTTGTCTCAGCTGGGGCGGTGCCCCGTTGGTGGGAGAGTCCTGGTTAGGGGGAAACCCCACTAGCCGACGGTAGGGCGGCGCCGGATCTCGCCATCCAGCGGGGGAAGATCACCGCCATCTCCCAAGAAAAAACATGCACTACACTAACGGGACTAATGACCAAAGCAGATGATGTGCCTAAACACGAAAAAATGAATCATTAAAAAAAGGAGGCTGAAGGGAGAGCGTAGGCGAGTAGGGACGGATGTGGAGTATGCAAAGGCGGAGAAGAAGCGTGGGAAAGGCATAGAAGAAGGCGATGTCTAAGGAAATGACGAACGAGACGAGAAGAAGTGGAAAGAAGTGAGTGGAATTGATGTCCGGGAGGCGTCTTGGGCGGAGACTTGAAGCAACGCTAGTGAGCAACCTCGGACACTTGACACAACGTAGTGAGTAAAGGCGGTGGACGTGCGGCGGGAGATGTAGCGTTGTAGACAGAACGGTGTGTATGTGTGTGTGTGTCTCTGTGTGTGTGTGTCTGTGTGTGTGTGTGGAGGAATGAGTATTGGAATTCCTCTGAAAAAAGTTGCGTGTGTGGAGGCGGCCTGGGTGGGTGGAGGCGACGTTGCGTATGTGGTTGGCATGGGTGGTTGGCGTTGGCCTGGGTAAATGGAGACGCTGTGGGTAGTGGGTATGGGGCGTGGGTGGAGGTGGTTGGGGGTTGGGGATTGAATGGGTAGAGCTTGGATGAGTGAAATTCACGAGAGTGAATAAATTTAACTAGGGTGGGTGGAATTGGCGTGGATGAGGACACTGTGTCTGTGTTTGTTGGTCATGATTAGCTACACCGCAGTCACCAAGTTACCCGTTTGTTAGGGTACTGCTCCGGCAATCGTCTGGTGTTGATCGGAGAAACCACGAAAAACTACCGATCAGAGCAGTCGACCTCTAGAAATCTCCTCCAGCGACTGAATTCGACCTAGCTGAAAAGCTAGTGTCAAAAACCTTCCGCTGTCGTGACTCGAACCTAGGACCTCCCGGTCAGTGGCGCTGCCGTGACATCACTGAGCCACCGCTCGCAGTAAGATAACACGAGCGGGGACATTATAGCAGGAGGCGACAGGTTGGGAACCGTGGGACGAAAGCGGTAGGATGAACAAATCCAACGGAATGGAGATGGCGGAGCGTAAGCAGCGTTGGCGCAGGTGGTGACGATGGTGGAAGGCGCAAAGGTGCCAACATGGTCGTGGGCGGAGTTGAAAGAGGCGGCCGCTGCGGGGGCGGACCCTGGAGACCCCTTCCTCCGCTGCCTCAGAGCACGCCGGCAATTAAGCCGTTAAGAAGTTGCGACCGTGGCGGCCACAGGCGCCCGTGAGCACCCGCCACGGCTACGGAGCGCGCGGCCATTTACTTGTAAATTAGAAAAGTTTGACCTTGCGACAGTATTAATGAACTTCCCCCCAGAGTGTTTTCGTAATAGAAAGGCAAGGCGGCGATCACAATGCACGAGCCGCGTTTTTCGGGAAGGGAAAGCATGAATTTTAATGTAACATCTCTTCCTGGAAAAAAATTCATCGAGGTTGCTTCAGGCTGTGGGTAATGGTATATAATTCTGCTGTAATGAGGAAAAACAGTAACGAGTGGATAGTAAATCCGAAATTTCTCTGTAACAGTCGCTTCATTAGTAAAGTGAAGTGTATTACATGGGTAGGTATCACGTGACTCAGAAAATGTTGAAGGTCATAAATATGATTACCAGATACACGAGTTATGATTAACAAAATTATAGTACATTTTTATTTTTTCACTAAATATGCTATTTCTTTCATGTCAGCATTGATAATTCCACTGTTAGTCATCCGTTTATCTAGTGTTTTCGTTATGTAACTTGTAACATGTTCTTATAAATTTATGACATCTGCGAACACTATATCGGTACTTTTAATTTAATTTGCAGTGGATATGTGTACTTTTCTGTTAACATCGTTAGCCAATTTGAAGTACTTTTGTGTAAATACACGCCTTATAAATATTCCACATTCCGTGTAGGTTATTCGCCGTATCAAGAAATATTCTCATTCATTCCAAAGTTCTTTAAAATGGAGATGTTGCTGTATTAGTGTCTGTGCGATTTCTGTTAACAATGTCAAAAACAGAAAAATCAATGCATATGCCAATAGGATCGAATATTTATATTGTATGTTTAAAAATATCGTAATTCATTCTTCTTTCGTGTGTGAAAGTGATGCTGCAGAACTAGACAAATATATCGCAATTTAGTCGATTTAGAAGCATTAACATGATTCAAATTGATACCATGATTTTATCAAATCTTCAAGTGACCATATAGATTGTTAATACCGAAATTGAAATATCTGTACGCCATGTATATATGTACTAGTATATGCTTATATGTCTAAATTCAAATATACAAGTATGTACTCTTGTGTATATGTCCATTATGATTGTTGCGTGAAAATTGAGTCCGACTATTCTGTTAAGATGCCATCAAGGCCCCTTACCTCTGCTGCCGTAGCCCCTCTCCACTGATTTTTTATTCAAATCCCTGGAATATCATAAATCACTTCACGTGGTGATTGACAGATGCAATGACACTCTGAAGCATCTCATATCATCATCATCATCATCATCATCATCCAACTTCATTTACAATTTAATAACTCTCTAGAAAATTGAAGCATCAATGTTGTGTATATAAGGTCGCCAATGCGAGATATGGCTTTATAAAAGTAGAAGAGAATCTGCTTACATCGTCGACCGAAAAGCAGAGAGAAAACATGTTGTTGACCCGCTGCATCGTTCGAATCGCAGTCGGAAGATGAAAGGTCGTCCGCCTGAACTCCGCGTGGCATGGAGCCGAATCGCGTGTTGTGCGCGAGATAAGCGGTATCTCCAATTTGTTTACGGATTCGCGGCCGGAGGAACGCGCGCTGCGAGATTCATCCTCGTGGCGCGGCGAGGCGCCACCGTCGCCCGATCGCGCGATGCAAGCGCTCTCTGAGGATGAAAACACGCGTAAAAGTTCCAATAAGAGCGGATTCTGTCGTACGGCAGATCGCCTGCAGGGCGCGGAAAAAATACAATTCGAGGGAGCGCCCAGAAAAGAGGAATGAGTCTTCTGTTGACACTGAACGGCTTACAAATACAGTATGTTTTATCGGAAAGGGTTGTAATGAAGAAGAAATTTTTCGTCGTTGATGATGGACAACCTCTTATGTAAAATAAAAAATAAAAAATTACAGAAAGAATGTAAACACTTTCGGATGTTTAGTGGTGTACACTTGGCTGTGTTTAGGCATTCTGTACTTTCCATATAATATTACTAAATATTTCTTTATTATTATAAATTTTCTGAAAGCACCTTACGGTAATCTCTCATGTGGTTCCTACCACATACGAGATATTCTGTAATCAATAAACCGTAAAAATCCCATATTTTTTTTATATTAAGACCTTAATTTCTAGTTTCCTTAGGAAAATTTATTAACAACTAAAGAACAAACAAATTCTGAATCATTGATACCAAAGTGTAAAAATCGTCAATTCTGTCATACAGGAAATTGTCCATCATCAAAGCCTATTTCTTAATTATTGTACTACAATGTGAGTGCCAGTTGGATTCGAGATTGGTGTTTCTAACTGCCTTGATAAGTGGGGGTTCCTTTGGAACTTCTGGTTCACTCCGAGATCGGACTCTGGGTAACTTTATTTATTTGGTTGTATTATTCCGAAATTCTCGTACTGCGCGAAACGACTAAAATATCGAACTCAAGAGAGAGCCATTAAATAATATATGCCGTTCGTATATTGCGTTCTGGAACGTTTTTGATTTTTTTAATATGTAAATAACTGTTGTATTGTGTATCTGCATAACACGGTAATGTGTGTATAAAACTGTAATATCTATGTAACTAATAGTTATTGCAGTATTCGAGAAAACATATTTTGATCAAATATTTATTTAATTTATAGCAATTATGACAATATATTATTTGATGTTCTTGACCAATGTTCATACTACTTCGTGGAAAACTATTTTGAAAGGTTTTGTACCCAGTATTTCTACTGCTTCAGGGTGCCATTAAATGTTAATAATATTTTATGTTATAACATAATTTTAATAATAAAATGTACATTAATACAATATAAATTATGTAAAATATTATAAATAAAATTATTAAAATATTGTTTAATACGATTCAAATTCATTGTAAAAATATTGGTAATTCTATTAATTTATCTTTCTAGATTTTTTCTTTTATGTAAATATAATTGAATTTGCCAGTGCTCATAAAAATTAATGTCGTCCGTATTAATTGAAATGTCATTGTATGAAATCATGTATTAATAGATAAGATAGAGACATCAAATTACCATTTGGTTTTATTCTGGACTTGAAATCTTGTCTCTTTATACACATTTACTTTAAAGTGGTTGCTTTTATTTTAATTTGATGAGCTACAGGAAGTATAGAATATGTATCATTATAACATCAATAGGAATATGTGATTTTGAAATGACACTGTGTCCTGGTGCCCTGCTGGTGGGAGAGTCCTGGTAAGGGGGGAAACCCCACTAGCCGACGGTAGGTCGGCGCCGGATCTCGCCATCCATCGGGGGAAGATCACCACCATCTCCCGAGAGAAAAACCTGCACTACACTAACGGGACTAATGACCAAAGCAGTTGACGTGCCCGTAAACATGAATAAATCAATCAATCAATCAATCAATCAATCTTGTGTCCTGTATTTACAAGCTCTTTATTTAACCTGATGAATTTAATGAAAATTATTGATGTGGAGAATATAATTTTGTTTTTTCTTCTTTGCAGGTGAGTGATGAATCAGTGCACTTTAAATTGCGATAATGATGCAAACATCATTTGCGCGGCTTACACTCGCAATTAGTCGGGCATTGACTACTAGTCATTTACGGTGAGTACAGTTATTTTAAATACTTCAAACGATGGAAAATAATTTTAACGATTATTCTACTCTAAGATCAACCGACTGCGAGAATCTAGTAGACTTCAAAAGTTAATTATTGAAGCGATCGGATATGCATCAATCAGGGTGCGAAAAATGACAAACAAAATGACGAGGCAACATAATAGTAGAGAAATGTATCTCATAGAATGGAAGTATTGTATTATATTGCTCTCTTATATTTCCATATTTACTCCAACGAATTGAACAACTATTGTACCAGTTTGAATTTTGATTTCTAACTATCATATATTCAGACTCGTCATTGTTTCATGATACACTTATTAGATATGTTCACTTCGTAACGCGGGAAAATATTATTTTCTGGCGTAGTTGCTGCCGAGTGCTTGACCCGAGCGAGTCCGAATCGGAGTTCGTGACTTTCTCTGAACGCAGACAAGCCGATGACATTGCGGAGAGGGCAAAAGCACTGCTACTTTGACAAATATTGTCTCGCGCTATCAACCCCCGCTCTAATTACTCGGGTGGAGAAGGCGGAGGCAAAAGAGCGGAGAAAGAAGGAAGCAAGAGGTGGAAATAGTTTTTGAAAAATACTACGCGTCTCAAAAACGTATGCCTAAGAAATTTAGATTCTGACCCATTCAGCATACCCATTCCACTAATGATTTGGAGCAAGAGTTTGAGGATAGCGCCTGAAAGTTATGCAACACACCAGACAAGTAGCTTCTGACCAGGAAAGTAGTTTCTGACAGTTATGATGGTGGGTCTTCATCTAGTGCTAATCTCTCAATTGATCGAATGGACCAAGTACTTAGCTCAAATTGCTGGGTAATTAAGAAATGAATGATTGTATGAATATTATGATGATAGTCGGTTTTCTGCCACAATACTTTTACAATAGTTTTGATGGAAAAATGTTTTCGGACCCCGAGCAATTTTAACTTCCAATTCCAATTCAGTACGTTGCTTCAAGTGTTTGCGATTTTTGACGGTAATTGGGCGCTATATGTCGGTAAACTATTAGTAAAACCCACGAAGTATATTCCGAAAGGACTATGAACTTAAAATTCAAAAAGTGTAAATCACATCTGTGAGGCAAGGGTCCAAAGTTTTTTATCGGTAGATATTGACCACTTACTTACTTACTTATTGACCTCTTATATACGAACTTCCCTCTATCTCTCTTAATTTTCAGATGCGTCTATCGTGTACCAAACACATTTTAGTAATAAATACCGAAATCTTGAAATATATCTTGTTAGGATATACCAGAACTAAACTATTCAAAATCACATTAGAAACAACAGATACTGAGGAAAGTAATAACTTTGTGAGCGTTTATTTTGTATCAAAGACTTTACGCATTCTTGGACTCCGGTTTAATATTATGATTTCAAAATTGTTAATTTGTTCTTATCACATCTCAAGACACATTTCGTTGATTTCAATGCAGTTTCTTTTTCAGTACGTGAGACATGCGTACTTACAGAGTCTGCCCTCCGCTAGATGATAGCCTCAAGATAATTTCAGGAAGTAATTCTTATTGCCTTGCAAATGTGTGTTTTCCATCTCGCTTTTAATCACCGGTAGTAGGCCTGTGTGGAGTGAGTGTTTCACCTGGAAGGTTGGCGCAAATGAGCTCCAATTCCATTTTCGCCTCCGCGGGTTAATGGGGATCTGAGGAGGCCGGTTCCAAGCACGTGGGCGCTGCATCTAAAGATCCAATTAACGCGGTGTAACCTGCTCATTTCCCGGATAAACTATTCAAAACATTTGCACAGGTCTCCCGCCTTTGAAAAGGTGGCCAAGTGAAGATGCTGTTACTTCTGGATGTCTGCAGCATTTGCATTCGCAGCTAGTAGGAGCTCTTGGTTTTGTTTGGTTTTATTTTTGCGCCTGTGTATTCTTGCTTAGTTGTGGCGTAGCTTCTTGTACAGGTTTACGTTGTTTACGATTTCTATAAGTGTTCGGGTATTTCTATTTTGGCTTTATTGCTCTAATTTCAGATTGTTTTCGAGTATTATATTGTGTCAGAATATTATATTTATTTGACGCAATTGCATTTTATTCGTCAAGATAATTTTGAGGTGTTTTGTGAAACTTTTCGTTAGTTACACACGAAGACATTTGTGTGAAATATATTGTCGCTAAATGCTTTCTTAAAATGTATTCTATTGTATTTTGATAATTTATTTTAAATTTATAAATTTTTTTCTGAATATTTTAAGTTGGGTTTAAAGTATTTCAGAATATTGTGGTTATAAATTTTATAATTTTTTTTTTAATTAAATTTAAAAAAATTTTTTTTAGTTATAAGTAACAAATTGGTTAAAGAAGGTAAATTAAGCGTGACTGTTATGTGCGAATTAAGATCAATCAGTATCATAAGGGATTTATCAAATGATTGTTACTTTCGTGATCCGTTTTTTATTACCTTATGTAATTTGCTTTGAATTCTGAATTATTCTGAGCAATATTTAGACAGAAAGAATTCGTACCAAATTCACGAATAGTGCTACGAATTGTACCAATATCTCAAATATTAATTGTCTCTCATCACATAACCGTTTTTCATGAAATAGTTTTCATATTTTGTTCATGAACATCCATTCTTCAGAAAGAATGTACAATGCGTAAATAAGGTGATACTTCTGTTGATGGAATACTACGATGTAGGAATGGTGAAATAAAGGGGTGGGGTAAACGGGAGAACGTGACAAAAAAGCTGCCGCGGTTCAGTTTGTCCTTTACAAATTCTGCACGGATTGCCCGGGATTAGTGTAATAGCGGCAGATTATTTTTGTAAGTTGAAAAACAGTTGAATATCACTGTTAACCCATCTCTTCACGAGCCAGATGAGCTGTGTCTCAGCCGAATATATCTCGAAGAGTTAGTTCAGGAAGAGAAGTTCGAGATTATGGTAGTTTTCGGAAGAGATTGTTCCGAAATCATTACTAAAAATTATGTTATAAAAATGTATACAAATCATGCAGAAAATAATGTGAGAATATTAAAACGAATCTTTGATCGAGAAGCTAACAGTGGGGCTACGAACTTGAAGGAAAATAGATTGCCGAATATCGAGCATCTCTCTGTTCACTACTTTCGGGCAAATTTCCTCGCGCGCAGTTTTCCCTTCCTCTTCCTTGTCCTGTCCTCACCCCTTACACACACACCTACACTAACATGCACTACACTACCACACATGCCGGGAGATCGTCGGGGACTTAAAACTTAGGACGCTGGTAGAAGAGTCCTGGTTAGGGGAAAACCCCGCTAGTTGACGATAGGTCGGCGCCGGATCTCGCCATACAGTGGGGGAAATTCACAGTCACCTCCGAGATGAAAAACGTGCACTACACTTACGAGACTAACGACCTCGGTAGTTGACACCTGGAATCACTAACAATAAATCTAATTCACTCGTGCACTCACTCATTCACTTTCGCATCACTCGTTACTTCGTCATACTCTCGCTCACTTGTTCGTTCGCTTGTTCGCCGTCGTAATCTCAAATGAGTCTTCCTGTGCGCGTAAGAGTGGCAAAGCCAAAAGCTCGAGGGGTGTTGGCGCTAAGAAGGCGGGTGAGGCGGGCTAGGGCGAGCCCCAAGGGATGATCGCGCAATTGAGGTTAATTCGGCGCAATTCCTTTTTTTTTAAAAGATATTTATTTTCCATTCGGATGTACATAGTTCAGTAGCATTTTACTTTTTCATACGTAATGCTGACTTACAGCTATTCTTATTTCCTAAACTTGAAAACTAACTACGGGAAGGGGTAGGAAGCTACACACTGCACCTACTGTTCACAATTGTTGGAAAATAAGTTTAGGAACGCGTTAAAAGGGTAACGTTTTTTTATGCGTGTTGGAGTATGGTCTGTTGAGGCCAGGTTTTAGTGGATGGCATGTGGTATTGAGTTGATATTTGAATAGAATGTATTGGATAGATGGGCTGTGTCTTTGGAGACGGAAGTTATATTCAATTCTTTGTGTATTTGTTTGTTGGATACAAACCATGGAGCGTGGGTTGCTAATCGGAGAAATCTATTTTGTATTATTTGTAGTTTATTTATGGTAGTAGCAGATGCGTTAGTCCAGACAGGGCATGGTATAACATTAAGGGCTTGGATTTTATAAAGTGATGGCATTATTTATTGATAGGCAGCTTTTGGTGTTTATTAAAGGTTTCAATTGTGCTATTTTGTATTTAGCGCAATTCCTATGACTACCTTCCTGCCTCCATTCACCTTGCGCCCTTCGGAGCCCCTGAGGCCCCACGTTAATCACAGACATCGCGTGAAGTGGGACCTTTACGAATAGAGCTGCACTGTACAGTATATTATAAACTGCCGATATTATCAGACCTCGTTTTTTCAAAAATAGTAAGAATTGTCATCGTTAATGTAGTGGAATTTGGTTTAGGGTTGCGTTTTATTATGCTGTAATTGGCCCTGTCCTCATTATATCCACATCCACCTTTTTAGGTTTAATAGAGGTCATTTTTGTTGTTGTGTTTGATTCCCATTTAGATTGATTTTATGATTAGTATTAGTATGATCCTCTTTTTGCACATTATTGAATGGAACCGATGTCATGACTAGAGTGCATCACAAATGATAGGTTGTTTTCATTGGAAATATTCTCCGCGTTCATCCTTTAAATAAAAATGTTTCATGGTTGCTTGTGATATTTGTTGTTTTGTTTATAGTATTTCGATCAGACTGCTAGGATTTTGTAATTTGTAATTTAAGAGCGGACAGCTGCCGTTTTTTAACATAATACTTGAATATTAATATTTCAATCTTACGTATTCTGAAAAGGATGTGGAAATCAAGAAATGGGTTACAAAACGAGAAGGAACACAGGAAGAGTGATTTTTAAGTGGATATTTTATGTAGGACACAAGCGTCGAAAATAATGCTTGAGTATGATGGAATAAAATGTAAAAAGAATAAAGTTATGAATTTTGTAATTTTTGTTTTTTGTGAATTACTGGTCTATGCAATTGTGTTGCCATGATTTAACTGCTTCAGAATAAAGCAAGTTAACTCGTGCGCCTTATCTTTTCAGCCCTACTCCCCGAATGAGTGGAGTCTTTCCAGGTTCCAAATTCATCTCATTTTGTTTGCTCTGAAAGATGAAACTTTTGAAGTCTTTCCATAAAATTATTAAGGAAATAAAGGAATAATTGTTTTAATGAAAAACAAAAACTCTAAAACGTACATTTCTTCTCAAGTTGCAGTTCTTTTACGTCTTACTCATTTGCCTCATTTTAATATTTCTTCGCTATTTCCTTGTTTCCTTAATATACGTTTCCAGATAATTTCGAAAATTGTAGGGAAATGTTGTCAGTTACAGTGGTAACTTTTCAGTTGCGATGTAGGAGCTGGAAAATGCATTCGTATCTTTCTTTTACACAGTGATTATTTTAATCATTCTTGTTTTTAATTCTCAAATTCTCCAACAGTTCTCTAATGTATATATTTAGAAATATCTGAGAAAATATAGCGACGTACATGTTAGAAATCGGAGAAAATACATATATTATGAATTGAATGAAATGGATAGTCTCTAAAGAATAAGATCATTAGGACTGGTGATATCGTAAGCAAACTTCTTCAAAGCATTAAATTTGGTGATATAAAGATAATTATTTATTTCTAAAAAATAGTACTCAAAGCTTTGTCTCGCATAAGAAACAATAAATTAACAATATGTAGTTTATAATATTATATTGATTTTTAAATAGTTACTCAGAGGTTTGTGACCTGTGACTTTTTTTATATATTCACCACGCCTGGGAGTTAATAAATAAGTTAAGGGTGTTCTATGGCGAGCATTACATATTCCCATCACCGCCCTTGGTATGACTGAGGTTTTTCTTTCTGCCCACAGCTATGGCAACTGAGGTGATTTTCATTAGAAAACTACAGCTTTGTTTTGGCCCCAGCCTTGAATCACACCCAGGATCACCTCACAAAACGCTCACAGACTGTACATGAGTCATCCGAGGAGCTATAAATTTTTTAACAAACAATTTTTAACAATTTAAAGGATATTAAAAGATACCCCCCCCCAAAAAATGCACACTACATGTATAAGTCGACACATTTCATTCACGTTACTCGTAAAACCATTTTCTTCCTGTCCATACATCTGATCATACGCTGTACCGCCTGCGGTCACATCGAATTGGGAAGTCCTCAATTGATGATAACTTCTATACCATTTCACCGATCAAAACGAAATGACTGAGTGATTTAAAACAGCTTCCTGTGTGCATATAGTGATCTCACTCGATTCCTATGGTCAAATAAATTAAAAAGAATATTAAAAAAATCTTGCGGATTGTTCGCGCACGCCTGTTACAGTGTTAAAGAAAACCCGCTGTTGGTCTGAGAGAAATATCCCGGGTTCCGGTGCGACATGCAATCGAGTCGTACGTCAGGTTCCATTTCTTCTCGTGCTCTTTCCGGCCTTTTATCGGATTCGCTGCTCCTTTGACGCGGGCCGCCGCCTCTCTCAGGAACAAAGGGCCTCGCGGAGCGCGGGGGGGGGGCGCTCTGTCGCGTGTTCCCCTTTGCGAGGGCGGGCGAGGGGGCGGGACCGGGGCGGAGACGGAAGAGGCTGTGGAGAGGGTTCGCCCAAGTTGGAAGCCTAATGGTGGGCAATGTGACAACCGGGAGCGGTGGCTCAGTGCATCAACTGATGTCACTACAGCGCCTCTGACCGGGAGGTCCTAGATTCGAGTCCTGACGGCGGCAGGATTTTCGACACCAGCTTCTCAGCTAGGTCGAATTCATTCGCTGTTTGGAGGAGAATTCTAGCGGCCGGCTGCTCTGATGGGTAGTTTTCCGTGGTTTCTTCGATCAACACCAGGCGAATGCCGGAGCAGTACCCTACCAAACGGGCCACGGACCGCGTGCGATCTGTCCTTCCTCTTCCTTGTCCTATCCTCACCTCTTACACACACTTACATTAACATGCATTACACTATCACATATTCTGGAGACCGGTCGGGGACTTAGAACTTGTCCCAGCTGGAGCGGTGTCCCGCTAGTTGGAGATACCTGGTTGGGTACTTTCGGCTCTAGGTAGGCCGTATGCGGGCGCTGTCTTGATAATTCTAGTGCCCGACTGGATACTGGCTATCGACATTGGATATCACCACCCAGCGGGTGAAGAACGCCGCCACCCCTAGTTGTAAAAACATTCACTACATCAACGACCATAGCCGTTGACGTGCCGGGAAATGTATCCGGACACATGTCTCTTAGCTGTCCGGGACAAGTCGCGTCGATTTGCTTGTAGCTGACGTTTCGACAAACATATTGTGGCCTTCCTCGGAGCGTACTGCTGTCAAATGGCTCGTGTGCCTTACTCCGGCCGCGGAAGCCTACGTAATCGTATCCGGACTCAATTTGGTCCTGATGACTTTAATTAAAGTTGTGAGATACGATATCTGAGTGGAAATTTTGTACAATATTATATTTTAATAATTAATATTAATTAACTTGTACATATATTTCTCAAAATGAGGATGATACACCATTTACTTTTTTGCAGATTACCCGACTTACTCTTAAGAAGTATTTTTTCTACCTCTTAATTTATAAAGCCCTCTGGTTTCTCTCTGAAACCTCCTATATACTGTAGGGGAACAGCAAAGGGGCCAAACAAACACTACACAGTTAAAAATTTCAGTAGTCACGCTACACATTTCACGTAAAATCAAAAATGTAATAACACAATCAATGTTAAATTAATATTTATATTTTATTTTTTCCATCTCATGGAAGTATTTCTGGTTCTTCATTCTGCACCGGAATCCCGTTGGCGACCCACTGTTCTGTGCAAATGGTGTTGAGGAACCGAAAGCGCAGGAAGCGCGGGCGAGCGGATGAAAAATCGCACGCGAACTGGCGCTTCCTCGCCCAGTACTTTCCGATCCGCCGCCGCCGCCGCGGCCTCCGCGTGGGTTTTGCGGGCGTTGGCGACGGCCGCAGCGGCGCTACAGGGCCGAGGGCGGAGGAGCGGTCCGTGCGCACGCTATTGCCCAATTACCGCGGCCCTAATTGCTGGAGAGGAAGAATGGCGGGCACGCGGGCGGGGGCAGGGGAGTGGGTGGGTGTGGGCGTTGGCGGTTGCGCGCGCCGGGTCGCTGGCTGGAGTGCGAGTTGCGGTGGAAGACGCAGGCGGAGACGTGGACGGGACGTGGGTGCGGCTGGAGACGCGGTCGATGACGTGGGTAGAAGGGAGGGAAGGGAGAGAAGGATCTGACGGATGTGGATAGACATGGGAGGGAGAGGGGTGCGGGGCGTGATGGGAAAGTGACTGGAGCGTGACGGGAACGTGAATGGAACGTGACGAGAACGTGACGAGAACGTGACGAGAAGGTGACGAGGAGTTGACAGCGGAAGGGAAGAATTTTGAGAGCGGGAACGTGACGGAACGTGACGGAACGTGACGAGAACGTGACGAGAACGTGACGAGAATGTGACGAGAACGTGACGGGCCTGTCGGAAGTGTGACGAGAGCCTGACAAGTGTGTGACGGTAGCGGGCCGGCAACGGGACGCGACGTGAGCGAGACGGGAGAAGGAAGGAAGGGAGAGGGTAGGGAGCGAGGCGGGTCGTGAGCGGGATAAGAGCAGGAAGGGAGCGGGTCGGAAGCGGCAGGGGATCGGTTCGGAAGCGGAGAGCACGAGAATAGGACGGGAGCGCGATGGGAAGGGACTGGAGCGCCCTTGGAGGAGGCAAGAGGGAAATGGAGACCAGTGAAGTGGCGAGTGCTGCAGGGTTGGGAGTAGCATGACGCGGAGGTAGAGGCGAAGTCGCGAGCGAGGGTGCGAGCAGAAGCGCGGGGTTGGGCAGGTCTTGGGTGTGTCCGAGGCGGGGGCGGAGTCAACGTTTAGCAATTAATAGCTGGTGCGTCGACCACACCCACGGCCGGTATGGACACGATGGCGCGTACACGATAGAACGACTCTGTGCGTTCCAAGTTGTATATGTTTCCCGATGCTCAATATGCGTCCCATGTGATGAGCGGTTTTTCAAGTAGAACTGTATCAGTTGATGTTACAGGTTATCTTCTTGTTCCCTGTAGGATTTACGTTAACTTCTCACGAAGGTCACTAGTGCATGGTCCTGTTCAGGGAAACTTTGATCCTCCCATAGAGAGAAAGAACATAAAGCAAATAGTATTATAATATGGCCTGCAGGAGAAAAACCGATGCTGAAAAACGTCGCACAAAATTGTCTTTCAAAACGCTGGGGCTGCGTAACATTATTTCGCCCGTGCGCATTGAAAATTAGTGAAATAGATTGTTTTGAGATATGTGTTATTGCTGGGTAGAACAATGTTACATTATATTTGAGATCTAGATGAGATATGTGCAACATTTGCTACATAAGTTAATAAAAGATTGGAGTCGAAACAGCAAGAGAAAAGGAATAAGGAAACGATTACACAATGCGTTAGTTTAATCTATTTTCGCAAGAACTCTTTCAATTGATATTTTTTCTGTAATTCCCTAAATATCAATGTCATAGCTTATTGCATATATTCCTTTGAGTCCAAATCGCCAGACGAAGATCACCGAGTCAAGGATTGCAACGTAAAAACATTTTCCTCAGTACTCTCAGTCGTTTTGTTGAAGATGAAAGGTTCACATGGCGTCAATTTGACTTCCGGGCTTCGCATTTCGACAGTTATCGTGTGTGCAAGTGGCAACAGCAATTGACAGATAGCTGTGGCCAAGTGCGGGCGTCATCCGTTGAAAATACCTGGGAGACACATGACTAGCAAAGGCGTGAAAGTAGCAGATTGAGGAAGGGAGAATTGGATTAGCCATGGAGTAACAAATGATCTACGAAGAATTGAGGAGAAGTGATTAGAATAGGATGATGGAACATCGTGTCATAGTAGTATTTGCCTTCGGATGAAATGTTCCAAAGGAGAGAGGGACGAAGTGACAGCTATTGTGACCAAGTAATTCTTGTGATCAGTGCAGTGATTTCAATTCTTGTATCAGCGCCATTTCGGCCAGTTCGGCCGATTTCGGGATAACTAAAGACAGGGATTTCCTGGTAAAGAAGAGTCCAAACCAAAGGTTGGACTGTTGGCTGGCTGAGTTCACTCGAACGAACGGAAGAAGCCTCGTTGACATCAGTAACGTATCCAGCAGCTTGAGTTGTTCATCCGAACTGGTTTTGGTAATTTTTTTACTTCATTTTTCTTTGTTTTAGGGCATTTTTAATGTATTTTAAGAGCATATTATTGATCATTTTTGGCGATTTTTTAGGTCATCAATACCCGCCCCTAGTAATGACTTTGTAATATGGAGTACAACTTATCCGAAATATTACGCAGTTACGTAAACATCTGTTGTAAACAATCCTGAAAGGAGGTGGAAGGAAGTAATAATTGTCAATGTCGCTTGATGTCAGGATCACGCAGGTCGAATTAGACGGCAGAGTAAACTTTCTAGAATTGTAAACGGAAATAAGACCTGAGGCATTGGATCTGAATATAGAGCGATTTTCCTAAGGATGAGCCAAAGTGACAGCTAGTGCTGGCAACATAACTGAAGATTCTGGGGTCGTCGTGCCCTTGAGCCCAATGGACTCCCTTCCTGCATTTGTTCGTTTGCAGTTGGCTAACTTGTAAATGGCTTCAACGCTTCCTTTCGTGACGTCCTCGTCCGACAAAAATATAGTGCGCCGCGAGAAATAATTGAAATTAGGAAGTGCAGTGTTATGTGCTCTTCTGTAAAAAATCTTATTTCCTTTATATATTACATTGAATTTACTTTTTGCATGATAAATATTATGTTTAAATTAAAACCGAGACTTGAATACGAGATGCGTACCAATGCACGTGGTTCCGGCCTTTGTGCTGTTGTGTGGCGAGCTGTCATTGAGAGCTTTCTATTTACATTCGTGGCAGTTTTCTTTTACTGGTTGTGAGAGCATGTTAAGAGATTTTCCACATACGTAATTAAATTTAATTATTTCCCGGACTCGCGTACGTGCATATACATCAGCGAAACTCTTAGACTTCTGGATTGTGATGTCTTCTCAGAAGCCATAACCAAACACTTTACGAAGGGGCTGAACAGCTGTCGCGGCGGAGGAATACTTCTCTGAAATACATGTGATGTTCACTTGTTTTCGCGAACTGTCACTTTGGCCCATCCTTAGGAAAATCGTTCTATAGTTACGTTCTGTATGAAAGAATCTAAAGATTTATCGAAGAAGTTTTTCTACAGAAACATTCGAAATGAGACTGTACCCTGGGGCGTACACTGCGCTGTGAAAACCACTATATCCTCTTGCACCACTCCCCTTCAAGTGTGGTGGTTACCGTGGCTGGGTCTTGTGGCGACCAACGTGTGTCGAATCGCCAATGGGATATTTATGCGGGCGGTGCGGAGAGCGGGTAGGGGTGTGGGCGGGTGGGAGGGCGGTCAGGCGGGCGGTTGGCGGTTGGCGGTTAGTCTTTCCCTGGGCTTCGTTGCCCTGTGGCTGCCGCAACGATCCTCTTGTCAAACGGCAACAATGGAGGGGGCCGCCGACGAAGACAAATGGAGTGCGCGGCCCGACCGCACGTCACTCCTCCTGGAGATTATGTTGGCCCCACTGACAGTCCGTTCCCTGTTTAATAAATATCACTTTGCGCACGAGTCGATAAAGGACACTGCGTTGAGCGAGGGCGAAATTCACGGGAAGTGGTTGGAACAGATAGTGCGTGTGTGCGTTGTATTTTCTTCAAATGAATCTCGTGTTTTGTGGTGTTTGAAAGAGTGCGTTAATTTTTCTTTCCATCGGTTTAAAGCAGATGGAATATAGTGATCGAGAATTCCATTGTGTATTTTAGTGTTGTGTAAGATGTTACTAATGAATACGTAATGTGCTGTTTAGTAATATTTCGAAAGATTTGTTGGAGAGTGATTAGAACACAACTATACATCTTGGGAAAGTTCCGGGAGTTATTGTCTGCTGTGAAAAGCTGCTGCTACTGTTACTATAAAACGACCACTCTACTACTACAAATAATAATAATAATAATAATAATAATAATAATAATAATACAATGTCTCAGTTCCTCATTTCTTCTGACAAACGGTGAAAATTTTCGTATGCTATCTTTCTTGTGGCCTAGAACCAGTAGTATTTTAAATGTAGTAATTGGAAGAATTGGCTTGTACAACTATAGAAGCATTGCAATTTTTGCAAGATTGCAACATTTTGTAGTTGCTATTTCATTTAAATTGAACATTATTTTTACGAAACTGAAAATTCTCTGGAAACACTTTTGACACTTTATTCAACCAGTTTGATACATTTTTCTTAGGTCTTTTTAATGAAATATTCTAAAGCTCAACATTTTCAATATTGTTTATGAATCATTGAAAGAATTGCAACCACAATTTCAAGTGCACAATCACCCACTCTCTAAGCAACCTCTTTAAGCATCCTAAACCTCACCCTTTCACCCCAATCCTAATCCACTCACTCAAAACCTCCTATCAATGATATATTTCGGCTCTTGTTTCGATCAAATGTAGTCCATATCTCTCTCTCTCTCTCACCAGCTCTTCGCGTAGCTTCAACACCATTCCAGAGGAGATGAACACCGGAGCACCTAATGATACTTCATTATCAAATTCCAGGCGCGCGTATCGATTACCCCTTGTATCGGCCTCGATAGCCCACTCTTGACTCTGCATTGCGAGCGGCCGCAGAAATAGCCTCATCCAACAGGCGCCCGGTGCACAGGCTCACAGTGGGCCGACCCGATCCTAAAGTGGCCCGCAATATATTTCCCTCTTCTCCCTCTTTTCCTTCATCAACTATTTCAAAAGTAAAAATGCGAAATTCCGTAATGCATACTTCGTATAAATAAAAGTAATACATGATATTGTCAAAAAATAGCATAATTAAAAATCTGGGAAAACTCTGGGGAGATACCTGGTTGGGGAAACCCTGATAGCCGACGGTAGATCGGCGCCGGATCTCACCATTCAGCGGGGGAAGATCACAGCCACCTCACGAGGGGGAAAATGCACTACACGTACGGGGCTAATGCCCTCGTTAGTTGACGCATCCGGAATCACAATCAATCAGCCAATCGTCGCAAGCTCTTCCCGGCGCACCGCCGCGCCGCGTGTGGCGTCACGTCGCGAAGCCCGCTGTCCCGCTCGGGCGGGACATATACAGACCGGTAGCGGTAGCTCAGTGCATCAACTGATGTCACTGCAGCGCCTCTGACCGGGAGGCCCTTGGTTCCCACTCCCCACGGCGGCAGGATTTTCCACACTAGCTTTTCAGGTAGGTCGAATTCAGTCGCTCTCTGGAGGAGAATTCTAGCGGCCGGCTGCTCTGATCGGTAGTTTTCCGTCATTTCTCCGATCAACACCAGGCGAATGCCGGAGCAGTACCCTACCAAATGCGCCACGGACCGCGATCTATCCTTCCTCTTCCTTGTCCTATCCTCTCCCCTTACACACACACTTACACTAACATGCACTACACTACCACATTCCGGGACACCGGTCGGGAGCTTAGAGCTTGTCCCGGCTGGGGCGGTGCCCCGCTGTTGGGAGAGTCCTGGTTAGGGGGAAACCCCGCTAGCCGACTGTAGGTCGGCGCCGGATCTCGCCATTCATCGGGGGAAGATCACCGCCATCTCCCGAGAACAAACATGCACTACACTAAGGGGACTAATGACGGAAGCCGTTGACGCGCCCGGAAACACGCTTGGGCGGGGGCGTGCGGAGCGCCGTGTGGGGGTGGACGGGGGGCGGGCGACCCGCGCGCGCTCCTAATCCGCCGGCTGCGCCTAAGAATAGGCTGTTTGCCGCCGCCCGCGCGTTTATTTTGGCGGCGCGCGCGCTTTTGTCTTGGATTCCCGCGCCGCAGCCGCCGTGGTGGACGAGGCGTTTGATCGAGCGGGGAACGTTCGTCGATTTCCGTGATGCAATCAGTAACTGGAGTTTTACTTTTTCGGTTCCATTCATAAGCCATTTAGTAATCATCATCATCATCATCATCATAACAACAACAACAACAACAACATTGCTTTATTTGGAACTTCCCGCACATTGATTTACTTGGAACACCCTACATTTTGCGCAAAGTATTCTAGAAACACCCAATAGCCCCTAGATCTGCTCGTTAGGAAGCTAGTTGCAACCTAGAGTAGATTTACATTGAACTGACTCGTAACATGTTTAGTTGTGAATCAGAGGTATAATAATAATAATAATAATAATAATAATAATAATAATAATTATTATTATTATTATTATAAATAGTATGTGGATAATTTTTTAGTTTTATAAAATATAGAAAATTAAAGGACCCTGATATCATTGTTTTCGAAAATGTATGGAATACTTTATAATAATCATATTACTATATTACGATAATGTTCACTGTAATGGTATTTGATCACACAGAAACATTTTGAAGTGCAATTTGCGAATCTCGAACTGTTCGGGGAAGGATTATTCATTCCATATAATCTCTATTAAATTTAGATTGGCAATGGAATTGTAAATATAACCATACACATTCAAGGACAATGTACTACAAGGAATCTAAAAATGATGGCAAATGCGCTGTCCATTATTTCTTGAAGCAAACATTTCTTTAATTACAGCGTACTCGCCCTTTATTAGAGTAAATAATATGACTAGTTTAACCACACTAGTACATTACCGAAATAGAAATACTGACGTATGTTAGGAATATCAAGTACTTGAGCAATAATTTCACAATTATCTTGTTTATTTACTATAACGTATGGTAAATATAATAACAGTAAGATTCCTGCCTAACAAATAACAACCCATTTTTTACCGGTCTGCACAAGTGTTACTTTTACTTCATTTCATTTAACACTATATTCGAATGATGATGATAATGTAATAATAGTAATAAAAATAATAAGTCATTAAATCAATTTGAATTAACTAACAACTTAATTCAAAACCGTCGAAAGAACACCAATAAGCAAACATTTGGAAATCCCGTTTAACAGGACACTTTTTATTCAAATCTCCGTAACTGCGCTCTAGTTTTAAACGCTTTGCTCAGTACGAGAGGTGCAGAGATCGGTAGAGCTTTTGAATCGCCAATATCGCAGTGCCAACACCGGCGTGGGATGAAGTTCTGCACTCAAACAAATACGCAGCTTTTATCCGCACGGCTCCAAATCCGCTGGCTCTGTGCGCTGTGTGAGTGCGTGAGTGACTAAATGAGTGAGTGGGCGACGAAGGCTTTGGGTGGATTCGAGGAAGAGAACGCACGGCAGCATGCGCTCATCACTTGGATCACACACATTCGAGGCAACGAACGCAAACCGGAATCGTAACCGAAACTGATTAAAACGTTCTCGCTGGTGAGAGCAAAACGGAAAATGCAACCGTTGTCGTTATTAAATATATGGCTGGAACCGGGACTCCATGGTTCTGACTTAGTTTCAGTTTTCAAATGAATAATTTTGTGTAACTTTCGACGCAGAATTCATCTTTAGAGAGGTACCATGATGTAAATATCAGACGTCTGCATTGACGTCCCGCCCAGGTATGGCAAAAAGAATATCGATATTTTTAAAACATCGACGTTTTCTACCAGAAACATCGATATATTAACATTGATATTTTGTTTTCGATCGCTTCACATTGATATTTTGTAGCAAAAACATAGATTTTTTAATTTTTTTAACTTAAGGAGTTTAAGCACGTTGTAGAGTAGCCCCGAGAGTAGCAGCAATCCACAGCAATCTTTACCACGCTGCACATTTCGCCTGTGCAACCTGAGGAAGTTTGGGAGCTGCTCCTGTTATGAATGTTTGTTATTACCAGGTGTGTCATTTTCTGAATCGACCGTCAAACACGAAATCGATAGTAAAACACGATGTTCTTTATTGTTCATTTATTCTTTACATTCGATAATAACTGTACTACTAACATCCTGCTAACCAAACAATAAAATATATCACTTTTACGTACTGTAATTAAAAATGGATAGGAAAATAGCCCTTTATTAGTCTATAATTAAAACATCGATGTTTTAAACATCAATGTTTTATCGTCGATGTTTTTATTGAATTGAAAACCTTTTAGTGATGTATCGAAACATCGATGTATAGATGTTTTGGTAAAAGTTGCCATCACTAGTCCTGCCCCTGGAACCGCCGCTGGTCAATACTCGACCGAATCCGCCTCTGAATCATTCCTCTCGCCGTTCGTAAGTCTCTCGTCCCAGCGTTGTGTGCGTAATGGAGCAGGTAGCAATGATATTCACGACCGTAACGAGCACGGCTTGAGAGCGGGGATTGTTGGTGTATGGGTACCTTTAGAGCTGTGAGCTGCGGCGTAGTACCGGGTGTGTCCCTTCAGAAACTGCTGTGTTTGAGTGCTCGTGCGCTGCTCTAGTGTGCGTAAGGAGAGTGCTCAGCGACTTGAAATGTGATGCGAGGCAGCTGCGCCAGTCTACCTACTTTTTAAGATCGAACATCCGTCTATGTCTCTTCATGCAGGTTCCTGGAGTCTCTTCGAGCCGATACTTTGCAATTCCTCGTTATTGAGGTTTTTAAAATATTTTAAAACCATCTAGCCTTTCAGTTTTTATAAATTTTCTTTAACAGAAATGTACACTTGTTTCTCATTTCGTTTGTTTTTTACGCCATATTTTCTTCTTTATATTTCTTTACTTTTTCCTTTCTTTCTAAATGAAGACACCGAATTCATTACGTTATATTTCGAGTTGCTTCAACACTTCATTATGTTTACTACATTAATGTAATATTTCCCGTTTCTATATCAGGTGATAGAGAAAACATTTAGAATTTATAATTTAAAAAAATATACTGATAAGGTTCTCTAATGAAATTACGTACTTTTGATAAATGTAACCATATGTCCTCAAACAGAAGAATGCGGAGGTCTCGAAAAGACATCGGATTTGGAGAGTGAAAGTTGTTCTTCGACCTCGAACTTCCCGTTCCGTTATTCAGATCTCTCGCGATCCATGATTTGGAGACTAGCCAAAGCAGGGCAATAAGAGTCTCGCATTTCAGCTACATAGTAAGCTCACAGTAAACACATTTTGGGTATAAAATGTCGTAATTCTTGTAAATGTCGCGATCATTTGACACAAAATGTTTTGCACTTTTTGTGGCACAAATAAGTACCTTACATTCTGGGGCACTTTTTATCTGGAAAATGATAAAGAAAGGAAATGTTAGTTTTCAGAAGTATTGAACTTATATATACTGTAAGTATTTTAGACTCACTTGAAAGTATTGAGTTTCTTACAAAGCACTATTTTTATTTAAGACTTCTTGAAAACGCTCCTTAAAAAGGGGAATTCAAAACTTCGTAAATCTTAGTCGACTTAAATTTATTGAATTTTATTTTTAATACACATGCGTATGGTATAATATTAGTTATTTTTACCAAAGTAATATCAACAAAATTTTGATAAAACATTCCTTTATTAATGTAGATAGCTTGCGTGCTTACCGATTTTTCTCTGGTTCGACCAACCACCAATGTGCCAGGAACATTGACAGACGTTTGAAAATATTGACGAGTACAATACCCATTTGTGAGCGTTGGTGAAGGAAGAGATTTACCTATTTATGTCTCCTACTTCCCTGGACAAGTAATAACGAAATCAAATTTCTGTTGCATTCCACTGTTTGAAAGATGGGATGTTGATTTTGAGAGGTGAGAAATGGTGAATGATGAATGGTGATTTTGAGAGGTGAGAATGGAGAAAAACTGAATGATTATAACGGGTTGATGGTTCAGGTGGGATCCGAGTAGGTGCATCGTTGGTGGGTGAACGGCCTGGACCGCCCCTTTCACTTTCCCGTGTACTGTCCGTGTACTTCCCGTGTCCCGTGTACTTCCGTGTCACTGTCCCGTCCACAGTCGGACGTTCACGGTCTGGACGATCGCTACCATTTACGCGGCTGCCCTCGCGCTGCGAATCGTAGATGAGTGTTCGTTTTCCCTGCCCGAATGCCTATGGCGTTCCTTTGGAATCTTAATGCTGGAGACACTATTACACACGTACATTTTCTTTAGCTCTTACTTCACGCTACGAGAGAATTCTCTCTAGATACGAGAGAAGAGGATTCGTCTGTTTCGAAGTCATCTGTAGCTCGTTTAAATGCAAAATAATTTTTATTACATAGGAGAAAACATTTTTGAAAGTCAGATTTGTTCACGAATGTTGGCCCTATCGTTTATTTTAAATTCAAGTAATGTTGGTAATGAAGTGAGTTTCTCAAGAAAACTGCTTGCGAATAGAACTAGCGTTGTGCCAGAGCTTTCTTTGGCTTTCTTTTGCGACTGGTCGTTGTCGTGGAAACTTAGCTGATCAGCCCTTTACCTTCCGACTTGCACCGTGGCTGCAGCGCCTCTGACCGGGAGGTCCTAGGTTCGAGTCCTGATAGCGGTAGGATTTTCGACACTAGCTTTTCAGCTAGGTCGAATTCAGTCGCTGTCTGGAGGAGAATTCTAGCGGCCGGCTGCTCTGATCGGTAGTTTTCCGTGGTTTCTCCGATCAACACCAGGCGAATGCCGGAGCAGTACTATACCGAAAGGGCCACGGACCGCGCGCGATCTTTCCTTCATTTTCCTTGTCCTATTCTCTCCCCTTACACACACTTACACTAACATGCACTACACTACCACATATTCCGGGAGACCGGTCGGGAGCTTAGAGCTTGTCCCGGTTGGGGCGGTGCCCGGCTGGTGGGAGAGTCCTGGTTAGGGGGAAACCCCATTAGCCGACGGTACGTCGGCGCCGGATCTCGCCATTCAGCGGGGAAAGATCACCGTGCATATCCCGAGAAAAAAACATGCACTACACTAACGGGACTAATGACCAAAGAAGTTGCCGTGCCCGGAAGCACGAAAAAATCAAATAAAATCAAATTGCACCGCGGATTGGCGGCGAATGTTGACCTCTGGCGGTCCTCTTATTCCCGGAGGGCTTGTTTGTAGGCACGCGAGCTTTCACCCGGTCGTCCAAGGCCTGCTCGATCGCTCTCGCCCGCCAGCGCGATCATCTTGAGCTGTGAGCCGCGTGCTGAGTGATAGCAAAGTTTAGCAAAACATTGGCTCATTGATACATCACCAAAATGTTTTCGGCATTCATGAAAACGACAGAAAACATTTTCAAAAATGGATGTTTAAAGTATGTTTTAGATATGAAGAAACATTTCGAAGTAAAATGTCCTGTTTTTCATGTGATACGTAAGACGTCAATGTTAGTTGAAAGTATATTCTACCTATATTTGTCTGTCGTCTTAATTTACTAATCAATGTTGTATATAGTCAACATTCAAATTGCAGTTTAACGATAATATCACGAACAAAATAATCTCTGCTTGAAAATGTCGATCTTTTAAAAACATGGATTTTTTTTGCCATTCCTACGCGTTCTCGTTCCTGACAAAGAATTTATCCCCCGTGTTGCTATGTTGGTGGAGAGGAGTGGGGAGAGGTAGTGAAGAGAGAGGGAAGAGGGGGTAGGGGAGAGAGAGGGAGAGAGGGCGTTTCCGCCTCGCGGCCGAGCGATTACGCGCTTCGCGGAAGTTTCTGCTCCAAGAGAGACACCTGTTTTGGAAGAGATTTATGCCCTTTTGCTTTCCGCGGAGAGTTGAAAAGGTTAAATTATTGCAACGGTGCGAATGTCGAGGAAATTTGTTGACGGAAAAGGTCACATTCGCGAATCTGACGTTTTGCCAAATTGTAATTGTATTCCAGTAAACGCTACGCGTTTAAAATGTGTTGACTCTTTCCGTGTCACTGAGGTGCCCACTGAGAGATCTAAGATCTGGGCAATGAAGTTCCTATTTAAGCGAATAATAGAATTAAGTATATACGAAATGTTTGCGAACGTTTATGTGACGCAGTTTGATATTCAGAAAATACGGAAGAAAAAGAGAATATTGCGAAATATTGAAAACGTGCAAATAGTGAGCGATATAAAACTGAACGTGCAGATTCCATGCCGAAGATGACTTATATATATATATATATATATATATATATATATATATATATATATATACGGGCAAAATGTACTAGAAACAAACACAAGAACGTAAAATAATGATAATAAAAATGACGTAGGGACTGAAGAAAATACATAACTGCTCTCTTACCTATTTTCTATTGAATTAGGGTAGCACATTGACAATGGATATTGCAGTTTTATTCATCTTCATACATTTTACTGTCTTTAGTGCTATAAAAATATAGACATATGTGTGTTGTTCACGCGCAGAAATAATGATAAATGTCTTGTTCAAACGAAAAAATATTGAAGATAATTTTTCTGATTCCCATCTTTCCACTCTGACGCATTAAGGTTCCCACAGACTGGTGCGGTAGATCCAAAGCGGGTGCGGCGCGGAAAGATCCGAGCTAGACGCGGTCGCGGAATTCGCGGGACCGTTCACACCGGAGCCTCAATTATGCGTCAGCGTTTGGTGACGGTTGGCAAAGTCGCTCTAAACGAGGATCTGAGTTGGACAGAACACGTAAATTATGTAGTGAAAAAGGCGTGGAAGGCATTACACTTTGTAATTAGAATACTTAGAAAAGGAAGTGGAAAATCAAGGAAATTAGGGTACACGTCTCTAGTACGTCCGATATTAGAATTTGGCTCCATATGTTGGGACCCTTATCGTTTAGGGCAAATAAAATCTCTCGAGAAAGTACCAAAATATGCTGCAAAATTTGTTAGGAAGGACGTTCAAATTCTGAATTTATATCGTGGAACCTTTGGAAAAACGCAGAGAGAAATCGCATCTTTGTGCATTATTCAAATCAATAAGAGGGGATCGTCCGTGGGGTGAAGTACGGGAAAGACTATCTAAACCAACTTACGTCGCGCGGAAGGATCATGGTTTCAAAATTCGGCAAAGAAAACAGAGAACAGATGTAGGTAAATTCTCATTTGTAAACAGAACGATACAAAATTGGAACAAATTACCTGCTGCAGTGCTGAAGACTTTCCCTCAGAATGTCAAAAATTTTAAAATTAGACTAAGTAAATATGGTTAATAGGTTAATTTTGTAAAATTGTATTTGCTAACATGTTAACATTTTAATGTTGTTTGATGTTTGTTTTGTGTATTTGTAGAAATTTCTTAGAAAACGCTACCACCGGAAATATTCTATGTATTCCTAAGTAGCAAAATAAATATTCTATTCTATTCTATCCAGAGGGGAGGGAAGACTCCCGAGTACGGGCGGACTTTCACGATTCCTTCTCGGGCGGACTTTCGCGGTTCCTTTTCGTCCTATAGGCGGGCGGTCTTCGATCGCCAGCTCCCTCTCCCGTATTTCCTCGTTCTCATTCATTCCACTGAGGCAGCAGCTCCAGAGAGGACTCTTTCCGAGGGCGGCGACCGGCGGCCGACGGCGGCGCGCAACACTCGGCCGCACATCGCGCGATCGCTCGGAACAGATGCAGGAATTCACGCCGCGGCAGCTGCACGCGGCGGCTTCGGCGCTGGCGGACGCGGGACGGATGCGATTTGATTTGATTTGATTTGATTTGATTTTTTCGTGTTTCCGGGCACGTCAACTGCTTTGGTCATTTGTCTCGATAGGGTAGTGTATGATTTTTCTGGGGGTATGCGCGGTGATCTTTCCCGCTGGATGGCGAGATCCGGCGCCGACCTACCGTCGGCTAGTGGGGTTTCCCCCTAACCAGGACTCTCCCACCAGTGGGGCACCGCCCCAGCCGGGACACGCTCTAAGCTCCCGACCGGCCTCCCGGAATATGTGGTAGTGTTGTTCATGTTAGTGTAAGTGTGTGTAAGGGGAGAGGATAGGACAAGGATGAGGAAGGAAAGATCGCGCGCGGTCCGTGGCCCGTTTGGTAGAGTACTGCTCCGGCATTCGCCGTGTTGAACGGAGAAAACACGGAAAACTACCCATTGGAGCAGCCGGTCGCTAGAATCCTCCTCCAGGCAGCGACTGAATTCGACCTAGCTGAAAAGCCAGTGTAGAAAATCCTGCCGCCGTGGGGAGTGGGAACCTAGGACCTCCCGGTCAGAGGCGCTGCAGTGACATCAGTTGGTGCACTGAGCTACCGTTCCCGGTGGGTGGATATGGAACGAGGACAAGGAAGAACGAGGCAGAGTCTCGGTATGGTGTAAGGAGCAGGGATGACGGTGTGGGGCGCTGAGGGTACGGGATGGACACGGCTCGAAGCCGATGTGTGTGTGTGTGTGTGTGTGTGTGTGTGTGTGTGTGTGTTTGTGTGTGTCAACTGTTCCTGTTCTTTGGCTCGAGAACCCGCTACGGTCTTTGGTCGACGAACGCTGACCCAGCCTCTCCGCCATGGAATAAGGGGTTCATGTGGTTTATCCCTTCACCGTATATACTGGTATTCATAACATTAGGGTGGACTTTTCCATCGTCACACAGGAATAGGTACTGTGAAATTTGTAAGGAAAGCTCACAGGTATAATTTGCCTCTGCCGGGAATTGAGCCCGGGGTTGTGCCGTGGAAAGCGAGCACGCTAACCAATGAGCCACCGAGGGGGACTGAGAGACAACTACTTAGGTATTTTTCTGCAAATATTGTGCGCGATATACCCTGGGAGGTGGCGTTGTTCGTCATTCGTCGGAACGGGAGATCCGAAACCGGCATACACGTCGGTTTCCCGGGTTTCCTCTCCAGGTATCTCCTCCAAGCGGATAATTGCCTCGGTCGGGATACACTCGAAGCTCCCAGCTGGCCTCCCGACGTGAATGGTAGTGTAGGTAGTGTATTGTATGCAAGTGGTTTGTGTGCAAGAGAAAAAGGATGTGTCAAGGATTAGGACGGAAAGATCGCGCGAGGTCCGTGGCTCGGATGTTAGGGTACTGCTCCGGCATTCTGTTTGGCGGATCGGGTGGGGTGTGGGCGTGTCCAGAAGGGGCGAGAGCATACATATTAGGATCTGGGAGTCAGCGACAAGGTAAGACGCGGTAGTGAATACGCTAAGGGGTCAGTGGGAGTGGTGACTGCGACAGTGGTGGTGTCCAAAGTGCAAAGCCGCCCCGCTGACCGAGACCGCAGCACGAGGCACCGCTGCTGCTCTGGTCATCACTGACGTAGTCACTGTAAGGACAGTGGCAGCGAAGGATAGGAAGTGAAGGAAGCGAAGGACTTCATAATATTCAACGGCAATTATGAAGTCTTATGACACACACGTTTCTGTATCACATTAGCTTCGGAAATCTCATTTTAAAGAGAACGCTGCCGTTTGTTTTACACGAAAACAGTCCGGTAATAAATCTACAATAACTGTGAATATGAATATTTTATTCTAGTAGCATGGAGCAGATACATTCTTAAATAATGACCTTAAAACATAGATTGTAGTAGTGACCTTTGTAATTTTATTAGTTAACCTGTCTCCAAGTATTCTTTACCGTCATTGCTAATATTAAGGCCGTTGAGATTTAAAGATTAAATTAGATTTAAAGATCCACTGAGATTTAAAATTTTAATTTGAAATTAAATTTAAATAATATATTTAAAATTTAAAAATTAACCGGTCATACTCTAGCGTAACATGAAATTAGAGTCTCGACGCAAAACACGTTATTTTATTTCGTCAGAACAAGCAGCAAGTGCCAATAGTCTAAACAAGGGCTTCAAAATTGGAAAATGAAAATGTTTATTCGATGACTTTTACAATTTTAAATATAAATTTATTCATACTAAATTATACGTCATATAATGTCTTTATTTTAGGAAGAGAGGTACTTCTTAGTTCCGATCCTCCAACCGTCAGTTTTGAATGGTCGAGGAAGTTAAGATCGTGTAATTTTGAGAGTTCGAAAAACAGAGTCCCTTGCAGTAGTAAATTTCGTTATGAACTGATGATGCAATAACAAAACTGTTTTAGTGAAACATTCCTAACAAAGGAACACGAAAAGGAAACAAAACTAATAAAAAAATAACCCAATAACTATACATTTCTATCACCTATATGACGTAATAAACACTTAATTTACAAGTTAGCTACGTCTATAATGCAGCAATGAAAAGATGACATGCGGGGAGAGGTGGCCCATTGTATCAACGGATGTCACTACTGTGCCTCTGATCGGTAGTTTTCCGTGATTTCTCCGATCAAACCACGCGAGTGTCGGAGCAGTACCGTAACAAAAGGAGCACAGACCGCGCGCGATCTTTCCTTCCTCATCCTTGTCCTATCCTCACCCCTTGCGCGCGCACACACACACACACACACACACACACACACACACATACGCACACTTACACTAACATGCACTACACTACCACACATGCCGTGAGATCGGTCGGGAACTTAGAACATGTCCCGGCTGGGGCGGTGTCCCGCTAGTGGGAGATACCTGGTTAGGGAAAGCCCCGTTAGCCGCCGGCAGGTCGGCGTCGGATCTCGTCATTCAGCGGGGAAAGATCACCGCCACCTCTCGATGAAGAAAACATGCACTACACTTACGGGACTAATGACCTCGTTAGTTGACGCGCCCGGAATCACAACCAACCAACCAATCGAAAGATGACATGTCACCATAATCCGACCCTGGTGATGACGACTGACATGCGGCGCGCGGCCGCTGCGAAAGCCGTGTGAGGCGGAACGAGATGGCTGCGAGTGCGTCGCCCGGCCACCGACAGCGGAGAAGCCCCCGGCGAGGTGCGGACGCATTCTGTGATTACGAGCGGCTTGGCGTTCGCGCCGCCCTTTTAAGCCCTCTGATTGGAGATTATCGCGCTCTATCGGCCCGAGTGGAAGGGGGCGGAGCGGGGGCGGAGCGGGGCGAAGCGCTGTGTGGCGCCGCGCGGTGTTCGGCCCGGCGGCGTCCCCGCCACTCACCACCCTCCCTGTCCCCGCTGATCCCCGCTACGGATGATCTCCGCCCATGTCACTGTCCATCTCTTGACCACGCCTTTCGCCTCCGTTGCCTCACCGTTCCCTCTCCCCCCCTTGTGAAATCCGTCTCCTCCCTTATTCTCGATGCTTCATCGCCCCTCCCTACAACTGACCTCCGCCCACGGCGCTGTCCCGCCCCGCCCCCCCCCTTGGCTCTCTTCCCCCCGGCCTCGCCGAACCATCGCCTTTCTCTGCCTTCGCTGCTCCCTGATCACGCCGTCTCCTCACAGGTCTTTCGCCTCCGTTTTCCCGTCGCCCACTCTACCCTTCGATCCTCGCTGCCCACCACTCCTGCACCATCCACCTCCGCCCCTCCGCCCCTCCCCCCCCTCCGCCCCTCCGCCCTCCGCCCCTCCGCCCCTCCGCCCCTCCGCCCTCCGCCCCCTCCGCCCCTCCGCCCCTCCGCTCCCTCCGTCCCCTCCGCCCCCTCCGCCCCCTCTGCGCCCCCCGCCCCCTCCGCCCCCTCTGCCCCCCTCTGCCCCCTCTGCCCCCTCTGCCCCCCTCCGCCCCCCTCTGCCCCCCTCCCCCCTCTGCCCCCTCTGCCCTCCTCTGCCCTCCTCTGCTCCCTCCGCCTCCCCCGCCCCCCCCCTACGGCCCTGCTCCCACGGCCCCGCCCACACGGCCCTGCCCCTCACGCCCCGCCCTCTGTCCTGCACCCTCTCACCCTCGCCCACCCTTTTCATCCGCCTTCGAGCTCTCACCGCTCCCGCAGCCCCGGCCCCTCCGACCGCCGTGACGTCCTTGCTGCCACCCCGACTCCACTGATGTAGCCTCCGTCCTCGCCCCTGCCACACTCATCCCCGCTTGTGCCGCTGCGCCCTTCCCTCGACGTGAGAGGACGGTTGCCGCAGGTGTCCTCGTCCAGCTCGTGACCGCGTACGCGTCACCGCGTCCGAGTCATCTCGTGCGCGTCACCGCGGCATGCGCGCACAGTGCCCGCGTTCACCGGAAAGGGATTTCATGCCTACTTACTAGTCGTTGGCCATGACACGTCATGTTCCATTCATAGCTTTCATTGATTGATTGATTGATTTTTTTCGTGTTTTTTCGCGGTTCAACTGCTTAGGTCATTAGTCCTGTTAGTGTAGTTCATGTTTTTGTCGGGAGATGGCGGTGATCGTCCCCCGCTGGATGGCGAGATCCGGCACCGACCTACCGTCGGCTAGTGGGGTTTCCCTCATAGCTTTCATGGAATGACTACGTATTGTGCTGAGATATTACGCGATTTCCAGATTTAAAACGGAATACTGTATATCCTCACGTCGTATATTCATCGTATCTAATTTTTGTAGATCAGGGAGCAAATAAAATTTGAGATGGTTTTCATTTGTAAACATTATAGGTAGACACGTTGTTCTGTTTTACCTGAAGACGTATCAGGAAACGACAACGGAGATAGAAACGTGGCTGTCCGGGAAACCCCGCAACCAAGGCAATGTCAACTTTTCGACCATCATACTGCGACTTTTGTTAGGGCGAAGTGTCCTATGCCACCCCTGCAAAATGACCATGATAATTTTGTAACTACAATTGAATAATCGCCATAATTATTTCGAAATATATCTTCTGGAAGCTGTGGAAAGATGGCGGATTTTCGTTCGGTACAATTCACAAGACATCATGGAAATTTCATGAGTAGACTTCCGATGGATAGAGAATTCATATACTCTCATTGATGCTTCAACAGACTTAAAACGCACAATTTAGACTTTCGCTGATTATGTAGTAAGGGAAACAGAAGACGCGTATGCAACCTGTAACTTACACGTCCTAACACACCTTACAAACGTTTGTAACTCGGTAGCGATGCGACCTAGATCCTTAAAATACGTTTTTTCAAGTAATGTTTCTTAAACCATAATCTAAAAAATGATACTTTTTGGACGTTCTCAAAATCAGACTTTGTCTCCTATTTGGGGGGTACCCTCGCCCCGAGACACGAGTTGTCAGAAACTTTCGAAATTGTGTTCCCTTATGAAGCTATTTTTAATGACCTGAAATTAGAATTCTCTTTCATTAGTAACATTCATTAATCATTATCGTTCATTATCATTTGCAATATTATTATTACCCCCATTCATTGGCGGATCCCGTTCTTAACGCAATTTGAATCAATCATAAACGAAAACCGTATTTTCGGTGACTACTTGTTTTCAATTAATTTTTGAAAATATGATAAAGTAACAAAATTAAGTATTTGAATATATATTCTCTAATTCTATTGATTATGCAGTTATTAATAATTTGGGCCTGACTTTTCAGCTTGATAACGCTTCGAAGAAACTGAGACTACGAAACGAAATTAGATTTCTGTGAATATTCAGCCCAGTGCGATTTGCAAACGAAATTGCTGCGTTCGCGTCATTCCACGTAGCATTAAATCTCCCTTTCAGCGCAACGATGTGCAGACGCGGCTAAGTTGGAATGCGGTGTGATTGCTCGTTGTATGGCAACCACCTGTGGCCAATTAAAACACAAGCTTACTCCTGCGTCAGTGATTTCGAAACATGGGTTTGCATTGAAGGTATTCATTGTTGCATTATACTTCGTGAAGCTCATGAATAATTCTTACGTTTGTCTGAAATTTTCTTTATTCATTCATTACTTTTCTCATTTGTTTATTTCTACTTCTGTATTAATGTTCCATTTACCCGTTTTGTGGTTCTTCTAAGGAATGTTTTCGATACTCCAAGAGAGTGTACAGCGGGATCTCGAATAGGAATCAATGATCCACGGTGCGCAATTCATAAAAGAGGACTCTGGATATGAACTACAGTCGACTCCCTTTATTGTGAACTTCTGGGGGCTAACATGTTTTGTTCAATATATCAGGGATTCACTTTATCCGATGTCAATAATAAATCGAATTTCTCCACAATGATTGACTTTATTAATATACCGCAAAATTCATTAACAGTACGAACTGAAAAGTTCAATATATTTATTTGTACTTAAAAAATCAATTATCTTCAATTGTGTGCTTCGTACATTCGATCCTTCTCGAGTTCGTGCTCTCTCCATACTTGATTCTGCATGGTCCCCTCCCTCTAAGGATGGTAATGGAATATTGGCACTTTTGAATCTCTCTTACACTGTTGGACCACCATTTCTTTCTCCGAAGGTCCTTTCAATCGCCTAATAACATAAGAGAGAGAATTAATTTCTAGGACTTACTTCCTACATTCACTACAGCCGAAGTTCAGGTTCCTATAAATGAATCTTCTAATGCTTATTTGTAAAGTAAGTGCAACGAGACCAAAGTTCACTATGAACGAGAGTTCACTATAACCAAGGGCTCCTGGCTTTCATTCTGACTTCCTGATAATAATTAAAATAATAATTAGTATTTCTGTTTTCTCCAGGAATGTAACTTTTTTCGCATTACGTGCTTTTCAAAAAAGGGGACAATGTTATTAGGTTTTCCCTTCAATACTGAGTTTGCTTCTTTCTTTCATCTAAGGAAGTAATGTGTTTTCCCCGCATCTGAGAAATGAGCTTCTGTAATATTTACGAGATATCTTATTGAACATCGAAAATGTCTTTGTAAATAGTTTAACGGTTCCATTGATGTGTGCATTGTTTTACTCAGTAGTTAGTGTGTGTTTAGAATAAGTGATCATATAATATATATTTTGTTATTATTGTTATTGTTATTATTATTATTATTATTATTAACAGCAACGTCATCATCATAATTGATTTTGTCATTGAATTTCTTCAATACTCAATTATTCATTACCTTTCATCTTTCGTACTCCCTGTCCTTTTCTTCTTTTTTTAAATTAATTTATTTTTTCCTCCTTAAATTTGAGAAATGGAGATTCAACTTCTTGTATCCAGATATCGCAGATACACTAGATGTTAATGTCGGTGGATTCGTTTGCATCGGACGGGAGCGCCCAGAGGTTGGGGAAGCTGGAGCAACTTACCCCAGGCCTC
The DNA here is from genome assembly GCA_964035755.1 of Teleogryllus oceanicus. Taxonomy (NCBI): domain Eukaryota; kingdom Metazoa; phylum Arthropoda; class Insecta; order Orthoptera; family Gryllidae; genus Teleogryllus; species Teleogryllus oceanicus. Next base: position 26,359,982 of record CAXIVR010000012.1, on the reverse strand, counting down.
CCGTGAAGTGGGGCCCCGAAAATGTGCACAAACTTTATTTCCTTTAATATATTTTTTAAATATACAATATCATTAAATTTAATATAATTTAACTGTAGATGAAATATAATTCACTTAAAGACATAATAATAATAATAATAATAATAATAATAATAATAATAATAATAGTAATAATAATAATAATAATATTCATATTAATAACCAATTAGGAAACTTTTGTTTGCTGTAAAGGGCCGCTACTGATCTTCTGCCCTAGGCCGCTTATTTCCTCTGGGCTCCCGTGGCTTCAGATCCTGAAATGTCCCATCTATGAAGATAGAAGTGGCCATCTTGGTAGGAAGGTAGCGTAAAGGATTCTCTCCTGCACATGTCTGCCCGCCGCCGCCGCCACCGCCGTCGCCTTCGCCGCCTTCGCCGCCTTCGCCGCCTTCGCCGCCTTCGCCGCCTTCGCCGCCTTCGCCGCCTTCGCCGCCTTCGCCGCCTTCGCCTCGCCCTTCGCCGCCTTCGCCGCCTTCGCCGCCTTCGCCGCCTTCGCCGCCTTCGCCGCCTTCGCCGCCTCGCCGCCTTCGCCGCCTTCGCCGCCTTCGCCGCCTTCGCCGCCTTCGCCGCCTTCGCCGTCTCCGCCGTCTCTGCCGTCTCTGCCGTCTCTGCCGTCTCTGCCGTCTCTGCCGTCTCTGCCCCCCGCCCCGCCGCCGCCTTCTCCGCCGCCGCCGCCTTCGCCGCCATCTTCGCCGTCGCCGTCCCTGCCGCCGCCGCCGCCGCCTCCGCCGCCGCCGCCGCTGCCCATCGCACGCGTGCGCTCCGCGTGGCGTTTTGCGCGCGGCGGCGCCCGCATTTCGTAATGACGCCAATGTCATCAAGCGCCGAGCAACTAGTTTGCTCAGCGCGCATCAACATGCAAATAAAATCTGAATAATGCAATATACACTTGAAGGGGCAAAGCCGGCATAACTCGACACCGACGCCGCTAGCAGCAGCAGCAGCAGTGGCGGCGCCATTTCCATACAAATCCCGGCAGAGGTTGCGAGGCGCGCCCGCGGCGGGAGCGGTGTGCGGGAGGGCAGGGGGGTGCAAAGTAGCCGGAGGTAAACGGAGGACAGACGGGGAGGTGGACTCTGGAAATGTGCGTAGGGGCGTGGGGGAATTTGAGAGGAGACCTTTTACACCGGAGTATGGCGGGTGGGGCCATTTATTTATTTATTTATTTATTTATTTATTTTTTTATTTATTTATTTATTTATTTATTTATTTATTTATTTATTTATTTATTTATTTATTTATTTATTTATTTAGTTTTTGATTGATTAGTGATGTTGGTTTAGTGGTGAGTTGTAGTTGACATTTACATAATTGAAATAATTGAATTCGTTGTCATGGTCAGCAATACTATTTATTTCAATAATAGCAACTTTCGATGGCTTAGCCATCATCATCAGTTTTCTGATACAAGAAAAGTACAAGTTTTTCTTGTATCAGAAAACTGATGATGATTGCTAAGCCATCGAAAGCTGCTATTATTGAAATAAATAGTATTGTTGACAGTGACAACGCCTTCAATCATCTCAATGATTAGTGATGACGGGCGTGTCAACAGCCATGGTCAAAAGTCCCGTAAATATAGCACATGTTTCTGCTCGGGCGGTGGCGGTGATCGTCCCCCGCTGGATTGCGAGATCCGGCGCCGACTTACCATCAGCTACCTATGTTTTCTCGAACCAGGTCTCTCCCACCAACAGGGCACCGCTCCTCTCGGGACCAGTTTCAAGTTCCCGACCGGTCTCCCGGCATGTGTAGTAGCGTCGTGCGTGTAAGCGTGTGTGTAATAAGAGGTAGTAGAGACCAGGGAATAGGAAGGAAATATCGTGCGTGGTCTGTTTGTTAGGGTACTGCTCCAGCATTAGCCTGGACAAGCTCTAAGCTCCCGACCGGCCTCCCGGAATATGTGGTAGTTTAGTGCATGTTAGTGTAAGTGCGTGTTTGTAACGGGAGAGGTTAGGACAAGGATGAGGAAGGACAGATCGCGCGCGGTCCATGGCCCGTTTGGTACAGTACAGCTCCGGCCTTCGCCTGGTGTCGATCGGAAAAACGACGGAAAACTACCGATCAGAGCAGACGGTCGCTAGTATTCTCCTCCAGACAGCGACTGAATTCGACCTTGTTGTCAAGCTAGTATCGAAAATCCCTCCGCCGTCGGGGCTCGAACCTAGGACCTCCCAGTCAGAGGCGCCGCAGTGATTTCAGTTGATGCCCTGAGCCACCTCTCCCAGTAGGGGCGATGGAGTGGAGCCCTTTTACGTGGGGAGAGCGAGGGAAGGGCGCGGAGGTGGAAATGCTGGCGCGCTGGCCGGGGCGGACCGGAGAAATTGGGGGAGGGGTTGGGCTGAAACGCGAACGCAAAACGGACGGGAGTCGCTGGATTACGGTAGAAGCCTCCAAGCAGTGTTGAATCGAGGCCTCTGACGCTGCGGGAGGGATAAAATGATTTCCGGAGGGAATTATGTTAACCCTAAACACAGAATATTAGTAAACTTTCATGAGCAGAGATGTGGGATGTGCAATAACCCGTGAATACTGAGATTTCTTCACGACGCGAGATACGCGTGCTAGGTTCTTTCTTATCTCTCGTTTCTACGTACTGAATTTATTCATATCTCTTGTTTATCATTCCATATATTTATCGTTAACTGTGAATCGAACGTAATACTTTATCTTGGGAATTATTATTATTCCCCTGTGTTGTAAAGTTTCCTATGGCTGTAGGGAAATCTTGCTACTAAATGAAGCCATTAAAGTTGGTTTCTTAGCTAGTACCTCAATCATGACTTTATGTATTTACAATATTACGTCCTACATTCCATATTTAATATTAATAGCCATCTTTGGTGTACAAAATGAATAGCACTGTCATTTTGTATGTCATGATTAGTAATTTTTCACGCGTTTCAGAAACTCCTTTTTCCCAACATCAGGTGTAAGGTGTGGATTGTTAGCATTGATATATATATATATATATATATATATATATATATATATATATATATATATCCAGTCATGTTCATGTTTGTCTTACCTATTATTGTACTTGATATTCTTACGGGAGACCATTGTTTGTCCGTCGCGCCCTCGTTTGGTTGTGCACAACCAGATGCAATCGTCTAGGAACTGGTGTGTTTCCTTTCCCAACACTTACGCCTTGTTAACAGACAAATTGCATTTATTCGTATAGGATTTTCCCTGTGCTTAAATTCGTGACAATTTCACATGATTAGTTACCATCGACAGCTAGTAATAATTACCTCCATATTTAAATTCAATTTCAAATCCAATAGAGGCGTTCAATCTGTTCTACATAAAATACAGCTCATTTCAGTTTCCAGATACACAAGCCTATTATTTCAGTGTTAGAGGGGTTGGTGATAGAGGGACATTGCCCTATGCCCATTTATGCTGTTTAATGATTTTTTTGATAAATCTTTCTAGAATCTAAATCAATGTTAATCATATTAAAAACCAAATAGTATTGAGATTTTCATGCGGCATGAGACACATCGATTACGTTTTTCAATTCCGAAGTGAATATTAATCAACTGCATACTTATTGAGATGATCTCTCTTTTGAAAGGAATGTAGATTAAGAAAATTATCCGTAAATTAAAATCAAGAAAGATTTTAAATCGATTAAATAGAAATAATAACCCATGATCACCAATTTCCTTCACGCACACACATATTTTATCCAAAATTCATAAATACTCTTGTTTTATTCGAACAAAAGAAAATAAATTTCAAGTTTAAAATTTTATTTTATTTTATTTAATAGGTAATTATTACATACAAGTCAGAAAACTTGATGCTAAGTGGCTAGGTCGAAGGCCTTTAAGCCATTACAATACCTACATTCTACCGAGTTCTAACCTTTTGTATTCTGGTATTCACCCCAAATCTCTCCATCGCATCAATGCCGCGGAAAAGAGACCATAAGGTACGTCTGAGGAAAAAATCCCTGAAAGGGGAAAAACCTTCCGTCAGAAGCCGAGTACACGCTAATCTATCCGATTTTTGTTTTCAAACTATTTTTTTATTTAGCGCGGGCGTCAGGCATTCTCCTACCAGTGTTTGATCTCCTCAGCACCTGAAAACAAACAGCACCACAGAAGATCGTCCGCACCAACGCCTCTGCCCTTACATTTCCGATTCCCACTTCCCTTCGCCCCCTAATGTGCTTATTATTTTCACCGTTTCCTTTTATTTTATTTTTATTTTATTTTAATTATTTCATTTAAGTTATTTTAAGTTAATTTATTTTTATTGACTTAGTTATGTACTTATACTTAACAATTGACTACGACAAGTTTAAAAATTCATATGATATGTCGCATGTCGGATGTTCGAAAGACCAATAATGCCATCTTTTGCGTGTCCGAACTGTGAAGTGGTTAAACAAGAATGTTCGGCACTGTTGTGTTACGTTTGATCGATTATTTCTTCTTTGAAATTGTATTAATACTCGCACACTGTGAGCCACTATTGTTGAATCAAATACGTCGAGTAATGTGATCATGCCATCATAACGTAACACAAATATTTGCATAGTGCAGGAGGATGATGACAAAGGGAGCAGTTGGATGCCGCACATGTTTTCGCGGAACTTCAAATGAACCAGAGGGTGAAAATAATGCACTAACACAGATGGAATCGTCAGCTAAAGACAAGGGCTTGAATTTCAAACCCGGAATTCCGCGATTTTCTTCGAAATAATCCACTGCCCCCGCAAAATCCATCTCGAACAGTAATGCACCAGCCCGCCTAACATCGTATTACGCGGACCTTGCGCACTGTACACCGTGACGCTAGCCGCACGCTATACCCAGGCGCCCGGATGATAATGAATCCAGCTTTTTGCCTTCGTTCCAAATTAACGAAGCGGCTACATCGGAGCGGTGATGACGCGGAGCGGAACGCCAGGGGATGGGAGGACGGGAGGACATTGGGGGTGGAACGGGTGAGGACGCGGACGAGGGCGGTCCGACCGCAATGGAATAAACCGCCTTGTGACCGCAAACGGCGGCGCGGGGCGGGGCGGCACAGCGCGCGCGGCGGCCAGTACAGGAATTAGCACCGGCCTGCGAAATTGTCTCGTCGCGTGTCGCGCAGAGTTCAATTACGCAACTGTCGGAATGGATCACCGCATACGAACACCCGGCCCGAGGCAGGGGTCGCCGTGTATTAACGCTGCTCTTTATTTATGTACCATTGACGTCACTCAGGTCGAAAGGCCGCCGCCGCCGCTACCGCCGTGCTCGCTTTGCCTGGGAACACCCCCTCTCGCAGAGCAGCCCACAGTTGTGGGAGGCCTTGGAATGCGTGGGTTTCAGGTGACCTTGGGGACGCGATACGCAGAGGGCCGGGACAGACGAACTCGTAACTCGCGTCGATTCGTAAAAATTTGTAACGCGGTCCCCGTGCTATGTTCTGCGAAATAATATTTTCGCTTGTCACGCGAGTGGGTTGTTTCACTAGCCGTGTCGCTTGTTTGCAGCGTGGCGATTAACCGTTGTTTATGGCCGCCATCTTTTGTGGCGCTGATTGGGCCACGGCTGTGGTTTCATCAGTCGATTCCGAGCGATGCGACTGTCCGGATAGAGTGACGGGGATTTAATTTATACGTTTCGAAATACGTATATAAATTTTAACTACCGACGCAAATAAGAGTAGTTATTTCCGAGATATATTTGAGAGGGGAGCATTTTTCATGTCTGTGTTTTTAATCGTGTTGCAGGCAATTTGTGCGTCGCATCGAGGGTATACAACGAGTTTTAAAGGATCGTTACTGTCTTTTCGTACAAGCGCTCTTCCCATTAAGTATTGTTCATGTTTCATAATTACAGATTCCCTCATTTTCATCATAAAATGGACACCACATAAAAAATGTGCATATGTGACAGTGATTTGATGAGGATAACCTCCTATTTTTCTTTTCACTGCTTATTAGTAATTATGAGCAAAAATTCCATTCTAAAGAATATGCAGGATGCAGGATGAAAGTGTAAAAAGTTAGAAAAACTGGTGATTATGTTAATGTAATAATGCCTTAATTCTATGGATTGTTTCTTAGATCCTATTCCTGTATTATTCGCACATTATTTCAGGTACTGCAATGAGAAGTGCATTTAATGTCATAATAACATACAATGTGTTCCAATGTAAAGAGAATCCGGTATTAGTTAAAGTCAATCCATTTCACGCGCTCAGATTTTCATAGTCCAAATTTTAAAAAAAAGTCCGCATTGAATGAATCCAAATTGAAAAAATGAATCTGTTTTTCTTCTTTTCACACTAGCGTGTCAAGCGAATATTATAAAAAAGAAATATTTTCAAATATATTTGACGTAGAACGGTGAACAAACTGTCAGACTCATTTTATTTTAGAAGAAAAAAATACATTAATTTACTTGCACCAGAGATCCATCAAGTTTACCTCTAGGGAGGAACATTTTTGTGATGAGCAGTTACAACGATACGATCTCTCACGCGGTTACTTAATGAATAAGTTCTTTCTGTGAGACAGGAAAGTGAATGGCGGGAGCTAAGAACTGTCTTATTAGTTGCAGCATAAAAACATAGATCGTAAAGTAATCTCTTATCACATCGCAATCTTGTTACACGATTTTAAAATTATTCGGTCACACGTTCACGGAAAGAATGAGAGTCACGGAAGGGATCTGTTGTCTGGTTACCTCACAGTCTGACTGCACGCGCTGTGTTCCCTTTCAACGAGGAAAAATAGTGGGAATTAAAAAAAAAAAAAATCAACGCTCCTTAGTCAGTTTCATTTTATTTTTATGACAAACCGCAAGTCAAATATTTTTGTGGTTCGCACTTCCATTAATTTCACGTGATTGTGCGAATTTATTTCACGATGAATTTTCGTTTTAAAAATAACTGTCGTCAGAACAAAAACAATCTCATGAATGTATTCGAATTTTTTTTCGAAATTACTCTTTAGTTACCACATGGTGCTCAAAATATGTATAAAAACCTACGTTTTAGTTACTAATGTGTGTTCTTTTTCATTAAAATCTAGTGCCTTGTTTTTACTCTCTATTGATGAATCATTATAACATTTCAAATTTGGAAAATTCCTTTTATGTTTACCATATAGTCATTGTAGTTCATTTAACATTTTCTAGTTTAGTTTCTAGTTCATTGCGAGTGTTCAATTGCTCTATAATATAATTTCCTCGTCTGTTTCGAGTTAAATTGTTCATTAACGTTTAATGCACTAATTGACCATCCGTAAATAGATTTAAACTGTCTGCGTGTGGTTCATTTGTCAATTTACTAACATCAATGGACGCAAGTAGCTTCTTCCTCATGATTTTATTTCCCGGCTCTTCATGTGTCCATCCGATTGTTTCACTTATTGACTTTCATAGAAGACTCTTCTACATTATCTTATTTTTGTTTTAGATTTTGATGGCCTTACCTTAGTCTTCACCTTCAACACAATGTATTCGAATTCAACACAACGGGTTCCTAGAGTCAGAAAGTTACGTGGTACTTAATTTAGAATTGCGAACTATCAACCTCTCAAATATTTTCTTGGAATATTGCATGCCGAGAAGAATGAATTCATTCTTTTTTTTGTTATGTTGTATTGGGCATTTGTAAAGTGTTACGGTATTTCGGCCTTCATATCATCTGACCGTCTCAGCTACTACTGACCTTACTGTAACACAGTGCCAAATTAAGTGAATTGAATACTCAAACTGTAATAACTGAAGAGACAGATAGTCAGTCTAAAAATAGTGTATCACACACACACACACTAGTAGGAGTTACTTTATTTTGGTCGTAGGAATGCGTCACTCGTCAGTCGCCCTCGTCTCGCAAGCTGCTACTTGGCAAACAAAGGCTAAGTTGTAGTTCATATTCAAATTTGTAAAGCGCTTACTTTTCTGTATATGAAAATAAAATTTTAAAATAGATATTTATGTCACGAGTCCTCTAAACGAGTCTTTAAGGACGCAGCCGGAAATTTAACTGCGAGGCGGAGCGATAGCGAAGAAGAGTAGTTAACCTTCCGGCTAAGTCCTTAAAGACTAATAGAGGACGAGTTACATACAATGATTTTTGTTATTTTTTGTTATTTCAGTTTATCGCTTATTAAAATTAAACTTTTATCACTTTCGCGAGTTCAGAATTGTCATTACTCTTGATTTTCTGTAGCAAGGGTTGGTGGTACTGGATGCTTTGTTTGTGATCAGACAGTTGAATGCTTTTTCTACTAATGCAAGCAGAATCTAAACCCGAGAGTCCATAGTGTTCATAGCAACGGCCGCTAAAATGATCGAGAGTCCATTAAAAATATTTTAGCGGCCGTTGCTATGGACGCGCTCTTAAAGCAGTATTTAGATGGTTGGTTGCTAAGGGGCTAAGTGCGTGTTTACTAACGTAAATAACATATATATATATATATATATATATATATATATATATAATGCATTATTCTATTGAAATTAGTGTGTTTCAATAAATTAAAAGAAAAAAATTGCTCGTGGGGAGGGGGGATAACAATGGGGAGGGGGGTCCGGCAATACTTAACTCCGGCGCTGGCTCCAAAAGCGGGTGGAGCTACCGTGGCTCGCGCGCGGCGGGAGAGCCGCAGCGGACACCCCCAAGCACACTGTCACGGCGCTGTCCTTCCGCCGCCACGCGCCGCCGCGGGCAGCGCCTGCCACGGGGTGCCTGCCACACAGTGCCTGCCACAGGGTGCCTGCCACGCGGAGGGACAGCGCCCCCTGCAGGCCGTGCGGGCGGCAGGTGGAGCGGCGGAGGCGCTGGCGTTGGCCCAGCGCGCTGCTTGGCGTGGGGGGAGAGTTGGGCGACAGAGGAAGGGAAATATTTCCCTCCCCTGTGTCCGATGGGTGATTGCCGGGAGCGGTAGCTCAGTGCATCAACTGATGTCACTGCAGCGCCTGTGACCGGGAGGTCCTAGGTTCGAGTCCTGACGGCGGCAGCATTTTCGACACTAGCTTCTCAGCTAGGTCGAATTCAGTCGCTGTCTGGAGGAGAATTCTAGCGGCCGGCTGCTCTGATCGATAGTTTTCCGTGGTTTCTCCGATCAACACCAGGCGAATGCCGGAGCAGTACCCTACCAAACGGGCCACGGACCGCGCACGATCTGTCCTTCCTCTTCCTTGTTCTATCCTCTCCCCTTACACACACACACTTACACTAACATACACTAAACTACCACATTTTCCGGGAGGCCGGTCGGAAGCTTAGAGCTAGTCCCGGCTGGGGCGGTGCTTCGCTGGTGGAGAGTCCTGGTTAGGGGGAAACCCCAGTAGCCGACGGTAGGTCGGCGCCGGATCTCGCCATCCAGCTGGGGATGTCCACCGCCATCTCCCGAGAAAAAAACATGCACTACACTAACGGAACTAATGACCAAAGCAGTTGACGCGCCCGGAAACACGAATAAACCAAACCACACCAATCCGATGGGTGATTCCCCTACGTCTGTTGCGGCAGAATATCGCACGCATGTCGGGAGCTTAGAGCTTGTCCTGACTGGGGCGGTGCCTCGCTGGTTGGAGATACCTAGATGGGGAAACACCACATAATACGTGTAGGTCGGGGACGGATTTCTCCATGAGCGGAGGATGATCATCTGCTCCTCCTCCCGTGATGAAAAGCACACAATACACTTACGGGACTAGTGACCATAGTAGTTGACGCGCCCGCAAACATGAAGCTATCAATCTAGGGATATGGTTCTTTAATAACTATTCAAACGTGAATTTATTAACTTGCTTGCTAAGGGGCTAAGTGCGTGTTTACTAACGTAAATAACAAAAAAATATACAATGGATTATTCTATTAAAATTAGTGTGTTTCAATAAATTAGAAGAAAAAAAATTGCTCGTGGGTGTAGCATTATCAGGTGCATTATCAACAATTTTTCGTTAAAATTTAAATGTCCTGAACATGTCCATTTTCTAGTTATTAGGATCATTAAGTTGATTAGAACAAATGACTAGAAAGTCCGTTATTTGTTATGTCGGTTTTGTGTTATTCCATAATCATCATAATGCTACCTTCTTAGAATAATGTTCCAATACAAAAGACATTTTCCTTAAATATATGCATTTATTAACCATCATTTGATACAACCAATTTGTTTCGATTGTTTTTTTTAATGGACACCAGTCTTTAAAAGTGGTTTTCGTTCCTCTGCTTGGGTTATGTCGATATAACAGTGCTGTATTACTACAAATAACTGCGCACACGTGCGAGGCAGGCACCGAGCAGCATGCAAAGACTTGAACACATGTTTGGTTTGGTTTTTTCGTGTTTCCGGGCGCGTCAACTGCTTTGGTAATTATTCCCCTTAGTGTAGTGCATGTTTTTTTCTTGGGAGATGGCGGTGGTCTTCCCCCGCTGGATGGCGAAATTCGGCGCCGACCTACCGTCGGTTAGTGGGGTTTCTCCCTAACAGGACAAGGATGAGGAAGGACAGATCGCGCGCGGTCCGTGGCCCATTTGGTAGGGTACGGCTCCGACATTTGCCTGCTGTTGCTCGGAGAAACCACGGAAAACTACCGATCAGAGCAGCCGGCCGCTAGAATTCTCCTCCAGGCAGCGACTGAATTCGACCTCTCTGAAAAGCTAGTGTCGAAAATCCTGCCGCTGTCGGGACTCGAATCTAGGACCTCCCGGTCAGAGGCGCTGCAGTGACATCAGTTGATGCACTGAGCTACCGCTCCCGGTCTGAACAACTGGTGTCGCTGGTGGGACAGTGAAGTGCGATTGAAAGATGCGTGACATCTGGTTCTAAAACAACAATCATCATTTTCATAACATTCTACGAACTCGAACGAAAGTTTATTTTTTTAAATATTGAGACCCATTTTGGATTTCATAATACTTATATTAATTATTTAATTTTACCAGGCATTAGAAATTATATTATCCACACTATGGAATTACTCCTAGCTCGTGGATTGATAAACGACGTTCACCTAACCACTATTTCATTCTCAAAATGTTTAACATTTCCCAATATTATATAAAATAGATTTTACAATTCGAGTCGGCCCAATAAATTATTGTTCTGTGGTTGTTGTTTTTTTGATCAAATACAAATGTGTCGAAGAATGTTAAAACCACCAAGTTTCTGTACTAGCGTACGTTATATAATGGAGTTATGTGCATTTTGCAGTTGATGATTGTCACTGACGTCTAGGCAACCCTGTATGCATTGATGTTCTGCGGGTACATGAAATATTTTTAGCGGAGTTTGAGCGTGACCTGCCGAACACCTGTGCATAAACAATTGCCTAATATCAGGAGGAAATATCATATGTGTACATAGGTATAACTTTCTTAGGTGCAATTTCTATAATATGCGGATTCTACCCTACTGTTGCTAATAGGTGATCATTTCCGATATATCTACATGTTCTAGAAGTTTGTAACATTTATCCCAAAACACTTTAACACAATTTTTATACACGTTTTATCTGCTTCAGTTTCTAATGTTGTGCAAGTAATTCAGTTCTTCCAACCTGTTTCTTTAGTTCACTTATTTTTTAAAAATACAGCCATATTAATTTAACCCACTTTCATTATGCAACTCATATCAACAAACATATGTTACCAAGCTTACTTACAATTGTTAAACACGTTTCGTGAGGCACTGACACGTCAGCTGAGGAGTCGTCAAGGAATCCTCAGGCCGCCACACTTATGTGGGATATTTCGAGGGAATGCGATGAAATTCGTGTGTTTGCGAGATAAGAACCAAACTCTGCGCGTATTTTCATTTCATTAGCTGCGTGAAAGTGGATAATACAACAAAAATGCAGTTGGCGTATGCGAGGAAGGTGTGAGTTTTGGTAATTGAGTATTACTTTATCTTTTCACATTTATCTTGGTTATGAGTTCATTTAATTTGACATATCTCTACGAAGGAAAAAAATCAGACTCTGCGGTCTGATATTTTGCCAGTTTAAGAACTTCAAAACTAGTGGATGTGGCACTGAATATCGTTAAGTGTGTTCTGCAACTGTCGCTCAGATGTCTAGCTAGAGAAATATTTTCTTGGATATCTAATAATATTATTCTCACATACCTTTAGGCAAAATTCAGTTAATAAAAAACTGCAAAAGTATTTACGAAAACTCACCGACCATTCAAAACTCCAGTTACTCCGCCTTCATTTGTTACCCAGTGCAAAGACAACATTAAGTGGAGCGCGTATTCGTTAAAGAATTCTTCTAGAACTGTCAGAGATTACTATTGTGAATCAGTTCCCAATGTTAATGGAACGTTCCCAGTGAAAGCGCACACAACACTTGAGAATTCTCGAAGATCGTATCTCAAAGAGAACGTGGGAATATAAACTAACCATGGATATCTAGCAGACGATGGACAAATAAACTGGTAGAACTACAACAGAAAGGTAACAAGCGGTCAGAGATAATTTTTCTGTGTTGCATAAGCTGCATTAGTACTTGCTGTGCCTTTGTGTGCCCGAAATGCGGACTTGAATTTTTTAAGAAGCAAACTGCTGTGAGCAAAACAATTGACACCCAGACCTGCGCTTTAATTAGTGCAACAGAGCAATTGTCCCTGAACTCGAGCGCGGGGTTTCTAGGATGTCGCCTCGTTTGCGCTCGACCCCTGTGTAAATACATCTCGTACATAATTTACATTCGATTGGCTGCCGCGGATCGACCATGAATCGCTCAGAGTATCATGGGGTTTTGAGGTCCTAACTTGATCACCCTAGATTTAACACGATCATTCTTATCCCCGTAAGGCTGCAATGCATTCATCTGACTCCCTGCCTCTCAATCCCCGTCTCTGTACGGGGCAGTGGAGGCATCAGCACCATAAAGAACACCCAATATACCTGGAGCCGGCTGAAGAGTTCGCACCGGGTACATGCAGCCGAAATATTAGAAGTCCCCAGGGAGAGACTCTTCGGAATTCTTTATTTTGATGTCAGTGTCTCTTTCAGCCTAAGATCTTGCGTGGAGTGAGAGAATGATGTACATGGCTATATGAATGACAATGAAAAATGGTGGAATGAGAGATAAGGGAGTCGGGAGAACCCGGAGAAAAAACTTCCGCGAACTGACTTTATCCATAAATTCTTTAGTATTTGCTCCGACTTGAACTTTTTTATAGTAAAAAAGCCAGCGGCGCTAGCCGAATTCGTTTACTACGCTCCGTGAAGTCACGAAGGTTAAGCGAATTCGAGACTCGCGGGTTCGTGGTTGGGTGACCGGCCAGAAACCCCGGGATCTAACGGCGTCGAGCCCCTGGTCGAAGGGATAAAAGGCACTGACTGCGACGTGATGAGACTTGACAAATATTAAATAAAGCACATTAATGGAGGATTACTTCCCAGTGCAAATTGCTCAACGCCCTTTAAGAGGCTTGGACACGCGTTGCGTCAAGGTGTAGATGCAACAGATTAAAAAAAAAAGTTGGTCCTTGCGGTCTGATTGCTACACTAAGAATTGTTTACTATTTGGACTGGCTTATTATTCCTGTTTGCCCCACATTTCACCCTTGTTTGGCGCCAACGACGAGGCCAACCGAGATAAGCGTTTCTAATCCTCCGCCAGAGCTTTTTCATGAGGGAACACTCACCCAACTCCGCACGCGCGAATGAAATGTGCGTCCCGTAAAGAGAGCTATGGACGTTAAGGTATCGATGTTTTCGCGATATTCTAGTACAATTCACTTCGGTCACCGGGAGCGGTGGCTCTGTGCATCAACTGATGTCACTGCAGTGCTGCTGACCTATAGTTCCTAGGTTCGAGTCCCGGCGGCGTGCCGTCGCGTCGGTGTGTCATATTTTTGTCAATTTTGAATTACCAAAATATCTTTAGAGACAATTACACACGATTCAAATGTGTTGAAGAAAGTACTGTGTGCGAAAACCATATACGACACCCGTGATGGTTATGTTGTACCCCAACTCACGCAGGAAATGTTGGCGACTCGGTCCTCCTATCGCTCATTCCTATCGCGTAACGGACCATCCTAACTATTCAGACGCATAAAAATCCCTAAATTAAAACTTCGATACTTGCATTTTTGCCGACGATATCGAGATTTGCAATGAATGGCGGCAGGAGTTTCGACGCTAGCTTGTGAGCTAGGAGCTGCTTGTGAGCTAGGAGCTCATTTGCTGTCTGGAGGAGAATTCTAGAGGCCGACTGGTCTGATAGGTAGTTTTCCGTGTTTTTTTTCGATCAACGCCAGGCGAATGTCGTAGCAGTACCATAACAAACGGGCCGCGCGCGGTCATTCCTTCCTCTTCCTTGTACTACCCTCACCCTTTACATACATACACACACACACACACACACACACAAACACACACACACTTACATGCACTACACATGCCAGAAGACCGGCTGGGGACTTGTCCTGGCTGGGACGGTGCCCCGCTGCTGGGAAATACCTGGTTAGGGAAAAACCTCGCTAGTCGACGGTAGGTCGGCGCCGGATCTCGCCATCCAGTGGGGGAAGATCACCGCCACCTTCTGATGAAAAGCATGCGCTACACTTACGGGACTAAGGACTTTAGTAGTTGACCAGCCCTGAATCATCAATCAATCAGTCAATTCATTTCAGTCGTTAGTGCATCGTGACAGCTATTTCTGCGTATCTTGTTCAGATGTGTTCTTAAGACCCGTACATAGTTTTGTTTATTCTATGTAGCTCGCTTTTTGTTCTTTTTTTCTTGTACCAATTTGATCGAATATTTGGAACTTTGTCAGTGTTTCATCATTTGATGCGGTCAGGATAATAACGGTAGTTCCCAACCGACCTCGCATTTTCAGTCAGAAGTATGACAGTAAACTCCTGCCATATACTGAAATATCAAATGAATTGGGATTAAGCAAAGCTCTCAAATTCCACTTTCCAATAGTTGTCCGGAGTGAAAATAAATGTGAACGAAAAAAGACTAAATAATTTTTCTCGAAACGATGCGGTTGGGATCTGCAGTTACTGTTTCGAATGCCTCATTTCTTCGCGCCAAATAGTGCGAAAAACCCAACGGATTGCACTTCTTATATGACCCGAATTTCGCCGTTGTTTACGTGCGCAAGTATTATGGACCATAAGCGTCATAAACATTTCGACGAGACCTTGAGTATCTGAACTTATTGAGTTATCTGTTTTGTTGTACTTGAAAAATCTTGTATAATCTATAAAATGTAATCTGATCCGTTTGCCACCGAGCATTAGCTCAAAGCGAACTTTAATAAATCTATCTATTACCCTTGAGGAGTAATATTACACTTTTTTATGGTATCAAGTTCAATTAGTATTGTAGTGTATGTTTAGATCTGAATGTTTTTTTGTTATATTATTTGTGCACAGAAGTATTAGGTTTAAAATCTTTATGTTATTCTTGCATGATAATTCGAGTGAGCGAGCTGCGTCTCGCTGCTGACAATTTTGTTTTTGTGTACAAAGGTGATGGAGATCCCACACAGTCTTTCTAGGGGATCCCTAATTATTTTGCCCGTCACATTTGAATGTAATATTGTAACTTCTTCTATGTTAATGGCAAAATAAAGACATTTTGAATTTTTGAATTTGAAGATCTAGAAGACTATGGATAAACAAACCGGAAGAAGTTCATGGATCTACCATTAGTATATAGTATAAATAACCCGCCAACGAGGATTCTCCTGGTACATTGTGCTCACTTGCTACGCCATTCGTGTGTCCACACTGCGGGCAGAGAATTGAAAAACCGCCAAACTCCGATGCGCGCTCCGTTTGGCACATGCACTCGCACTTTATTTAGTGCAACAGGACAATTAGCGCTGAACCGGAGCGGGGGGGGGGAGGCTGGGAAGAAGACACGTTCCTGGCGCTGCACGCGTCAGTAGGTCAGTTCGCAAAGCGCTTGGCACAGCCGCCAAGTTTCCTGCCCAAGGGCGGGCACTGTGCGCGGAGAACACCGAAAGCTTTGTAGGGCAATTTTTATTCGATCTCTCTCTCTGCCAGACCGGTCTAATCAAACGGGAACGCGAAATTTATTGGTATTTAGATTGTTGTTTTCTGGGCGTTAGATACGTATCTCTATGCGTAGTAGTAGTAGTAGTAGCAGCAGCAGCTGTTGATTGTGTGCCCAATCATTGGAAAAAATCTAAGGAATGTTGTGCAAGTATTTCTAAGAGAAGATATATTGCTTACGTGGGAAAAATATTTTTAGCTGTATAATGAAAATATAATGATTAATTATTCAATCTTTTTATATTTATTGATTCTGTTAATATTATTTAGATTAAAGCATTGATGAAAATTGTAAGACTATGTGGGAACAAATAGATTGAATAATAATTTGTAGATATAATACTATTTGCACGAATACTTCCATTTAAATTTACAGTATCGTTTGCCTCAAAATTTATCTGAATTCTAAAATCAAAGTTGATATGAATTTGTAGTTATAATGAAGGGATATGAAGGTTCGATTTAAGATTTTTAAGTTTCTTCATGTTTCTTATACATTAGAGAAATGTGTATTGCGCCTCCAAAACAATTGATAGAACACCCTTTTATGATATACTTCTATGTATTAATTTTCCACCTATGAAGGCAGTACGTATCTCAAAATGAGGAAATCTGGGTTACAGGAGGTGGAATCGAAGAAAACAACAGATTACTGTAGGTACAGGACACTGAGAATCAGGAAGGCAGGACGGGAGTAAATTTAGTTTCTGGATGAACCCAGCTCCTCTTCATGTGAAATACGCCGTTTGCGAACCGTCTAGCGCAAGTTGGAGAAGTATTTTATTAAACAAACCGTAATGCTATGGCATATTATTTTAAATGTAATAAAACGTACGTTTGAATAAACAAGGCGCATCGGTATCCTGAAAAAAAATACTGAAATGTAAGGATAAACTGTTAAACTAACAAAATCAAAAAGTGACTGCACATGTAATAGAAATAATTGACAAGGTCTTTGAGACAAATAATCGTTCAGCTTGTTGACAGTTCTTTTACACTCACGAACCTTGTGAGGGAAAATAAGCACTTGTGAGAGTGAGGAAATCTTTCTCGAAATGGTTGCGGAAACAAATGTTTAATTCATTTGAGACTTTAAGCTCTTGAACTTACGTGATAAGGCATTATGTTTCTGGAGTTTGTAAGATTAGAAATAAAATACTACTTTTTAAACTGGCATTTAGACTTGTCAATGGAGCCATCAACAGTTTAAAAAAATTACTTCGAATAATAAGTCAGCAAAGGGCGTACTGGGTGTTAGTAGAATGCAACTGAGTATCGTACATGTATGTAGAACATAGCTCCTGGCGAAATTATAGTACTCTAATATAATAGTAGATACTGTTATTTACGGTAATAAGCAGTAGTTGATGAAGGCTCCATAAAGGACCTATATGTGCGTTTTAAAAATATGTATTTACTTCTTATCTGAACCTCTTAACAAACATATGTGAGTGTTCAGAAGCGTTTCTTTGCTATTGGAACTTCTGAAGCTTGTGTGAAAAGACCTGTTGACGTTCAGCAATTTCGAGATTACAGTAGACCGAAAGTGCGTTGGTTTTTCATGACTTGCGATTGGATAGTTCTTGTTAGTTCTGTCGGTTGGTTCGATTGACCGAAATGTCTAGGAATCATTACGCTTGGAACCGTTTCAATGCAGCCAGTTTTTCAGTTCATTTCTTATTCCTTTGCTGAATAAATTTCGAATTTTAGTTGTCTCTTCTGCTTTCTTCCATCTGATACTCGTAAAATTATTAATAATGGATATAACTTCATAAAATTTTCTTTAGATCATACTTTTCCACACATTTTTTAACATTTTGTAAGACTGTGTTATTGGCCCTTCAGTTATTTTGTTTTTTCCCGTCACCATGTGTCAACTTTTAATGCAATATTATAATTGGTTTCTCTTCGTTCTGTTTCAGTTTTGAATTATTCTGTAAACTACATAATTTTAATATGTTTGTTTTTGTTACAGGTGAGTAATTATTTACAACTACAGCAGAAAGAAAATCATGAAACCACCTACTGGTGAGTCTTGCTTCTTCATTGCTCAAATATAACGTCGTTAGTGAATCACTTTGGCAAGTGTTTCGCTAAATTTGGAGTCCGTTTGCTAATAAAACAGGCGTAGATGCAGATGGTGCTAGGAAAGAAGGGTTATGAATTTGCAGACGCCATACGAATTTCGTGCAAAATTCGAACTAGTGAATGTGCGATGAATGATAGGTTAATATATTCAAAATAATGTCATGAACATGCGCAACTGGACATGTGGGCATGTGATGTTCATACGTCAGTTATATGAGTAGGATATCATCAGAATATGAGGTAGATGCATATGATTCGTAAGTGAATACTCTTACAAATGATTGAATTTAATAGCATATAATCAAAATATAGATCATTAGTGTAGTCTATGAAAGAATATATATAATGTCTTCTTCGTGAAATAAAAGTATTTTGAATCTTAGAGTTATATGATCTTCTTTATATAGACGCTTGAGGCAGATAGGTGCTAGAAACCTAAACAATATAGTCAGTGAGGTAGGATATCTCAGTATGTTAATCAAAGTAATTAATTCATATGTTCTTTCCCTTTCGCGTATACTAGATGTAGTATACTAGATGAATGATCCGTCAAACTGGTGGTCTTCCACGAACACTGTAAAGATGGATTTACTAAAATAAATAAATAAATAAGTGCTATGAAACGTGATGAGCTTGCGTTCGATGAAAGCGTGGAATTCACTCCCAAATTTCGATTGTTTTGAACTTCTTGTGGAAAAAATAAGAACTAACATTTTGTGCAATTGCGTGAAATATATTCAATTAAACGTGTGTGAATGCACAATACGATCGTATAAATATTTTATTTTAATATTAAATGTCTGAATGAGCAGTCAGTTATACAACGACTAAGTCGTCAAGAGAAACCCTACTTCCTATTACATTGTTGTCTCGGTAATGTTCGAGAGATCACGAACGCCGTGTTTCATGCTCCAAGGATCACTAGAGTCGGGGCGGGACGCCTCCTTGATTCCAGAATACCTCTGGGCTCAGCACTCTATTTCGATTGTGTGTGCTGACGTCCTCTCCACTTCAGTCGCTCCACCCTCCCCCTTCCCCTTCCCCTTCTCCTTCCCCTCCCCCCTCTCCCTCCCGCCCCGCCCACCCGTGCATTTGGCGCTGACCGCCCCGCGACACCCGCCAACCCTCCTCCCCGCCTCCCCCTCCCCTCCCCTCCCTCCCTCCTCTTCCCTTCCTCACCCCACCCTTCCCTTCCCCCTTGCCTTCCCCTCCCCTCCCCTTCCTCCTTTCCCCCGCGGTCTGTAGTGGACCGTTCTTGTGTCGAGTTATAAAACGAACCGAAAATAACGGCAATAATTGCCACAATGAAATAACTGCCCTGTCACAAGAGTTACAGTAACAAATACAATGCTGTCCTATTTCTGGTTATCTTGAGGATCACAACAAGCGACAAATGTCCTACTTTTTAGAAAAAACATTACTGTAAAAATAATTGAAATTATCAAAAGCAATTTACAAATGCGTCCTACAGAATAAAAAATTAACTTGAAATTACAAATTCGTACTCCAGAAATTAATTACAATGGGCAAAGATATAATGAATAAACAAGAGGAATGTAAACAAACAAAAGAAAACTTTCATTTTATCTTTGTTAGTTTTTATGAATTTGTGCAAAAGTACCAAACAATGTAATAAAATAGGTTACGAAAGCATCACGAGATTTGGAAAGACCTACGTAAAGATGGGAGGCACCCCCACCAACTACTCAACCCCTGCAATAAAGATAATTAAAATACTCTAAAAAAATGAAGTTTTTGTGAGTGTAGTAGCGCCCGCCAAAGCTCTTGAGTACCTGTCTATTGAATCCCCCTACCTCCTGCACTGGTAAAAACGTCCATTGGACTCCCATCATTACCACTTAATTTTGAGTGCCATATTTGCCGCAAGGGAATAACCCAACAATGACCTCGGTCATGTTTATCTAGTACTTGCGTCGTTCCCCGACTGAGGGAATATGGAACCTGATTAGGGCGGATTCTGTCGGAGAATTTAATATCACTGGGCACCTGCCAGGGTCTTTTTTGCGCCACGACCGAGACATGTCACATACGATTTTCCGACCTTCGAATATCCACCGTGCCAGCCGGATTTGAGGTCAGTATGTTTTAAAAATGTTTAAAGTATGACATAATCCATAAGTGGCTCGTTCGATGTCCGTGATAGGTATTCGTCTGCCACAGCGGCCACCTACCTCATATCCCCCGTACCATTTTGCTCCTTACCACAATACGCATTCCCACTCACTCCCGTACCACCCCGATCTCTTGCCCCCTGTCTCTAACCTCCGCCCCTAGCCTAAGCCCCTAACATGCTGCTAACCACCGCCCTTTACTTTCACCTCTTGCCATTCCACCCTTAACCCGCCTCTGACCATCCCGCCCCTTACCACCCGCCCCTTACCACCCGCCCCTTACCACCCCGCCCCCAGCCCGCCCCTTACCACCCCGCCCCTTACTACCCCGCCCTCCCTCACACGACCTGACGCGCCGCTTTGGCGCGAGCCGCGCGATTGTGTGGGTCCCAGGCGCCGCGTGCGCCTGGCGCGGGCGAAGTCCACCTGATCATTTGGCCGAGACCGCGCGCTTCAGCGAGCCCACCACTGGTATTTTTACTTCGCCTTTGGCTCTTCGGAAGCACAAACAGCACATTTAGGGTAGAGGTTATTTAATGTGCCATTTAATATAGTACCGCTTATTTTTAACTTAATTTGACTCATGGCGACAGGGTTAATAGCGCGAACAGCTGTAGCTGCAAACACTCTGGAGTTGTTTCTTACAATTCCGCGTATGGCGTGTTTAGATTTTGTTGCGTTTAAGTGGAGGTACGCTTAGAGCCATGATACCGAAATCGTGGATACTTCTTGTTCCTACATGTAGTATATTTCTTCCTTTAATGCGCTGTCTAGTAAAAGTTCACTTATTTAAAATCAATCAATTGTTTTCTTATTTTCCTCCAGAGCAAAGTAAGCTTATGAAAATGGCGTAAGTTCGATTTTCGTTAAATTCTTTGAATTGTTGAAAATTGTAAAAGTAAAAAAAAAAGTTCGGCATCTTCCTACAACTACAATATTGAGTTGGAAATTTTTGTAATAAAATATATTGATTAAATTTGATCTTTAAGTAAGGTCATGCATATATCTTGAAAATACGCGTAATTTTTACGTAATTTTGCATTAAGTGAGGTTAATTCTAAAAACAATTTTTTTCTCAAAAACAGTTTCAATATTTATCTTTATTTCTTTCATGGATAGTGCAAATAACCATTGTAAAAACAATACAGCTCCTAGTTGTTGATTTTTGAAACCGACATGATGTACAGAAAGGGATGCTTTGAAACGGCGAGATGGTATGGGAGGATGAGAGAGAAAGAGCGAGGGAGAGGGAGAATAATAAACAAGGAAGGAGAAACGGGATGGGGTGGGATTGAACGGACGCCGAGGAGCACGGAAGTGCATGACGAGGTGGAACAAGGCGAAGTGGAGCGAGATGAGACGATGATAATATGGAACGAATGGGATAGAGAGAGAAGAAAAATGAGACAAGAATGAGAGAGTGCTGATGTGATGGTACGAAAAGGTTTGGAGTAAGTTCGTGTCGAGGTCGAATTGGATGAGGGCCGTTGAGGGGAAGCCCATTAGGACCAAGAAGCGGTTGAGGTGGAATTGAATGGACACCCCCTCAGGCCAGAGGAGGCCAGAGGAGGCCAGTGGAGGTCAGAAGGGGGCAGACGAGGGTAGGGGAGGACAGAGAAGAGCAGAGGCAGACGAGAGGCGGGACGACAGGGGACGTGACGACAGGGGGCGTGACGACAGGGGGAAGGGGCGGACGACAGGGGGGGACGACAGGGGCGGACGACAGGGGACGTGACGACAGGGACGTGACGACAGGGGCGTGACGACAGGAGACGTGACGACAGGAGACGTGACGACAGGAGACGTGACGACAGGAGACGTGACGACAGGAGACGTGACGACAGGAGACGTGACGAAGGAGACGTGACGAAGGAGACGTGACGACAGGAGACGTGACGAAGGAGACGTGACGAAGGAGACGTGACGACAGGAGACGTGACGACAGGAGACGTGACGACAGGAGACGTGACGACAGGAGACGTGACGACAGGAGACGTGACGACAGGAGACGTGACGACAGGAGACGTGACGACAGGAGACGTGACGACAGGAGACGTGACGACAGGAGACGTGACGACAGGAGACGTGACGACAGGAGACGTGACAATGTGAGACATGGCGGGGCGTCGGCGGCCGTGGAAAGTGGCATTTGCATAGGGGCAAGGCGCGGGGCTGCCGGGTGCGCCAGTGTCTGGCGGGGCGCGAGCGAGAGCGGGCGCGCAACAGGGTAGTTAGCATATTAATCGCGCACGCGCCGCGCCCGCCCCGGGGCGGCCCCGCGGACCCAGACCTTGTCAAAGGCCGCGCTTTCACCTGCCGCCCTCCCCCCGGGGGCTGCCACGCCCCCGCCGGGCCAGGGCTTCTTGGGATGGCTAGACTTACGAGCCACCACCCCTCGGCGCTTGGTTGATGGGGGAGGGAGCTCGTGGTATAAAGGCAAGCGAACTAGCCCTCCACCGCTGGGGTGCGGACTCGGTTCCTTTCCAAGGGTATGGACCGGGAGCGGTAGCTCAGTGCAACTGATGTCACTGCAGCGCCTCTGACCGGGAGGTCCTAGGTTCCCACTCCCTACGGCGGCAGGATTTTCGACACTAGCTATTCAGCTAAAACGAATTAAGTCGCTGTCTGGAGAAGGATTCTAGCGGTCGGCTGCTCTGATCGGTAGTTTTCCGTGGTTTCTCTGATCACCACCAGGCGAATGCCGGAGCAGTACCCTACCAAACGCGCCACGGACCGCGCGCGATCTTTCCTACCTCTTACTTGTCCTATCCTCTCCCCCTTACACACACACTTACTCTAACATGCACTACACTACCGTATATTATGGGAGACCGGTCGGGAGTTTAGAGCTTGTCCCGGCTGGGGCGGTGCCCCGCTGGTGGGAGAGTCCTGGTTAGGGGGAAACCTTACTAGCTGACGGTAGGTCGGCGCCGGATCTCGCCACCCAGTGGGGGAAGATCACCGCCATCTCCCAATGAAAACATGCACTACACTATCGAGACTAATGACCAGAGCAGTTGACGCGCCCGGAAACACGAAAAAATCAATCAATCCAAGGATATGGCGAGCTCTCGGTAGGTTTCCTCTGGGTTCTCCCGCCTCTTAATCAATTCTTCTTGGGATGGCTAGTCCACAGATCCGCTTCCCGTCGTCATGTGGCTGGGAGACGCTCTGGGTATGAAGATTAGCGCACATGCTCTCTCCCGGGGATGCAGATTTGATTCCTTCCCGAACATGACGTGCGATGAGCTCTTAGTAGGTTTTCTCTGGGTTCTCCCGTTCCCCTACCACTCACTCCTATCTGGGCTTCTTGAGATTTCTAGCCCTATGAGCTGTCTCCCATATACAGTATGCTTGGCTGATGGTAGGGGTTCGTGGTGTAAAGGCTATCGCCTAACCCCTCCATCGCTGGGGTTCCGGTTCGATGCCTTAAAAAAATCAATGTGCCAAGGCGATCTCTCCGTAGGTTTTCTCTGGGCTCTACCACACACCTATCTGGGCTTCGTGTGATTTCTAGACCTATGAGCTGTGTCCCATATACAGTATTCTTGACTGATGGTAGGGGTTCGTGGTGTAAAGGCTATCGCCTAACCTCTTCATCGCTGGGGTTCCGGTTCGATGCCTTAAAAAAATCAATGTGCCAAGGCGAGCTCTCCGTAGGTTTTCTCTGGGTTTTGCCGTTTCCTCTGCCTCTCAATTCATCGTTCTTCATCATCGTACACCGCATTTTTATCGCTATTATCTACTCAATATATTATCACTCACTCTATGAGCTTTTTAGTTGAAGAGTCCTTGGACTTGCATGACCAACTTTTCTTGGCTCCAAAACAAATGTATGGGGTAAATAAATGTGTAGGATCCCATCCCTAAATCTAGAACATACTTGCGGAATGAGCGAAAGTAATTCATTTGAAAAATGAAACGAGGGAAACAGCATTAATAAATTTGTGATGGAAGGAAACCATATGTTGAGGAGCACTGTCAGACAATAATGCTACCCGTTATTTTTATCAATGACGTCTGTAGTATCGAGTTTAATGTTAAGTTTATATTAATAAGAAAAACTAAAACTTGAATTGGCACAGAGTTTTGGGGAAAATGTATATTTATTTTCTATAATACATGATGTGTTGGGAATCCTCTTCTTTAGATATATTTATATTATGGAAGATTCGAAAAAGTCCTTAAACATGAACATTCTGTAGTGAAAATATTTCTATAAATATAAATTAATTAATGGTAAAAATAGGCAAAAGATGTATTGTAATAAAATTTTTATTTTTAAACAAGAAAACAGGATGACATAAAGAGATATTCCTTCGAGTCATGATTAGTCATCGTATGGTGAAGACTGAAGAAAGCAGCATAGTTGAACTGATTAGCATTGCATCATACATTAACACTGGACATTTGTTATTAACAAGAGATCTTTGAAACTTCATCTGTCCGGAAAGGAAATGAAAGTGAAACTGAGAGAAATTTATTATATTCGTAGTGTTACATGAATTTGTTTTTTTAATAAAGTATTATATTATTTAGATGAAATGTATCGAAGTTGCTTAAATGCATATTGATAAATCAAATACTGTGCTTCATTATTGCCATACTAATATTCTTTTCAAAAGCTTGTACGTCAACTTCATTCTATCAAAGTTCATGATGGAAGTAGAATTCTTCAACAGATCGCAGTTGTGTATCGTTGTTGCATTTAATATATTAAATTTTGTATATGGATGTTAAATCTATATTAAAATCAATACTAATTGTGCATTCGAAATAAAATATATTTTCTAAATTTTAAACTATCCCATTGATTGAAAATAATTTTTCATGAATTTGAAAGACTAGTATTTCGCTTATATTTCTGGTAAAAGAATGTACAAAAAACAGACAAAAGAAATCCGCTCACGAAACTGTCCCCTGTGTAATGGTAGTATCCAAAAGGCGACCTCTGAAAGAAGTCCCGAGAAAAATCACCAGATCATTATTTTCTTCCATCTTAAAAATATAGTGGTATGCATTTTTATAGCTTTTTTTCCTCCTTTGACTCCACTTTCCTGCGTCGACGAACAACGACGTTCACCCTTTGTATTCGTAGAGATGTTATTTCGAGATCTTATCGGGATCTTGTGTTTTCCGACACCCAAAGATTGCTTCCCCGCAGCGTAATTTCGACCAGACACGAACGCTGCAGAATTCGCAAAAATTGGTCTCTCGTCGCCTTTGAACCTGCGTGCCCAATTGCCTTCGGCGGAGAGAGGAGATACGATTCCACCGGGAACAGAACCACGAAACACGTTTTTATGCTTTATCTTCGCTGCGAAAAATATGCATTCATTTTTCTCTATCTTGACTGCATCGACAATAGAGAGAAAAATGGTTCGCATGAACCCACGGGCTACTTTACATTCATGAAGTTTTATTAAATAATAAAATCTTACAAACGGCGATTGCGATACGATACCTTGCAAATGTGAAAAGATTTTATTACTACTCTGTGATTCCACGAGTTTGGGTCATGGAAATTTACATGAAAAGAGCTTATAGGTTTTATATGTAAAATGTGTGTTATCGTTTTTCGTTTGCAGTTCACGTTTGATACATTCTACATTACACTTGATTATTTGATCAAAATGTGGATTCGTAAATTATAATTTGCGAAAGGATTCCGTTGGATGAAAATTAAATGAAAAATTATAGGGTTATTTTTATGTGATTGGTATTATGTGCCAACTCAAATAAAAAGCCTAATTTTATTAAAGGGAATGACTTGATAATTTCTGTACTACAGTGATATGTAACTCTGAATAGCACGACAATAATTTTTATAGGCGGACGCTATTGGTGTAGGGTACATTTGACTTGATGTTTTCTCACGAAGAATTTTCAGATATACCAAACTTAAAAATTATTTTTATTTGTTGATTTATTATTATTATTATTATTATTATTATTATTATTATTATTATTATTCAAATGATACATTGAGTGACACTTGCTGCTATTGAAAATTAGTAAAAATATGTAAATAGGCTTCGAAGTGGGCTGAAGCTTCATGGCGAAGGGTCACGGAGCAAGGGGCGCGAATGGAGACAGTGAATCGCAATAATTATGTTCAGTCAGAATGATTCACAACATTATTTCTTTCGAAAGTTAATAAAATAATTATACTCTTTCTTTTGGCAAATCAGCATCAGACGCTGCCCCAGGTCATGTTTCCAGATGTTTAAAATATCGAAACTGGCGGATCTCAATTTTGCTCAGAGGCTTCTTTTAGGCTTGATGATATTTTACATGCAGTAAATCTACTACATGGAACAGCCGGCTTTACATCCCTTCCGAAGGAAGACGTACGACGGATTTTTTCGCCCTTAAAAATCCACGGCTTCGATCGGGTTTGAACCTACAAACTCGGGTACAACAGTCCGGTACCCTGACCGTTATACCACTGAATCCGCTTTTACCACCGAATCAAGTGACAGTATTGTTCCATTTGTTCTTCGATTGTTTTTACCCCAAACCCTCCAGTAGATCCAACATTTCTACCCTCCCCCACCCCTCACGAAAAAATAGTAATTGACCGCAACCGCTCTCAGAGACGCCGCTTTTTACGGCGGCCGGAAAAAAGTTGAGTTGGCCCCGGGGAGGGGCGGGGGAGAAGGGCGGGGGCGGCGGCCCCAGGTGCTGCGGGAGCGCCGAGAAGAAACTGTGTGCCCAGCACCAATTAGCGTCGTCATTACCTGGCCCGGATGTGGACTTTGGTTTGTGTTGATGGCGCGGCGAAAAATCCGGCCCCGTGGAACTGACCGCCTCCGCGGCCGCCGCATCTCAAGCAGTGGGCCCGAAGGCGGAAAAACGGTGCATGATAGGCTGTGGCCATCCCCGCGGGTGGGGCCTTCTTCTTTCTAAGGTTTTTATCCAGCCGACAGCCGGTTACCCTTTACGTCCCCATGGGACGCATATTTGACCATACACTAGACACCAACACACTTGCGGGCTCCTCTGATCTGGGGTCAGCAGAACGCGAGGCCCTCCGCTACAACACATACACAAAAAGACAAGGGACAAACAACCATGCCCAAGGTGGGACTCGAACCCGCGACCCTTCGGACCGAAGTGCTGAGTCGGTACTCGCTCTTAGGTGGGTGGGGCCTTGTACAGTGAAATCTGTCTATGCCGGAATCGATCGGGACAAAAAAAATCCTGTTTAGGGAGGTTTACGTTTTATGAAGAGTTGTTCATTTTGCGACACTTCTGATCATTAATATTTTCGTTCTTAAACATAGCAAATTGATGTAAGTAAAGAAGTAATTAAAGTAAAGTGAAAATTACATGATTTAATTATGTGTATTAAAGTAGATTTACATGTAAAGTATTTATGGAAGAAATCACCAAAAAATGAATATTAAACATTCTTCATTGACAGCTCCCGAGTTCCTCTTGCTTCTCTAAGTTTTACCTTTTCATCTAATGTTAGGGTTTAATGATTTTCGCATTGTTAAACTCGTAAACTTAAAAATACACACCACCTCACTTTCTAATTACTTTAATCGAACTTTTTGCTGACTCTTTGAACGCACAATACGTCTCAGCTCAGAGTATTATGATTTTCTGATACACTGGCGTGGCCTTGAGCAATGCGCATGTGGTCCCCTTTTATGATAGTAGATTACCATAGAAAACTACCTAATTATTCCGATTTTTTCTTTAAAAAATAACCAAGGAGATTTTACTTGTTCGAATACGTATTAGAGGCCACCAGTGTTATAATAAAACCTGAAAGTATCAACGAAATATTTTAGAAGAACAGGCAGAAAGAAGGGGCAGTTTAAAAAATGAGAGTAGTTTTTTAGAGAACTTAGTAAACGCGTTTTTTGAAAATTAACTTTCATCTTTCGTAAAACTACTCCATTTCTTGAACCATTTATACAACTTTATCAATTATTTATTTGCCGAATTTGTTAGTCAGGCAAGAGGATCTGTGTTATAGATACTGTTCACTGATACTGAAAAATTTGAAAAATTGAATATTTATAATGTTGAACGAAAACGTTACGGAAATTACATTTTTACTATGTTAGAGTGCTCTCAAGAGAGAGAAATGCATTACTTTCCCCAAAGTGTAATTGTAGCCCGAGGGCTTCGAGGAAGAATAATTTATCTCCCGGAGTGTATAAGCTATTTTTCCGCGACCATAATAGTTTGAGAAAATGTATTTAAAATATTATGATATGGAATTTATAATTCGTCGTACCAGTGTGGTGTTATTTTACAAGGAAACTGTCAATAAATAACTACGCGTTTAATAGAGGCCATGGTTGTACCTAAAGGCATATCTGATGTCACAATAAAGATATTGGAAATTTAATGCCAAAAAACGAAGAAAATGTGTGTTGAAGCTTAAAGCTAATTTCAGGGTTGGTATAAAGATAGAAATATATTAAATATAAGTGAGAACGTCATGTCGGAGTATTTCGGTAATGAAGCAAAGAAGTACAAATCACTTGTGTTCAAATACATAAATTTTTACTCATGTGTCGTTTGTTTTCTTTGCACATCGTTTCGGCACATTGTTTCGGTATAGCGGTTCGGCGTAGCGTTCCGACTATCCGGATATCAGCCCAACAATGTACCGGATTCCAGACCAGTCCGGATACCAGACCAACGGAAGATCTTCCGCGGGGGGCATTAAGTGTGTGTGGTGATTAGAGTATGTGGTGATTAGAGTCTTCGCTCGCATACTCACCTTAGGGGGGTGCAATCCCTCTGGTAGAGCAAAAGTGTGTGGAGAGTTAGACCACATGGGTTTTTTCCTGTGTTCAATCCTTTAGCTGTAGGTGATGTGCTTTTAAAAAATGCTTTGAGTAAGCATGCACAAAATTTCGATTGTCAGCTGTTCCACCGCCGTCGCTGTCGGTTGTGGCTGGGCAACGTCCCGTCCACCGTTCAATGTGATGTCGCCACATGTTCGGTTCGGCGTCGGTGACAGTCGCGTGAATGCCAATCACGTGGCGTCGGTTGTCTGTTGCACAGCCACAAGAAGCAAAGCTTGGAGTCTCCCTCACTCACAGAGGCCGGAGTGAGATACTAATCCTCTACTCAGCGCGGGAAACAAGCTATATCCTAAAGTGTATTTTCTACGTGTTTTTTTATTTTTTTATTTGTTGCGTCTACTCCTTGACGCAACGCGTCTCCAAGCCCCTTAAGGGGCGTTGAGCGCTTTGCCCTTGGGAGTAATCCTCCATTAATGTGCTTTATTATTTTTAATATTAGTCAAGTCTCGTCACGTCGCAGTCAGTCAGTGCCTTTTATCCCTTCGGCCAGGGGCTCGACGCCGTTAGATCCCGGGGTTCCTGGCCGGTCACCCAACCACGAACCCGCGAGTCTCGAATGCGCTTAACCTTCGTGACTTCACGGAGCGTAGTAAACGAATTCGGCTATCGCCGCCGGCTCGAGTGTTTCGTTTATAGTATCGTTTGCTGTAAAATCAATCCATATGCTACTTTCTTGAAAATATTGTCATGAAGGATTACATGTTTTGTTCTTCTGATGTATTGTTGAAAGAACGATCTGCAAGTGACTGGATTTAAAAATTCCCTTTTCTCTCTAAATTAAATTGTCACTTCATTTGGTGTAACTTTAGTTGTTGATCTTCTATATTAACAAATGTTGGGCAATTTGAATAAACAGTTTTTTTCTCGTAACTATTTATTATTTACCATCATTCATATTTATTTATTTTCTTATTATTTAGTTTTATTCTTCTTTCTTATTATTCATTTTTAGTTTGTTAAATTGTGACATTGTTTAATTTACTGCTAGATGTCCGTACAATCAATTTTTTAAATTTATATTTGTGGCATTTTTCATTATCAATATTTTTATGACTGCTTCTCTTAATACCCCATGTAATATTCTTCGGAATGAAAAATTTATTAATTCTACTTTTCTTTCCATAGACGGATTTACATTATTTATGAGTTATTAACGCTCTCGAGTGAAAAGCTCGAGTGGAAAGCTCTCTCGAGTGAAAAAAGAAACACTCACGGTACCTTGAGTGCATTGTTCTGAAGATGGTGGGTTAATGAGAGAGAGTGATTGATGTTCAATATAATATTTTACCTTGCTAGTCTTGAATACTCCAATCATAAACGAACCTGATTTTCCACATTCTCTCGTCTATATACTTAACACATTGTGTTCTTGTTTCAACATGGTATGGTCGAGAGTACAAATTTAGTGTCTGGCATTAATTAGCACATGTCAAATGCAGTGTAACATCAGCAGCTCGTTCAAGGCAGTACAATAGCTGCCCAGGGATAGAAATGAAACCACTAACGAAACAGGTCAAACGAACGCACCAGAGAGATAGCTAGGTAGTCTTAATAGAAAGCACTGAATGGTATCGCATATCCCTTTAGAAATGTTTTGGTGAACGAAAAACTTAATCTTATCTATTTACATTTCGTTTTCGTGACACCGCCAAGAAAATATTTTCAGTTTAACTTGAATAAATATTTCAGTATTTTGTGTCACATTGGCTATCAACTTGATACCGGAGAGACAATTAATAATCACGGATATGTCCTAGTTATCTTTGTGAATATATACAAAACTGTCTTTTTATCCGAATATCTTCTTAAAAGTTCCGAAATCTTTGGGAGTTACAGTCATCAGAAGGAAGGCTCGTACGTATCCAATAATTTTCAAGTGAATTGTTAAGCTGGATCTACATCATTTTTCTGTAAAACTCATTCAAGATCTTGTATCCTAGGATAACCTTTGAATTTTTGAGAAGATATGAATGGAAAGTAATTGTCAATACTTTTTATCACTCCAAAAAGTTTCAAAATTAATGTTAGAAATGTTAAATACTAGAATTTGAAGTTTGGTACATGAATGGCCTAAAGGAGTTTATTACCCACATGACTACTCAGGGTGACGGAGTTATTGATAGGCAACGTTTTGGAACTCTTTACGCGAACGTTATTTATGCTGTTCTGCTTATAAATTAAATATTTTTTATGAAAATAGAGAATTTATTAGGTTATTGAGTTGAAAAACTTGCAATAGCAGGTGAAAAATCATTTTTTATTGCAACGTGTACTAGGAAAAAAGTTCAATTGTCGTAAACGCTTCTGGCCTTGGACATACTACTGAGAGCTGGAACAAATATTTTCTCTTGGAACTTCGAATACCTTGCAATATTGACATATACATTTGTGTCATATTACAGTCTCAAAAAACCTAAATAACCCTTTCTGCAGTATCATCGTCGCCCACCATTTTATCTACCAACACTGGTAGTAGCTTGCGTACATGCATCCTGACTGCTGCATCCTGAAAAGCTTAGAGCTTGTCCCGTCAGGGGCGGTGCCATGCTGTGGGAGATACCTGGAAGCGGAAATAGCCGACAAGCTGACCTGTAGGTCGCCGCTGGGTCTCACCATCCAGCGATGGTGAAACACTGCCATCTCCTGGTATTAATACATTCACATCACTAACGGAGCTAATGACCATACCAGTTGACGTGCTTGGAAACGTGAATGAAATGAATGAAAAAATGAATGAAATGAATGAAAAAATGAATGAAATGAATGAAATGAATGAAATGAATGAAATGAATGAAATGAATGAAATGAATGAAATGAATGAAATGAATGAAATGAATGAAATGAATGAATGAATGAAATGAATGAAATGAATGAAATGAATGAAATGAATGAAATGAATGAAATGAATGAAATGAATGAAATGAATGAAATGAATGAAATGAATGAAATGATGAATGAATGAAATGAATGAAATGAATGAATGAAATGAATGAAAATGAAATGAAATGAAATGATTAATATGATTACATTTAATACTATTGTGGTAGATACCTCAATTCCCCAGATATTGAAATGAATGAAATGAACGAATCTTTTCGCCCCTCCCTTTTCTTCCCGAGCGTTCGTAGCTCTCCACTGTCCACGCGCCCTCTGCCCCGCCCCCTGCCGCCCCCGCGCAGTCGCTGAGCGAGCGCCCGCGAGTCTGCCGAGCGACGCCGTTCCCACCGGCCCCCGCGCTGACTCAACGCTCGGCGCTGCGCAGGTATTTTTAACCGCGCACTGTTTCCATACACAAATAGCAGGCGCAACGCCCCGCGCCTCGCGCCCCGTGCACCCCTGGGAAAAGGAGGCGGCTCCCTCTCCGATGCAGCCCCGCTAACTGAGCGCGTCTTACAACATGCTCTTGGGTGGACTTGTGTTCTGGTTCGGTAGAACCGCCGTATCTCGAATCTAAGGAAAGGGGAAAGAAACAAAAATATAGTTTTTGACTTCTGGAAAACAATATTTACCACTAAATCTACTTTTATGGAAGGTAAAGGAGAACATTCGTGATACCCAGTTATTCGAAAAGGGGAATGGATGGGAGAGGCAAAGGGGAAGGAAAGGGGAAAGAAAGAAATGTATAGTTTTTTAATATTTCTGGAAAACAATATTTACTCAATAATCTACTTTTATGGAAGGTAAGGGAGAACATTCGTGATACCCAGTTATTCGAATTGTGTGTTCATGTTGTCGAGGTACTACTATATCGCGTCTAAAATATCTTATACGAGAATATCTTAAGAGATATTTTCGGATAAGATATTTTACGAGATGAAATGATTCAATAAAATATCTTACGAGATGAAATGATTCAATAAAATATCTTACGAGATGAAAAGGTTCAATAGACGATGGAGATGTTTTTATAGACTTTGATTTTGCAAGCTTTTTGTAGGTTAATAAGTTAATGGTGTCTATATTCATCTATGAGATTTAACGTTTTAATATACTACTAATAATAATTAATAAGTTTATTCGTCACAGCGTCTCATGTTACTTTCCCTTTTGAAGTGAATAATAACTCGTATAAAATGGAAATGAGTTTTCTGATTCCTTGAATTAAAAAATGTTTACGTAAAAAAACTCCATCACGAAATGCTCACAGAAATAAGAGTTCGTTGGTGTGGAAATTAACAGAATCTAAATCTACTTTTCTGAGCTTTCATATCCTTGTCTCATAATATATGTGATATGTACTCATTATTCTTCCTCACTCTTTTTTTTTTTTACTTAAGGCCTATCTTAAG
The DNA here is from genome assembly GCA_964035755.1 of Teleogryllus oceanicus. Classification (NCBI taxonomy): domain Eukaryota; kingdom Metazoa; phylum Arthropoda; class Insecta; order Orthoptera; family Gryllidae; genus Teleogryllus; species Teleogryllus oceanicus. The sequence goes on along the minus strand of CAXIVR010000012.1, from coordinate 26,326,583 downwards.
TTACTTTTCTATTTTTGCCCACATCTTTTTTCTCATTAACCTTGTGTCAGATAATGTCGTTCTAAAAATATTATTCAATGGATCATTTCACTCGATCCTCCGAAAAACATCCGTTCCGGAACAATATAAAGAATTATTGAAGAACGTAGAGAAGACGCAAATTGTCAGAGACTGATTGCTCGTCCCAGAAGAATTCAACGTGTAGAAGTTGGATTACGCTTACAAATAGCGTTCGTTAACATACTTCGGTAAGAAGACCTACACAGAGTCTCAGAGTTCCTTCCTTTTAGTATGAATCTTTGTTTCTCCATGGATGGTGTATTCTTAGCACGACCATCCCTTGTGGGTCTGGGAAACTTCACTGTTCGTCGTTCTTCGCGTGGGCGGTCTTTCAGAAAAGACTTAGTGTGTCACCACGTAAAGATTGCTGTAGCTGTATCTTTACTTTAGACTTTAATAAGCGAATGTGTATACTTTTGATGTGTCCTTATAGTGTATTCACTTTTGAAAAACAAAAAAGTATATTTTTATTACACAGAAGCCATGCATCACAGTTTTCTGTAAAGTCGTGGCACCTAATGATCATCAAACAACCAGAAGAATATTAAATTAGAAGGAAGAATAGTGGCGATTAGTCTTAACAATATTGATTAAGACGTATTTACGAGTATTGAGTCCGACAAATCGACGTTCGGATTATCAGTATACCACATATTGAGCTCTGAAAACGATGTTTGTGATTTCAAGATGGCATGTCGAGGTTCGAGAGAACGAGATGCAAGATAATTGGTGATGGCTACACTGGACCTCCCCATTGATACTCGAAGTCCTCCATACAGTCCTTAGGTTTATTCAGTCCTGCTCGCGGCTGGCTCGGCGTTTCTTCTGCGGCGAATGCCTTCGCAAGTGCGAAGTCTGAAGTCGAAGATAAAATACATGAAGACCCAGCATATCGAGATACGACACTTTTTGACGATTTGATTTTGACACACGATTTGACCTATCAACGTTTAACATATCGAGATGTATTATATCCAAGTTTGATTGGTTGGTTGTTTTTTTCGTGTTTCCGGGCGCGTTAACTGCTCTGGTCATTAGTCCCGTTCGTGTAGTACATGTTTTTTTTTCTTTCTCGGGAGATGGCGGTGATGCCTTTTACGGCGCGTTACAATTTCGTGGTATGTGGGAAAAGACCTGGAAAGTCAATGCCGGTCTCTGCGCTAGGACGCGATTGTTGAGATCTCGATACGTTTCTAAGTTATACCAAAATGGCAAGCGTCGACTTGTCGAACTTGTATATCTCAAACCTTAATATACCGGGAGCGGTAGCTCAGTGCATCAACTGATGCCATTGCAGCGCCTCTGACCGGGAGGTCCTAGGTTCGAGTCCAGAATTTTCGACACTTGCTTTTCAGCTAGGTCGAATTCAGTCGCTGTCTGGAGGATAATTCTAGCGGTCGCGTGCTCTGATGGGTAGTTTTCGTGGTTTATCCGATCAACATCAGGCGAATGTCGGAGCAGTACCCTACCAAACGGGCCACGGACCGCTCGCGATCTTTCCTTCCTCTTCTTTGTCCTATCCCCTCCCCCTTACACTCACACTACACTAACATGCACTACACTACCACATATTCCGGGAGACCGGTCGGGATCTTAAAGCTTGTCTCGGCTGGGGCGGTGCCCCGCTGGTGGGAGAGTCCTGATTAGGGGGAAACCCCACTAGCCGACGGTAGGTCGGCGCCGAATCTCGCCAACCAGCGGGGGAAGATCATTACCATCTCCCGCGAAAAAGCATGCACTACACTAACGGGACTAATGACCAAAGCAGTTGACGCGCCCGGAAACACGAAAAACCAAACCAAACTAAGCATTATAAAACTTGTATATATAAAGTCACAATTAAGGTTTAAAACAGAGCTAGATTAACATTTGCGGTGCTCGGGAACGGTCTTCGTGTGGGAACCCTCGTAATATAATAATACAATCGGTCGTCATATGTCATCATTTCTCATGATTCGTGCACATATATTATCAGCCTTTAAATAAGTTCTCTGGAAGAAATAGGCGTTTCTCTAAGCACCCGATGTCTATTAGCATCCTCTGCATTTCTGATTCGGTGCGTGTGTACGCGCCAGCTGGGCGTGCGTTGGGGTCGCGTGCGACATGACGTAAGGGGGACGACGATCCAAAGTCCACCTCCATGTGCTCTGGAGGGTTCACAGTCCGCGGGCGGGCGGCGACTCCCACGGCGGCCCGCCCCTCCCCCCTCCTCCCCCGACCGCGCCCGCGCGCAGAGCGCAGCGTAAACCGAGAGAGGAAGAAGGAAAAAGAAAAGCGCGCGGACAAGGAGAATCCCTTCCGTTTGGCTTTCGCTGGCGCTGACCCCCCCGCCCGCCTCCCCCCCGCCGCTGCTGACGCGCAAACAAACACGGCCGTCGGTTTTAATTTTGAAGTGGACTTCGACCGGCGGAGGTGTGGCGGCTGGAGAGGCACGGTGGGCCCGAATAAGTTCGGAGAGTGGGCGTTTAAAATATTATTATTATTATTATTATTATTATTATTATATTTATTTATTTATTTATTTATTGTTTTTTGCTTGTGAATAGGCCGTCTTGGACCACGCAGGACATGCACTTGCACGGGCTCAGTATCATTTTATCACGTTGCGAGTCTTGCATGTAACTATTTAGGGGGATCAGCATTAGGCTGAATCCGATTTTTATACCCCCAGGGTTGTTAGTCCTGGGGGATGGAAGATGAAATGATGATGATAATGAAGGATGAATGGACGGCACACACAAAGGCATAAAAACATATTGTCTTAACAAGGAATACAACCGAAAAACTGATCTCCATAATTATACACGTTAATCTCTCTCCAGGATAGAATACGAGTGGGCGTCGGAATACAACGTCTAGCTTAGTCAGTAATGACCGATAATAATAATAATAATAATAATAATAATAATAATAACAATAAGCACGTGTTTTTTAGTCAGAAGATTTATGGGTTCCTAAATAAATTTGTGTTAAAGAATTATTTACTTTTTAATTTATAAACTAAGTGTTTAAATTTATATTTGTTGACATGTTTACCTTCTAATTAGTTCTTAAAATAAATATATTTTTGTAAAAAGTAATGTACTACAGAAATCATGCTTTGATAGAAATATCTGTATGACTCCTCAAACATGTACCAGAAAGCTGTGAAAAAATAAATAATAACAATAATAATAGTAACAATAATAATAATAACAATAACCAGTAAACTCAATGGAAACTTTCATACGCTCTCTTGTCATGGGACTCGGAAAGCGCGCCCTCTGTCTTCGCGCTATCGTTCGCCTGAAGAAATGTAAGCTCTCTGGCCGAAGAAAAATGTGAATGGGCGCTTAATTCATTCAGACATATGTAGCTCCCTTGTGTTCGAAATCACTGAAGTCGGGAAACAATCGTATCCCCTGGTGCCTAGTATTCATCGTTGTATACCTTAATTTCAGAAAATGGATTTTTTTATTCAACAAATATTCACTATCTATTTCAAATGTGAATTAATAATTAAATGTTATTAATGTATATAACAATAACAAATGGAATGAAGAAAGTCTCCCATTTGTACTTTTCTTGAGATCCTTTACAAATCTATAAGAAGAAATCATTAAAAACATTATTACATTGTTGAGGATTACAAAGATTAAGAATACATGAACATGTCAGATGAAAATAAGAGAAAATAGATAAATGTTAATTATTAAAACGGGGGGAGGAGATGAAGAGTGATAAGATTCTATTAAGTCGAGAAATTTCTTGGCTATTGTCAAGTAGGTTTAGAGCTAGATGATTGGGATGCATTTCCAGACGTTGCGTTGGTGATATTTTAAGCTTATTTCTTGAACAGTTGCTACCTATTGAAATCTCAGTGTAGAGTTGCATTTGTTATGAACTAGAGTGCAGATACAATTATTCTTAGTAGATTTGATTGAAATCTTTGTAGAAATGATAAATTTGTTTTGCTGGCAGTGCCTCATATCTGAATTCCGATGTTGACGAGAGAAGTAATGCTTGTGATAATTATAATGAAAATAAAAACTAAAATATGTTCGTATTATTTGATCACTTCAAGTTTGACGAGATTTTGAGGGCTTTTCTTCTTGTATCCATTATATTCCCTCGTTCTTGAAATACAATGTTTGGAAGCAGCTTATGTGTCCGAGATGCGAGTTTCTGTGTCAAAGAGAGAAAGAATGTAGATAAATGGAATGCGTTTGGTGTGCGCTGTGTTTGGTATGGCTGTGATTCAAAATTCAAAACGTAACTTCTAGGTAGAACTAAACTTGCTTTAGTTTAGCTACTTATATTAGTAAAATATAATCTTTGGATAAGTCAACAACAAATTAGTGAGAGCCGAAGCAAAGTTTTGTAACCTACATTCTTTCAAGCAATTTTCTGCATAAAAGTCTTAATTTCGTTAGTAAACACGATAAAAGAGTGCGAGATTGGTAAGGTGTGAGATGCATATTGTGGGTCAGTGCGTAATGCACAGTGGTATCGTGTATTGTGTGTATTTGTTGTAGTGAGTGTAATGTGGCAATGGAGAAATAAGTGTTCGTGTGTAGTGTAGTGAGTGGTGTAATGTAGAGTGTGTATTGTAGGGAATTGAATGGTATGTAGTGTAGCGTGGGTGGTGTATTGATAGCGATCCTGGGCGCGTCATCTACTGAGTTCATTAGTCCCGTAAGTGTAGTGCGTGTTTTTTCATCGGGAGGTGGCGGTGATCTTCCACTGGATGGCGAGATCTGGCAGCGACCTACCGTCGACTAACGGAGTTTCCCCAACCAAGAATCTCCTACCGGCGGAGCACCGACCCAGCCGGGACAAGTTCTAAGTCCCCGACCGGTCTCCCGGTATGTGTGATAGTGTAGTGCAAGTTAGTATAAGTGTGGATGAAAGAGGTGAGGATACGACAAGGAAGAGGAAGGAATTATCGCGCGCGGTCCGTGACCCGTTCGTTAGGATACTGCTCCGGCATTCGCCAGCTGTTGATCGGAGAATCCGGCCGCCAGAATTCTCCTCCAGCCATCGACTGAATTCGACCTAGCAGAAAAGCTAGTGTCGAAAATCCTGCCACCGTCTGGACTCTAACGTAGGACCTGCTCACACTGCAGTACATCAGTTGGTGCACTGACCCACCGCTCCCGGTGGGGATGGTGTGTATTGTAGTGCGTGCGGTGTGTATTGTGGTGTAGTGTGGATTGTTTTGTTTCGACCGTGGTGTAACTGATTTCGGGTCCACTGTGCGCCGCCCGAGGCGTGTCTCCGCCGTGTCTCCCGGATTCGCCAACTCGTCACGTTGCGAGCGACTTTTCCGCCTCCGGACGCAGTGGGGGGGTGGGCGCTTCCCGAACCTTGCCCTGCGGTGGATCACCCGCAGAAAACTTTTCATCGAAATTAATCTAAGCGGAAAAAATGTTTTTCATCAAGACCTTTCGGTTTTGTCGTTGGCCCAACCCCAGATTAACAGAATGCTTGCTGACCAGAATCAGAGGCATTTTCGGCCCCTTCTATTGCAATGTCATTCATATATAGATATGATAGATTTTAGCAATAGCTAAAAATGTGAAATGGTACCAAACTAAAAAAAATTAGTAATTGTATGTTTGACGGTCGGTGCAGTATATTTCCGAAGGTTTTGAGTCTGCGATAAAATGTGAAATCGATCACGAAATGCAAAATCACATAGAAATTGTGATATTATCGTGAATCCGGCATATAATTACTATTTTTTTTTTTATGTTTCCTTCGGGTGCGCTCTATAACTAGGGAAAAACACCAACACATTGATGTTTGAAAACTTTTAATATGTGAGTGGCAGTGTTTATCAATTTATAATAAATACATAACTGACAAAACAAAGAAAAAAGCAATAAGAGCAACTAAAAACTGATCCTGAAAGCCTGGGCGCTCAGGGTCATCTCAAAGGGTCTCTGTTTCTTCAGTTCGCGGTTCGGAGACAGCCATTGGAAGAAAAGGAAGGTCTTATGCCAACGACGCGCGCGCTACTTCATATGTTTTGTACGTTTTTATATTTGTTGAAGTTCACAAACGGCGTAACACTAAACTAGTATCCCGTATTTTCTGATTTTCATTGGAAAATATAAAAAATATCACAATTTTTTATCTCAAAGAGACTTCTCTCCACAATTTCTCAATAAATGCTACAAAATCCTAGATCTTGATTATTATAATGCTTCTTCTTCTTCTCCTTCAGGTACCTGAAGGTGAAGACAGGTCTCCCTGAATATGAGGTAGTGTAGTGCATGTTAGTGTAAGTGTAAGAGGATAGGACAAGGAAGAGGAAGGAAAGATCACGCGCTGTCCATGGCCCGTTTGTTAGGGTACTGCTCCGACATTTGCCTGGTGTTGATCGTAGAAACCAAGGAAAACTACCGATCATAGCAGCCGGCTGCTTGAATTCCGTTCCGGACAACTGAGTTCGACTCAGCTGACAAACTAGTGTCGAAAATCCTGCCACCGTCGGGACTCTAACCCAGGACCTCCCGATCAAAGGCACAGCAGTGACATCTGTTGATACCCTGAGCCATCTCAGCCGGTTTTGATTTTGAATCTGGGCACAATTTTCATAAGTATTTAGATGAAAATTATATATTTTACCTCATAATTACAACGTAATAAAATGTTAACACCAGCAATTAAACATTTCTAAAATTAACAAGCAATCTGAAGGTTATTATGTGTGAATGATTATTATCCCATAATTTGGTAATGAGTATTCCAGCGATGTTTGTAGCACATGCGTTGCATGCTCTTCAGTAAACACTTTTAATGTCTTTTCGAGCTATGCACATTTAAAATTAAATATACATTTCCTAGCATACTAAAATCTAACGGTAAGTACTAATTATTACTCAGTATTCGAGAAATTTGTGGCTTGATGGAACAATAATAGTTGGTGCTTATACAGTGCAGTATAGTTAAATTCATTTCAGTGGAATATGTCAAGTTTTTTGTTTTATAATTATGTTTAAAGTTTGTGTTATCGATGAAAATTAAAGAGATGGTGGTTGAAATAAACAACTTAATGTTCACATATTCTGGTCGCGAGTAAATATCCTGCCATTGTCATGCCTTTTGTGCGACTGGTGGAATCAAACATCCACTCTGAATTGCGACGTTTACTGCGGTCCTATTTCTGCTAGAGAACGCAATCTGCGGGAGAATATATGAAGGCGAAAAAACAACAACCGTGGGCCATAAAATACAAACTGAGGGATATCAAGAGAGTTTTAACATGCAGGCCAAACACTTGCAAGCAATGATGCACCAAAAATATGTTAATATTGACTCTCGGTGTAACGTGAGTGCATTGAAACTAATATTTCTCTATTAATTCATTATTATATTCGAAACTGTATGTAAATTTACCAAAGAACAAAACAACATTACAAGGGAACTGCCTGAGAGGAAAAGTATCTCTTTCATCTGAAATACTTTTTAATAAGCGTTCTGGTGTAGAAATGTTCACCGCTAATAATACAACTACGGAGACTGCCATTTAGTCCAGAACTTGAATAGATAAAGACGCACGTTTAAAATTTGAGATGTATAAAGTGATTTCCTTATGTATGGTTTCAAAAGCGTGGTGGTGTATAAAGTGATATCATAGTGTCAAAATACTTCGTTTTCTTAACCGCTTGTTTGAAAATAATTTATTGGTATATTGAATGGGCTTCCAATAGAAGAAACAGAAATATTTGAAGACCGTATTCATGTGGGCGTCGAAACTTAAAGTAAAATGGTGACTTGAACAAAAAGGCAGCAGCTGCCTTGAATGTCTTATACCTCCAAAGTATTGCATATGCACGTTAAAACGTTATCTATTGTTGAGGCTCTGAAAAATTGTCCATACCCCTCCCCATGGGTTGGTTTTAGGATATTGTGATTAGGATGTGGAATGTCGAAGGATTTAATTTTCATCGGCATTTAGCCAGTGTTTTTACTACAAGCTTGACATGGCATACAGGATTTTTCCTGTATGCTTGTCCTGTATGCTTGTCGAGAATATATCGTCCACAGCTAGGCTTAAATTCGCGGACTCAGATTTTAGAATCCTGTATGATAATTTTCAAACCACGGAAGACAGCTGTCAGCAAGTAATTTTCCATATTTGTTTAGTTAAACGAGCATTCCCTGTAGGAGGAAATGAAAGATTCTTAATGAAGAGAGCGTTATAATCTAGCTCAACGGCTTCATTTTACGTTTGAGGGAAATTTTAAGACAAGATGTGGTGATTATGTAGAAAGAATATAAAGAACGAATGCCAGAAAAAAAACATTTTTCCACCTCGATCTATCTTAATGCGTTTACTTACAATATAATTTCTGGAAATTTATATTCTTGCTGTTGCCGGAAGAGATAGGCGACGGAAAGCACAGCAGAGAGAAAAATAAAGAAGAAAACTGAAACTTCCTACTTCACGAAGTAGACGCGTTCATAGTAAATGCCAGTCGTAGCTCGAAAAAAAATACATTTCGGGCCGCAACTCCCACAATGGCGAGAGAAGCACTGGTAAGCCGCGACGTCTCGCGGTGATAATCGGAAGGCCGAACGGTTATTGACCAACCAAGTCTCCTTGGAAACCTGCAGAGCCCTCCGACCCTCGTTCCCTCGTGGAGGATATTGCGACGGGGAAATAAAAGAATCCGGAGGGTCAGCATTCCTCAAAAAGGGTATAATAACGGCGTCGCCGCGGAAAATATCCAGGATCGGCGTCGCACAGGCTGCCGAGTTTCTACAGCGGGGCGTGAAGGAGAAGATCAGAGGGTGAGAAGGGAATTTTACAGAAGTTAGCGGGATGACTTACAGTTGCAAATGTTGTATAGTGCTGGAATTTATGCTTTTATTCCAATATTACACAAATAACATTAATTGCAATTGAATTGAGCGTGGAAGATTTGGGTAAAATTGAAAGTTTTGTCTTGTTAATAATCTTCGTAAAGGCAAAATACATTCTGTAAAACATGATGTGAATAGTATGTATTGTGACTATTACATATTTTTTTAAATTTTATGTTCTTCAAATACATTTGAGACTGTTGTGGATCTAGTTTGTAATCAATTTTTGTTATCTACCTATGTATGTACGTATTACCTATTTCTCTTCAAGAATTGGTTTTTAACAGAATACCAGCTTACTTACGGCTTCATTTTCTTAAGCATACTTACAAATAGGCATACTTACGGCTAAACTACTACTTACTAAATACGGCATACTTAAAAATAGGCTTAATTAAGGATAATTCACAAATGTAGATTGTTTTCATATGAGTGACAAAAAGAAGTCCATAGTTCGTAAAATTGACAAGTAAATTATAAAATGTAAAACAGGGAAATCTGTACTAACTTTCCAAATTTTTAGATAATGATAAAACATCAGAATATTAGGTGTTTATTAACACGAATGGACGCATGGTCACATGTCAGGAAATCAACTGTATTGTAAATTATTTGTCTTTGAAGTACTATTTATGTTATGAATTCGATCATTCGTAAAATTCTTAATTAGTAAAAGTTAAAATGTTTGGTAATCAGTATGGGCATTTACATTACAAAAATAATTTCCCAAAACTTGAAATGATTTTGTAAAAGTTAAGTTGTTAAAATATCAGTGGCATGAGATAGTGCCCAGACCCGTTTAGTGAAGAAACACAATACGTGCTCGCCTTTCCTTTTTTGGTGTTCTTCCAAAGACCTGTTTTTCACACGTAATCGCTTTCCTCTTTTCCTACCCTGCCATTGCCACACATTACGTCAACACCTGCATGCAGCGGTTAGCGTAACGAAGTCATGGAATCGCCTCGTATTTCCTTTCCATACGCTAAACTCACCTCGTTGCCCTCGCTTTTACTGCAACGAGAATTACTCCGCTAACTCCCAACACCTTTCTAACTCACTGATAAGCGCCCGACGGGGTAATGGCAGCAGCACCAGAGCAAAGAGCTCCTACAATCACGGTGCACTGGTAGGGTGTGGTAGAATGACGCGAGATAGTGCTGAGATGGGAATATACTGAGTGAAGCCAGTAACATAAAGTAGTTTTTTTTATTTATCTACTTCGGATATCCCACCGCAAGATACATATGGTGTTTCAAGAGACTCTCATCTATTAAATTCTTTTATGTACACTATGTTGAATAGTCACTTCATACATACGGTGTCGCAGGTGATAAATAATTAAGAAGATGCGAAGTTGGATATTAGCTTGACAACAGATAAAAAAAAGTCGTCGAGAAAGAAAAGGAAATAGTGTACTGAACGTTTGCTTGGCACTTTAATAGGTAAAGATATTTCAGTGCTGGAAGAGGGCTTCCTATACGTTTTTAGAAGGTGTGTATGTGTGCGTGTGCGTGTGCATGTACGTGTGCATGTGCGTGTGCGTGTGCACGTGCGTGTGCGTGTGCGTGTGCGCGTGCGCGTGCGTGTGCGCGTGCGCGTGCGTGTGCGCGTGCGCGTGCGTGTGCGCGCGTGTGCGTGTGCGTGTGTGAGAGAGAGAGAGAGAGAGAGAGAGAGGGGGCGAGGAAGAGAGAGAGACAGACAGACAGGCTTTCTTTGTACAACGTATTTAAATTGAAAGTACATGAAATGAAAATATAATTGGAAATTTAAGAATAAGTAATACAAATTATTTATATTTTCGAAACACTTGAGAATTTACCTCGTTTATTTATGTGTTTTAATTTATACACGTGTAAATTATAATTGTAGAAGGTCTAAACCTTCTATGATCTCTTCAAACGGTAGATACGGTATTTGTAGTAGGTAGCTGTTTACTATTTTAGTGCGGTGAAATAAGTACATTCAAATTCAATGTTTTTCATCAATATGATTAATTCAAACGTTGACTAGTTAAATTTTTTGATTCTGCCTTTCGTTGAATGAAATGGAATGCACTGAATTTGGTGGCACTTGTAAGTGAGACTGAAAAAGAGTTCGGATTGTGGCCTTGGTGAGGGAACCGCATGAACGCCACCTGTTGGAATTCATACAGCGCCCATCTCATCCTTTGGTCGTTTTGACCGTGCGGTCAGAGGCCCGTCGGGATCATTCAGGGTCCTGAAAACAATGCGTTAACCAAAAGTTCACCGAATGATCATTAACCTTCAACGTTTGTTTAGAAGTTTACTTTCGCTAACTTCAATGAGGCCACACAGGCGATTCATATATAGCTATTATACAGGTGAAACGCTTTGCTAACTTGTTACGTAGGTAAATTACAGATTTTTGACTCAGTGTTTTGCTAGGCAATTACAAGTTTTTCCTTAATGAGATTTTTTGCTTGATTGGTTAGTGATTCCGAGCGACCGGGAGCGGTAGCTCAGTGCATCAACTGATGTCACTGTAGCGCCTCTGACCGCGAGGTCCTAGATTCGAGTCCTGATGGCGGCAGGATTTTTGACATTAGCTTTTCAGCTAGGTCAAATTCAGTCGCTGTCTGGATGAGAATTCTAGAGGCCGGCTGCCCTAATCGGTAGTTTTCCGTGGTTTCTCCGATCAACACCAGGCGAATGCCGGAGCAGTACCCTAACAAACGTGCCATGGACCGCGCGCGATCTTTCCTTCCTCTTCCGTGTCCCATCCTCTCTCCTTACACACACACACACTCACACACACACACACACACACACTTACACTAACATGCACTACACTACCACATATTCCGGGCGACCGGTCGGGAGCTTAGATCTTGTCCCGGCTGGGGCGGTGCCCCGCTGGTGGGAGAGTCCTGGTTAGGGGGAAACCCCAACAGCCGACGGTAGGTCGGCGCCGGATTCTGCCATCCAACGGGGGAAGATCACCGCCATCTCACGAGAAAAAACATGCACTACACTCACGGGACTAATGACCAAATAAGTTGACGCGCCGGGAAACACGAAAGAATCAATCAATCAATCGAATTAAAAACTATGCTGTATTTGGTGATTTTCAAGCGGAGTCTTTATCGCCGAGGAGGAGCATTCGCGGTGAGAAATACGCATGAACACCACCTGTTGGCTCAAACATCGCCGCCTGTGATATCGTAGGCTTCCGCGGCCAGAGTCGTGATCTGGGCTGTCCGCGTGACGCCGCGTCGCCGCATGCGCGGTCCTCTTCAGGCGTTAAGTCCTGAAGAGGCCGCGACGTGTCGGTCGAAACGTCGGCACCTCAGCCTTCGACGCGGCGTCACCCAGACAGCCAGGATCCTCACCACCTGTGCCTGTTGTTGCTCCTGCAACCACTTCGAACGCACACGTCGCGGCCGTTCACGGCCCCATAAATGTCATTCATTGAGCAGTTCCCCACCACGAGCGGATTAACCCGTAACTGGAGGCGCAATCGATACGACATCCGCGCTCCATTGTTAAAAATTAAATAGAACTAATTAATTTATTATTTCGAATTTTAAATATTTACATTTTTATGAGACGCATTTCTAACAGTAAAGTATGAGTGGTGTAAATGGGAATAATTGCCTACTACTTAAGGAGATGAGATAAAATAATTTAATTTATTTAAATTATTCATATAACTCGTGATTATTTCGAATTTTGGACAGTTTTTACTTTTCCAATTTGGTCTGCGGTTTGTGTAAAGAGAGCATGCCGAGTAGAGAATCATAGAGACAAACAATCAATTTTTTTAAGTTTTATTTTTCTCTCTTCAGAACTAAAGAATTATCTTCATAAATATGATAGTTGTAATTGTAAAATGCACTGCTTAATATATTTATATAAGAGAAATTTATTCAATTTTATTTTTAAATAGTACATGGCTTTTCGAAATTTTGGAATAATTCCATTGTTGTTGTTGTTTTTTTTTAAATTCTTTTTGCACTTTCTATTTTTCCATTAAATGGAGGGCACCGCACTCAGAGGCATTTATAACTGAGGGTTAGGTTCGGTGCGGAGCAAAGTTGAGCGTCCTCGGTGGCGGGGATCTCATGAACGCCACCTGTTGGCGCAAACAGCGCCCCCTGCCCCTGCCGTTTTGAACGCGACGGGCGCGCGTCGCGGCCGTTCACGGCCCCATAAACGTAATGCGCTAAGCAATCGGCCGCGCCGCGCGCAGATTAACCCGTAACTGGCGGCTTATCTGAGGCGGCTGCGGGGCGGCCGCGCCGCGCGCCCTGAACGGCGCCGTATATCTCCGGCGCGTAAGTAATTTTAAAGCGCCATTCGAAGGGCGGTAAAGCGACCGCGTCGGCCCACACCGACCTGGCGCGTCGCGTCGTTAGAGGGGCCACTGGTAGGACATGGATGGGGGCGTGCGGGGGGGGGGGGGGGGGGGTGGGCGGCGGGGGGGGCGGGGGCGGGGAACGGAACGGGGCGGGGACGGAACGGGGCGGGGACGGAACGGGGCGGGGACGGAACGGGGCGGGACGGAACGGGGCGGGGACGGAACGGGGCGGGGACGGAACGGGGCGGGGACGGAACAGGGGCAGGGGACGGAACGGGGCGGGGACGGAACAGGGGCAGGGACGGAACAGGGGCGGGGACGGAACGGGGCAGGGGACGGAACGGGGCGGGACGGAACGGCAGGACGGGGCAGGGGACGGAACGGGGCGGGGACGGAACAGGGGCAGGGACGGAACGGGGCGGGGACGGAACGGGGGCGGGGACGGAACGGGGGCGGGGACGGAACGGGGGCGGGGACGGAACGGGGGCGGGGACGGAACGAGGGCGGGGACGGAACGAGGGCGGGGACGGAACGAGGGCGGGGACGGAACGGGGGCGCGGGCGGGGACGCGGGGGCGAGCGGGGACGCGGGCGGGGACTGGATGGCAACATCAGTTTGGAAGCTCGCCCTATCGCGGCCATTGGCCTGTGCGAGCACCTTTTTGCGTCGTGTTTTGGTGATTCTCGCTAATGGTATTATGTCGTAGGTTCTATGAGACTCTTTCGACTCGGTTGTATTGGAAATGTGTCTAGAATGTTTGAAAATTTCGACTCGATGCAGTGTTTTAGGAAATTATCGACAGTTATGAAATGTGAATTCACGAACTTTCTGTAATTTTGTTCACTGTAATCAATGTATTCGGTAACCTCTATGCGCCGTATTTTGAACGTCCTCAACAAACTGATATTGTGCTGTAGGTTCTGAGAAAATTATAGAACCCTGTAATAACGGAAGTATTTCTGGGACTTTAAAATTTAGACTCTTTGCAATAATTGTGGTGTCCGAAGAAAACTATCGCAATTTTGAAGGTGAAAGTGAACTCTCATACTTTTTGGTTTCGGATAGGCACGGTGTTTATTTCGCAAAACAACGTGTGTAATGTATTGGGACAGTTTATTCCAAATAATTGTGAGTGGTTTGCAATAATTGGCTCTTCCTCTTGAAATCACTAGCGGCAAATATAAGTTTACCGATTTTTGCTGTAGACTAATTACTGGTGTACAATACGGAATTTAGCCTTTTCTTTCTTTACAGAAACCATTGTCTGATGTTTTCTTTTCGTTCATTCAACGTTCTTCAGTGAGATAATATATTGTTATTGGAATAAAACGCCCTCAGCTTTAACTGAAGCGTTTCCCAATCTATTTGACGATCTTTGGCTTTCTCTCGTAATATTAACTTTTACCTCTTTGTATTATCCCAGCCATTAGCTAGTAGTTTTTTTCCCTGCATGTTAGCAATAGGTCTCACAATTTGCAAGTGATGGAGGTACAAATGTTTATTAAATTTTTAGTTTGATGTGCTAACAAATGAAGTTGATTTTTTTTGGGTTTTTGTATCATGAATTCTGTGAATACTGTTTGTTTAATTAATTCATTGTTTAAACATTTTCATTGTGTATTGAAAATATTATTCTACATGTTCGGGAAGGGGACTGTTATTTGCATACACATTGATTACTTTGTACGTTTATTCATGAACATTCTTTAACGTTAAGTATTGTTGTAGCGCTTCATTCGGAGATTAGATTTACTGTTCTATTTTTTGCAACATTGATTTGTTAATTTTTCGATTCATTTACACAGACCACGCCTTATTTGTTCGCTTGTTCTGATCGTTTATTGAGTAAACTAGCAGACCGCACGGTAGCAATTGCGCCAAACGCGTGCGTGAGTCGCTTTTTGCGATTTTGTTTCAAAATAATGAAAAGCGGTTTCCAACCGCTAAGCGGATTTCCAAAATACGTTAAATACGGATTCCAAAACAGAACACACGACCGGGTCAAAGGCATACATTGACCTTTACTTAATTGAAGCGATATGAAATTGATGCGTAAGAATTGATGATTGAACTAGTGATATTTGTTCTCTGAATCTCATGTAGTTCGTGTTTTGCGTCCTCTATTTTGCGTTAGCTTAGATATAATTGAATTTATAGTTGTAACATGTAGCTGTTTATTACAAGGAACAACTTTGTCTACTTTTAGTAAGTATAGCATGCGATTATAAATAATTCGAATTATTGTATGCCCTTGGTCGTAATGTATAACATGACGGATTTCACTATTGGTTACACATAAAGTCCAAAGAGGATAAGTGTGAGTATCAGTAAGGAGCCACTTGGTGCAAATATTTCCCAGATTAAATAACGCTTATTTCAACTGGTATGTTAAAACATGACTAGTCTCTTAAGTATTGAGAACTCAAAGTAACTATTTCTGCATATATTCTATGACCTTTGTGGTACCAGTTTAATATATTTTTAGAATTAAATCTTGATCGAATCACTTATTTTGATATTTTTATCTCAGAATACCCTAGTAATACTCTCTAAACAATTGCATATTTGAAATATGCAGTAAACATTGAAAGTGCTGATACATTTCCAGCAATCTAAGAGTATTCCGAGCAATCTAAGGAAAAGGGAAAATAATAATTCCATTACATTTATATTGTGTATCTTGGACATCTACATTCAAGTTCACGAAGTCATAATTTATTATGAAGATAACTATTATTTAGCAGAAGTCTGATCTAACAAACAAATTGAACTGTTGAGCCACAATATATTATATCTGACGGGAAAAGAGTAGTATAAAATGATTTGATTTATCGAAGATCTATTAACGAAACGTTGTGATGAACAATAGTGGAGATGAGTGAAAAATCGAAATAACCACAAATTGAGGCTCAAATTAATCCGGACGCGTCAACTAGTGAGGTGATTAGTCACGTTAGTGTTGTGCATGTTTTTCATCGGGAGGTGGCGGTTATCTTTCCCCACTGGTTGGTGAGATCCGACCTACCGTCGGCTAGAGGGTTTTCTCTAATCAGGTATCTCCCACAAGCGAGGCACCGTCCCCGTCGGGAAAAGTTCTAAGTCCCCGACCAGTCTCCCAGGATGTGCGATAGTGTAGTACATTTTAGTGTGTGTATGTTGGAGGGTGATAATAGGGCAAGGAAGAGGGAGGAAAGTTCGCGCGCGGTCCGTGGACCGTTTGTTGGGGCACTGCTCCGGCATTCGCCTGGTGTTAATAGGAGAAACCACGGAAAACTACCGATCAGAGCCGCCGGCCGCTAGAATTGTTCTCCAGACAGCGACTGAATTCAACCTAGCTGACAAGATAATGTTGAAAATTCTGCCACCGTCGGGACTGGAACCTAGGACCTCCCAGCCAGAGGCACTACAGTGACACCAGTTAATGCAATGAGCCACCGCTCTCCTCAGTGTATCAACTGATGTCATTGCAGGGCCTCTGACCGGGAGGTTCTAGGTTTGAGTCCTGACGGCGGCAGGATTTTCGACACTAGCTTTTCAGCTAGGTCGAATTCAGTCGCTGTCTGGAGGAGAATTCTAGCGACTGGCTGCTCTGATCGGTAGTTTTCCGTGGTTTCTCCGATCAACACCAGGCGAATGCCGGAGCAGTACTCTACCAAACGGGCCACGGATCGCGTGCGATCTGTCCTTCCCATTCCTTGTCGTATCCTCTCCCCTTACACACACACACTTACACTGACATGCACTACACTGCTACATATTCCAAGAGACCGGTCGGGAGCTTAGAGCTTGTCCCGGCTCCAAGAGCGTCAGGCCTTGTGACCGTCTGGCGCCTTCTGCAGGGAGCGTGTGGGTACGAGAGCGTGGGCGTGTGCGCGGACGCGAGGGGTGGGGGTGGCCTATCACGCACCAGGCGAGGCGTGCGCCGCCGTGATGCTATCGCGGTCGACGACGGCGCCCGGCGCGACGACGGCCCCACTAACGCCGCCGCCTTCCCCCCCCCCGCCCCGTCACCGCCTTCACTCCCTCCCAGCCGCCAATGCAACTGACTTTCCCACAGTCTTGTTCCCGTTCCAGAGGTGACCACTCCTACCGCTGCTATCTTTACTGTTCTCTCCATCCACACGTTTATGTCATCTCAAAGACATTCAATCGGGAGAGGCATAATCTTAATCTTCCTTTCTTTCCTGCTTCTTCCTGCTGTTTCTCAGTCTCTATTCCATCCTCGTATTTTTCTTCCAGCCCCTCATGTTCTCCAGCTTTATCTCACCGGGAGCGGTAGCTTAGTGCATCAACTGATGTCACTGCAGCGCCTCTGACCGGGAGATCGTAGTTTCGAGTCCTGACGCCGGCAGGATATTCGTCACTAGCTTTTCAGCTAGGTCGGATGAGGTAGAGAATCAGAGTATTACTGAGCTCTGCCTTTTTTGAGAAAAATATCTTGAAGCTTACGAATACTGTGAATTCATGGTCCTAATGGTCTCTCTGCTCTTGAAGGTTGGCTTCTAGCGGTCCTTTGTGCTTGTACCCCCTTTCATGACCTCCTGAAACTGTTCGCCGTCTCAATCTCCGCTCCCATTTCCCTTTAGCCTCTACAATCCCCCTGCGGTCAGTAAGGAGCCGTATGGCGAACATCTCCCGTCCCAGGATACTGTTTCTTGGATTAGATTATACACAACAGATAGGATCTTCCCCAGGAGTGTCGTATCAGAGCACTAATGTCTCATAGAGGGCTGTTCTTCGACGGAGGCATGGATTCTCTGAACTACTATCTAGTAACACATTTTCACAGAAGCAGTTCTGAGTTGCTGGAGAATCTTAAAACCACGGGATTTGTGATTGTAATTGATGGGAATTTGTTATAATAAAAATAAACTTTATGGTTTGTATACTATTTTAAACTATGGTTTTTATACTATTTTAAACTAACATACGAAACCCATTTAATTGTGTGAAAAATCGTTTAATCTTTTGTGTCACAGAGTAAGCACAGCTTTTGTTCAGAGTGATTGCTTAATCGATGTTTTAATAATCGGAATAAAATATTTTATCTGTGTCGTCTTGTGGGCATTCTCTTTGCGTTCTAAAAATAATATTCGTCTATAGCTTTAATTCATTCATTCGTTTATTAATATATTATCTATAATTTCGATACCTATCACGCTATCTGATAATGAAATCACTGGACGGAGTATCGTGCGTTGCTCGAGCCCGTAGTCCGAGGAATGTCAATCTGGGAAGCTTTGCATCCCTTGACGCAAAGGAAAGGGGACATCACCGCAGGAAACGGAGCTGTACGGTCAATTAGCTCTCAAGGCCAATACAGCAAATGAAGCCTGGTTCCGGGCTCTAAATGAGTGAGAATATAAAGTGAAGTAATGTTCCAATTGTAATAAAAAGGACACTTTCTAATATATTGTTTTAAATTTGGATTTCTCTGAATTCTGACAAAAGTATTATTTCTTAAACGTTACAAAGTTTTGTTCACTTAAACGTTTACATTCGTCCGAAGCCACCGATTCAGTCATGTCACAAATGACTTGCTATACCTTGAGCAAATCAGGTCCATATGAGAGTGAGAATATTAAAAATGGACGGAGAAGTTATGTGCCAATTGTAATAAACGTCCACTTTCTAAGATGTTCGATCGGGTCGGAGAGGTCGGACCCACTGTGTTTTTATGCCCTCTAATCTTCGTGCCGTACACTGTCATTGAGGCTTCTCCGCCTGGTGGGCCCGCCCCTTTTGCGTGCCGTCCTTTGCCGGGGCGCTGCTTGGCCCCAAACGACCCCCGGCTGCGCAGCGCGCTCTGCCGCCGCTGGCCTATCTGCTGGGAAGCGCCATCCCGGAGCCTAAGCGCCGCCCGGGGCGCGCCCCCGCCCCCCCAATGCGTTCGACCGGCGCCAGTGGATGGGCGTCGTTCTGCACATGAGGCGCCTTCGCTGCTCGTCGCCGCGCCGGAGCCTCCCGCCCCGCCCATCTGGCCTGAACGCCGCCCACTCCGGTTGCCACACGTCCCGCCACCATCCGCCCCACCCACCACACCCACCCCCCCACCCGTTCCCACCGGTAGCGGTAGCTCAGTGCATCAACTGATGTCACTGTAGTGCCCCTGACGGGAGGTCCTAGGTTCCCACTCCCCACGGCGGCAGGATTTTCGACACTAGCTTGTCAGCTAGATGGAATTATAGCGGCCGGCTGCTCTGATCGGTAGTTTTTCGTGGTTTCTTCGATAAACACCAGGCGAATGCCGGAGCAGTACCCTAACAAACGGCCCACGGACCGTGATCTGTCCTTCCTCTTCCATGTCCTATCCTCTCCCCTTACACACACACACACACACACACACACACACACACACACACACTTACACTAACATGCAGAACACTACCACATATTCCGGGAGACAGGTCGGGAGCTTAGAGCTTGTCCCGGCTGGGGCGGTGCCCCGCTGATGGGAGAGTCCTGGTTAGGCGGAAATCTCACTAGCCGACGGTAGGTCGGGCCGGATCTCGCCATCCAGCGGGGGAAGATCACCGCCATCTCCCGAGAAAAAACATGCACTACACTAACGGGACTAATGACCGATGCAGTTGACGCGCCCGGAAACACGAAAAAATCAATCAATCCCACCCGTTCCTGCATTTTCCTTCTCTCTCGCCCCGTCTGTCCTGTCCCATTCCCACTGCACCTCCTCGCTCCGCCCATTCCCTTCCCGCGGCCCATCCCGCCATTTCTTGCCCGCTCGCCTTGCCCTGTGCGCCTCAACAGCTCGCCACGCTTTTCCCCTCCCCCCCCCCACCCCCCCCCCCCCTCGCCTACCTCACCCCTCCTCACCTCGCCCCACCCTGCCTCGTACCACTCACCCCATCCCTCTCGCCCTCTCCTGCTCGTCGCGTCATAACATTTAAAAAAATCTAATATTAATCACATTTCATCACTCGAACGGTCTTTGTTAATTGTAGGGATTTCAAAAAATGAAACGCTAGAACCTGTTCTAACATTCGTTTTGAGAATAACCAACAATTACTCGTCCAGAAGGATATATTGAAGCGAAAAATGAAACAAAATATAGTTGATGTGCCTATAAAGTATCCATGATGTAAATAAACATACCAAATGCATTTTTTTTATTTCGGAAATGTTTATATAAATAAATTTCAAGGATACACTCTTGGCAAATTTTCAAGGTTTTTATTGCCCAGATTCTCTCATTTTTTAAATTTGTTTTCGTTGGAGTGTTCGCTTCAATTCTCCCTAGTGTTTGGTTCCTGCAGGTGTTAGGGGCGAAGGTTTGTGGTGGCTGAGAAAGGAAGAGCGGAGGAGCCATCGCCGCTGCTTCTCTCCCGCGCCCCGAGCAGCGCATCTCGCTTCCCAAACGAGCGCCGGGCCTCGCCTCTTATCTGTTGTATGAGCGTCCGCTGCGATTCCTCTTTCCCCCAGGCCGTCCTCTTCTAACGGTTTGCGCTCTTCCCTACTAGTCCCTTTCATAACTAAATCTACTTTGCGTATTCCTGATTTTCTTCGTCCGTTTCTATTCTTTTTCATGCATTTGCGCTCCTCCCCCATTACTGGTATTTCTTCTGCCTCCCACTCTTCTACTTGTTTCGACGCGGTGCACGTTTTAAATTCTTTTTGTTTTCTCCGTCGTCTTTTCAGATTTTTTTTCTTGTTTTGTCTTTCTGTTTCACATATTCATGCTTCTCTTCTGAGCTTCTTACTCCTGGCCTTTCCCCTCTCTTGTTACTCCTCACATTGAACCATATTTCTTCGTTCAATATCTTCTCGCTGCTCTTCAAATTCACTGTTCAAACTTCAAATCATGTTCGCACTTTACAAATACTCGCTGTCTCACATTTCGTATTCATTGTACTTCTTATACGTATTTCGTATTCATTGTCTTGCAAGTACTGTACCGCTCTGCCTTAAACAACAGACAAAAATACAGTTTTCCCAAAGATAAATGTTGTCAATGTCTCCTTTTTACCTTTCTCACTTTTCCCCTCTCGTTTTTCTTCTTTCTTATCTCTTTTCTCTTCTTTTTTCTCCTCACTCTTTTCTCTTGCCACTCTTATTCTCTATTTTCCTCTTTTAATAATTTATTTATGTATTGAGATCTTTCACCGTCTTCTGTTTCACTCATTCACTTTTCAGAATATGAAATTTTTATAAATTTTCTGTTCGATTTTTTAAAAGCTTTTTTTATACAAACCTTGTCCTGACAATAATGAACTCACACTCACACAAAAAGAATTATCCAATTTGGTGCATTCGTTCGGAAATAATGCACGTACAAACATTTCTGCGATTCAGTTTTATTTAAATAGAATAATGTTTAGTCATACACTAAAGCAAAAGAAGATGATTTGTTATTGAGAACAGAAAAATGATGCAGGTGAAAATTTAGATCTAAAGTGCAAATATTGACTACGTACTGTTCGCCATCCCTAGATTTTTTTGAAATGACGTGTTCAACTGGAGAGATTCGATCGGAGTTTGCATATGCACAGACCGCTGTATGTTTCGCGTCCGTGATCAACTCGCGGTCATTTGGCTGTATGCACGATAGTTGGGCGTGCATGCGACTTTAGTATATAAGAAGATAGCTCTAAATACACACTGATAGCTTTAAATTATATCGTGGACGCTGCATCTCCAAATTAGGGTTGCAGATCGATACCGCATAAGATGTGGGCTGCAATTCCACTTGTAGATTGCGACGTTTTGGACAAACGCAATTAAAAACGTCCGACCTAAATATTCACTGAGCATTTCATAATCGTCCAGGAGAGCCACATATCGGATCTCTGTTTTGGGGTGTAACTACTCGGTATAAATGTCCAGAAAATCATTTTATGATGGGATGTAGAAAAGGAATGTCCTGTTAAAATAGTCTGTAGATATTGCACCGACACGTGTCGGATCTTCAAACCAATAAGTGATATCATATGAGTTGCACTTCTGCAGGATTGGTATGTCGTAGTGGGAAGAACAGAGCTCAGAATATAAATCAGTTTAACATCAAAACCGAGAACTCCGATTTATAAGTGTTCTCTAACTCCATATGTAACGAAAACATTTCGGAATGAAATCTTATACAGAACGTAGTATCCTGTTGCTAAGGTGTTGTGCCCAGAATGCAGAGGAGCGGGGAGATCTGAGCCCGAGGTGTTGTGAGTGAGGGTGAGCGGCTGGGGCACGGAGGTTAACGAGGAAGAAAAGCACATGCGGCGCAGCGGCGCCGGCCGGGGCGTTGGAGGAGGCGGCGGAGGTGGAAGGAGAGCAATAGGCGGTTGAAGATGGAGATGGAGGTGGAAGGGAAGGTGTAGGCGGAGACGAAGATGGATGTGAAGGTGGAAGGAAGGGTGTAGGCGGTGGCGAAGGTGGATGGGGGTGGAGTTGCAGGTGAAGGTGGATGGTGCAGAAGGAAGAGAAGGTGTTGGTGGAACCGAAGCAGGAAGTGGAAGTTGAGGCGAAGGTGAAGTTGCAGGCGAAAGTGGAGATTGATGTGAAGGTGGAAGGGAAGTTTAGGCGGAGGCGAAGATGAAGATGGACGTTGAGATGGAAGGGAAAATGTAGGCGGAGGCAAAGATGGAGAAGGAAGTGGAGTGGAAGTGTTTTCTTCACTTCGATATTTTGTTGCAAAAACATGTATGATTTATAATTTTTTTAAAATATTTTTTAATAAAGGGTTTAAGCAAGTTGTAGCAACAATCCACAGCAATATCGTTGTTTTGCGTCATCTTCTTTATCACGCTGTACATTTCGCCTGTCCAATCTGAGGAAGTTTGGATACTGCTCGTGTTATGAAGGTGGAGTTGCAGGTGAAGGTGGAGATGAATGTAGAGGTGGAAGTGAAGGCGGGGGCGGAGGTGGAGATGCAAGGGATTGGAGGGGACGGAAGGGGCGGAACCAGAAGCTGAAGAAGAGAATGAGGCGGGAGAGTAACCTGGCAGTTGTTGGGTCAAACAGAGGAGACGGGGGTGAAGGCGGCGGCGGAGGCTCAAGCAAACATGCGTCGCTGGAGGAGGAGGAGACGGCCGCGGTGAGGGTTGTGTGCGAAAGGAGTGTAGCGTTGTCGCAGCGTCAAGGCAGAGCGGAATCGGAGGCGGCAGCGGTCTGGACAATGACAGACGACGCCCAGCGGGCGGGACGCATGAAGCACAGCTGTAGGCGGCCGACGACAGGGGCCGAGTTCCACGCACGGGACTAGGGTTGGCACCGGGAGCGGTAGCTCAGTGCATCAACTGATGTCACTGCAGCGCCTCTGACCGGGAGGTCCTAGGTTCGAGTCCTGATGGCGGCAGGAGTTTCGACACTATTCAGCTAGGTCGAATTCAGTCGCTGTCTGGAGGACAATTCTAGCAGACGACTGCTCTGATCGGCTGTTTTCCGTGGTTTCTCCGATCAACACCAGGCGAATGCCGGAGCACTACCCTACCAAACGGGCCACAGACCACGCAACTAACATGCTGGTACCAAAACAATAAAATATATTCCTTTTGCGTACTGTAATTAAAAATGGATAGGGAAATAGCATGTTTATTAATCTATAATTAAAACTTTGATGTTTTAAACATCAAGGTCTTCTCGTCGTTGTTTTCATCAACATCGAAAATTCTTTACCGATGTATGGAAACATCGATATATCGATATTTTGGTAAAATTTGCCATCACTACAGAGGGCACTACAGAGTTTGTGCACGCCTTAGCGGACCGCACTATGTATCTTCTGCGCACGCGCAGGTGCACAAGAGATGCGAAACAACTGCATATGCGCAGAACATTGGTAGTGCTTTAACGTTCGAGGGTGCACAAACTCTTTACTGCGGAGAGTACTATCTGTTCGCGGAATTTCTCCGATCTGTTTCGCTGTTCTCCCTTTCTCTTCTTTCAATTCGTTGCTTGTGCCAGATCCGAGTAATACGAGTGTTGTCATTCTGTGTAGAAATTGGCAATAAATCCATGTGTCCTGTAACTTCCAGTGGACTTATATAGGGATATTTCAAGACTTTTAATTATTAATTAGAACTATTTGAAGTGTAAAATATATAGACAATTATTAGTTAATGTTCATAACTTTTTAATTGAGTTGACATTATATTAAGACTGTATAATATTTAAAACACGTGCTAACGCACATCTCGAGACGAAATAACAAAATGTTACTCAAACAACATATGTACAATTTATCTCTGATTTGATAACACAAAACTTGTGTTTTTCTTTGTCCTCTACTGTTGTTATCATGTACATTGAGAGGAGCTTATTTTCGCCTCTTTAATTTCTGTCACTTCTCGTTTCCAATTATTAATTTTCTGGATTATTTTATTTCATTTCTTTATCCTTCCTGAAATCTGTTTGTTTCTACCTGCAGCCCGTCTCTCTTTTTGTATGTCTCTTCTTCCCATAATTTGCCCACTGCTCGTGCAGACCGTGTGCATTGCTCTTTCTCTCGCTCCCTCATGTTGCACAGCCGTGACCTTTCACCTTCACCCTAACTAGCAGGGTTGAGACTGCGTTTGCGAGCCCGCCGCGCCGCTACCTGCAACATCGCACGACCAACGTCCCCACTGTCTGTTCGCGACCCTAACCGACACGCAGACGTCACTCGGCAGACCTGACCTCAGTTTGAACATTCGCCGCCTCCACCGCCAGCGCATCCGCCTCCACCGATTCAGCCACTGCTACCGCCACCACCGCTCCCCACCCCACCATCCCCACCACCACCACTGCTCCGCCACCCACCACCACCACCCCACCACCGCCGCCACCGCCACACCACCCCACCGCCACCACCACCATCGCTGCCACCACCGCGCTACCACCGATGCCACCACCGCCGTCACTGCCACCGCCATCGCCACAGCCATCGCACCGGGAGCGGTAGCTCACTGCAACAACTGATGTCACTGCAGCGCCTCTGACCGGGAGGTCCTAGGTCCCCACTCCCCACGGAGGCAGGATTTTCGACACTAGCTTTTCAGCTAGGTCGAATTAACGTCGCTGTCTGGAAGAGAATTCTAGCGGGCGGCTGCTCTGATCGGTAGTTTTCCGTGGTTATCAACATCTGGCGAATGCCGGAGCAGTACCCTACCAAACAGGCCGCGGACCGCGCGCGATCTTTCCTTCCACTTCCTTGTCCTATCCTCTCCCTTTACACACACACTTACACTAACATGGACTACACTACCACATATTCCGGGAGACCGGTCGGAAGCTTAGAGCTTGTCCCGGCAGGGGCGGTGCCCCGCTGGTGGGAGAGTTCTGGTTAGGGGCTAACCCCACTAGCCGACGGTAGGTCGGCACTGGATCTCGCCATCCAGCGGGGGAAGATCACCGCCATCTCTGGAGAAAATATAAGCACTACACTTACGGGACTAATGACCAAAGCAATTGACGCTCCCGGAAACACGAAAAAATCAGTCAATCAAAAAAGCCACCGCCATCGCCACCGCCATCGCCGCCGCCAACACCGCCGCCAACACCACCACCACCACCACCACCACCACCACCACCACCACCACCACCGCCACTCCCGCCCCTTCAATCACCTCCGTCACGGTCCCCGCTCCCGCCCCCGAAGCCGCCTCCACCACCGCCGCTGCCGACAGTGGTGCGCCCGTCCGCTCGCTGAGCTGCGCCTATTGTTCCCGCCGATGGGCTCTGCATTGCGCAGCCACCGCGCCGCCGCCGCCGCAGGCTCCCACACGGCGCGGGGGAGCTTGGAGGGGCGGGGCGGAATACGGGGTACGGGATGGCACGCGCATTTGGAAGAAGTGGGTTGATCTATCTGGTTTCGTTCTTTCATAAATCATAGTATCTGTCTGAAATTTCCGGACACTCAAGTCGGTCGAAGCAAGGAAGATACTGTAGTTTTATTTTGGGATAAAATGCTTTGTAAATGATAGTTACAATCAGTAAAGAATGAGGAATATTTCTAAATACATTACCGATGCCCAGAAATAAACAATAAAAAAAGAATTATTTATTTTAATTGAGGGTCTGACTGAAAATGCGTCTGGGAATGGAAAGCTGGTCCAGAAAATTAGGAAGGATAATTGGTATTGAATCGTGGAGTCGAGAAGTGAAGAAGTGGCATACATATAATTTATTATCAGCATACCAAAACATAATCACAAGAACAAAATTATTATTTTGTCAATGTTTTGAGGAATTTCCTACATGATTTTAATTGATTTTGTACGGAAATAGAAACCACCTGTTACTAAGTGTAGTAGTACTTTTCTTTAATGGTGTACGTCTGTCAATTGTTCAAACATTTTAACTGGATATTGCTTCTAATATATACTGGTTAATTGTTGGTTCATTTATTTTTTGAATTTCACTTATTTTGTTGACTGTTTCCTTTAAATGACTGTAGTTGTATAAAAACGTGAAAAAAACTGTAAATAATTCATGTGTAAAACAATGTAGGCTTTCACGGCCAGAGTTGTAGTCAAAGATTTCTTCCGGGCTGAAGGGCCGTGGTCCATTGGAAAACATAAATGGAAATATGTTTTCCAATGGACCACGGCCCTTCATCCCGGAAGAAATCTTTGAATTCATGTGTAGTTGATTTGTGCGTAAAATCGAGGTGTTGGAGATAACCTAATTATCATTTATAAGTTTTGTAAAGAATCTACATGTCCTGAACCTGTGAAGTATAAATTAGATTGTAATTATTTTTTCTTTACTTTTTTCAGGTGAGTGCCGGTTGATATATCAGAATTATACAAGTGGCGTCAATCGTAAGTTATCTCATCTCCTTTCAACGATCACCCTTCATAAATATCAAAATTGTTTGGAAACCCGAGATTAATGACCTCGTTTGGCTCTACATAAAATGTGCACTTGTTATTACGAGTTAAAAAAATCAACATTGTGTTGCAATACAATTTTAGTCTTAACTAGAAAGAATTACTTACAATTTTTCTATAGTCATTCCAGGAAAGCAAAGTAAGCTAGTGATGTTAAAAAGTATACTTATGCAAAATACTAAAGTGCAGAAAGAATTGATCGTAAAAACTTTATTGACACGAACAAACTAGGACACACTCTTAGAAATGATTGCAAGCAATTAATGCGAAAATGTTTCTTTTTTGAAAGAGATCTTTTGAAATATGCACAACCAGCTAAAACAGCAATTTTGTTAGTCACATAGAAATAAAGTGTGAAAATAATTATTTCACAATTATTTTATATTAATATGAGAAGTAGTAAAGCTTCTTTATACACTATTTTTGGTTTTACATTCAGGAGCAAGGATCAATATTAATAATTATTAATATTAACATTAATAATATATTATTATAATATTCATTGCAATTACAATTTCATTTTTACCTTCTTCGCCCCAGAGGAATTCAAAGAAGTATTTGTGAGTAAAAGGTAGAGACTGAGAATGTGAAAGCATTTTACGTTCGACAGACGGTGACAAATGAGATCTGGGGAGATGTTTCTCAATATAGATGATACTGGAATATCAACAGGTGGGGAAGATGCGTTTCATTTCTGTCCAATTCCTTTTTCAAATATGATAGAACGTTAAACGCTTTATACCTGTCACTCTTCATACATATTTAGCACTAATACAGACGCTTCGCAATATTTATAAAGAAGTACTCGCGAAAAGTAATTGAAATTGCAACGAAAGTAGTTGAAAAAGAGTAGTACTTGAGGTTTCACGTAACTTCATATTTTTTTAATGAAAGATTTTTTTTTCATTTCCTACTATAAAGTATTTTACTAGTTCTCTCTTGGAAAAGGAAACACGTCTGTCGCTGGATGACCTATTCTGTTCAATCATTATTATCCCACGGAAAGCAATAGAGAGAAAACAAGTGAATACTTCCAGGAATGGATGGTGAAACAAGATTTTCAGAGCTTCTCGTTTGTAGCCACAGCGTATTTGTGCATAGAAACAAACATGGGAAAACGCGGACCGCTGAAGATCTGCAATTTCTGACGCATGGTGGTTCTCCCGAGACAACAAAGCGCGTGTTACAAAAAACCGCTTGTATTTTATTTTCTGCGGAAAGCATGCATTTTGCATCGAAAGGAAACATTTCCACATCTCTAAACCACATTTCATCAATACCTAGTTTTGATTTAATTAAATTTTTCAATTGTACTCGACCGTGTTTGGTTTTGATATGTATATCATTCGGTGTGTACACAATGCAATTCGTTTTTCGTCGCGGGAGTGGCATCAGAGGAGGGCGACCTTCTATTGTTTGGGGGGGAGGAGGTAGCGGGGTGAGTGTGTGTGGTAGGTGGAGCGGGTGATGGGAAGGTGGGGGTCGCGTTCTCTGAAATTATGAATTCGGGAAGTAAATATCGCGCCGTGTTTCGAATGCCGGTCGCTGTGCTCGCTGGTATCTCGTGCGCTCTTTGACAAAGCCGCCGCTCGCCTGAGTGGCGACGGTGATACTGGTGGTGATATCGCGATAACGCTGATTGGAGGGTGGGGAGGTGATGGAGCGCTGATGGTGGAGAGCTAATGGCCGCAATGCCGAAACAGAGAAAGGGGTGTATCTGATTCACAAGTGAATGGAAAGGAGAAAAAATGTTGCAGGTAAAATGTGGAGAGGCAGTTGGATGGAAGTTGGATGGAAGTTGGATGGAAGTTGGATGAAGTTGGATGAAGTTG
This sequence comes from Teleogryllus oceanicus, assembly GCA_964035755.1. Lineage (NCBI taxonomy): Eukaryota > Metazoa > Arthropoda > Insecta > Orthoptera > Gryllidae > Teleogryllus > Teleogryllus oceanicus. The sequence continues at coordinate 26,297,704 of CAXIVR010000012.1, read as the reverse complement.
GATGAAGTTGGATGCAAGTTGGATGCAAGTTGGATGCAAGTTGGATGCAAGTTGGATGCAAGTTGGATGCAAGTTGGATGGAAGTTGGATGGAAGTTGGATGGAAGTTGGATGGAAGTTGATGGAAGTTGGATGGAAGTTGGATGGAAGTTGGATGGAAGTTGATGGAAGTTGATGGAAGTTGGATGGAAGTTGGATGGAAGTTGGATGGAAGTTGGATGGAAGTTGGATGGAAGTTGGATGGAAGTTGGATGGAAGTTGGATGGAAGTTGGATGGAAGTTGGATGGAAGTTGGATGGAAGTTGGATGGAAGTTGGATGGAAGTGAATAATATGTTGGTTGCAAAGATTTCTCATTGGGATTGAATATTCCCGACGTAAATATGCCTTTAATCGTAGGATTAAGTGGTTGGCATTATATGAAAAACGTCTCTACCATCACCAAATCATGAAACAAAACTAAAACGCATAACCATTTTGAAAATAGATATTTGATCGAAGAGATAAGTATGTAAAGAGGAAGCACAATAGTAATAATTTTTTGATTTTCTCACAGTGCATAACAAAATAATCGTGGGAATGCCACAGGGACAGTACAAATGAACGAAAACTGAGATTGGCATTGATATTTGGACAGTTGTAATGTGTCTCGTTTTCTTAAGTCAAAATCACCGCCATCTCCCGAAAAAACATGCACTACACTAACGGGACTAATGATCAGAGCAGTTGACGAACCCGGAAACATGAAAAAATCAATCAATCAAAAAAACTATCTCTTGCAAATGTCGCCGCCCTGCATGGCGTTCATTTATTTCCCGACGTGTCAAACCGGTCCCTTCTTCGAGTAACTCCTCCATAACGCTCCCATTCGCGCGGGACTAGCAGGCGGCGAGACGTCGATCGAGGCGGGGCGAGTGATCGATATGGGCTTCCGCTTCGCCCAATTTGCGCGCCGATCGCGCGCCGGCGGCGGAGTGGGGTGGTAGCTTCCTTTGGTCGCGAGCGCTGCGCGTTTGTTTTTGAAATTCAAATCGACGAACCGGCGGCGCGCGTCGGGGCAGGGCGGGGTGCGGAGGAGAAGCCGCGGGAGGCGACGTGGGACAGGGGGGCTGGTGGCGGGGACGAAGGGGATCGTGACGGTGACGGGAGAGTGAGAACGGAATGGTGGGGATGTTTAACGAGGACGCGATGACGGTTACGGGGATGTTGATGTGGTGACACTGGAGGAGCAGGGACGGGCAGGGTGGGAAAGGGGGGGGAGTAATGGTGTTGGGGCTAAGCACGACTGGTCGGCGCCATGGACGAGCATGGTGGGGATGTGCTGATCGAAGCGGGGCGACAGGGACTTGCGGCGGTGGCGGCAGAGCGAGGTGGGGCGAGAGTAGCGGTTATGACAGGCTATCAGCAGAAGGAAGACCGTATGACGGCTCAGGGGTGGGTACAAGATGTCGGGGATTGGGTGTCGAGACAGCGTGGCGGGGAAGGGTTCGCGAGGTAGTGGTGAGGGAAGGGTGGCGGTACCGTGATGAGGGTGATTGAGAGTGACAATCGGCCGACTGGTTGGGGTGACGGTATGAGACTGGTGGGAGATGGGTTGCTACTGCGGGGTACAGGGACCTACATCGGAGCGGCTCAGCGGGGTGCGAGTAGGAACCGGATGGGGGAGAATGGAACCGGATGAGGGGGCGGGGGTGAGAAAACGGTTGCGGGGACTGGGTGAGGTGTTTGTTAGCCAGACGAACACTGGATTATGGAGTGGGAGTGGGTACAGAGTGTTGGGGATTGGGTGTCGGGACGGTATGGCAGGGAAGGGTTGCCGAAGCAGTGGGAAGGAAAGGGGTGCCGATACCGTGATGGGATGGGCGGCGTGGACCGGGTGACGACGATGAGACTGGGGGGGTATGGAACCGGATGGGAGGAGAATGGAACCGGATGAGGGGGCGGGGGTGAGAAAACGGTTTCGGGGATTGGGTGGGGTGTTTGTTAGAGAGACGAACACTGGATTATGGAGTGGGAGTGGGTACAAAGTGTTGGGGATTGGGTGTCGGGACGGGTTGCCGAAGCAGTGGGAAGGAAAGGGGTTGGTGGGAGATGGGTTGGGGGGGGGGGCGGTTGAGGGGGGGGCGCGGGGTGGTGAGGGTGGCGCCCGCGAATCCTTTTGTGCCGCAGCGCGCGCGCAATCTCGTCCCGTCGCGTCGAAGCACTTGAGATAAGCTGCACGGAGTTTGCATGGAAAGCTTCGCCCTGAGGAAATGTTTCGGATACCCTTTTAACTTAATAAGCAAAACAGATGGGGGAAGGTATTCTCTGAAGGCTATCCGCCGGCTTTGCTTTGTATTTCTGGACAAAGAGTGGCGTGTCTGAGTTCTTGAGAAACCCTCCAGGTGCGTGGTAGCTTTTTCTTTGAAAGTTGTATTGTACGATCCCTTGTTCACGACAGTTTGCTTAATTTTGTGCTACAGATTGAAATTTCCTCCATATCTAGCGTTTTCTGATAGAAAAATATCTAATATATAGACTCTAGAATATATTATATTTTGATAAGGATATAAGATATTTTGATATATGGCCTTGCTACGCCTCTGTAGAAATACTAGAGAAATAATGAAGTTCTAGAAGGCAACAGGAAACCTTTCCTCTTCTCTCAAGTAAAAGCACAGAAGAATAATTTCTAGTTTACATAATTAATTCAGTGTTATTTTGTAGTAGGCGGTGTCCTTTGAAAATATCAAGTGTGATCGAATATTTGCCTTGAAATTACTACATGCTATACTGGTAATTATTTTCTTGTTTCTGAGCATTCAGTTCATGCATTCAATTTGGGAATAAACTCAGTTGAAACAGACCTGATAGGAATACTACTTCCTTAATGAAAAGATTAATAATTACTTGGCACTAATGTGTGTTACATCACACTTTAGGCTCAGACTACTGAAGAGTATTTCATCTGAAATCGGGGATTACAGTTGAATGGACATCACTAAAGCTGGATTTAGTAGGGGTGCTGTGAGCGTGGATTTGGCCATGGATTTGTCCTCAAAACAGCATCACTCCATGTTACATTTGCAATGATTAGGTCAAAATCACACCCATTGAATACCTTCTATTATTTTACATTACCGAATAACTATTATCCTGGTTATACCTATCATGTTTGCTCCACATCCACGCGAATCTCTCAGCATTTTACCTCTTACAATGGATACTTGCTGTTAACATGCATCGGAAGTTTGCGTGGTATTACGTAAACTTACAACCCTGACAAAATGTGTTTCATGACGTTTATTTGGTATTCAAATGCGTCAGAACCATATTGAATTCATCTCATGCGTATTTCGTCACATCACCAACCTTACGGGTGAAAGCACATGTTTGTTTTCTGTGAATTCTCACATTTTATCCACGTAACCTCATGTTTGCTTGGATTCAACAGTTTCGTTCGTTTGGTGCATGAAAATGAGTGAGATTTAATCAAAACGTCAGGTAACATGACGTTTTTATTTTTAACTAGCCGCAGTACTCGGTGTTGCCCGGGTATTTATTGACCACAATCGTATTTTCACGGAAAAGAAATCGCTTCATGTATAGTGTTTCCTCGTCATACCACCCCTCCCTGACCTGCCCTGTCCCGAACCTTCCCCGTTCCACCGATTCTGTCCTGTCCCACCATGCCCTTCTTCTCCCTGTCCCGCTCTTTCCGTTATTTACCCCGTCCTGCTGCGCTTTGATTGATTGATTAGTGATCCCGGGCGCGTCAACTGCTAAGGTCATTAGTCCCGTAAGTGTAGCGCATATTTTCCCCCTACTTATACTCTCCGCCAACTAATCAGATATCTCGTACTCTTTAGTCGGTATTCAGCTTTTATCAAAATATTCAAATCTTCAAGAAGTGCTTCAAACAAGTCTAAATCCGGGAAAAGTTTCGTCTCTTCCATTCAAGAATTTTCTTAAAAATCAGCTTTTGAAATCCTCATTCAATATTTACCCATATTTACCCCTTTAGCGAACTAATCAAATGCCTCGTGCGCTGTAGGTGGTGTACAGCTTTTTTGAAAAATGAAAATCTTTGAGAAATTAAATCTTTAATAAGTGCTTCAAAAAATTCAAAATCCGGTAGAAATTTCGACTCATCCAATCAAGAATTTTCTTCAAAATTAGTTTGTGAAATCCTCCTCCCATATTTACCTGTATTTATCCTTCTCGAGAACTAATCAAATACCGCGTGTGCTGTTGGTGTTTTCAGCTTTTTTTAAAAAATTAGTCGTAAATAAGCGCTTCAAAAAATTCAAAATCGTGTAAAATTTTCGACTCATCCATTCAAGAATATTCTTCAAAATTCGTTTTTGAAATCCGCATCCCATATTTACTCCTATTTACCCGTTTCGCGAACTAATCAAATAACTCGTGCGCCGTAGGCGGTTTTCAGCTTTTTTCAAAAGATTAGTCGTAAATAAGTGCTTCAACAAATTCAAAATCGTGTAAAATTTTCGACTCGTCCATTCAAGAATATTCTTCAAAATTCGTTTTCGAAATCCGCATCCCATATTTACTCCTATTTACTCGTTTCGCGAACTAATCAAATAGCTGGTGCGCTGTAGGCGGTGTTGACCCTTATGTGTTTGCGATCCGTCCCGAGCGAGGGGCCGCTTGCACCTGGCTGGCGCAGCGGGGCCGCGCTGAGTGTGCTCCTGAGGAGAATCCGTCGCCCATTGATCGCGTCCCCGGAGGGCCCACCGCGCCGCGCCGCGCCGTTCCGCCGTGGCGCCCTCTAATGCCCCGCGCCGCCCTCCGGGTGTGCCCCAAGGGCCTCCGAGGGGACCAAGGTTCCCCCTCTCCCTGCACCCCTCCCTGCTTAGCGTCTCCTGTACGACACACGACGGAGAAAAAGAGTTGCTGCGGTATTTTTATCAGCATTTTCATCCCGTGTTAATATCATATACTCGTATATTAAAGCTGTAAAGAAATTTTGAAGACAAAAAAAAAATTTAAAAAAATAGGAGTGGCGGTCGCAACTAGATCTCCGTTTTTCTTTATTAATAAAAATTGAGGAAGTGTACGTTGTTTGAAATACGCGGCAAGAATGGAATCGGGAAGATGGCGTCATGCGCAACTTCGCAAGTTCGCGGGATATGGAAGTGCAGCTTATCTTGCTTATTGTTTGCATCATGTTGTGCGATTGTTAAAATAAATGTTTGTGACTATTAATTGTAAGTATTCATTGTACTTATACATCATTCTTTTGATATCTACGAAAAACTTCAAAGAGGTATGGGAGTTCTATTTGAAAATTGTTTTTCATGTATTTTAATCCGAGGATTTGCCGTTATAGACCAAAAAATATCCATGCATATATGTGTAAAAATCTTGGTAGATATAAAACGTAAGTGTATACATGAATATATTTTTGTCGTAACTTTTTTACAGCATTTCCTTCTGTACAACGTAATCGCTGGAGTTCAGTTATTAAAGATTACTTTTATTGTGGTCGTCAGTACCTAATCTTTTTGGTCACACCTCGGTTGAATGGTATTGATTGATTGATGATGTGTGATGATCGTACTTGAATGATGGTGAGCAACAGTGGAGTGAGAGACAGAAAAGACGGAACAACGGTGAGAAAACATGTCACGAACATGCAATGTAAATGGTGAAACCACAACATTACCCTTGCTTAAAAAAAAAAAAAAAAAAAAAGTGCTCACCACTCTGAAATACAGTACCAGTAATGCACAATAATTGTAATTTATGGTATGGGAACGTAAAATTACTTTTTATTCAAGTGCAAAGAGGGGTCATTACTGTCAGGAGTTACTTAAATATTTTTATTACCTACTTTACTATTTTATCCATTATTTACCTACTTTACTGTTTTATCCCTTTGAGAAGGGAAGGGAGAAATGTTCAAAGATATATGATTATATTACTTGAATGCACTAACGGTACACACATTTCATTGTTTTAATTAGACCTTTCTAGATAGATTTTTGTCGAAATGGTCAATTGCATTGTATATCCACACATTACACTTGCATTTGAATAAAATCTCCCAACTGTAGATTAAACGTTTTTAATTCGCTTAAAAAGAAAAAGCGTTCACAATTTCGAGAACAAGGGTAAAAGTATATACCGTATAGCAGCTGCTTCGTTTAAATAGCAACAGTTCTGGAAAATCTATTTTATTTTCAACACATTTTGCCTAATCACAAAATGTTTGGACACTAAAATTTTCTAGAAAATACTCATACGTTTTATATTCAATTAACAACACAGGTTCAAAATGTCAGACCAGAGGACAGTACCACGAGTGAAATGTTGCTCCGTTCTCCCTCCATCCCATGTTGCCGTCATGGCCAACCGTAGAAACATTTAAAATAATGTTTTATCATTAATAAAGAATATTCTGTAGATGCATTTACTAAAAAGAAACATCCCCAGAATATTTCTGCGTCAGATATTACTCAGGCAAAATTTTTCAAACATATCGGAGACCCATTATTTGGACGTGCTCCTTTCACCCAAATGGGAATCTCTGTACTTCTTAACACTCGTAGAATATCGAAACAAACATGTTTATTGGTCTAAAATAATCACGAAATGTCTAATCAATGTGCCTAGAAAATGTAAACTATAATAATCAATATACGTAATTCATTATTTGTAATATTATCTGAGAATAATATCGTTCTAAATTTTGCTAAACAGTTTTCTACCGAATTGATTGGATACTTTATGGAGTAATAATGAAACACCAATCTTTCTAAGTGATTGACACATTTTAAAACTCTTTCCTAATATGGTCTTACTGTCGTAGCTCAATTTATCCCTCGACATAAGAAGGAAAGAAAATGTTTAAATACCGCCAATCTTGGTTCTACGAGCCTGACTCCAAAAGAATCCATATTGAAAAGCATTAATTAAAACACAACAAATTGAATTGATGAAGTCTGGGAATTTTTTAATCATGTAGGTTCCCTCTTGGAACGAATGTGTTTGAATTCTCATTGATTTAAAATCGATAAAACGTTTCGATATACGTCAGTGTATCAAAGTCAGTTTTCGGAGATTATTTACTAATACATTGAAAAAAACCGGTACGAATATCAAAATATATATAATGGCTAATACTCAAATATTGGGAGATATCTGAAAGATTGAAGACCGAATACTATATATTGAAAGAAATTAGAGACAGCGATATTTCGAAAACTACTAGCATTTGCATAAACCCATTTTCTGGTGCGGTGTCCATGAGCGCGGGCGACGCCTGCCGCGGGGGCGTGGCGTGGGGCGTGGCGTGGCGTGGGGCGTGGCGTGGCGTGGGGCGTGGCGTGGCGTGGGGCGTGGCGTGGCGGGGCGTGGCGTGGGGTGGCGGGGCGTGGCGTGGCGTGGGCGTGGCGTGGCGTGGCGTGGCGTGGGCTGGCGTGGGCGTGGCGTGGGCGGGCGTGGCGTGGCGTGGCGTGGGCGGGCGTGACGGGGCGTGGCGTGGCGTGGGCGGGGCAGGGCGTGGGCGGGTGAGGTGGGCGGGCTGAGGTGGGCGGGCGTGAGGTGGGGCGGAGGTGGGCGTGGAGCGGGGCGTGGGGCGGGGCGTGGGGGCGGGGCGTGGGGCATGGGGGTGGGGCGGGGAGCGCGGGGCGGGGAGCGTGGGGCGGGACGGGGCGCGAGGCGGGTCGCGGGGCGGGGCGTGGAGCGACGGGGCGCGGGGCGTGGGTCGCGCAGCCGATGAAGCAATTTGCAGATAGGAAGGTTAGTTAAAGTTGCGCGCGCGGCCGAGCGATAAATCGCCGGGCGCGGAGGGGAAGGGGGGCAGCGCCGCTGGCCTCCCGGCCACCGGGAGAAGGGTGGCTGCGTTGGACCCCGACGCGGGCGACCGGCGCGGTTGATGCAAATGTTCGCGGTGATCATGGGTACGAGAGTGTGAAAGACTTCTTAGGCTGGATTAACCCATCACAGCCCATAAGCTTTAGGCAGTTGGCGCTGCCAACTGATGGAATTGTTTATTGCACAACAATAAGGTGTCTGGGGGTTTTGGTATTGAACTCGCTGAGGGGTTTATTAGCGGTTTGTAATACGAAAACATAAGCGAATCACTGTGCAGCGAAAATATAAAATTGATATTTAAAATTTTGCCACAAGAAATAGCAAAATTTCTCGAATGAGATGAGTGACCATACGATTGGTTTGTGTTGATGCAAATGTACATGACAATTACGGGAAGGAGAGGGTGGAGGTGCTGTTAAGCTGGGTTCCTTTTATCATTACAGCCCAGAAGCGTTGGTCAGTTGGCGCCGCCAACCACCAATTGTTTTTTCCACAACAATTACGCCATTCGGGAGTGTGATGTAGAACTAAGAGGGATATTTATCAAGAGTTCGTAATGTGAAAATAGAAACAGATCTCAGTGCTGCAAAAGGTGAAATTGAATTTTAATATCTTCCGTAACAAATAACGAAATTCGATTGTGGTGGTAGTGGTGATGGTGGTAGTGGTGATGGTGGTAGTGGTGGTGGTGGTGGTGGTGGTGGTGGTGGTGGTGGTGGTGGTGATAAAGTTTTGTTGATGCAAATGTGCGCAGTAATTGTGGGTAGGAGAGTATAGAGGTCTGCTTCAGCTGGATTAATGTGAGGTGTAATCAGGTTGGGTCACAAAACGATAACACGTATAAAATGCATTTATTTTTCTCTGCTAGATAGTGTGAATATGAACAGTTTAAGAGCGTGTATCCAAATTCCGCCTTCTTGAAGAGAAATGGTGCAAGTGGTGTTAGCGAATGTATGCGGAAGAGAATGGGATTAAACATGGTGCGTAAGTTGCATTAGACATATTTTTGAGTGAGGTTTGAATTTTGTTCCGTAACCATCTTACTTATTCGCTGTCTGTTTAATCCAGTGTTTTCACAATCCCATCTTTTCAACCTCTCTTTTCTTATCTACGCAAAATCCCACCATAAACAAAACGAAATCATGAGAACTAGGAAACATTTGCGCGGTCTTCCTTTCTTTCACTTGAATTTCTGAAAAGTGGAGTTCGAACTTTTGACCCGGAAAATACAGGATCGAACAATAGCTGTTCTTTAACACACAGAACAGAGAGATTACTCTTTGTGGAACAAAGTTTTTTAGTAAAATTATTTGGTAACATTTGATGGAAAATAATGAATTAAATTAACGATAAAAAAAGATAGGTGATGTGTTTCCTATGAAAACCAGGTCATTCCTTGAATTGGGATTTGTTCTTGCGACGTTTTTGGAAGAATAAGGTGTATTATGACTATATACATACGTAGGGTTAAGAACAACACCTGAACAACATAAAAATGTTAAAATAATCATAAATAACGAAATGATGCAGTATTGATGGCAAACACTTCAAAAGAAATATTCAGGCCATATAGTAATAACTGCAATGATTATTAATGCTTGGAAAAATAATTAATGAGGAAATGCGCACATTTTAGTATGGTTTGTTCAAATGACATTTACATTGTATCATCCATTTCTGATATTTCTACACATATTGAAAACATACACTCTACATCACTTCCTAATAACTAATATTTTCAACTTCAACGAAAGCTTCAGTACCTAATGGATTTTGTAAGCTTTTAGAGATTTGTTATCGGGAGACCGCTAACTATTTACCACAACTCAAGATTTCCATATATTTACAGCCTTTTCAAGAGCCCAAAAATTGGATTCAGATTCTAAAGAGTTGATGAATGAAATATACTTTTAGCATAGTTTATTCAAATCACATTTCCATTTTATAATTCATCTCTAATATTTCTACACATCTTAAAAACATAAACTCGCTCATCACTTCATAATTTTTTCCTTTTAAAATTATAATCTTCCCAAATCACATTTTTTCGTTACAGTTTTTATATATTAATGCCATATTACATATTTTTTTTTTTTTAAAAAATTTTTTACCAATTTTTTGCAATGTTATTAATATTTTTGAAAAGAATTAATTTTTAAAAAATCAGCATTTTTCATTGACTTTTACTGCGTGCTGTGTAATCCAAGTGCGATACGTAAGACACGGTCGAGTGTTCGTCCAGTCCGGGGCGCCTGCTTCAGTTATCTTCATAGCGAGACCGGGAGCGGTAGCTCAGTGAATCATCTGATGTCACTGCAGCGCCTCTGACCGGGAGGTCCTAGGTTCGAGTCCTGATGGCGCCAGAATTTTCGACACTAGCTTTTCAGCTAGGTCGAATTCAGCTGCTGTCTGGAGGGGAATTCTAGCGGCTGGCTGCTCTGATCGGTACTTTTCCGTGGTTTCTCCGATCATCACCTGGCGAATGTCGGAGCAGTACCCTACCAAACGGGCCACGGACCGCGCGCGATCTGTCCTTCCTCTTCCTTGTCCTATCCTCTCCCCTTACACACACACTTACAGAATTACACTACCACATATTCCGGGAGACCGGTCGGGAGCTTAGAGCTTGTCCCGGCTGGGGCGGTGCCCCGCTGGTGGGAGAGTCCAGGTTAGGAAGAAACCCCACTACCCGACGGTAGGTCGGCGCCGGATCTCGCCATCCGGCGGGGAAAGATCACCGCCATCTCCCGAGAAAAATCATGCACTACACTAACGGGACTAATGTCCAAAGTCGTTGACGCGCCCGGAAACACGAAAAAAAACAAAAAAAAACAAACAATCCATAGCGGGAGGTGCGCGCCAGCGACTGAGATCACTTTTTCCTTTAGGTTGAAAAGTATCTCTGACGCTGCGTTTCGTGACCTTTAACCCTAATTTCCGAGAACTTTTGACGATGGCGAGACGTGTAACTCTTCGATTAGAATGCTACACGCTGCACTGATTGATTGTTGTCTTAGATATCGCGAGTTTCTATGATGACTTCTATTGCGTCTGTCTGACTGCGATTCTGGGTGGCAATAGATGAAGTTTTTATTACTGACGGGAAAGTTGTATGGTGCAAAGTGTGCATCAACTTGTGCTCTCCAAATGGATTTAAACACATTTGTATTATTTTTAAAATTTGTTTAGGAATTTTTTTACAAAAATGTTGTGGTATGTAAATAAGTATTATAAATAGTGTATTTTAATATTACATATTATCTCCCATTTTTCATATTTATTACATATTCTTACTGTTTTTATGACATTTATGTTCATATTTTGACCTGTCGTATTACATATTTTTCCGGTCTCTACTAATAACAAATATTTAAAATCTGAATGAAAGCATTAGTCCCCAGAATATATTGTGAGCTCTTAGAGATTAGCTGTAGGAAGGCCACCAACTATTAACCACCACTCAAGAAAGTCGGTTGATTGATTGATTGATTTTTCGTGTTTCCTGTCAACTGCTTCGGTCATTAGTCCCGTTAGTGTAGTGCAGGTTCCTGCGTCAACTGCTTCGGGCATTAGACCCGTTAGTGTAGTGCAGGTTTTCTCTCGGGAGTTGGCGGTGATTTTCTCCCCGCCGGATGGCGTGACCCGGCACCGACCTACCGTCGGCTAGTGGGTTTTCCCCCTAACCAGGACTCTCCCACCAGCGGGGCACCCCCCAGCCGGAACAAGCACTAAACTCCCGACCGGTCTCCCGGAATATGTAGTAGTGTAGTTCATGTTAGTGTATGTGTGTGTGTAAGGTGAAGAGGATAGGACAAGGAAGAGGAAGGACAGATCGCGCGCGGTCCGTGGCCCGTTTGGTAGGGTACTGCTCCGGCATTCGCCTGGTGTTGATCGGAGAAAGCACGCAAAACTACCGATCAGCGCAGCCGGCCGCTAGAATTCTTCTCCAGACAGCGACTCAATTCGACCTAGCTGGAAAGCTAGTGTCGAAAATCCTGCCGCCGTGGAGAGTGGGAACCCAGGACCTCCCGGTCAGAGGCGCTGCAGTGGCATCAGTTGATGCACTGAGCTACCGCTCCCGGTCAAGAAAGTCGGCACGCAGCGAGGCGGAGTGCGGGCTGCGGTGAGGGTGGGGATAGAGACGTCTTGGAAAAGAAGTCGGGAGGCGCCGAGGCGGCGGAGCGGGCGGCGGCAGGAAAGAGGTCGGCGACGAAGTTGGTGGAAAACCCGGGGGGGGGGGGAGGGGGGGGGGGGGCGAAAATTAATTACAGAACGTTAAGGTCTGGTGATATACGCATTATAATTTACCCTTCCATTATGATGTATGCCTCATTATGATTCCGAAGGAGAGGTGCAGGGCTTCGTAGCGCGAAGAGAAGAGGGGAAGGGAGAGAGAGAGAGAGAGAGAGAGAGGGGGGGGGAGGGAGAAGAAAATGGAATCTGGATGGAGGGGGCTGGTAGAGGGATGGAGGCAGGTGAAGGTGAAAAGTCGCTTTGGTGGCTGTTCACTAAACCTACGGTCGGTTTGATTTCGTTTTATTTTAGGGTGATTAGATTGGCCATGCAGAGCGTTCCTGTAGAAGGCAAAGGGTCACCATTCCAAGAGCAAGTTTTGCAAAAGTTGCTCAGTAAAGGAAACTGGGTCTTGAAATGAGATACAAGTTCACCTCGGACAGGTGACATTGGGAAAAGAGATATTATCCACAATATGAATAGGACTTGCGCAAACCAACTCAGATGTGAAGTTTGCTCTTTAAAATAATTTCGAAGTGAGTAGATCTCATTGGGTAACAAATGAGGTATCATATCAATTTGCAGCTGTATACAGTGATGTAATTCTTTTCTTTAGAAATATCTCCTTGACATATGTTATTTGAATCGTAGTCCTCTGTTAAAGGAAATTCATTCTAGTTTCATTATTACAAACTAGGCCCAATGAACATGCTAAGTGTATGGTATCAAACAGCTGTGAAGCCAGTCCGTTTCATACTTACTTTAGTACCGAACGGGTTTAACTCACCATTACCAAATTGTGAAAGCGTGACGGCGTCAAAACGTGACCTCTGTATATAGGAGGTTTCTTAATAATGAGGGGCAAATGCTGCATGTATAAATGCATATAACTCCGTTACTTGCGATTTCCCACTATATGTTCCTTGGCAAGCAGTGAACACTTTCGAGCGGTGAACACTTTCGAACACAGCGCCTCTGACCGGGAGGTCCTAGGTTCGAGTCCTGACGGCGGCAGGATTTTCGACACTAGCTTTTCAGCTAGGTCGAATTCAGTCGCTGTCTGGATGAGAATTCTAGCGTCCGGCTGCTCTGATCGGTAGTTTTCCTTGGTTTCTCCGATCAACACCAGGCGAATGCCGGAGCAGTACCCTATCAAACGGGCCACGGACTGCGCGCGATGTGTCCTTCCCATTCCTTGTCCTATCCTCTCCCCTTACACACACACTTACACTAACATGCACTACACTAACACATATTCTGGGAGACCGGTCGGGAGCTTAGAGCTTGTCCCGGCTGGGGCGGTGCCCCGCTGTTTGGAGAATCCTGGTTAGGGGGAAACCCCACTAGCCGACGGTAGGTCGGTGCCGGATCTCGACATCCAGCGGGAGGAGATCGCCGCCATCTCCCGGGGAAAACCTACACTACACTTACGGGACTAATGACCAAAGTAGTTGACGCGCCTGGAAACACGAAAAATTCAATGAATCGTAATAGAAGCTGTTTCCCAATGACCTGGTTGCTAGCAATATAAATGAAGTTTTTAATAAGAGGCCCAGATTTGGTTCAGTGCGGAGATTTTTTTCTGTGTATAAAAACGTCATGGTCGGTGTAGCTATTACATGTCGCACCAGTTCTTCTCTAGTTGAACTACTTAGAAAAAAAAGCGCTTCGTTCCTTACACTTTACACATGCGTTATCATCGCGCTTCCACTCAGCAAGCAGGCGGTCCGCGATTGGCCTTTGCTTTCCGGATCGCCCCCCCGCCCCCGTTCCTCTACGCAAACACGCTGCCCCCGGAGCGTTAATTCAACCGTCCGTTCTGCCAGACTCGTACGGCGCCATTTCGACCCTATTTCGGGGTCGGTCGCGCTGCCGCAGCCCTATCCAACCCCTCAGGCGTGTACGACGGCATATGCCGTCCTTCACGGGATCACTGTCTAGCGTGTACGACGGCATATACCGTCATTCGCGGGAACACACTCTAGCGTGTACGACGGCATAGGCCGTCATTCACGCGATCACTGTCTAGCGTGAACGACGGCATTGGCCGTCATTCACGGGATCACTCTCTAGCGTGTACGATGGCATATGTCGCCATTCACGGGATCACTGTGTAGTGTGTACGACGGCATATGCCGTCATTCTCGAGAACACTCTAGCGTGTACGACGGCATTGGCCGTCTTTACGGGATCACTCTCTAGCGTGTACGACGGCATAGGCCGTCATTCACGGGATCACTGTCTAGCGTGTACGACGGCATATGCCGTCCTTCACGGGAACACACTCTAGCGTGTACGACGGCATCGGCCGTCATTCACGGAATCACTCTCTTGCGTGTACGACGGCATGTGCCGTTCATGTTTTTGAAGTGTCGCCAGGCTTATGAGATAAATTTCGTTAAATGATCGCTGACTAGCAGTGTAATGTAGTATCTTAGCTTATTGTATTCCTATTTTCACGTTTTGCACTTCAGCTTTTGATTTTTTATGAACGACAGTGTGGTTGCTGCCGTAAAATATTCTGTGGTAGTACTACAATGGCTGAATTGAGAAAATAAATTATCCAGGCGTAAATGCAGGTACGAAAACCAAACGTTTGTCTGAGGAAGTGAGTAAGTGTACTGAAACAACAACTCAAAAAAAACATTGTTTCCAAATATGCCATGGAAACCCATTTTTTTATTTTTGTTTGTAGAAGTACATCGCTCTCGAAAATATATAGTTTCTTTATTTTTTAGGTTAATGTGCATGTTGTTTGTGATCGAATTCAATAAACTAAATAAAAGAACACACTTTCCTCTAGATATCTTAATTTTTTCAGATATTTTCCTTTAATATTTTAGAAGATATATAATTTTAGCCTAGATGAAAACGGAATTGTAACTTAGGCAAATTTAAAAGTCACGCTGCAGCAGATGATGGCGGTCGGCGAAAGTCACGCCTGAAGGGTTAATAATCTGGACGTGTTTGCGGACCTCTGAGAACCGCGAAGCAACACCCTTCCTTCCCCTCTCTCCCCGCCCTTCCCCCCTACCTGCCTGAGCTCGTAATTATCCGGTCGCACCCCCCAACGCTCTTGGTGACCCTCCTCTCCGCCCTTGTAGCTGCGCTCAGGCCGACCATGATCGCTTAATGACGTGTACAATATAAATGCCTGCAATTTGCTGAAATCAGGCTTACATAATTGAAAGTAATTAATTTTAACTCTACGTATTCATTATAGAGTTCATTATTAAACGTTTGCCCGGTTGGAATGCAAGGCCGGTCAGGAAGCATGACGTCTCCCAATTGTTATTAATCAAAAATATTTTTAGTTGGGTCGCTATTATTGAGAACATTAAATAGAAAATAGAATTAGTTTGGAAACAGTGGCTCCCTCAATTTCGTAAGTTGTGTTGACACTACATTTGTTTATGGTTTTACAGATATAAAATCACTGAAAAACGGAAAATCACGCGGACCAGACGGCATCTCGACAGATTTTATTAAACTCGGTGGGGAGGCAGTATTGCCGTATTTGTTAAGATTATTCAATGTTTCAATCAATAATGCAAGTCTACCAGACGATTGGAAGACAGCTATAGTGGTCCCTATTTTCAAAAAAGGTGATAAAACGAAAGTTTGTAATTATAGACCAGTATCGCTCACATCAGTAGTATGCAAAATAATGGAGCATTTAATAGCCGGGTACATTCGCCGCGAATGGGAAAAAGCGAACTGGATTTTTCACGGACAGCATGGGTTTAGAAGTAAATATTCGTGCGAAAGCCAAATCGTTTCTCTTTTGCAAGATCTAGCTGACGAAGTTGACGCGGGTGGGAGGGTGGATGCAATCGTAATCGACTTTGCGAAAGCATTCGACGTAGTACCGCATAACCTACTTATCAGGAAATTATTAACTTCAGGAATTGATGCTAGAGTTGTGAAGTGGGTAAGCGAATTTCTTAGAGACAGGAAACAAAAAGTTCGAATTGGCACTCAGTTTTCGACTACGGTTATTGTTACTTCAGGGGTTCCACAGGGAAGTGTCATAGGGCCATTACTTTTCTTAGCGTACGTAAATGATCTCACGTTAACATACAATCAAAGGTGCGTTTATTTGCAGACGATTGTGTTATATACCGAAAAATCAAAAGTAGCGCTGACGAACAAATATTACAGCAGGATTTAGAACATTTACGTGATTGGGCTGAAAAAAATGACATGGGAATTAACGGATCGAAAAGCAAAACAATAACGTTCGGGCGGGGACGAAATTATGAGGAACCAGACTATCGTTTAGGTGAGGTCATCATCCCAAGAGTCTCATCATGCAAGTATTTAGGCATTCACATAGATAGTAAATTAGGGTGGGAGAAGCATATAAATCAGGTAGTTAGGAAAACGTGGAAGTCTTTGCATTTTGTAATGCGAATTCTAAAGAAAAGCTCTGCAAACGCAAAGAATTAGCATATTTTTCGCTGGTTCGCCCTCTCATGGAATACGGAGTGGCATGTTGGGATCCATACAGAAAGTCGCACCGGAAAAATCTAGATAGAATACAGAGAAAAGCGAATAAGTTTACCTACAGAACTAACGCGATAAAAAAGGCATGGGAACCTCTAGAAATGAGAAGAACAAGGGCGAGGCTTTGCACTCTTTATAAATCATACGTAGGTCAAACAGCTTGGAAGGAAATTCAGGTTAGACTAGAAAAACCAAATTATTTCGGCCGAAACGATCACACTCACAAAATTCGAACAAGGAAACAAAATTCAGATCTTGGGAAATTTTCCTTTGTAACAGAACAATTAAAGATTGGAACAGTTTACCGCAGCAATTTTCAAAGCCTTTCCTCTAAGTGTCCGAAGTTTTAGAAATAAGTTAGAACAATATGATAGTAATAGACATTAAATGAGTAAGTGCTGTGAAGTGCGGTGAAGTGCGGTGAAGTGCTGTGTTTTAATTAACGCGATCAATGAATTAAAAACAATAAATTTAGCCAATATTTATGTAGATTGTATTAAATTTTAGCATCACCGACATATAATTATAATTATTATATATCATACGAGTTGAAATATTTGTTATAATACTTAATATTAGTGATAGTATGATTATTGCATGTTCGGCTTGTACTGTACTCCTTTATTATTATTGTTATTATTATTAATATCGTTATTATTATTAATATTGTTGTTATTATTAATGTTAAGTGTTATTATTATTGTAATTATTGCTAATTAACTGCCACCGGGTCATACCCAATTGCAGTTCAAATAAATGTAATGTAATATACTACTTAAAATTGAAGAAAAAAAAAAAAAAGCTCCCAAGTAATATATGAACAAAGATATGTGACTAATAGATGAGAGACTGAAGAGATTGGTGCTAAATGGTGAAGCCAACAAAGGAGGGAATAGGCAAATGTAATTAAAGCGATTGATAATTGTAAACTTTGTGAGTTCCAGGAAATATCGTAGATATCAAGGCTAGATTCTGTGAAAGCAAACTCGTTATTATTCTCGTTTTTCGACGTGTCATTTTTCGTATGTCGAGTTTTGTAAGAACTTGAAGATATTCGATGGGCATCCTCAAAGATACGTTTATTGTGCAAATGATGATTTGAGTACGGCTTAAACCGAGATTGTTATAAAACTGTTGTGCAACTTAATTGCGAACAAGACTTAAACTTTCAGAGCAAACCCTTTTACCTCCAAATCAGCGGATAAACTTTGCGGCTCTCAAACCGGCTCATAAAAGGAGAAGAAAACTAACAGGAATAGAAAGGAGAGTTTAGCGGGAAAAAGATACATGCAAGCATTTTGTTCCAAAACCTTTTAATTTTTTCCCTTCGTAGAAGCCCCCAAAACACCCATTCCATGAAAACCTTTTAACGAATTTGCACATCCACTATCCACCGCGGTAATTGCATTAACTCTAAACCCTACACCAAGCAGGTCAACGAAACAACGACAGATTCCAATGAACTGGTGGAAGCGTAACGCTGTACCCGGTGGCGTTTCGTCTCTCTCCACTGAAAGCCGCCATACCCAACCTTCGCCACCGTCCCGCTCCCGTCACCATCCTCGTCTACCACCACTCACCCACCCCCTCTCGCTGTACCACACATATTTCTCCTTTCTCAATCTCTCCCTTCTTTCTCGACATACCGGGAGAGATAGCTCAGTGCATCAACTGATGTCACTGCAGCGCCTCTGACCGGGAGGTCCTAGGTTCGAGTCCTGACACGGCAAGATTTTCGACACTAGCTTTTAGCTGATCAATTGTCGCTGCTGAGGAGAATCTGGGCCGGCTGCTCTGATCGGTAGTTTTCCGTGGTTCTCCGTCCCGGCCGCAGACTGCGCCCGGGAGCACCACAGGAGCACCGCCCCAGCCGTGACAAGCTGTAAGCTCCCGACCGGTCTCCCGAAATATGTGGTGGTGTAGTGCATGTTAGTGTAAGTGTGTGTGTAAGGGGAGAGGATAGGACAAGGAAGAGAAAGGACAGATCGGCACGGTCCGTGGCCCGTTTGGTAGGGTACTGCTCCGGCATTTGCCTGGTGTTGATCGGAGAAACCACGGAAAACTACCGATAAGAGCAGCCGGCTGCCAGAATTCTCCTCCAGACAGCGACTGAATGGAAGAGATGGAATAGAGGATGATGAGATCGAGTAAAACGAGATGGGATGGAGAGGATACGATGGCGCTGAGAGAAGTGGGATGGAGAGAATAATGGTGGAATAGAAAGAGTTGGGATGGAGAGGATGATAAAACGGAGCAGAAAAAGACGGGGTAGAGAGGTCAATGAGATCGAGCGGAAAGAAATCCAATTGAGAGGTTGATAAAATGGAGCAGAAAGAGAGGGGATGGTGAGAATGATGAGATGGAGCAGAAAGAGATGAGATGGAACAGCAAGAGGTGTGGAGAAACTCGTGAGATAGAGCAGAGATGGGGTGGAGAGGGTGATGAAATTGAGCACAAAGAGACGGGTTAAAGAGGCCAATGAGATGAAGCGGAAATAAATGAAACGGAGACGATGGTGAGGAAAAGGAGAATGAACCACGTGCCAGTGAGAGAGACACGATAGGGAGGGAAGGAGGGTCGGGCAGTGGGTCGCTGGTAACGAAGCTCCGTGCTCCGCTCGCGCGCATTTTTGAAGCGGCGCTCAAAGAGGCCCCAATAAATAACATGTCGCGCGCGCGGCGTGGCTTTGCGCGGGATGAAAGCGCGTGCCCGCGCCCCTCCCTTCCCCCCTCCCGCCCCCCCTCAACAGCTCCACCACTCGCGCGCGCGCTATTCGCCACCCCGCTAGGCAAATCCCGTTGCTGCGCGACTCACGAGCAATTCATTGATTGATTTTTTTCTTGATCTGGGCTGTCCGGGTGACGCCGCGTCGAAGGCTGGAGTGCCGACGTTTCGACCGACATATCGCGGTCCTCTTAAGGGCTGTACTGCACTTAGCAGTATAGGCCTGAAGAGGACCACGATATGTCGGTCTGAACATCGGCACTCCAGCCTTCGACGCGGCGTCACCCGGACAGCCCAGATCATGACTCTGGCCGCGGAAGCCTACGATATCATTATTTTTTTCATGTTTCCTGGCACGTCAACTGCTCTGGTCATTAGTCCCGTTAGTGTAGTACTTTTTTGGGAGATGACGGTGATCTTCCCCGCTGGATGGCGAGATCCGTCGCCGACCTACCGTCGGCTAGTGGGGTTTCTCCCTAACCAGGACTCTCCCACCAGTGGGGCACCGCCCCTGCTGGGACAGACTCTAAGCTCCGACCGGTCTCCCGAGATATGTGGTAGTGTAGTGCATGTTAGTGTAAGTGTATGTGTAAGGGGAGAGGATAGGACAAGGAAGTGGAAGGACAGATCGCGCGCTGTCCGTCGCCCGTTTGATAGGGTACTGCTGCGGCATTCGCCTGGTGTTGATCGGAGAAATCACGGAAAACCTCACGAGCAAAAATATATGTATAGTTTTATATATACAAACAGTGCCACTTAGTTTTGACCTTCAAGAGTAAATTTATTTTGTGTAAATTGTTACATGTAGTATTTTTAATGACGTTTCGGCTACACATTTTAGCGATCTGTAGACCTGTAGTACATAATTTTTAATACATTTTACAATAGAAATCTGTTGACAGAAGCTTATGTTATAAAATTCAGTTGTCATCTTACTTTACTAGCATATTTATTATTATTACATTATTAATACATATTATATTATTATACATATTACATTATTAATATTGTAATCGTGCGTACTTACAATTTAACAATATTTCATATTTCCTCTTGTGATAGTCTCCAGTATTCAAGGAGACGGTAAACAGAAATGAAAGAACAACGTGCGGAAGTACGCACGCTTACAATATTAATTGTGTATATAATGTAAATATGCTAGTATAATAAGATTGCAACTGTATACTCGATTCCGCCATTCCGGACAGAAGTTATATCTCTTGATCGTTTTGTTTCCAGGTCATACAACATTCTTACCTGATCGTTTAGTAATTTTTAGTGGATACCCTTTCCTTTGCACTTTGTATTCCTTACAGAAGTAGCCACTAGATAGAGTGTGTAGGCGTGCGTTAGCTCTCTTGCGCCGGTGTCGATTTGCAGGACGGGATTGCGAAAGTCGCCGGCCGCTTTATGGCGCGCCGTACGCCCTGTGGCGCGCGGTCCTTGTGTGACGTCACATTCGCACTCGTTCGACGCCCGCGCCGCTCCCGCCGAACTCCCTGGCGCTTCCGGCGAACACGCAGCGCGCGCCGTGCGCACTTCCGCCGCGCGACCTCGTCAAAGAGACCGGGCACGCGCCCACGACCCACCCGGCCTCCGGCACGCGCGCGAGACTGCGCGCGATTGGTTTGGTTTGGTTTGGTTTGGTTGGTTCAGTTCGTTCAGTTCAGTTCGTTTTTGGTTTTGGTTTTGGTTTTGGTTTTGGTTTTGGTTTTGGTTTTGGTTTTGGTTTTGGTTTTGGTTTTGGTTTTGGTTTTGGTTTTGGTTTAGTTTTTAGTTTGTTTTGTTTAGTTTAGTTTTAGTTTGTTTAGTTTAGTTTAGTTTGTTTAGTTTGGTTTGTTTTGTTTAGTTTGTTTTAGTTTGTTTGTTTTAGTTTGTTTGTTTTTAGTTTAGTTTAGTTTTAGTTTGTTTAGTTTTTAGTTTAGTTTAGTTTAGTTTAGTTTGGTTTTGGTTTTAGTTTAGTTTTTAGTTTGGTTTAGTTTTAGTTTGGTTTGTTGTTTAGTTTGGTTTAGTTTAGTTTGGTTTAGTTTTTAGTTTGGTTTAGTTTTTAGTTTAGGTTTAGTTTTTAGTTTGGTTTGTTTTAGTTTAGTTTAGTTTTGTTTGGTTTGGTTTAGTTTGGTTTGTTTAGTTTGGTTTGGTTTAGTTTGTTTGGTTTGGTTTGGTTTTTGGTTTTTGGTTTGGTTTTTGGTTTGGTTTGGTTTTTGGTTTGGTTTGGTTTTTGGTTTGGTTTGGTTTTTGGTTTGGTTTGGTTTTTGGTTTGGTTTGGTTTTTGGTTTGGTTTGGTTTTTGGTTTGGTTTGGTTTGTTTGGTTTTTTCGGTTTGGTGGTCACTGCTTTGGTCATTGTCCCGTTAATGCTGCATTTTCTCCGGTAGATGACGGAGATCTTCCCTCGCAGGATGGCGAGATCCGGCGCCGACCTACCGTCGGATAGTGGGGTTTCCCCCTAACCAGGACTCTCCCACCAACGGGGCGCCGCCCCAGCCAGGACAAGCTTTAAGCTCCCGACCGATCTCCCGGAATATGTGGTAGTGTAGTGCGTGTCAGTGTAAGTGTGTGTGTAAGGGGAGAGGATAGGACAAGGAAGGGGAAGGAAAGATCGCGCGCGGTCCGTGGCCCTTTTGGTAGGGTACTGCTCCGGCATTCGCCTGGTGTTGATCGGAGAAACCACGGAAAACTACCGATCAGAGCAGCCGGCCGCTAGAATTCTCCTCCAGGCAGCGACTGAATTCGAGCCTCACTTATTAATACCCTCCTCTTGCTAATGCTAGATTATCCTTCATTCACGCTGATCAAATAGAGCTTGCTGGAGGTCGTCTCGTCGTGTTAATCAATCTTGTTCATGTTCATTTCCTTGTATGCTTATCTGATTATGGCTTTGCGACTTTTACACATCTTACTTAAAACCATTCTTAGGGAGGCGCAGAAATTGAAAAGCCAAATTGCTTCATTTTATACTCTTATATTCAGCAAGTATTCTATATGTGTCATTGTAAATAGGATTCATTTTACTTTCTGAGAGCTTCCATATCCGAGCGCACTTGCTCGCCCACAAAGTTGTAACTTGTAAGCGCTTTCGGTTGAAGAATTGGGCTGGAGTTTTTAGTTCAAGCGAATATGCGGGAGCAAAAATTGGGCATTGCAGTGCTCTATCGCAGACATTCGGTGACAAATTCTTTCCTTCACCGGCTGCTTGGGCGCCATGCTCGATCTTTTCCGGTCTGGAGCCCAAGCTCCTCTCCGCACCGCCCCCGCCGCAGCCCCGCTTCTGTCACCGCCACCAGCTGCTACCACCAGGCACCCCCGCCAGTGACAAATCCTGAACGTTAATTTAAGTATGCACCGTATTTTAAGTATGGACCATTATTTTAAGTAAGACCGCACTTTATGGAAGATACCTCTACCGTTGTCTTTTATTTTGAGCTTTTCTGAAGTTTCAATACTATGAAATTCCATTCTTAATCATTGTTCAATAAGACATTTACACAAACCACTAACTTCTGGATTATTAACACACTCCATTCACTGTACACCGCAGTATTTTGCGGTGCCTACCGATCATTCAGAAGCGCATCCTCCCCTCTCGCCGCTCTTGGAACATGAGGAGCCCTAGGTAATCGCAGCTGGCATGCGGTATCTTCGCCTGCGCTAGCGAATTCTCTG
The DNA here is from genome assembly GCA_964035755.1 of Teleogryllus oceanicus. Classification (NCBI taxonomy): domain Eukaryota; kingdom Metazoa; phylum Arthropoda; class Insecta; order Orthoptera; family Gryllidae; genus Teleogryllus; species Teleogryllus oceanicus. The sequence continues at coordinate 26,274,764 of CAXIVR010000012.1, read as the reverse complement.
GACAGCATTAAGAACTATTTGAAACTTCTCACTCTACCGCACTTCAAGGCGCTTACGAGTGCGAAAGACTGAATCTCGGTTGCAAAACAGAGTTATTTCTTAGCATCTGCTTTAAAGCTTTCAGAATCTCAATAAATTTTTAAATTACCAAACTTATGAAATATTTCTTATACACTTCGAATTACCTGGTATACCGGCGGTATATGTCGTGTATCGGAGAATTCGCCACTGAGCCCCGCTCACGTCTACTCACCGCTCGGCGGTGCTCCGAACTCAATACCATTCCTTCTACTGCCTTCTCCGCTTCAGTAATCCCCGTTCACGCCATTTCTGCTGCCGCCTTCCTTGCCCCCCCCCACTCCGTTTCCGAATCCCCGCTTCCAGCATCTTTCCCCTTCAAATACCCGCTCCCTCCATCCCCGAACCCCCCAATCCCGCTCCTACCATCCCCACGCCCACTAATCCGCTCCCTCAATAGCTGCTCCCGCCAAACCCGCACCCTCCATCCCCTCCGGCCTCCCCTCCTCCCCCCCCGCTCCCTCTTCTCCCCCCCCCCCTTCTTGAAAATTCCCGTCGCCTCCGCCGTCGCCGCTGTTTCCACTCTCTCTCTCTCTCTCTCTCTCTCTCTCTCTCTCTCTCTCTCTCTCTTTCTCTCTCTTTCTCTTTTTCTCTTTCTCTCTCTCTTTCTCTCTCTCTTTCTCTTTCTCTCTCTTTTTCTCTCTTTGTCTCTCTCTTTCTCTCTTTCTCTTGCCGCTGTCGAAGCTGTCTTCTGTGGCGGCGCGTGGGACGTGCATGACAACTCCGACGGCTTGCGTTTGTGTGTGTGCGTGTGCGTGTGTGTGTGCGTGTGCGTGTGCGTGTGTGTGCGGGGAACGAGTTCGCGTCCGCTTACCCGCCGAAGATTTCCTTCACTTCAAGCGTTGAATGCCTGAAAGGGCGGCTGGCGGATGTTCACTTTTCTCTGCAACCATATTCGTGTGGATCATTTTAGAGTGGTGGCCATATGATCACTCTTTTCACTTCTAGAAGTGGCCGGCTGTTAAGGTTTCGTGAGTAGAATAAGGTACTCTTTCATTGATGTCTTATGTTTTCCATTTCTTGAAGAAAGAAAGTGATATTATTGTCTGTTACACGGAATTAAACTGGTGAAACAAATTCAGTACGTTAGTGTCACTGTTGCTGGAAAGAAACCAAAAAGCATATCGTTTCTTGCTCTCTTTTCTTGTGGCATTCAGTTATTACCACCGGAAGCCACTTATGCATGATTTTCTTCGTCACTGGAAAATCACTTACATACGTTTAGGAATTATGTGGAAAAATAAGAAATAAACACATGCTTGTTATCGTTACTAATATATCAATTTATTAATAATAGTCGTCAATATCGTAAGAACTGTTGATGATGATGATGATGATGATGATGTAATACAATTTTGCCAGTTTGCCAGTGTCTTTTTGTTTGGAATATTGTTATTTGGTATGTTGGTGAATCTGCATTCACCGAACACCAGATTCCGTGTCCATAACGAAAAGGGAAGGTCTGTACGAGATAGTTCCTAATACCACTGCGATGTAGGTGGATTTGTGATGGAACCGTCGTTTCTGAGCAAATGTACCTGCTGCAACATCAGTTTCTACTCCCTGGCGACCATCGTCTCTGTTGCAGTCCCGCTTTAGCGTGCTCAACACGACTGCTTGTCGCGCTGTTGCGTTAGCTGCGCGTCGCGTTGCGCCTGTGTTGTTGTGCAAAGCTTTGCCATGGATACGCGACGATTTGAATGTACGTGACGCGTATGCGATAAGAGTCGCATATTTTAAACATGTGCACTATTTATATGTGCGTGAGATGCAGGTAAAAGTGTGTCAACGGCAAAAGCACAAAGATAGAATCCGTGTTCGCTTGATGTTCCAGAGCTGTTACGGATTGGAATTGAATTTTATTGAGCACACTCGAAACAAAATTGTTTAATTTTTTGGTGACTCGAACTTCTATATCTAATTTTGTTTATACCTCTTCAAATTACTTATTTACATGATGCTTGTTATCTCAATCCCCCTCACCTCAACATTGGAACTATATCGTCTTTGATAAGTTGGAAATATTAAATAGTCAGAAACATCGGTTACTGGAAATCCCTTGCCTGGAATTTCTGGATATATTGAATGTTATTCATTTCTCTTGACTTGAAGTTCATCACTTCAATCTTCAACTCCATGTATTAGATTATTTCTTTTCCTCTTAATACGTTGAATTGAATTTACCCTAGTTTGAAATTCGTCTTTTAGGGGTTCCTAGTCGTGATAAAATTTCATGTTGATCATACATTTCTATTAGTCAATATTAACTCGCACACTGATTTCCAACATTTCTTGACATTTTGAATTTTATTCATTTCTCGGCAATCTGCTTTTCAACCTAGGCCATCGTCTCTACATACGGTCTTCATCTATTCGATCTTCCGCAAGTGAATTCATACAATGACTATGCATTTGCTTTCTTATTCAAGAGAACTTTATTATTTTCAAATGTAACGTAGCTGTCGTCAACACGCAAGTGACGAAAAATATTCTCAAACCAAATAGAAATGCTTTAAGTCCAAGGTAGGATAGACTTTATTACCGTATTTGTGCAAATCTATGCGCACCTTTCTTGACCAAATATAGTACTCAAAATCGCGCTGCGCATTAGATTAGAGTGCAAATTCTTTCCGTAGAACAACAGTAACTTCATGCAGTTTCTTTTTTCGTTTATTACACCACAATGGATTGCTAGAGTTTTCAAATCCAACTCTGTTTCATTTATCATTGACCTGTTATTGAGGGCTTTTAATTCCGATCTGGAGGGCAAACAGACAAGAACGTCTTGCGAAGCTTCATTAAAGCGTAAAGCAAGTTACCAGTAAAGTAGAATGCTAAATATGTATACGATAAATCCATTGACGTGTTACATAAATTTAAATAAAATACCGTACCAAATTTATTATTCTGTCATTGATACGCATTAAATTCGTTACAAAACCTTTTTTCATAATTTTAAGTATCAAATATGGGGTACACATTAGATTCGATGGCGCATTACGTTCACGTAAATACAGTATTCTAATGATCTTTGAACTTTCACTAGTGTTGTGTGCGCTGCCTTTACGCATTAGCAGTAAAATCGTGACTCGTGGTTTCATTCCGCAATGGAAATGTGCTTGACGCGTATAACTCTGTTTCACCCGAAGTAATATCGTAACTCGACATGATTATGAGTTAGTTCTCAAACAGAGCTCTTTAACGCAGCTGCTACGACAGCAACTCTCGTGGGTTGACGTGAACTAGCTCACTGCGAGCGCACAAGTGCCCGCGAGGCCCGCCGCCGTCACCTTGGGGTTTGTTTAAGGTCGCTGCCATTACGCCGGCGAATGACAGCGCGGGGGAGGGTGTTAAGTCGGTGCTGGAGGCACGCGCGGGAGACCGACTCGGTTTGTGCTCCGCACCGCCAGAGCGCACGCGAGTGAGAGGTGGTGTAGAGCCCTGGATACCTTCCTCTGCGCCACCAGTGCCGCCATTTTATGTCGAGTTTGAACTAACCGGTATTGTAAGTGAGTTAGGAACCACCAATCTACCGAAAACTAGTGATAATGTACTCGAAATTCTTCATAAAGCGTCCGATTGATTTCATTCCTACTTAACTTGTGAACGCTGCCTGGCGGGGCTTTCGAGGGAAAGGATATTAAATGGCGGCGGCTGTTCAGGCTGCGCTACTCTCTGTATCTAGGAACTCTAAGGTGGTGTAGAGCCCCTGGATACAGAGAGTAGCCATTCCTTTGCGCTACTAGTGCCGCCATTTTATGTCCAGTTTGAACTAACCGGTATTGTGAGTTAGGAACCACCAATCTACCGAAAACTAGTGATAATGCGAAATTGAAATGATTGAAGGCGTTGTCATAACAATACTAGTATTGTTGACAATAACAACGCCTTCAATCATTTCAATTATGTCAACGTCAACTATAACTCACCACTTAACCAATCGTGATAATGTACTCGAAATTCTTCATAATGCGTCCGATTGCTCTCATTCCTACTTGACTTGTGAATGCTGCCTGGCGGGACTTTCCAGTGAAAGGATATTAAATGGCGGCGGGCGTTCAGACTGCACTACTCTCTGTATCTAGGAACTCTAAGGTGGTGTAGAGCCCCTGAATACAGAGAGTAGCCATTCCTTTGCGCTACTAGTGCCGCCATTTTATGTCCAGTTTGAACTAACCGGTATTGTAGGTGAGTTAGGAACCACCAATCTACCGAAAACTAGTGATAATGTACTGTAAATTCTTCATAATGCGTCCGATTGCTCTCATTCCTACTTAACTTGTGAACGCTGCCTGGCGGGGCTTTCGTGGGAAAGGATATTAAATGGCGGCAGGCGTTCAGGCTGCGCTACTCTCTGTATCTAGGAACTCTAAGGTGGTGAAGCCCCTGGATACAGAGAGTAGCCATTCCATTGCGCCATCGGCCCCACCATTTTATATTCAGTTTGAACTAAGCGGTATTGTGGGTAAGTTAGGAACCACTGTCGGGATTCGAACCTAGGACCTCCCGGTCAGAGGCACCGCAGTGACACCTGTAAAAAAGATGTTTTTAAAACATCTTCATTGTCGCGCAGAAACATCGATATTTTAACATCGTTGTTTTGCTTTCGATGTTGTCTTCAGATCGATGTATTTGTCCAGAAACGTCGATGTTTCCAAACAATTTCTCATGATATAAATAAAGTTTACAGTATCCATTTTACTTATGGATTGTTCGCAATCTACAGCAATTGACAACTGTCACTGTTGTCAATCATTAGGCGGCTTGAAACCATTTGATATTCGCAACCTTTCTCCAGTGTTGTTACCTTTTTCATTATTTTGTTAGTAGTAATATTGTTACACTGTCATTTGAACCTTGACTACATAGAACATTGATTAGAAAAGTAAGATGGCAGTCAAATTTACGGCAGAATATAATTTAAACTAACGGTGACGTGTTGTGTATCACATTAGAACCAGGACATTTTATTCCGAAATGTTTCATCATATTTAAAACATCGATATCTTAATCATCGTGGGTTTTTTCTCGGGGTTTTCATCGACATCAAAAACCGTGTGGTGATGTATCAATGTTTCGCTCATTTGCCGTCACTAAAACTGGCGACGGTGTAGGGCCGGGAACGGCGGTGGTGATGTGTTTGGGGGCCAAGTTGTACGGAAATCCTTCTCTGTGATTTGTGGGAGTTCCAGTCAGGTGTGCTGGTTCATCTGCGTTAATGATTTTCAGTAAGGATTCGATGGATATATGGTACCTTACCTGGGGTCGTTTTGGACCACACTATCATTAGTTTGTTAATATTTTTTCTCAGTATTTGCAGGATAATTTCACTTTTTGGTATGCATTCGTGCACTTATTAAACAACTACCAAACCATTTTGACATATTTTCCAAATTTTGTTAAGGAGTTATTATTTTTTTCGTTACATGTTTCCAGTTTGATTTAGTTAGTTTCCAGTTTAATTTCCAGTTATAGTCATTGTCCTATTGAAACATATTGTCTTGAACTTGACAAGATGAACAAAAAATGTGTCTGATTCTGTCAATATTCAATTTATCTCAAAATAATTTTCATAAACCCCAATAAATATTTCTTAAGCGTTATGTATAAATGGAGGTATGGTGGAGGTTATCCATTATATGAAATATTTAACGTGAAAGAATTATATTTGTAATGTTACTGAAAATAACGTTTAAAAAGTATCTTTATATAAGAGTCGTAGGCGTTTATATAAATCAATTATTTATACTTAGTATATATTTATACTTAGTATAACGTTTAAAAGTATCTTTATATAAATCAATTATTTATACTTAGTATATTGCGGCACACAATTAATGTTTTCCATTTTCAGTTGTCAATAGGTCCAAAAACACCCCATGTATAGTACTTGATGCAAAATAGAGCAGATATAGTACGAGGGCACGGCGCAAGAAGAGAGCTGACATATTAGTTTCAAATTTGCTTTAATATTTGGTTTTAATTACGTGAAATACTCAACAAACCATATCAATAGAATTTTTTTAAAATTTTGAAAAATTAAGAAAAGTCGGAGAAATTTGTTACAGGAAATAGATGGCCTCCTTGTCAATAACCAAGCATCTTAATTTTGTTTATTATATCGCAAAATTATCTTAGAGGAGTGGGATTAAGCGCGTGAGGTAAGTCTCCTCACGGAATGAGTTCAATTAAATTTTGTTATAATGCAACATAGCATCAACAGTCTATTTTCATTTCTGTGGTCTTCAAGCAATGTTACCGTGCTCCTGCATTCTATTCGTGGAAATCTGGAAGTAGAATGAAGTTAACATATTGCATATCAAGCGTACGGTATCTCATGTCCTCTTCTCATAAATTCGTCTTTGTAATAATTTCCCCTCTCATCAACTTGGTCTTCCTGTTTAATTTCCTCCCTTTGCAATTTCACGCGGTATATTAAGAGACACGCGTGTGAGAAACATTATCTTCGAGCAGAACAATAAAGTGTCAGTACTGTGTGAAAAGCACCGTGAATGAATCTTCTCTTTTAACATACAATATCCGTTTACAAGTGAGAAGACGTTGTTTGAAGTGTATGGCGTATAATTGACATTTGCGATGTAGAACATTCGGCACATTTGAAACGGTTGTCAGGTGTCTTAGCTGTAAAATATGACCATTGAATTTGTGAATAGGGGAGACTTGATATGTGAAGGTGAATCATTGACACGAAAACACAACCGCTAATACTTTCACTTTGTGAAAATGAAGACAATGGTTTAACCACACGAGAAAAACCGAAACACGGCATAATCAATGTTATCGGTCTGGAATCTAATTTTGAAAATTATCGATAATTTGTATGAACCTTGTGTTTTTATCAATTTACCTACTAACATTTTCCTTTCACATATTACTGGAGTCGATATATTAAATAGATTTTATTGACTTATTTAATGGCTTAGAGTTTCTTTTGGCACTAAATTACTCACAATGACCTTTTTTCTGCCAATTCCTTACAATTATTGAAAGGTAATATAGTACATGACACGCAAAACTACATTGGGAAATAATCTTATCAAATTAATGTCAAATTTGAAAATCATTAACGATTTTGTGTTGATAGAGTATTATCATTCATTTTAGGAATTACTTTCTTTCTTTTAGTTTGTAAAGTATTTAAGTTCTTTATAATGCAACTCAATACCTACAGAATTTACCCAACTATTCAATGAGCTACTGAACAATATATATAGCGATGTGTATCAGAGTGCTAAATGAAAATAATATTTCTACATTTAGATAACAATACTATGAACAGGTCCCATTTGCTGACCACATTGGAATCTCCTGCATGCGAACATTGACCTAAATGGAGCCGTTGTTCCGAGCTTTTGGTGAAATTGTTCCCACACAACCTCCGAGTTCGCGAGTTCAGGCGGCAGTTGAGCCTTATCTGAAGCAACTCGCCCGACGAGAGAGTACATACTGCAGGATGGGGGGGGGGACGAGGACGCTTACCTTGATTGGAGTATACCCAGGAAGACCACATGACCAGTGACACGTCTAAAAAAAGTTAATACGAAAAAATATTGTTAATGTAAATGTTTTGAATGGTTATTAAATAGAATGATAAAACAAAATTTTGAACTTGTTATTTAACGTGCTTTTTAAACTTGTTTCGAAAAACATATTGCCTAACGTTTCCCATTGATATAGTCGGGAAACTCATTTATTAGCAAACTATAAAGGACGTAGAGATCAGTCGGAAGTGTACCAAATTGTTAACAAGACTCGTTAGTTCGGTTATTCTATAAATAGGTTTAAAGTAATCAGACACCATTAAAAAATTAAAATTTGAGAGTAACTTCCTAAGACAATACGTGAAAAGGAATTGGCTCCTTAACTGATCACAGCTTGTGTGTTAACAAATGTGTATTCGAATGTGAAGATGTTATTTGAAATTTTAATGTCAATTGTAATAATATTAACACTAATATATGGCAAATTCATGTATAAAATGAAGTCAAACAAAAAAATATACTGCATTAATCTACGGAATCCCCAAGTCCATGAACTGCACTTTCTGGCAGAACTAAAAGTAAACATTTTTAAGCAAGAACAATGGGATAACTGTTGCCTTGTAGCAGTTTCTACAGAATGCATTAATAAGCTCTGAATATCTCTGAATATCAGTACTGTAATGATAATTTCACTTTCACTTTGCGCTCTGCTATTCCCGCGCCTGTAAAAGATAGACCGGAGAGAGCAGCACACCTGCACTGCGTCTCGTCTCTCGCCGCGCAATGGGGCTGAAGTGACGGGCGGACTTCATTAAGGCAGCGGCGGTGGCAACTGCCCACGCGATCAATGGGAAGCCTGGACGCTGTGGGTAGAGGAGCGGCAGCAGGCCAGTGGAGGCTAAGGCGATGGGCGAACAAAGGGGGACCAGGAGAGGTGTCTCAGAGCATCAACTGATGTCACTGCAGCGCCTCTGACCGGGAGGTCCTAGGTTCGAGTCCCGACAATGGCAGGATTTCGACATCGGCGTGTCAGCTAGGTCGAATTTAGTCGCTGTCTGGAGAAGAATCCTAGAGTCCGACTGCTCTGATAGGTAGTTTTCCGTGGTTTCTCCCATCAACACCAGGCGAATGCCGGAGCAGTACCCTAACAAACGGGCCACGGACCGCGCGCGATCTTTCCTTCCTCTTCCTTGTCCTATTTTCACCCTTTACATACACTCTTACACTAACATGCACTACACTAGCGCATACGTCGGGAGACCGGTCGGGAGCTTAAAGCTTGTCCTAGTGGGGGCGGTGACCCGCTGGTTGGGGAAACCCCTGCTAGCGGACGGTAGGTCGCGCCGGATCTCTCCATACAGTGAGGGAAGACCACCGCCCCCTCGCGAGCCAAAACACGCACTGCACGTACGGGACTAATGACCATAGTACTTCACGCGTCCGGTCACGCATCAATCAATCAACAACGGGAAGGGAGAGAAAGCATCGGTCGGTAGATTCAGACGGGGGTGTGAGGTAAACAATCGGCAAGGGCGATGAGGCAACAGGGAAAGTGATACATGGTTTCATAACATCTCAGAATTGAGAAAAAGTCAAAGGGATTTACACTGCGATTAATTTATAGAGTCTGTCGACGTATGATTAGCTATTATGGTGTCATTCAATCGGGAACTTAAACGCCACTACTGTGGATGTCATTCAGGCGTCCGATTGGAAGACACCCTAATAACTGATTTATGTCAACAGACCCTATGTTTAAATCGAAGCATTTTCCGTATCCATTGACTAGAAAAGTTCCAAATATTTATTTATAGACAGTCAACGTTTCCCCAACGTATGTAATATCAATGTAAGGCCACGGCCTGATGATGGAGGTACACCTCACCTCCGAAACGTTGCCGAAAATTCTTGTAAACGATTTATGTTTTTAATATGAAATAATAAATAAAATTTTATAATTTGACTGTCTATAAATAAATATTTGGAACTTTTCTAGTCAATCGTTACTAACAGACAGCCTATTGCTATCTTCTATTTTCCGTATCCAATCCAGTGTGTTTCAACTTAGAATGTAGGATTCGGGGTGGCGGAGGTGGGGCGGCGGTGGCGTCAGGGGTGGCGAGAGCAGAAATAGCGACGAGAGCGCTGTAGGCGGTGGGATCGCCAGGTCAGCGGTGGCGGTGGCGGTGGCGGCGTGGGCGGGTCCAATGGTGGCGTGGGCGACAGTGCTATACACCTACGCGAATCTCTGCGGCTACCAGCGGAGGTCACCGCGTGCCAAAGCTCTTTCTGCCCAGTGCCGCGGTCAGTGCGTTGAGCTATGCCATGGGAGGTTCCGAGAAGATCTCTTTATGAGTTCCTCTCTTCCCGGAACTGCAAATCCTGGAAAAGGGTTGTTTGATGGATTAATTTTTTCGTGTTTCCGGGTCAACTGCTTTGGTCATCAGTCCCGTTAGTGTAGTGCATGTTTTTCTCGGGATATGCGCGGTGATCATTCCGCACTGGATGGCGAGATCCGGCGCCGACCTACCGTCGGCTATTGAGGTTTCCCCCTAACCAGGACTCTCCCACCAGCGAGGCACCGCCCCAGCCGAGACTAGCTCTAAGCTCCCGACCGGTCTCCCGCAATATGTGGTAGTGTAGTGCATGTTATTGTAAGTGTGTGTGTTAGGGGAGAGGATAGGACAATGAAGAGGAAGGAAGATCGCGCGCGGTCCGTGGCCCGTTTGGTAGGGTACTGCTTCGGCATTCGCCTGGTGTTGATCGGAGAAACCACGGAAAATTACCGATCAGAGTAGCCGGCCGCTAGAATTATCGTCCAGACAGCGACTAAATTCGACCTAGCTGAAAAGCTAGTGTCGAAAATCCTGCCGCCGTGAGGAGTGTAACCTAGGACCTCCCTGTCAGAGGCGCGCAGTGACATCAGTTGATGCACTGTGCTACCGCTCCTGGTGATCTCTTTATGAGTTCCTCTTTTCCAGGAGCTGCGAATTCCTGGTGAAGAGTGGAAAAATTCCTTTAGTTTGGATACTAATGAAAAATATATGAAAAAAGCGTAATTCCTAGATAAACAAATGGCATCCGTCTGCATGTAAAAAGTAGATAAAAAAATGCTAGTGTGGTTTGCTGCGAGTTGTCAACAAGAGTCAATTATTGTGATATTATTTAGGCATTGATACCTCAGATTGGTTCAAATCTAAATAGTGGCTTAATTACTTAGGTATTTTGTAAACGCCTATTATGGATGATATTTTATTGTTTATTTGGTGTGAACGAGATATTGTGCAAGTAATACAATTGCTATTAATTGCTCTTCTGAACTTGAACTTTTGTCTTTAACTGTTCAGTTTCTTTTGAATCCGTAAGAGTAGTTGGAAAGTCAATTCATTTAAGCTTATTTTTCTAAATACACCTAAAAGTGGTCAATTCTTATGAATAACAATCATGAAATTAATATGTTGAAAAACGTTGTGTACAATAGAACTGTTATTGTAAAAATACCACTGTGAAAATAACAACAAATGATTTTCTATTCATTCGAAAAGGACTCGGTAAGGATTACGTGGAATAGATGAACAAAAATTGTATCGGATTAATGAAACATTTTTGCTGAACAACTATTGCCTATTTAATTATTGAATGCAATCTACTCGTGAATTATTGAATGACAATGCTTCGTATTGTTGAAATGCTGAAACCCAACTTATGGCAAATTAAATGAAGCGTAACCATATTGTGTCCAACCCAAAAGATGCATTGCATTGTAATACAATGCTCTGTGTGGGAGGATGGTCTGCCGTGACCTCGCCGACGGCCGCCGACCCTCGCCCTTCCCCCTGACTCACCTCGCGCCCTCCCTCGCCCACTCCCTCGGGGCCGGGGCCTTAACGCCTGCTTTGCGGCTGTCCCGCTAAACCTCGAATATTGGCCTTCACTCACGCCGCCCCCCCCCCGCCGCCCGGGGACCCCGCCGCCCTCGCCGCCCTCGCCGCCCTCGCCGCCCTCGCCGCCCTCGCCGCCCTCGCCGCCCTCGCCGCCCTCGCCGCCCTCGCCGCCCTCGCCTCCCTCGCCGCCCTCGCCGCCCTCGCCGCCCTCGCCGCCCTCGCCGCCCTCGCCGCCCTCGCCGCCCTCGCCGCCCTCGCCGCCCTCGCCGCCCTCGCCGCTCGCTGCCGGCCCGCGACAACTGCCTCCATTCGGACAGGGTAACATGCAGGCAATGCAACCATCTTCTTCATTCACCTAAAGTGGCTGTTTCGGTGGTCGCGTCTGGCTTATCCCCGAAGCTTGAGCTCGCATTGCTACAATACCTTCTGGTTTTGTTTAACTGAGTTTATTCCTGCTCTGGTCTATGAGGCTAGTTTTATTCTTCCAAAAGGCCATCTTGATCCGATTCAATGAGAATTTCAAATTCAATGAAGAGTAATGTGTTTTTGTGGCAGCGTAATTAAGTACCTTGTGGGAATCATAGGCCTTCACATGTGACAACTCGAGTTTCTTAGTCTGATTTTCTCAATTGAATTTCTTTCTATATAAAGCTTTAATACCTCTATAACGTCTATTACAATACACTGTCTTCTATACTATTAAGATTTGTGGACTTTTTTCTTAGACGAAGCTTCTTACAAATAAATATTTATGCATGTTTTTAGAAACACGCACATCACGAGGCTTCATTAATGTGTTTTTCACAATAATTACTGTGACTCTGAACTTCTGAAAGTGATTTCGGGTGATTTTCAGTTTCACCGTCCTTTTATTCAAAATTTGGCAGGTACAATGCAAATGGAACACGTAAATGAGTTTCAACCTCATTCACGTTGCTCGCCTGTGGATAGCACATTAAATTTCATCTGCAAATTGTAATTTTCGACCTGTCAGTGACACTGGTAGATGGTGTCCTTTGTTATGAAGAAGGCGATATATCGCACACTTTATATATAATGTTGGTTATAATAATAATAATAATAATAAAATAATAATAATAATAATAATAATAATAATAATGGCTGATTTTAGTTTTTATCAATAGTGAGTTGTAGCTAGAGTACTAAAATAGAACCTGTACGTTTAGATGAGTAGTCACTGCATGTGGATCACATTTCACGAATGGTTGCAGACATTAATCACGTTCACTCGGAACCGTCTGTGTCTTATCTCATTCACATACTGACCCAATGCAGCGCCGCGGACCGAACTATACGGGAGTACACGCTACGTGTCAAGCGTAAATAATGGTTTACTGTATTGCACTGTCAATTCACGTTTTGAATAATTCATTGACGAGAGAGAAAGTACTCTTTGCGTCGCTTGCCTCACATCTAACCACTGGTTCAGGTTGGTCTGGTCTGTGAGTGTTGTGAATTGTGATGAATGTCATCGCTAATGGATAGAAGTCGCGTATATCAGTTGAACAACAATTTACTTGCTGACTGACTTTTATGTCTTTTTTTCGAAGAGAGCATTCAGTTGAGCAATGCAATGGAGATGCATTCCAGAACTGAATTTACTTGATAACTCCAATACTTAATAATCTCAGTCTCATTATAAAATTTTAAATTTAGCAGTCTTAGAACATATACTAGAATTTTTCAAACATTAAAACTAGTGACAATTCTTTAATGCCATTTCTAATCATTTTTACTCCATAATTTTCTACGTACGACTGCTAAAGTTTAATTCTGAAATGATTAAGCAATTTCAATGTTGTTGACAATTTAGATGAAATGTCATTAATGAAATTGAAAGAAGAAGGTTTTCAAAAGAGAATTGCCAATTTATATAGTAAGTGAGAAAGACACTCATTGATTTAGTAGGATACGTCTCTCTCATTTATTTCATTGGTGTCTAATAACTTCCTCGCATTATTCCATGCTATCGCATTTCAATTTTAAATAACAAATGTTTGACTAAAACTAGTTCGTTTGGGAATTAAATTAATTTCTTCTCTTTCTGTTCCAGGTATGTACTACGACAGGCAAATGCAGCTCATGTACTATGTTCAGTAATTAATATGTGGATATAATGGTGAGTTATTACATTTTCGAATTTTTGAAACCATATTGAACGCAAAAGAAAAATGAAATATTCAGAGTAATCGTTTACATTTAAGATAATAATTGATCCCGTGGAAACTGCAGTCCTGTTGAGCAGATGGCAGTCAATCTCGAATATGTAAAAATGAACCAAATGCACTAAGCATTACACGAAAGTTACTGTATAATAAATATGCTCTTAAATTGTTATTGTGGAGTAGTTCTGAAGTTAGGTGGTACAAATCCGTTAAATGTGAAATTAAAGAAATTGATCAGCACTTTTGATATTATAAACATCTTATACTGGCATGAGCCGGCTCGACAATTTAATGTTTGAAAAGGTGAATATTGTGTGACGAAAAGGTGAATACTGTAATACACACCAACTCAACTGACTTCAGACGGATGTGAACACTTGAGCTGGTTTGGAGCTCTACTGCGAGGAGAGGATCGCTTGTGTTTTCTTTTCTAATGGATTCTGTTAATTTACAATTTATTTCTACAGAAATATACATAGCTACATAGCTAGGTCGAATTTTGCCGCTCCTGTAGGAGAATTCTAACGTACGGCTGCTTGGTGCTGCTAAACGGGCCACGGACCGCGCGCGAGTTTTCCTTCTTCTTCCATTTTTTTTCCTCACCCTCTGACACACACACACACACACACACACACACACACACACACACACACACCTAACACTACACTTCCACATATCCTGGGAGACCAGTCGGAGGCTTAGAACTCGTTCCGGCTAGAGCGGTGCCCTGCTGGTGGGAGATACATGGTTGGGGAAAACCCCGCTAGTCGACGGTAGGTCGACGCCAGATCTCGCCAACCAACTAGGAAAGATCACCGCCACCTCCCGATGAAAACTTATGCAATACATGTACGGGACTAATGACCTCAGTATTTGACGCACCCGGTATCACCAACAATCAATCAATCAATCCACCTGAATCCCTGCCCCTGCCCCCGCCACCCGCCGCCACGGGGCGCGCCGCGCCGCCCTCGTCAGCCTCTCCTCTGCCGCGTCGCGCGCCTTCCACGGCCCGCGTCGCTCCCGCCGTCGGAGATAAATGAGATGGCAGCGCCGGTGGGGCGGCCGATGGAACGTATAACTAAATTAAACTCTCGGAGACGCTTCTGCAGAAGCGAGGGCGGCGGCGGGGCGGCGGCGGGGCGGCGGCGGGGCGGCGGCGGGGCGGCGGCGGGGCGGCGGCGGGCGGCGGCGGCGGGGCGGCGGCGGGCGGCGGCGGGGCGGCGGCGGGCGGCGGCGGGCGGCGGCGGGCGGCGGCGGGACGGCGGGGCGGCGGTGCGGCGGGGCGGCGGTGGCGGGACAGCGGCGGCGGGGCGCCGGCAACGGAGTGGGGGCAGGGTGGCGGCGGTGGGGCGATGGGGCGGCGCCGTCGGCGGAGGCGGGGACGGATGCGGCGGTGGCAGTGGCGGCGGCGGGGTGGCGGTTAGGCGTGGCGAGGCGTCGGGGCAGCGTCGGCTAGGCGCAGCGGGGGTGGGGTCGAGGAAACGTCCCGCCGCCTTCGACGCTCGCTGAACCCGTGATGCAAACTATAGTGGATGTCTCAGAGGTGGCTCACCTTTTTGTCTACCAGGGGCGTCCAACATGCAAGACCTCAAGGGCCGCAACGAAAACCTTCAATATGGTCGCGGGACACTCATTTCTCGGGCGAGCCACATCTGAATTCCCCGTATTGCTGAGTTCAGCATTTGCGGAGTAAATGGAAACATGCGTGATATTAGGCCATAGCAGCCATAACAGCCTTAAAAAGCCTCGCTCGTGGCACATAGTGAAGTCGCTTTCACCACTGAGGTCCTGGTTCGATTCCCGTCGAATCTCATGTGAAATTTGTTCCGACAAAACGAGTTTGGCTGCTTCACAAGGATTAGTCCAACCCTTGTGAAGTGTCCTAAACCCTGGCTGGGTAGTGACGCAGGAGCGCGTAGCAGGAGGCCGTACGCGGAGATGCTACCTGGCGGTCTCTTGACAACTGACTGCGACGTGACGCGACATGACAGAAAGTTAATGGAGGATTACTCCACAATTGCGCAATGTAATGGAGTATTACTCCCCAGCGCAAAGCGCTCAACGCCCCTTAACGGGCTTGGAGACGCGTTGCGTCAAAATGGTAGACGCAACAAATAAAAAAAAAATGCCGTGAAACACATTAGGATGATTTTGAATTTTTGAATTTACTAGGAAAAGTCCTTAAGTATACACTTACTCTATTTTTATATCAAAGGGGGTGTTGTGACCGTCGGGGCGCGTGCGCTGGGCAAACAATGATCTCGCCTGACGTGCATGTTGGGACTGTCACTTTCGACTAATAGCTTTCCGCGGGTCGGATGCGGCCCGCGAGCCGAATTGGACAACCCTGTTCTATACCATGCATCAAATGTTTTCACATACGAGTTGAGATGCGTGAAAATAATCAACGAACTTTTGTGTCATTTTCGTTTACATTTTAGTCTGAAAAATAGAGGTTGGGTCAGGATTTACTTCCCTAAGGTGAGGAGGGAGAACTCACTTAAATTAACTTAATGTTCGTCTATTTAAGTTTAATGGAGCACCAAATTACTATAGTGTGATACGATTTTCAAGACAAGAAGCCGTACTTGATCTCTCTAATGTGTAAATTTTGTCCTTTTGATCCACTCCATGGTTTCTTCCCTACTCATTGAACCAGTCTGGTTATATTCTTTAAACTTTATCCTTTAGTGAAATGTCTTTCCGAAGAACTGGAACGATCTGAAAAATGGTGACGGGAACAGATTGGAGAGGACTCAGAAAGGATGAGGAAGGAGAGGAGGAGACTCCCAGGTGCATTGGGTCCGAGGAATGGGACGAGGATGGATGCTGCTAAGGGAGTGAAGTGGTGGCAGTGGGAGTGAAGTGGCGGCAATGGGAGTGAAGTGGCGGCAGTGGGAGTGAAGTGGCGGCAGTGG
Source organism: Teleogryllus oceanicus (assembly GCA_964035755.1). NCBI lineage: Eukaryota > Metazoa > Arthropoda > Insecta > Orthoptera > Gryllidae > Teleogryllus > Teleogryllus oceanicus. The sequence continues at coordinate 26,258,193 of CAXIVR010000012.1, read as the reverse complement.
GAGTGAAGTGGCGGCAGTGGAAGTGAAGTGGCGGCAGTGGAAGTGAAGTGGTGGCAGTGGAAGTGAAGTGGTGGCAGTGGGAGTGAAGTGGTGGCAGTGGGAGTGAAGTGGTGGCAGTGGGAGTGAAGTGGCAGCAGGAGAATTCTATTGGCGACAATGATAAGTTGGCGGCTCGCGGAAAACGTGGTGGCGGATGAGGGGGGGTTAGAGTATGCAGCAGATGTGGACGGTGGGCTACAGGAATGTTTTTGGAGTGGCGAAGGGAATAATTCGACCATGAGAAGTGGGGGATTGTATGGGTGGGATGCTAGCAACTGGAGTGGATGGGGGTGGTAGACGAAGTGAGACTGGGAGGTGTCGGTAGCCGGTGAATTGATGGAAGCGAAGGAATTGGGCGGGGCAGGCGCGACGTCGAGGATGGATCTTGGCAGGTGAGGTGGGGCTGGAGCAGCAACGGTGATGAGCTGGAACTGACTTGGGAATATCATCGGGGTGACATCGGGGTTGGGGCAGCATTCGAAATGCGGTTTTTTTGGAATGGAGGTGGGAGTCATTCGTTGGATGGCAAGGTTCCGGGTTTTGGGGGGGGTTTAGGTTGGGGCAAACCGACGTCGGGGATGGCTGGGATTGAGAGGTGGGCCTGCAGAACCGACGGTGTAAACATCTTCGGTGCTGGTGAGACGTGCAGGATACGGCGACGGTGGTGGGAAAGGGGCGTTCCGGGAGGGCGGGGGGGGGGGGGGGGGGGGGGGGGGGAAGCCGGCCGTAACCGGCGCGCGAGACCGGGCAACGTGGGTCGCGGGCGGCTAGAGTCTCGAGGGCGCGGCGCGCGATGAAAGTTTAAAAAAGCGCCGGCCGCTTGAAGGCGCGGCTCGACCGTAAACCGGGACAACCGGGCCTCGCGCGTCCGCGCGTCTCCTCCTCGGCCCCGCCCCCGCCCCCCGCAGCCCCCCCCCGCCGCCGCCGCGACCGCCGTGTGGAGCGGAGTGCGCGGCGGGCCCGCCCTCGCCCTCGCCCCGCCCCGCCCTCGCCCGCCCCCTCCCTCGCCCCTCCCTCGCCCCTCCCTCGCCCTCCCTCGATCTCCCTCGCTCTCCCTCGTGTCCCTCGCCCTCCCTCGCCCTCCCTCGCCCTCCCTCGCCCTCCCTCGCTCTCCCTCTCCGGAGGTCGCGCAGACCCTTTTCTCTGCGCCCGGCTGGCGCTTTCACCCTGGGAACGAACCTGAGCATGGACACTCGTTTTCCATATCTTCAATGTCGGGTTCTTCAAATTTTGTTTGCTCTAAATGAAATTTCAAAAATTATACTTTGCTTAACGAAAGGTTTCTCGTGCTTCCATTTTTTCTGTCTAAATTCCCACTATTTTGTCATGATGTACTCCATTCTGTAACTGGAATGTGAAATTGTAACTCAGGGTATTCGACTAAAGAGACGCCATCTGCATACCTTACTGCAGTAAGTAATATACCAGTGCTTTGGCATTCCATTTCTGAATATTTCAAATTTAATTTCCTCAGAAGTTTCAAATATTAGTTAATTCCCGATAGAATACCGGTCTCCGTGTGGTTGATGAAGTGGATCGACTGCAAGGTTTCTCCAAAATCCTGAATTTCATCTATCTTAAATTCCACTTCTCTAGCAAGCACCACGTAAATAAACCTAGAACCTGGAATAGATGAAAATATTCGCGGTAGTAATGGAACTACTAACTACAGCAGTTGGCCAGGAATCACGGATCCTACATTGTTTCAATAGTGTCTATTATTATTGAGCAATCTTCCTCTACACACGGCAGCCCCAAACTAATCACATCATCAGGATTGTATCCTATCGATATCACAGCGCTCTTAAGTACTTTTACCTTCTTACACCTATGTCTTTTTTTAAGTTCGCTTTTCAACTACTAGGTCATGCAGCGACCACTGTAAGTATCATTGGTTTTTGAACTCTAGGAGGAACTCGCATCCTGTACACGAACACACAAACGCGGGCGGGATTCGAACTCACGACTCTTCAGGCACGAGGTAGCTATTGCCCTTCAGTCCCAGCGGCCCCACCTAATCAGGCCGGGATCTTTGTGTGTACATCAACTGATGTCACTGCAGTTCCTCTGACCGGGAGGTCATAGGTTCAAGTCCTGACGGCGGTTGTATTTTCGACACTAGCTTTTCAGCTAGGTCGAATTCAGTCGCTGTCTGGAAGAGAATTCTAAAAGGCCGGCTGCTCTGATCGGTAGTTTTCCGTGGTTTCTTCTATCAACACCAGGCGCACGCCGGAGCAGTACCCTAACAAACGGGCCACGGACCGTGCGCGATCTTTCCTTCCTTTTCCTTGTCCTATCCTCGCCCCTTACACACACACACACACACACATACACACACACACACACACACACACACACACTACCTAGCACTACGCTGCCGCATATGCCAGGAGAGCGATCGGGGACTAAAAACTTGCTGGTGGGAGATACCTGTTGAAGAAAACCCCGCTAATAGACGGTACGTCGGCACCGGATCTCGCCATCCAATGGGGGGAGATCGTCAACTCCCGATGAGAATAATTCACTACACTTATGGGACAAATGACCTCATTCGATTCAAAATTTCCCATTTCACCAACGTGCCTACTGCATTTTTTCACCTCCCGCCTCCGCGCTCTCGTCACCTTTTCCCCGTCCTTCCACCTGTTTCTGGACAGCTCTCTCCTCTGCAACCACGGCCGCCTGGCATTTGCTTCCGAACGCATCCTTGCCGCCGATCGCGTCCATTTTCACTGCCCTCGTAAACCTGGCAGTGTGAACTCTGGAGCGCCAAGCACGTCGTATCTGGGAAAGTACTCTTTTTATTTTTCATACGGCGGAATACAAAGATAGCTGACCAGCATAACAACGCGAAATCCGTCGCGATTTCGTATTCCAGACGTCGCCGATCCCGTGTTTCAATAGTCGCCCTCTACGATTCTCGGTTGCTGCCACTGTTTCTCCATGGAGTAAATGGAATTATTTTGTGTGATAAAGGCTGACGTTAATCTGGAGTTATTTTAAATACAATGTATGCAGGAATGACCGAACGGTAAAATATCGATAAATTATCAATTTTTATCAACTACCTCTCCTGACTCCTTTGTAAAATAGTTTTCAACTCCTAAAACGATTTCTTTTGTATTCTGGACTTTTGAATATTCCTTAAAATGTTAGTCTCGCGAATATGTGAAACATTTTCCTCGACTATATGCAGATGTTTTATCGGAAGTCATAGATGATGTTCGCTATAATGACATCTTTTGGGGGATACAATTAAACATAGAATACATAAAAAATATTATTTATTTTAATGTATGCAGTATTAGTTTAATAAAGTTGGTTTCTCGTCGCAAAGAATTCTAAGACGTTATGAACATTTATTGTTATTTTTTTTTTTAGAAGAAATCGCACATAATTATAACAATTATTTTGTACATTGAAAAAAAAAAAAAAATTGATAAATTTAAAAAAAAAGAATGTGGTCAGTATGCATGATGATTCGAAATTAACGCGTTTCCATGAAATTATATTCTAGGCCTTTGTTAACCGAAACAGTTAGTTTGACCACATTGACAATCAGAAGCTTGAATTAAACCAAAATGCCACGTTCATAAAATAAAACAAACAGAATATCGAATAGTGTATGAAATTAACGCGTTTTCATGAATATTATTTTCTAGGCCTTTGCCAGCCGAAAACGTTAATAATCCACATTAATAATCAGAAACTTGTATTGGCCGACTTCCTGTTGAGCGTCAGTTTTTGTCTCTATTGTGAAACTCCATGATTCCGCGGAGGCGATCAAAGTTGCCGGATAACATTTTTAGAGGCACCGACGCGTGCTATCAAATCAGTCCCGTGCAGCGTGCCGGCAAAGTTTGTGAAAAGCCGAAACCTCGTCCTCATCGTGCGTAATTAGCTTAGAGTGAGGTCGTGTTTCACATTTTCCTTTGGGGAGAGAACTTCGTTAATAATTTGCTCCGAGGCATTTGCTTTTCATTTTATTTGTTACCGGCAGTTAGGTGGAAATTCTAGAAAAATTAATTTTGACTAAGTGGGTCCCGAGAGGCTTTTGAAATTAAATTAATGATCACTAGAGTCACAGTAGCGTTCATTACACGCACAGCAGTTTGGGTTCCGTGGTTTCCTCGCCAACTGTCACCAAGTTCACGTGATAGTTGATAGGATTGGATTAATCGGAAACAGTAACAGGGATTGGGTTTTGCAGAATGACACGTGTCAACTTCCCAAAGGTTATGATCAGGGAAATGACGCGGTAGTTTCAGATGTTTGTTCTGAGAAGCTCTCGGAAATTCGTATTCCATTCGGGGCGCGTTATCTCTGCATCGCAGCATCAGATTTCGTCATCGTCGTTAGCGGTCATCTGTCTCTGTCAGCGCTCGTTGGCCAAACACCGACCGGGCAACGCCTGCTCTTTGGATATATGTTCTCACCCCCCTCTTATCCTTTATAATCAGCTAGCACCGCCAAGGGGAGTTTTACACTTACTTACAATGTATTGTTGTTAGGGTTTTCTTTTGTTTTTTGTGATTTAGTGGTCTTTGCCAGTGTTGTTTTTTAGTAGATTGGCTTTATTTTATATTAATTTACTTCTATAATAATCAGGGATTCTTTAATGCTACTGCTCAGGGAAAAAATATTGTAGAAGCTACGTAAAACATTATCTTTCACTAATCTTCAATTTTCGGAAAACAAAATTGAATTTTTCATTTTACTCTGAAATTTGGATTTTGCCTCGTCGGCTTTCTATTAGATGGGCATACGAATAGTGTTGCCGACAGAACTTTCATTATAAAAAATTAGCATTCGAAAGGGTCATGATATCGGTTTATGGTAGAATCTACTTTTTTAACGTCGTGATTAAATCATTTTTCCGACAACGGTTGATTACGTTTTTAATGCCATCTCTAAAATGATTTGTAAACATTTCACAAGAATTCAACCATATTATTGAATTTTAATATTAAATCAACATTTTTTTAAATTCTTTGTTCATTGCCGTTCTGAATATTAATCATTTTAATTTTCATCATTGTGAAAATGAATCCAATGACGGGGTATGCTTATGCCAAACTACTGATAATGGTGGTGTCTGCAAATCAGTGTACCTAAACATGTTTACAAACTTTTAAGAGAGAATGAGAGTGAAGATATATGAAGGGAGGCATGAATATATTATATATTTTAAATAAACATTTCCATTTTATTATTACGCATTAATAGTGTACGGACACGTAATACTGTTGGACCTTAAAGTCTTGTGGCCTCAAAGGAATAGTATTTGCCGATCACGTCGGAGCCCGTCCCAACTTGGAAACGTGTGTCTCTTCTTTCGACCTTCGAGGAGAAAATATCTAGAAGAGTACGCCGGTCCTTATACGGTACGCCGGTGCTGATACTTTATTAAACATGGTTATCATTTTACCATGAAATTGTCAAAACTTCCAACTGTGACAAAGTACTGGTATTATTATTAATATTATTATTATTATTATTATTATTATTATTATTATTATTAATATTATTATCATTATCATTATTATCAGCATCTTCATCATCGAATCGGCCATTACTGACCACACTACACGTTCTCTTTCGAGGCCAAGACGTATTGTACGAGTATATACACACACTGTACGTATACACACACTGTACTCGTACAATACGTATATACACGTATTGAACACTTACGTATTCTATTCGTAACCTAGAGAGATATTAACGTGTGTGATTATCGGGATCAGCTTTTCGGGTGTATCGCTTGGTAAGACAAGGTTTTATGCCTTAAATTATGGATTATGAGGTGATAAGATAATGAGGGGTGCATATCACAAATATAACCATGCGACGGCTGCCGCAACCGCCTTTGACATTGGGGTGGCATATTATTATTATTATTATTATTATTATTATTATTATTATTATTATTATTACCATTATTATTATTACTCCTGTATAATTACTTCAACCTCGTCACGAAATAACGCACAGAGGCAGGTTTACTTGGCGCAACAAAGGAGAGGCGAGCGCGTGCGTGTGTCCGCACGGGCGAGCGCCAGAGGTCGCTGCGCCCCCAGCGGTGCCCCGCGAGACCAGGCCGCGCTTTGAAGCGGCCGCTGCACTTGATGAGCTGTATTGCATAAACGGCGCTCATTGCGCGGCCGCGCCCCGCCCACGCGCCGCAGAGCCCCCGCCAGCACGCTTCCAGGAATCTCGCCCCGCGGCCCGAGCATGCCTCGCCCCCGCCCCGTCACGCCTCCGCCCTGCGCTCGAGCCCGTGCATGTGCCCTCGCCCACCCTCGCACACGCCTCGCCCACGCCTTCGCACTCCTCTCGTCCGCATCCTCGCCCTCGCCCACGCCCTCGCCCACGCCCTCGCCCTCGCCCCCTCGCCTCCCCCCCTTTGCCCTCTCTCGCCCTCACCCCGCCCCCCCCCCTGCCGCCCCGCTCTCGCACCCACCATCGCCTTCGTCTTCACCTTCGCACTCGCCCTCGCCCTCCCTCGCCCTCCCCTCGCCCTCGCCCTCGCCCTCGCCCTCGCCCTCGCCCTCGCCCTCGCCCTCGTCCTCCCCTCGCCCTCGCCCTCGCCTTCGCACTAGCACTAGCACTCGCCGTTGCTCTCGTCTATTCGTGTGGAATTTCTGCAGGTCGGAGCGAATTCTTGGTAGGTTTTATCAGGATTCTCCCGTTTCCCCTGCTTCATCGTCATGTCATCTTTGCTCCATCATTCATACCATATCTTCATCTACCAACCATCATTCCAAAACGGTTCATTGGAGCGCAATGGTAAAAGGACTATATACTACGAATGAGATACCATAGAGAAATAATAGTATTTTCTGTCTTTTTTCTCTATGCAGATACATTAACAGAATACATTTCCTTCGTCAAGCAGTAGAACAAATTTTAACAAGTAGACGAAGTGTTGCACGTAATGAGGAGCGGGATGAAAAGTGTCAGCCAATGATATAGTTACATAAAACATAGGTCATATTTGCAATACTGCATCAAATAGAACTAAGATGACACGGGGCGAAGGACGTTATCTCCCTGTCCCGCGCAGCAACGTCTGTCGCCAGGACGTTACCAGGAACCTTGCCGTGCGTACCAGGCCCACTCCTGCTCCCGCGCTGGTGCCAGAGAGGATGTTCTTCCGACAGACCATGGCGAAAACAGGCAGGTGCATTAGAAGCTTGGCACATGCACAAAAACAGCATTACGGGAGAGAAGTGACGAGTGTTACTGTTAGGCTTCAGTTAGGTCATATTTCAAATCTGTTGAATGGAAAAACCACTAACAAAATGTCAATTGTTGTGAAAAGTCGGTATAGAGAAGATACTCTAAGAAGAAACCAGTTTGAAAGGACACGAAACGAAAGAACGTCATGTCGGTCGATTGCATTGTAAGAAGTGGTGTCGAAGACAATTACAAATGAGCCAACTGCAAACAAGTACACTGACAAATTGAGCACGTAGGCATAATCTGTAGTTCTGTTGCCAGCAACAGCGAAACAGGAGCTGACAATGCAGTCGCTTCTTACAGTAATGTTTCGGTATAATGAAGGAATTACACGTCCAACCCGCAACCCGTCCCACCCCCGGCCCGCCATCCTCCCGCTCCTTGCCATTGGCGCGCTGCAGTACACCGCCTCCAGGCGCTTCCAGGAATCAAATGACCACGCCCACACCCGCGCCCACGTCCACTGCGCTATCCCTGAGAATGTTGGGCAGTTTTATGCAAATTTGCATAAAATGGAAATACGATTTACAAGATTAAAAGTCAATGTATTTTTTAATGAAACTTAAAAATATGTTTATTACGAAATGCCGCTTGTAGGGTCGCCTATGACGAAGCCCGTGGGAAATCTCTTACTACAGGCTGCCGTGTAGACGCGTCCGTTCTCTGCTCTCGGAAAATCTTTGATGCGGGTGCACGTGGTCAGATAGATATGGCTTCTCGTAGGAATCGACAAAATAATATCGAAAGGTTGAAGGAAAGTTATTTAAAATGTTATATTTAACAGCGAAAACCAGTGAGAATTTGAAGGTATGAGTCCCAGAAGGAAATTTAAAAATTTGGGGAAGATTGATCTTCCACTTAAAACACTTGCTACCTTTGCTTCGCTACCTACAACCTATTAACAAGGTATTAATGTTTTGTTTTTAATAATATGAAGCCTGTTAATGCGATCAAATGAAAACATATCTTGGACCAGTACCTCTCATTTTTTTATTTACAAAATTTGGTTAGAAACTACTTTCTAAACAAAAACACTCAGTGTTTGAAATATATAGATTTCTTTACTTTTTTGTATTATCTGACTCTCGGAGTTCTGCCTTCCACTTACCCATGAAGTAGGTTCTCCACTCCTGCAGTGCTAGTGAAGACGGTGTGACGGGGACATGCAACGCTGTCACCGCTCGTCTAAAGGCCATTTAGCAGAAAAGGAAGGTGTTCGTATGGTGAAGCGCGTCGAGGCGCCGCGTACGCTTCGATACCCACTGCCTCCCTCTCCGCCAGACGCTTCCGGGAATCTCGCGGCCCACACGCGGGCCGTAGCGAGGGTGGAGGCGTTCTTTTGTTACCCTTTCGCGAGGTCGAGCGTTTAGGTTCTACATGTCACAGGATGGATTAGCTATCAAGCAAACCACCTTCTGAATGATGTCACTGCGGTGCCTCTGACTGGAAAATCCTGGGGTTCGAGTCCGACGGTGGCAGGATTTTCGACACTAGCCAGATAGGTGGGTCGACATTCACTGTTTGGAAGAGAATTCTAGCGGCCGGCTGCTCTAGCTTGGCTGCTCTGATCGATAGTTTTCCGTGGTTTCTCCCATCAACACCAGGCGATTTCTGGAGCATTCCGAGGAGTGATTTATAAAAAAAGAAAACTGCTCCAAAATTCATCGCAAATGTAAGTTCTGGTTCTCAGGCTAAGAGGTATGGTGTACAAATCATGCTATTGTCAGCTATGTTTCTCTTAAAGCGAGAGAAAACTGCGACAAAAAGTATGAATTATCAAATAGGTTTCGAATCATATCTAGAAGGTTAATTTCGAAACACAAGCTCGACTAAATAAAATAGCTGTATTTTATCACTGCCACCATCTCGACATTCAACTACAATGAGATTCTCAAATTTCGTCTGCGGAATTGTTGCAGAAACTTCAATTAATCTTTGCGGATTGCTTGAAAGAAATACATCAATAGATTGAGAATGCAAATTGTTGAATAGAGTAAATAGTTAAAGTACCCGAAAGTAAAAATAGAATTAATATTGGAATTTTCAATAGTAAATTAAAATTAAAATTAAATATATTATTTTTCATATCGTTAATTTAGTTTTTCTCGTGGTTCGTAGTTGGTGTGATATTGTATTTATTTCATTTATTTTAAGTATAAATTATGCAAAAACTAAAATTTGTTCATGACCTTTTGTTCTTGAACTTGAACATGCGAACCTTACCAAACGGACCTCGAACTGCGCGCCATCTCACCTTCCCATTCCTTGTCTTATCCTCACCCCTTATTTACACATACTTGCATGCACTTTACCAGCATTCACGCCGGGAGACCTGACGGGGGATTAGAGCTTGTCTTGGTTGGGGCGGTACCCCGTTGGTGGGCGATACCTGGTTGAGAAAACCCCGCTAAGCGACGGTAAGTCGGCGCCGGAACTTACCATCCAGCGGCGCAAAAATCACCGCCACCTCCCGTACAAAAACATTCCCTACACTTACGGGATTAATAAACTTAGCAGTTGGCGCGTCCGGAACCACTAGTAATAAATCCTGTTCCTACTAACATGAACTTTTATGAAATAGGTCAAAGAGGTGATAACAGCAATGAAGTCAATTGAACTTCTCGGATTATTGTAAAAGCTGAGCTTTTACCAGTATTAACTTTAAAATATATTGATCTTTAATTCTACAATTCATGCCTGCGCCCGCATCATTGTACTGGCCGCTAGACTACGTTATCCTGTTCTAAAAATATTATTTATTAGAAACTGAATTTATTACTAGGAAGATGATTATTTCTAGAATTAGAGACTTTATTTGGAAGAAACGAATCAAGTGTAGTAAAAATAATCATCATTGCGGTTTCGTTTCTATCTCGAAGGCGTAAATGAAATTTTGATTTCAAATGCAATTTTATGTTCCTAATTAAAAATTTGCGGCGCCCTTTCAATGTTTTATATAATAGAAACATCTGCAGGTAGTATATTAATGTATTATTTAAGCATTTATAGTTCAAGTACTTGTCAAGAAATTTGCTTTCACTATATTTTCTGTATTTCAAAAAGGAGTTGTCTCAATTGTGCTATTTTTGTGCAAACATTCAAACGTACTTCAAACGTAAAAATTCGAAAATAATTGTGGCTTTTGGCATAATGTATTACGACAACTCCAACTTTAAGTTCTTTTTCAAAAAGTTTCGTTTTCCATATCTGAAGTTATAGGCATATCTACATTTTGTCTGAATTGTGGAGAATCTGAATCACAATTCAGACTGGTTAATATACAAGTAATTCCACAAGTTTGCGAATGATAGAATGTATTTGAGAATTTCACGATTGCTCTCTTTCTACTTTCTTTCTCCCCTGTACTCATTCTTATCTATCACGAATTAAAGCATATTTTCGAGCGCCATCTGGAACCATTCCTCAGGACACCTGCGGTTTTCACACCTCGTATTTAGCAACACAACTCTCGATGTCGCGTGGTTACCTCTCAGCTTGAGTAGGTCAAAAGGAGAGTCGCAGAAATAAGATTTACACGCATGTGGCGCCTCACAGCGCTGCCAACTTCGCGACATTGAATTACGCGGTGTCTCTGGCACTGGTTGGCGATTGTTTGTGCGAGACAAACACCGCGTTCGGTGTCACGCGTCAGATCGCGTACACGTCTGCTCGCGGACAGGGCCACGACCTTGCTCGTCTTCCTTATAAAATAAGACAAAAAGGCATTCCATACAAAATCAGGTCACTATTCCGGGACGCAAATAGTTCTCTCGGGTTACTTCGAATTCTCGATCTTCACCAGCGGGAGCGGTAGCTCTGTGCATCAACTGATGTCACTGCAGCGCCTCTGACCGAGAGGTCCTAGGTTCGAGCCCTGACGGAGACAGGATTTTCGGCACTAGCTTTTCAGCTAGGTCGAATTTAGTCGCTGTCTGGACGAGAATTCTAGCGGTCGACTGGTCTGATCGGTAGTTTTCCGTGGTTTCTCCGATCAACATCAGGCGAAAGTCGGAGCAGTACCCTACCAAACGGGCCACGGACCGCGCGAGATCTGTCCTTTCTCTTCCTTGTCCTATCCTCTCCCCTTACACACACACACACACACACACAAACAAACACACTTACACTAATATACACTACACTACCAAATATTCCGGGGGACCGGTCGGGAGCTGAGAGCTTGTCCCGGCTGGGGCGGTGCCCTGCTGGTGGGAGAGTCCTGGTTAGGGAGAAACCCCACTAGCCGAGGGGGTCGGCGCCAGATCTCGCCATCCAGCGGGGGAAGATCCCCGCCATCTCCCGAGAAAAAACATGCACTACACTAACGGGACTAATGACCGAAGCAGTTGACGGGTCCGGAAACACGAAAAAATCAATCAACCAATCTCCGAGGCGCTACTTCAAGCGTGCCTGGGATTTGGCCTGAAGGGCGGGGCAGGGCGGAGCAGGGCGGAGCGGGGCTGGAGCGGTGGCAGTTGCGGTGGCTGTGGCGCGGCGGGAGCTGTGGCGGCGGTGGTTACGTGAGCATAGATGTTCAGGCGCTGGGGCAGTGGCAGTGGATAGTTGTCATGATAGTGGTAGGGTAAAGGATGTGGCAGGTTAGATGGAGGCCCATCTCATCGTGTCGCCTCGGGAGGATAGGTTCTAGCTCTACAACAACAACAACAATAATAATAATAATAATAATAATAATAATAATAATAATAATAATAATAATAATAATAATAATAATAATCGAATCTTTTTTTCAAAATGCTTCATACCACGACATCAAAACTATCTCCGCCGTTTCTTCTGCGTCCTCTATCTTCTCCCGGTGCATCGCAGGACTGCCAAACGAGACCGAGCGCTGCCAATGAGGCGTCGGGCCCCGCCTTCCTCCCCACCCGCGCCAGTCTCCTCGCCCTCTCCCCCTGCTTCCGCCCCCCACTATTCCACCGCCCACGCTACAGCCCCCGTCACCTGTCACCCAGCATCACTGCCGCCATCGCGCTGGCACACCCGTCGTAGTCGCTGTCCTCGCCCCCCCCCCCCCGGCCAGCACATGCAACAGCCCCTAGCCCAGTCCCGCCCCATTCCCGACTCTTCAGCTCTCCACCCCTACCGAGAGAGGTGGCTTAGGGTCACTGCAGTGCCTCTTACCGGGAGGACCTAGATTCGAGTCCCAACGCTCGCAGGATTTTCTTCACTAGCTAGGTCCAATTCAGTCGCTGTCTAAAGGGGAATTCTAGCGCTCGGCTGCTGTGATCGGTGATTTTCTGTGGATTTTCTTATCAAAACCAGACGTATACCGGGTTAGTAACTTAACAAACGGGTCACAGACCGCGCACGATGTTTCCTTCTCCTTTCTTGTCCTATCTTCAACCTTACCGACACACTTAAATGCACTACACTACCACACACGCTCGTAGACCTGTCAGGAGCTTAGAACTTGTGTCTGGCGGAGTGCCCCGCTGGTGGGAGGCACATGGTTGAAAAAATCCCGCTTTCCGACGGCAAGTTTTGCGCCGGATCTCATCATCCATGGGGGGAATATCAGCGCCATCTCCGAAGAAAAGAGCATGCACCACACTTACGGAACTAATGACCGTTGACACGTCCGTAATCTCTAATCAAACAAACTCTCCACCCCAGCCCCTCCGCCAATCCCTCCTCAACCGTCACAACGATTGCTATGAAAGGCTCTAAAACATTGCTGCCACCAACACCGGCACCACCACCACCACCACCGCACCACCACCACCACCACCGGCACCACCACCACCACCACCGGCACCACCACCACCACCACCGGCACCACCACCACCACCACCGGCACCACCACCACCACCGGCACCACCACCACCACCACCACCACCACCACCACCACCGCACCACCACCACCACCACCACCACCACCACCGGCACCACCACCACCACCACCACCACCACCACCGGCACCACCACCACCACCACCACCACCACCACCACCACCACCACCACCACCACCACCACCACCACCGGCACCACCCACACCACCACACCACCACCCCAACCCCACTACCACCACTACCACCACCGGCACCACCACCATTACCACCACCTGCACTAGTACCTCCGTCACGACCACCACCATCACTCCTTCCCTGACCACCCCCGCCGTAGGATTCGCTGCATTGCACCGCAAGCGGAAATGCCGACCTCCGCCTCTCTCATCTGCCCGCCACGCCGCGGCGCGGCGCGGCGGCGCCTCCGCACTCCCCTCCTGGATTACACGCCTCGCCTCGAGGTGGCGCGCGCCCGCAAGGCGGCGGAAATCGTCTGGAAAGTGCAACGACTTCGCCACGCGTCTTACGCCGTCAAATAAACTTCTCGAAACTGAAAGAACTGAATTCATTCCTCCGTGCTATTTGCTCTGGCGAGATGATAAGCATTCCTTCAAAACATCTAGTTTATTTCCCTATTATAAATTCATCCAGATCGCGAAAATTTTAATGTTGTCTCAAAAGCAGGAATGCCATAAATTTTCGCATTGCTCACTGCAACACATTAAAAAATGATTCAAGAATGTGATTAGGTACATTTCACCTAACTGAATCAACATTTCATTCTTCAGGCGGAAAAAGGAGGAAAAGGAAATTATATTTCTCCTTTATAATTATAATCCTTCATGTTAAAAGTTGTAAATGGGATGAACCCTCTATGCTATTTCATCAACAGTTGCGACATATCATCCTGAAATTTTGCACTATGAGAACATGACCTTTAAGGGATTTTTTGTTATTAATTACTGGATCCGTTCTTTTGAAATAAAAAATCAAATGAGTTTAATAATTAAGAATATATTATGTTGATTCAAGTTCCTTAGAAACATTTCTGGGACACACTAATGAAAAATTGTTGGAATCATTATTATTATCATTATTAATATTTTGGAAATATTTTTTTAAATTCCGGTTACAGTTCTTTCATACGAACTTCAGGCCAACCATACCTTATCAACTATCGACATTTCGTAGGTTGGTAAGTGGATATATGGGATGGGATTGTAATGATCATGTAATGCTGAATGTGTGGGAGCAAAACGGAAAATAATCTGGGACTCTCATTATTTTTGTCTACATAAACTCCAACTTCATATACCGGGATTTTAACTCTCCTACAGACACGCAACCGCCAACGCATTCCCGTTGCAGCTACGGGTCGTCAGGTGCCAAAGCATTTCCCAGCGATCTCTTTTTTTTTTCTTCTTATTTCTCCCACATTTTATTTCATCTTGCAATCCTGTACGACACTTCTCAGCCGGATTACTTCCGCCCTGCATTTATAAACCGCTCGCTGCGCGCGGCGCTTCCGGCCGTTTGCCGCTCGGATTTCGCCCGCGCACCTCGTCAACGCGCCGGCGCGTGATTCACGCCCGGGCGAGAGGGGGCGGGCGGGCGATGTGGGCGGCGTGGGCGGTTATTTCCGCGCGTGCTGACTCAGCCCGCAGACGGCCGGCGATGGTCGCCCGCTCCGCTCCGCCCCGCTCCGCCCCGCCCCGCCCCGCAGCCTGCACCGCGCCGGAGCATCTTAAACTGCCGGCAGAGGGAGCGCATTGGCAATTTTCTCATCGGGGGCGAATCGACGAGTTGACGAATGAAACGGAGACCTTCGTTTCATTCAGTATCAGTACAGTCTGAATAAATCCTAAGAATGCCATTGTTAAGTTTTTCTTTTGCAATTTTCTTGATGTGGATATTTTAAAGCGAAGATATCGTAATTTCGGTCTCCCGTAAACGACACTCCACCTTATGAAAATGAATCGAACTGCATGCAGTGAATAAAGACATACACGTTGATTCAAACTCTCTAAATATTTCATCCTCCTTTCTGTTTCACTGATTCTGCAAAAAAAGATATTTACAAACGTCAGGGAAGCCTCTTTTTTTCAATGACACCCAAAACTTGCTTCGTTTTCAATAACTTATTTTAAAGGACAATTCGTATGTATTAATACCTTTTATACCATACTAAATCCCATACTACTAGGCTTCTATAATTTCAAACCCTGATGCTCCAGTTTCAAGAATTATGCGTTTTTGAGGTTTTTCTCTTTCTAGCGCTTGTAGAATTCATTATTTATTTCTGAAAAGCATTGGTCTCAATCCTAAGGGTTTTTGGATATGATGAGGTGCACAGGCGTGACGAGCTTGTGTGATGAGGTGCACACGTGTTTTGCTCCTTCGTAAGCTTGGCACATTGCTCTCTGTGTAATTCACTCGAAAATAACTCGAAATGAGTGTACCTCTGTTTTGCAACACGGGGATTAGACTGGTGGGTGTCCGAGTGCAAATGAACGCAAGCCAACAGGATGTAGAGAACATGAAAGTAGAGCCGAAGCTTCAGAGGGTGAAATAATATTAAGGTAATTACCAAGAAACACCAATAGAGATTAATTTTACCCAGATGATCATATTATTCCCCTGTAACTTCGAATTTCTACTCTGTTAATACAAAAAGTGTCCGAGCAATTAGAAAACAACGTTTATCGTGCTTTGTATTGAGTATTATATGCGGATTGCGTAAAAACGCCGGTGCGATGACTGAAAGAAAATGTGATCCGTCAGACCTCATAATACCCGTTATAAAAACGTGAAAGATGGCCCAGAAAGTGGAACATACATGCCGGGGAAAATGAATATAGAAAGGTTGTAACTTCCTCTGACCGTGAGTAGATGTACTTACACGGTTTGCGATGTCAAAAGGGTAAATAAATAATTTGTGTAAAAATGAATTATTTATTTCTAAAAAAAATCCTTCTACACAGCAGTTTATTTACTGTGCTCTTCGCACCATTCCGAAAAGTGAAGCAGCAATTTATCTATGTTCTGTCTATGTACTGTCATGTTCGAGTTCGAGAGGTAGAAAAATATGGTTTGTTTTAAAAATAGTTGACCACTTAGCGGTCAATATAAAAGCATTTGCTGAAAGAACCAAGAGTTATTTTCATTTATTTCGTAAATAAACAATGCCTGTTTGCTTGACAAATATAATGCATGTTGCCCCTCAAAAATGTAAAAAGGCCGCAGCAGGCTCATCGCGGTGTAGAGCCGAGCGTTCCCTGTAGCGCCCACTTCGGCCCCAGCGGTCACCGGAAGAACAGGCCAAAAAATCGATGTTTTCCACCAGAAACATCGATATATCAACGTCAATTTTTTGCTTTCGATGTTTTCTTCACATCGATAACTTTTTGCAAAAACATCGATTTTTTAAAATTTTTATTTTTTAAAAAAAATAAAGTGTTTTCAAAACGTCGTGGAGTATCAGCAATATCGTTGTTTGGCGTCATCCTCTTGATCACGCTGCACATTTTGCCTGTGCAATCTGAGGCAGTTTGGGAGCTGCTCGTGTTATGAATGTATGTTATCGCCAGCCGTGTCATTGCTTGAATCGACAGTGTATGACGAAATCGACAGCAAAACATGATGTTCTTTATTGTTAATTTTATTCTTTACTTCGATAATAATTTTTAAATACTACTAACATGCTGGTAACCAAACAATAAAATATATCCCTTTTACGTTTGGAATTAAAAATGGATAGGAAAATATCATGTCTATTAGTCTATAATTAAAACATTGATGCTTTCTGGTTGATGTTTTCATCGACATAAAAAACCCTTTAGCGATGGATGTACCGAGTTTTTGGTAAATGTTGCCGTCACTAGGCTGCGGCGCGATGGCAGCGCGGCGGAGGGGCCGCAGGGAACTGAGTGTGCCGCGCGGAGGGAGACGCGGAGGGGAGGCTGCGACTTCCTGCCTCGCGCGGGGCTCGCGCCCGACCCCGCGGCCTGGCCCGGCTGCCCCGCTGGCACGTCATTCCCCCGTCGCAAGAGCTGCCGCTGCCCCTCCACTGTCACTGCCGTAACCACTGCCGCTGCTAACGCCGTCACCCCCATCTCTACCACCACAGCCATCGCCGCCATTACCACCATCGCCCCTGCTATCACCCTACCACCGCCACCGCCGCCACCGCCATCGTCACCGTCACCATCGCCACCATCACCACCGCCACCGCTGCCTCCGCCGCTCCTGCCGCCGCCGCCGTCGCCTCCGTCGCCGTCGCCGCCCGGGGCCCAGGTGACGTCACATCCTGCTTGAACGCGATGCGTTGCTTTCGCTGGGCTGCGCTGAGGAGAGCCTGCCGCCAGATCAGCCGCCAAACGTCGACCTGTCTACTTTCCACAACCAAACCACCCCTCGACTAAATTGTTCAACCGCCTCACAACCAAAATGCTCACCGCCTAACCGCCCCACCCCTCTGCCCAAATGCTCGTCCTTCATTCGTCCCTCTCCATCTGACCCTGCCCACTTCTCAACATTCCCATATATTGATTGATTTGTTCGTGTTTCCGGGCGCGTCAACTGTGGTCATTAGTCCCGTTAGCGTAGTGCATGCTTTTCCTCGGAAGATGGCGGTGATCTTCCCTCGCTGGATGGCGAGATCCGGCGGCAACCTACCGACGGCTAGTGGGGTTTTCCCCTAACCAGAACTCTCCCACCAGCGGGGCACCGCCCCAGCCGGGACGAGCTCTAAGCTCCTGACCGGTCTCCCGGAATATGTGGTAGTGTATTGCATGTTAGTGTAAGTGAGTGTGTAAGGGGAGAGAATAGGACAAGGAAGAGGAAGGACAGATCGCGCGCGGTCCGCGGCCCATTTGGTAGGGTACTGCTCCGGCATTCGCCTGGTGTTGATCAGAGAAACCACGGAAAACTACCGACCAGAGCAGCCGGCCGCTAGAATTCTCCTCCAGACTGCGACTGAATTCGACTTAGCTGGAAAGCTAGTGTCGAAAATCCTGCCACCGTCAGGACTCGAACCTAGGACCTCCCGGTCAGAGGCGCTGCAGTGGCAACAGTTCGTGCACTGAGCTACCACTCCCATTCCCGTATAGTGCACGCTGGCCACTTCCTACGCACTTACTACCTGTCTGTCTACTTACCTATCTACTTACCTTCGTATCTACCTACGAATCTACCTACCATAACACTCCTCAATCCATCCATCCATTCTTCCACTCTTCCATTTACAACCCACTCTAGCGTCAGTGTCAACACTGCGAAGATATTTTCCTGTCATTATCCAAAAAGATTTTTAAAATATCGTGACTGCTTGACCTTTCTGGGCCACCTAAAGGAAACGTAATGTTTTTCGTGATGTTGCTGATGAGTCGTGTGTATGTTCAACAACACACTCTTACCATTCCTCTTCAATCGTTCAATTTACGATTCGTTACTGCAATGCTGCATTTTGCGGAATAAATCAGAAAAATATTTATTTTTTATCGTCGCGTATAGAAATGTCAAAAGTACAATTTTTAAATGTTCCTCTAATGGTAATTCGTGTCGGTCCGTTTTAAAGTTCAATGCAAATTCGCATGTTTTCAATACGTTCGATTTTTTTACCGGTATCTGACATAATTCTTTTCTTTAACTCCGCAACATTATGATATCTAGTATGTGCACAAATATTTTAAAATAGGATTACATTGATACGAATAAAACTCTGAATTATTAGAAAAAATTTACGTGAACAATTCAATATTTCATGTACATTAAGGTACCTTTTTAGCATACTGAACTACGATAAAAACTTTAAGGTTTTAAAACTTTTCAGCTCTCCTTCAGGACTAATATTACATTTTTATCCAGCATTAATATTACATTTTCGTCTATTCAAAACATGTCTCTCTCTAAGCCGATCACAAAAATAATTGTACTGTTTTCATGTATTATTTCCGATTTGGTTTGCATTATACAGGAGCTTGCCTCTTTTGCTTTCTGAAGGACATCATTATTTTTAATTTATATTTTGGTATGTGTATAATTCTGTGTAGGATCTTTGAAAAGCATTAAGCACAAGCGTAATACGGACCTGTCCTTTTCAATAATTGTCTTCCAGACTCCGACATTATTTCAATATGTTCACATTTCTTCTTCCATCATTTCAGATCACTCAGTCTATAACACTGTACCCCGAAAAACATTCATTCTCTACAAAATCCGTTCAATATATTCATTTATTCAGAATGTGTGAGAAAACACATTCATAAAATATAAAACAGATATTTGTAATCGTTTAATTTGCAAATTTCAAACATAAAAAACAACAGTAAAAGGGAATATAGCAATACCTGCTGAAATACTTCGTATACAGTAGCAATAAACAATTGGAAAATATATTACTGCAAGTAAACCCAATTAATTTAACGTAACTTATTCTATAATGTAAAATATTGCGTAATAAAACTATTACACGCTTAAAATTGTAGGAAACATTGTCATCTAGGATAATTTCATTTCTCGTTACTTGTATCACATTACTAAGTCTCACGAGCTAAGTGTCATGTCTTTAACCTTTGAAGTAGTGAGATTCTTATTTTTATTGTAAGGAAGACCAATTACGTTTCTAAACATACAGTACTCTCTGGTAATTGAACCGCAACGTTTTATTTGTGCAATATGTGAACCAGCTCATTGAGGGGTAGCAGCAAACCATTGAGTTAAATGTATATGATCGAATAACACCACCGTTAAAATCAAATGGCTCCCGGTTGCTGTCACTTTGCTTGTCAACAGCGTAAATCTAGACCCTCAAGTAATCGGATCCCAGACAAAAGACTAGCAAACAGACGAGGTAATCAGAGATTCCAGTTCCACGGAATCAATGCAACTCTATTGTATCGAATACCTGGTTATTCTGTTTGACAATGAAAACTGAGTTTATTTACCTTTGAATAAAATTCGCTTTTGTGGCTTGTTTGTGATTTACTATTTTGGTGCTGCGAATGCTCTCGGCAGTTCACGTGATGCCGCACCGAAAGCTGCGATGTCGACATTTCGACCATCTTGTTGTGAACTTCGTGAAGGATTTCATTTCTGATGAAAACCCTTAAAAAACCTTATTTTTTATTTATATGTTATTGCATATTAATACCTTCGATTCGGGGCTGGACATTCGCTGCATAATTTACCTGGATTGAGAGGATCATAGTTTACGAGGGAAATATGGAAACAGTTCAATTACCCTACATGTTCTTTCATGGAAAGATTTTTTTCATTTGAAAGGGGTTATGAAAGGCAAACGTGGAAACACAGATAAAAATAAAGATATTACAAACCAGGTCGAATTAACATCTATTTAAATAGTAAGTAAGTACATCTGAATCATTCAAATAACTTAAAAAATAAAATCTAGTATGCACCATGGAGGTTAACTGGATTTAATGATCTCAGGCGAAAAGAAATCCTCCCGCCAAAGGTCTCGTGCTTTTTGTCACCATTCCATTATTAGTAACCCTTGTAACGCTCCTTGTTCATAAATTACTATTCTGTTTCAACACATGTGCATTTCTCAAACAAACAGTTCAGTAATAATAATAATAATAATAATAATAATAATAATAATAATAATAATAATAATAATAATAATAATAATAATAATAATAATAATAATAATAATAATAATACTAATAATAATAATAATAATAATAATTTTTATTTTTATTTTCTTACTCCTCTGATGAAGAGCGCGGAAGGGGTAACACTAAATTTTCCTCTAATGTCCGTCTAGGGAACTGTCAAAGTAATTCTTCAAGGTTTCAATTTCACTAACCTGACAGTTTAGGCCTTGACAGGACGAATAATCATTTTAGGCTTAATTGTGAAAGATGACATTTTCGGCTTTAAAAAGTATTTCTTAATATAGTGAAGTCATAAAACGTTGTAGTTTAGGAAGTTTTGTGTTTCTGGGCATGTCAACTGTGCAAGCCATTAGCCCCTCACGTATAACGAATGTTACAAGGCGTCGTTGTAGGTAACGGTGTTCTCCTCTGCGTAGGGTAGTGTGCGTGTGGTAGCGTAGGCCAAACAGCGATTCTCCATCCACGTGTTTCCTGTGGAGAGCCACCGCTCCAATCCGGAGCGGTAGCTCAATGCATCAACTGATGTCACTGCAGCATCTCTGACCGAGAGGTCCTAGGTTTGAGTCGTGACGGCGGCAAGATTTTCGACACTAGCTTTTCACTTAGGTCGAATTCAGTCGGTGTCTGGAGGAGAATTCTGGCGGCCGGTTGCTCTGATCGGTATTTTCCCGTGGTTTCTCCGATTAACACGAGACGAATGCCGGAGCAGTACCCTACCAAACGGGCCACGGGCCGACCCCGATCTTTCCTTCCTCTTCCTTGTCCAAACCTCTCCCCTTTCTCTCTCTCTCTCTCTCTCTCTCTCTCTCTCACACTCTCACACACACACACACACACACACACACACACAAACATGCACTACACTACGACATATTTCGGGAGACCGGTCGGGAGCTTAGAGCTTTTCCCGGCTGGGGCGGTGCCTCGCTGGTGGGAGAGTCCTGGTTAGGGGGAAACCCCACTGGCCGACGGTAGGTCGGCGCCGAATCTCGCCATCCAGCGGGGGAAGGTCACCGCCGTCTCACGAAAAAACATGCACTACACTAACGGGACTAATTATCATGGCAGTTGACGCGCCCGGAAACACGAAAAATCAATCAATTAACAGTGGATTGAAAATTAATAAGACGAGTGTGCACGTCTGCTGAGAGAGTCCGTCTTTGGCTAAAATTCCGAAGATGAGTGGGGGCGTTGCTTCCGCAGTCCCGCTGCGACGAGTGGCGTGAGCTCTCCGCCCGCCGCCCAATTTACGGCCCTGGCTGGCGCGCGCCGCGCCCCGCGGGGGCGATTCATACGGTCACTTGCTCTTAACCCCGCGCGCCGTGTACATACAAATCTCCCACTGCCCGGCCCCGCGTGCTCCGGCTGCCCCTGGGCGCTCCGCGTCAGACGCCGCGCGGAAGTAAGGCGGGCGGCGTGCCCAAGGGGGAGAAAGGGCATACTTTTTGGTTCTTCGTCATTTTCTGCGTTTCCTTTTTTTGGCTATTTCCTCTTCAATATCTTTTTCTTCTTCGTTCTTTTCATTTTTTGGCGCCTGGATCAACGGAAAGAAAGGTTATTCTCTTTGGTTCTTCACTTTCTTCTTTTTTTTTGGCTTTTTCGTCCTCTTCATTTTATTTTCGTATTTTTTCTTCTTAATCCTCATCGATTTCTTCCGTTTCATTATCTCGTTCGTGATATTCTTAGTTTCCTTTTTTTACTCTTTCCTCTTTTCCTTTTCATCAACTTCATTTTACTTTCATATTTTTTCTTCTTAATCCTTATCGACTTCTTCTGTTTCATCATCTCATTCCTCCTTATTTTTTGTGTTCCTTCTTATTTGTTTTCTGTTTGTTTTTTATTCTTCGTAGTCTTACTCGTTTTCGTTTGCATCAAACCTGTGTATTCATTTCTTCTCGTTTTTTTCATCTTTTTCCCATTATTTGTCGTTTCTTTTGTTGTGTCATTGAATTATTTAATGTGTTATTTCGTTTTACGTTTTTAGCTTTCTCCTAAAACCTTCAACCCGCTTTCAAGTGCTGAAATCATATTCTGTAAGTTCATTAGGAAATTGTATGTCAAAGGTGTTTTTAAAAGGTCCTACGAGTGCGTTACTCTTGTGCCTTAATTTTTAACATTTTCCACATTACCAGAACCTGCCTTTCAGGTCATATTTTTACCCTTCAACGGCAATAAATATTTTTCTCGTTTCCATTTAATTGATTTCAAGTACAGTGCCACATGTTCTTCTTTTTAATCCTAATATCACGGATGAAGGAATTACTGTTGTAAATTATCACATAACATTTCTCCTGCTGGATGGTCAATATTTCCATCAGCTTACTTTTTTTAAAGGAAGTCTAATGCTAGTATTCATTCGCATTTGTTTACTCAAGTACATTCAATGCTATCCTTTACTTGTCATGTCATGCTCTCTCCTTTCAAAAGTTTTTAATCGTGTCGCAGCGTAACTGCTTTCATCACTTTCCCTTTGAGTGAAATACTGCCGTTAATCTACTCGCCTTCATATCACTTTAACCAATCTTCATTCGAATGTGCTTTTCTGTGAAGACTAGTTTGTAATCGGCAGTCTAAACTGTTTGCTATTCTTTGGATTCTATTTCCCCACCTTTTTCGTAGTTCTCTCTATATTTTCCATACAGTTTTAAATTTTATCCCGATTAGTATTACTCATATTTAGGTCCGAATATTTTCCGTAATATTTTCTTTTAATTTTTCCAATTTATTCATTTACTGAATGGATTTAGGAAAATATCTGCGTTAATAAGCTGTACATGGGTCTTACGAATATCGACCATGACAACGATCCGGAACATCAGGCTTTTAATGCTAGTTTATGGCTGATCGACCACACTAAACTCTATGCATCCTTGCTGTTATGGAATAAAAAATTAAATAATAAAATACGTTTGTCTAATAAACAATACTTAAACGTGTCCCTAATATACTGAAATTTAAGGTTATCTCGTCATCGTAATAACTTCTCTACCAATTATGCATATCTGATATGCGTCTGTAAAACAGCTTTTTCGTTGCTTTCATTTGGAAAACCTCCCACATCCTTACTCTGTGTCTTACGTCATCAAACCCTTTAATTCCATCTCGTGTAGCAACGCAAATCCGTGACCCATGTAAACTCGGGCGTTCTAAATAGCTAGAGCGCTCCTTACGTGCACCACAAGTTTATTCCATTTGGTTTGGGGCGTGTGCACGGCGCGCGGAGACCGCCGTCTCAGCGCTGTTGGCCTTGTTTATTTCGACGCGACCGCGTGATAAGGGCAGAGGCACGGCGTGCCCGTAACCCGGACGCCCTTTCGCCTACCTGCGGTGGCGCAAATTGCAGCCCTAAGCGGCCGGCGCTTATCGCGGGGTGGGCCGTGGGCGCGGGGCAAGGGCGGAGGAAGGGGCGGGGCGGTTGGGCTTGGGCCGGCCGTTCGCGGCGCATCGGAAATCGATCCGCCCTTAATTGTAAGAGCCCGGTTTTGAAGCGTCTGGAGTGTCCTGCTCAAGTTTATTCGTCGTCCGCGGAATGGGGCGGGGTCGGACGGGCTGGAGAGGGACTTGGAGTTCGTCCCCGACCGCTGAAGTGGCCCGGGGGTGGCGGCGGAGGACGTCTGGAGAATTTCCGGGCTTCTCCATTTCGGAGGTTAACCGGGCGACCGGGTGGTGGAGCTTCTTGCTAAGGAAGGAGAGTGGCCGAGGAGTTGGGATTCCTGTGTGAGGACGAGAGGTTTCCGTCGTTTCGAATGATTCCTGCGCGTGATTGTTTCTGAGATACGGAGTCGAAAGTGTACAATTTATTTTTCGCGTGAGATCTGTTACGAAGGTGTGTAGAGTGAGTGTTGTAACTTAAGTCAACAGGACAATTTGGGTGGGAGTTGTTCGACAGTTGACAAATTATGGCACATTAGTAGTTTCTGGTACGATGTCATATTCTTTAAAATATTTTCCGATGATCGAATTTCAAATGTTAGATTCCTATAAAAATTAATGAATCTCCTATTCGAAAATTAGACGAATAAAGACGATTAGATTAATAGAATGTAAATGTAAGAAATTCGTCGATAAATGCTGGCATATGAGTAAATTTTAAAATTGTTTGACTTTTCTTACTACGTTTATCTCATAAAAACATAAACCACAGCCACATATCCCCAAGCAATCCACTCATTCCACTGTTACGTTTACTTCTTGGCAGTAGTAAGTTCACAATCCCGAAAGTAGATTATGTAACAATGATAAAAGTTAATAATAAAAGTTGTCACTATAATACTGCTACTTATTATTATATTAATAAAAATAATAATAATTTAATAAAATAATCAAAATTTATTGCTTGTTTATCCTTGAAAATAGATTTTATTACATGGGAGTTTTTTTTTCTCCCTTTCAAAAATTCAAAATTTAAGTAGTATATGACTTAGTGTAGGGATCACAGAATTTTGAAAATGTGCACACAATTCACTTTTCCCCATAGCACGTCATACGCAGTTTTTAACTGTTTTTTGACGTAAAATAAATAAATAAATAAATAAATAATACAACACACACAGTTATTGCTATTAGAACACATTGATATCCTGAGCTCTCAACACTTATTAGCTCTTACTTGCCTTCGCCTTCACATTGTATCGTGAGCCTTCGAGAAGGAAAATTGTGAAATTGTGCTCGCACAGCAAATTTCGCGACTTTGCACGAAAGACGTCTCCAACTGTCGCCCTTTCTCTCGAAAGAAACATTACTCATTTTAACTTCCCGGCGTTTTGTCCAAAGTTTGATTGGGATCGGCGTTTAAGACGACTGAAGCAAGTTTAATATTAACAACTTTTCAATTGCGATAAATTCGCTTTCTGCAAAGGGGTGAGGTGGGGTGGGGTGGGGGGAATCCGCGCCAGCCGTTCCCGCTGTTCCATCTCCAGTTCTGTTAAATATCTGCTGGCGCGCTCTCATTCTTTCTGCGAGACCGGCCGACCGGTCTTTGTATTAAAATGAAAGACGTGATTATTTCGGTTCTTTTGCTTCTCGACGCAGTCAAACTGGTACAAAGAGCACATTAAAATGAGAAGTTTATCTGCAATTAGCGAGATGAAATACTTGCAATATTACTAAAACCTTTCCTGAAAATATGTTCTTTAAATGGTACGACAAATAATGTCATTATATAGCGCTTGGCTTTACAGTCTATTTGCAATTGTGATATTCTTTTATTTTTTAATTCTCTCTTATTACAGTATTGGCCAATAAAGTTGTGTACAATTTTTGTAGATTTAGACATTTTATACGACTGGAATTATTTGAACAAGCGCATATTATTTTGAGAGTTCATCATATTCATTGTTTTCTCACCTCTACGTCTGCTATGTTGCTAATACTCACAAGTATCAAGCACCTATTTTGAGAGGTCGTAGTATTAAATTGTTCACCACCACTACGTTGGCTACATTGCTAATAATCTGCTAGTGTTTTGTGTTCAAGCATGATCTTACCGTGTGTCTCTTTGGTTCAATGTCTTCAAATGAATATTTCGTTATATTAACAATGAGCAATAGTTTGAAATTAATTTGAAATTTAAGAAATCGAAACCATCCGACTACCCAATTATACTTACGAAGGTCGAAAAAGTTGGTGAAGTTAGAAACTCGTGAAATCATTTCATTAATTAATTTTGTCCATGACTGAACCCTCGATAGTTTAAGCATTCAATGAATTAAATAGATCTTTGCACGAATTGTCGGGAGCCAATAATTGAAAAATTATTGGCTGTCGACCACTGTATTGTTAAAGAGCTAGTTTTACTTATTTATACTAAACGCAGTGAACACTTCTTCTAAATTTTTTAGAGAAACTAAAACCTTCACCTCGTACGTGGTTGACCTAAAATAGCTCAAGCGTTTGCAGGGGCTACAGTTCTGCCTAGTGATTTTGAGTTAGGAATCGGTTATCTTGTCATTGTAAAGTGGAAGGATAAAGAGAACCACCACGCATCCGTTATAATCAACTAAGATCATTTATCTCTTCGTAATTGCACAATCAAAAGAATCATTTCTCTTCCATCGCAACAAGATAACATCAGAAGAAAAATGATTGAAAATTCCCTTTATACCCACGAGGTTGGGCTTTTGGTATTAAAAAGTCCCTTTCTTGGCAAAAGTAATCTGGAAATCACTTTCGTTTTGATGTTTTCAAAGAAAGATTTTGCTGGTAATATCAAGAAAGTGAGGCTTATATTGGTTTTATACTGGGTTTATACTGGTTTCTTGGGTGACCGGAAGACGCCGCGTTTTAGGCATAGTCTCCTTGCAATCCATGGCCGTCCCATAATGCATTTCTCCCTGACGAAGGTCGCAGAATGGCGGCCGAAACTTTGAAACCTGTGCCTATAACCTGGCATCTGAGCGAGTAATTCATTGCATACATTTACATGCTGTTATTTTGTTGCCGCACGGTAGTGTATGCAAAAAGTACGTGTGACTGTTTAGAAGACACACACACGACAATGCGAACGGGATTATTAAATATAGAGTGTCACTCAGACAAAACGGCAAAAAAAGTCGTCTCCCGAGGGTTTTCGCTTTCTTTGACAAGTACATTTTCCTCTTTATATCACAGAGCTGCCAGCCTCTGGTTGAATGTATTGAATGTTGTTTTCGCTGTTGTGGATTATTCTTGCGACTTCCAAGAACAGGATTTCATCAACAACTTATTGCATCATGCCGCAGATGCATATCAGAGGCCTGACGGCAATATTAAATCAGATGTACGACGTAGAATGACACCTTTCGTTCCACATGCGCTAAAATTTTGTTTGACTGCTGTGCCCTCTCCAAAACCATCGGCTTTCATCCAGCAGTCAGCTTTTGCTTCCTCTTCATCGTTTGACGTGGTGTCGCCACGCGTTCAGTATCGATGTCAGTTGATGCTCTTGCGCCTTACTCACGGTGAACTATGTGCATCATACAACCGGTTCGTACCTCCAATCACTATCGCATCCACCCATTAACTCGCCCACAGAATAATCGGTAGCGAATGGTTCCTCTAAGCCTCGCCCGAAAATTTCCTTATTCAAGGAATTCTTATCATCTATTATGCCTTAGTCAGAGAGAAAGAATACTTTCCTGAATGCCTCACGCACACTTTTGCCTGGAGCAGCAATGTTTCTTCCTCCCCGTTTATCTATGTTCCTCCTATCGAGAGTCTCACACTGCCAAAAGCGGAAGGGTTCTCTTGTTGTGTTCATTAGCAAGAGATGTGCCGTTCACTTGCTTCTGTACTCTTTGAGCTTTTTATTGATATCAATAATTTGTAGCTCATGTGACGTCAGAGTTCTTTTTGTGATCCGGCTTTCTGTATCATGGTTGACTTCTAATAAATGATTTTTCTTTTACCAGAAACAAATGTCCTTTTTTCATTATCCAAATTTCGCTTCTGTATAATAGATATGGTAGGGATAGAATTTTTGCTACAATTCCCTTCGGCACCTGGCAAGCATTTAAGAGACGGCTTTCATACCCTTACAATTTTTTTCCTTCATGGATAGCAGTGTGTGTCGACACAACGCTTCAGTCCGAATTCAGTCGCTGCCTGGAGGAGAATTCTAGCGGCCGGCTGCTCTGATCGGTAGTTTTCCGTGGTTTCTCCGATCAACTTCTGGCGAATGCCGGAGCAGTACCCTACCAAACGGACCACGGACCGCGCGCGATGTCCTTCCTCTTCCTTGTCCTATCCTCTCCCCTTACACACACACACACACACACACCATTTACACTAACATGCACTACACTACCACATATTCCGGGAGACCGGTCGGGAGGTTAGAGCTTGTCCCGGCTGGGGCGGTGCCCCGCTGGAGGAGAGTCCAGGTTAAGGGAAACCCCACTAGCCGACGGTAGGTCGGCGCCGGATCTCGGCATCCAGCGGGGGAAGATCGCCGCCATCTCCCGTGAAAAATCATGCACTACACTAACGGGACTAATGACCAGAGCAGTTGACGCGCCAGGTCGGCTCGTCCCCTTATACAACTCGATCTATTATTCGTGCCCCGCCCCCGGAAGCGGTGCGTGTTTCTTGGCGGCGGCGCGGTCCGGACAAGCGCAGTTGAGTTGAGCCCCTGCCTGCGCGGCGGCGCCACTCCGGGCGAATCCTTGGGGGGGGGGGGGAATTTTTCCGGGGGGGGTTGGGGGGGCGGGCCCTACTTGCACCGCTTTGGGGGCCTCTCCCAGCCGCGCTCGCCGACTCTGCTTTCGCCGCCACCGCCTCTTTCTCTGGCCCCCACCCTCGCAGCCCCCGCCACCAGCGATTGTGCCCCCTCGCCACCTTCACCTCTTCTGCCATCTCTACCTTCCCCGCTACTTCTCTCTCTTCCGCCATCTCTACGTATACCGCCATCACTACGTACTACGATCCGCCATCACACTCTGCCCACTACGTTCGCCATCTCTACGTATACCGCCATCTCTACGCGTACCGCCATCTCTACGTATACCGCCATCTCTACGTATACCGCCATCTCTGCGTATACCGCCATCTCTATTTATACCGCCATGTCCACCTATATCGCCACCTCTACCTGTACCGCCATCTCTACTATACCGCACCTACTATACCCCTCCCTCGCCCCTCCTCCTCTCTCGCCATCTCTGCAATCTCGACCACCTCCACCTCTCCCATCACCTCCGTTATTCCTGTCTTCCCTCTCCCCTCTTCTCTCTTCCTCTCCTATCGCCTCTACCGCCTGTCGCCGCCACTTTTGCAGTTTCTTTCACCATCTCCCCTGTTTCCTTGGTCGACAACTCCCTTGTTCAGGAGGATGCTGGAACACATATTATAATTGATTAGCTGTAGGTACTTTGATATGAAAGGGGATAGGTGCAATACGAGGACTGGAGAAAGAGATTAGTCTGTTTCTATGCAGGTAATACTATGAATAATAGATGGATCACTAAATAATGGTAAGGTGGTATTCACAGGAGACCGTGATACAATATCAGCTTTTAAATTTGAAGAAAAATCATTTTTTTAAATGTTGATTTCTTTCTCTTTACAACTATAAATTATCTAGAAACTAGATAAAAATAATAACCAGAAATAATGTTTCTTGATGTAAAAATACATTATACAATATAATGATGGAATTGTTATTTAATGATCACAAAGAGGAGAAGAAAAAAATGAAAATAAATGTCAGATGACAACCGTAACAAAATGTAATACCAATAGCATGTACAAAATCTATTTACCGGGTCCTCGCAATGTTGCAAGAAATTCCATTGTATTTCTTCAAATTTGAAGATTGCACTGATTCTCAGAAGCTCCTCCACACGCCATCAAATAAAAAATAAAAATGGTTCCAATGAAAGTGAAATAATAAAAGGTCTGGAATCCCTCATGAAATCCGAAAGCGGTTGTGGCGCTGGTGCCCCAGCGTTCGCTGTCTCGTAGGCGCAGCTGCCCTCCGCCGTCCGCTTCCGGGCCCCTCCGCGCGACCGCGCTGTCCCGGAAGGCCGTAAACTCCGGCAGGGAAACGGATTCCCAGTTTTATTTCTCCAAGTCCCCCGGCCCGGGCCTCTCTCTCGTCCTCGCCCTCTCGTAGGTTCTCGCCCTGTTTAGCGCCTTGCCACGCGCCACACTGGCGGGCGAGAGTGTGAGCGAGCTGGCGAGAGTGTGGTTTGGAGGGAGAGCGAGGAACTGCCCGCCCACTCGCCCGCCCGATCTTCTACTTTCTCACTCATTCGCCGGCCTGTACTCCCACTTGTTTACTCGCCCATCCGTTTTCCCGTTGGCCCCGTTTCTACCATCAGCCCACCCTCTCCCCCTCTCTGTCCCCTCCCCCCCTTCTCTCACTTACCTCCCCCCACATATATATTTTCCTATTCGGGAGTGTCCTACTGAATATGTGGTAGTGTAGTACTTGTTAGTGTAAGGAGTGAGGAGAGAACAAGAAAAAGGAAGGAAAGATCGCGCGCTGTCCGTGTCCCGTTTGTTAGGGAACTGCTCCGGCATTCGCCTGGTGTTGATCGAAGAAACACGGAAAACTACCGATCTTAGCAGCCGGCCGCTAGAATTCTCCTCCAGACAGCGACTGAATTCGACCTAGCTGAAAAGCTAGTGTCGAAAATCCTGCCGCTGTGGGCAGTGGGAACCTAGGACCTCCCGGTCAGAGGCGCTGCAGTGACATCAGTTGTTGCACTGAGCTACCGCTCCCGGTCGGGCGGTGGAACGGGTGACGGGACAAGTGGGTGGGCGAGAGATCGACGTCCTCTTACGTGAGGGGGGGGCGCTCGTTTTACACGTGCGGCGAGCGGCGGTCGTCCGCTGGAACGACGTGCAGGCGCGCTCGGCTGATCGGATCTCGCGGCCGCCGGTGACGCGTGCTGGCGCTTGGCAGTCTCGTGCCTCTGACAGGCGGACGCGCTCGTGAGGGCGATGTGGTAGCGATCGGGCATGAATGAGGCGTTCCCCAAGGTATGTTATACTCACTGGAATAAAAATGTAGGAAATGATTCAACTAGTGAACTGCAACCGTAAAATCGCTGCTGAACCCAAAATAGTGTTCCAAAATGTAACATTCCCACTGCTCAAGCACATCAAATACAACACTCTCGCATAACTTTACAATAAATTAAATATTTTTAACATAAACAGTCTTCACGAATATTACAGTAACTTGGTTGAGCTAATGAATAGAAAACTGATCGAGAATAACAAAAAAATTGCTGTCCCAACGCAAGAATTTCATGGCGAGAGACCTCTTTCTTGGAGTTTTGCTGTCGTATGACGTCAGTTGTGTCGTAAGAAGTGACACATTGAGTATGAGAATTCAGAAAGTAAGGGCAGTATGAGAATAGGCGTAATTACGCAATAAGATATTTTCATGTTGACTCAAAATCGAACTGGTTCCTTGGTTTCTAGATTTTTCTAGTTCCTGGGGATCTAACGAAACGATAGACAACTTCAATATAGCGGGAGCCTCTTAAAATTTCGGCGCGAATGATAAATCGGGAATACACATTGCGCGGGAAACTGGGATATCACGTAACTTTAAATGAATGGGTTTTGTAAAACTCTGTTTTGAAATAAAAAATAAAAAAATAATTCTTAAAATGGTCAATAAACATAATATGCATGTTTTTTTCAATAGTGTACTTATATGCAGACAACATGTTCTAAATGTTTTAATGACTATTGATTATGCATATTTTACAAAGTTTTACATTCACATTAACAATTCAATATTTTAACAATTGATTTTAAAATTTTGATTTTCACGAAGGGGAGATATTAGATATCTTTAACAAATCTGCTTGAGGGAGATTCCTTAAACAAGTGCACTACTTCGTTCTTACACTTTGGTTCCGTTAATATATATTGTTCAGATTTATATGAGATGTTTTACCACCTCTATATTCGAGGGAGCATAATTTATCTCCATTTCGCTACATAGCGAAAATGGAAAAAAAATATTCCCGATAATACGTCAGTTTTCCTGGATAGTGGACATTTTTAAAGCTATAAAATGTAAACTTTCAATATTTTGCTACGAGTGTTTATTTAGTAAATATAAAATGAAAATATGTTTACACTTCACGTATATATTAAACTGGACTTTTGTATAATATTAAATATGAAGTTTTAGAATATGAATTTAATGTTGCATGTAAATGAGTCCGTCGCACATCTTATGCATTCCGCAGAATTTTGTATTATCTCCGGAATTTGAGCAATTTGTCTAAGCTATTGTTTGTTGATTTTTCGTTTTAGAACGTGAGTACCTGCACCTGCCAATTGAATTGATAAACATGAATGCGCGCACAATCGTGGTGAGTTAATTTATTTGCACTACATCCATGTGGTTTCGTCAATGTTATTTTATGTCCAAAATGTGTTGCTGTCCGTTTATGGTGGTGGTTTTAATGTAAACTACGATGAGTAAGTATATGTTCGTGATAAATTGATGTGCGCTTATAAATGGCTTAAGTTTGAATGCAATTTTGGTCATAGTAATTTATGTTGATAAATATTCATCAAAACTTGTGTATATTTGTTAAAAAATAAGATGATAATTTGTATGAATTTTGTAAACACTTCATCATTAATAATTAATCAAAGTTATAACAATAAAACAATGCGAAGTCGGAGAAATACGTTGATATTGAAAGTACATGAAGCTAGAGTAATGTTTTGTTTTGAAGTGTCTGATAACCAGAATTTTTTTGGAACCCGTGCAGGCAACCTGCAGAAAGTCGCCCAGGGAAATATTTGTTGTAATGGTAGAGACGGAATCAATAAAAATAAGACCTTCAATACGTCAGAAAAAGACGCTTCATTGTTCTGTTGTTGCAAAAAATTATGTTAATCGAATTAATAATTGGATTCTTTGTAGCACTACATATTACTTGTTGTTAGACTTGGTACTAACATATATCATCAAGATTTACAGAAGATAGCTTATAGGTTATATATTATATTTACAGATTATAGGTTATATATTACGGGCTATATAACTTTGGAAGAAGTAAAGCTACATTGATTGCATGAATAAAAATTTGTGAGAGCCCTGGCCGAAAGGTGTTCGTTGCTCATATCACTGAGTTGGCTGACACGCACGCGTACTATGTAGCTGGGCTGCAGAAGCAGAGCTGCATTTTCCCTGTTGCGCATATTTATGAAGCGGTCGCCCAGAGGGCAGCAGCGCTGCTTGTTGCCTGCAACACTTGTCGCCCTACGTTCTCACTTCGCGGTTCGCGCGCTCTGTACTTTCAAAAATTTCTCTCTCACTACTCTTCTTTGCGGATAGTAAACCGGGATTATGATTTTTTTTAATAACGTTTATATAAATAATTAAAAATTCGCTAATAAAGAGTTCACATCATTCGCTAAATATCCGGGTTATTTGATTGTCAATTACGCGTCCGATTGGATTCATTAACTTTGTATTTATAACATTTAATAACATGATTAAATTAGTTTTATTATAACAGTAGGAATGAACTGAATAAAAAAAACATCAATTTTTTTCATTAAATATTATTATTTTTCCAAATGTAAAGGATATATAAACTTTATTTGTTTAAAAATATGAAAGTTAATGTGCAATATAAACTGTACTTCGGTAAGCTAGGTATTATTTTCTGCAAATCCAATAACTCAAAAGTTATGAACTAGTCAGTCTTTAGGCACACAAGATAAATTTATCCTTTGCTGAACACGAAATCTATGTCCCCCGTAACGCTAACCGTGTATTTAAAAACACACAAAATGTTTTAAGTTATATAATGGCTAGAATATCTTTCACTAAAAATATCAAAGAGAAACAACAATCTCGTATCATTTTCAATTGGCAATTGTTAAACTTTACACAAATCGCACCGCACATTCCCAGGCAGACGAGTCAACTTCCGCGGAAATCAGTGCGATGGCCGTGAAACCCTCCACGCATAACGTATTCACACGATCGCATTTTTCATACGCACTAGTCCCATTTACGAAATTGCGAAGCAAATACGTTCCCATGTTACCGGGCAGGTCTAAATTGCCAGAAATACGACGGAAAATCTTGAATGGGCCGCGCCGTTCCCGAATTAACCCCTGGATGCCCGGCAACCCGGCAGGCGGGTCCGCGGAAGAGAGCTTTTATTATATTCTTCTTTTTCGCCGCTGCTCCACCCATTTAGAGCTTTATGGGTGCACACAGGTGCTACGGTGAGGGGGGGATGGGGGAGGAGGGTGACGCCGAGGTGCGGCCGCGTTACGCTTCGCTGCCGCTCTACGCCCCCCCTCCCCCCTCTTCACCCCCCCTCTGCCGTTCCGGCCGCCCACCGCGCCACCGCCGCCCTTGCCCTCACCGCCGTGCGGGGCCTCGCCCATTCCTCGTAATGGATCAAGCACACTTTCAAGATTACGATAAATAATGCAAGCGTTAATGCAAAGGCTTAGTGGACACGGCGCCCGGTGGAGATTATACGACATTAGTGCGCTCTGGCGGGCTCTTTGCGAGGCTGCGTTGTGCGGGAGCGCGCCCTTGACGGCGGCGGTGCTGCTACCTGCGCCCCGCCCCCTCCCCCCCCCGCCACGACCACGCCCCACGGCTGCCCGTGACCGCGGCCGCCCTGGCTTTTATCTTCATTTTCTACCTCTACACGCATCTGCTCTTTATTAACACACTGATTCGTAATCTTTATATCACACCTCTTTTATTTTTTTGCGTGCTTCTTTTTTTCCTACTGCATTTTACTCTTCTGTCTTTATTATGTTTCATGTGTGTGAAATTTTATTAATACGTTGTTTTGCAAATTTCGCATCACTCTCCTGAACTATTTTGTTCTTAATATATGGTACTGCTATATTATCCTATGTCCTCGTGAATCCACTCTGTAATAACACGGTGATAATCAATCATCACCGTACTACATTAATTTTTTACCTCAGTTGTTGGTTTTTGAAACTTTTTCTGCGTGATTTTTGTTTCTTTTGTTCATTCCATATGTAAATATGCTTCATTTTTTCACTTGTTTGTTTTCTACCTCTTCCGGTAATTTAAAAGTTTAAGAACGTTTGCTTTTTTATATTTTACGCATATGATTTCATATTATCTTGCTGCATTTCGTTCTAATTCTTCTTCTTTTTAAAATTTTTTTTCTTTTGGATCCTATTTTGACAGTTTTTATTTCAATCCCTGTCTTCAATTCCTGTCTCTTATTCTCTCCTCCTCTTCGTTTTCTCCTCTGTCGCACATACTCACACCCGTGCGATCAACGTATTGACGCATACATACACACACACAAAGAAACATGCGCTTTCAAACACCCTTACACACATACTCACTCACACACAAACTCATCGTCGCATTTTTTTGATTTAGAACTAACTTTCCCTACAGAACTTTAGAATTGCCGCCGCTTGCCACTAGCAGCACTTTCGAATGCCATTCTCTCACTTTGCTCTCGTTCATCCTTCTTCCCCTCCATTTCTTGCTTTTCCATAACCGCCATCGCCTCCAATTTCCATCTTCATTCCCCTCTCCAAGCACAGGCGAGCGCCGCCGAGTTTTGTTGATCCAAGGCATCGAAAGGCGCGTCGTCCCCACAGTTATGGATTATCGACTTCGCCACCGCGGTGGTGTAAACCGCCTACACCCCACCCTCGGCCCCAAGCTCCGCCCTCCACCTCCGGCACTGTTCCCTCCCCCGCTCCCGCCCCCTCCCCTTCCGTCCCGTGCCCGCTTGCCCGCTGCCCGCTTGCCCGCTTGCCCGCTGCCCGCCCGCCCGCCCGCCCGCCCGCCCGCCCGCCCGCCCGCCCGCCCGCCCGCCCGCCCGCCCGCCCGCCCGCCCGCCCGCCCGCATATGGACCCCGAAGTGTGCGCCGGGAGCGGCAGCTCAGTGTATCAGCTGATGTCACTGCAGCGCCTTTGACCGGGAGGTCCTAGGTTACACTCCCCACGGCGGCAGGATTTTCGACACTAGCTTTTCAGCTAGGTCGAATTCAGTCGCTGTCGGGAGGAGAATTCTAGCGGACGGCTGCTCTGATCGGTAGTTTTGCATGGTTTCAACACCAGGCGAATGCCAGAGAAGTACCCTAACATACCTGCCACGGACAGCGCGCGATCTTTCCTTCCTTTTTCTTGTTCTACCCTCACCCGTTACACTAACAAGCACTGCACTACCACATATTCCGGGAGACCTGTCGACAGCTTAGAACTTATCCCGGCTGGCTGCCCCGCTGGTGAGAGATACCTGGTTGGGGAAACCCCGATAGTCGACGGTAGGTCGGCCCCGGATCTCGTCATACAGTGGAGGAAGATCACCGTCACTTCCAGATGAAACGCATGCACTACACTTACGGGAACTTAGTAGTTCACGCGCCCGGAATAACTAACAATGAATATATATATATATATATATATATATATATATATATATATATATATATATAATGACTATAAAAAACGAACTGAGCCCTCCGCGTCCGTCCCCATCCCCTGCCTCGCTCTTCCCGGTCCCCTCCCCCTTCCGTCTTCACCGTCCCCGTCCTCACCCCATTTGCCGTGGCCACCTCCGCCACCGCTCGCACCCCGCTCTCCCATTGCGTTGCCGGCGGGCCTGCTCGCTTCTCGGGGAACGAGGCCACTTCGCATTTCGCCAACAGAGCGGGCGCTGCGTGGGAGTCTGGCGTTCCTGGGCACAAGCCTGCGGTGCACTCAAACACCCTGAACATGCCGCGTTCACGGATGAATCTATACCTGTGCGCAGTTATTTACCGTTGAATAATACCTGCTCCAAGTATTTTAGACAATCAGTTATGTGATTTCTGATTTCAAAATGAATACGTAATGAATTTCTAAATATTGATTAATTGATCGATTTTTTTCGTGTTTCCGGGCGCGTCAACTGCTTCGGTCATTAGTCCCGTTAGCGTACTGCATGTTTTTTCTCCAGAGATGGCGGTGATCTTCCCCCGCCGGAAGGCGAGATCCGGCGTCGACCTACCGTCGGCTAGAAGGGTTTCCCCCTAACCAGGACTCTCCCAGTAGCGTGGCACCGCCCCAGCCGGGACAGGCTCTAAGCTTCCGACCGGTCTCCCGGAATATGTAGCAGTGTAGTGCATGTTAGTGTAAGTGTGTGTGTGTATGTATGTGTGTGTGTATGTGTGTGTGTATGTGTGTGTGTGTGTGTGTGTGTGTGTGTGAGGGGAGAGGATAGGACAAGGAAGAGGAAGGACAGATCGCGCGCGGTCCATGGCCCGTTTGTTAGGGCACTGCTCCGGCATTCGCCTGCTGTTGATCGTAGAAACCACGGTAAACTACCGATCAGAGCAGCCGACCGCTAGAATTCTCCTCCAGACAGCAACTGAATTCGACCTAGCTGGAAAGCTAGTGTCGAAGATCCTGCCGCCGCCGGGACTCGAACCTAGGACCTCCCGGTCAGAGGCGCTGCAGTGACATCAGTTGATGCACTGCAGGTACCACTCCTGGTAAATTCTAAATATTTTTATACAGTATTACACAGTATTATACAATCAATATTTAAATGTCAATCTATAAATAGCAAGAAAAAGTAGTTAATTTGCGTTTCTCTGGTGCTGTTTTCTTCTCTTCTATCCCAATGGTGAAACACAATGGTAGTAAGTACAGATCTCATATTTGTTTGTTCCAGACTTTTGTTTGATACTTGAAAAAATTGCAGTGGGTGAAGGGAAAGATAGTAGACTGCAGAGGACTTAGTAGATAGTAGAGAGCACTCTAGGTTATATCATAATACTATGTACTATCAGATTTCTCGATTGTTAGTTCAACAAGTTCACCGGTAATTTGGCAGGAAGCAGAGGACTAAAAACACGTTCTCAAGTTTTCAGACGTTTATTATTCCATCCTTAGTTGTGGGAAGTAAAATATCCCAAGAATAATTACAAGAACATCAATATCAGCAACAACACAACCATGTTGTTTGTACTTCACAGGCAAGACATTTGCTTTATGTATACGTCAAAGACACTGGCAAACTTAATAATTTGTTATTTTAATGCCCTGCAATAGTTGCAATCCTGTTTAATTACGAATTTTGCTATAATTTTCCTACTTCATCTCAGTTCTCTTTTCCTTTTAAGTGTATACAATTTATCCACAACCGCTGGAGATTGAACGACGTGGGAAGTAATGAACATGTCTTGCAAAAACATCTTTCTTTTTTCTAAGAAAAAAATTAGTTAAAAATTCGTTTGAAGCTCATGAGCCAAGAAATGGAAAAATGTTTTTCTTAGAACACTATTCAGTCTTAATAACCCCTTTAATATAGCCTTAATAACTTAATAACCCGTTAATAGCGTCTTTAGAGTTTACGTTCAGGGCCAAGAAGCCAGGATTTTTTCTTCTTAATTTGAGAATAATTTTTTAATCTTTTTTAATATTTTTATTACATATATTGAGATAATATTCATGATTGCTGTAACTCAAACATTACATTATCACTACTCGATCCCATGTTTTTCCAAAAGAAACGCTTGTAACAGAAACTGAGATTTTTCAAACGGAATGTTCCAATACTCTCGAGAATTAAGGGTCTCACTGCTTTTCCTTTTTTACTGTTCTGTTCATCTGCCTGCACACTCTCGGAGGCATAAACCAGAAGAAGATCCAGCTTTTATCCCTCGCTCTCGTGGGCGCCGAGAAACGAGAACGAAAGAAAGCGCATGGTTAGAAACACGACAGAAATTGAATTTGGAAGGCGTGGGGCCATTTCGACTGAAAGCGATTCGGGAGAGCAGTGACCTCGCGAGGATGGTGGTTGGCCCATTGTTTGTGGGCGCCCGTTAGATTTCGATCCTTCGTTCCGCTCCGCCCTCGCTCCGCCCTCGCTCCGCCCTCGCTCCGCCCTCGCTCCGCCCTCGCTCCGCCCTCGCTCCGCCCTCGCTCCGCCTCGCTCCGCCCTCGCTCCGCCCCCGCTCCGCCCTCGCTCCGCCCTCGCTCCGCCCTCGCTCCGCCCTCGCTCCGCCCTCGCTCCGCCCTCGCTCCGCCCTCGCTCCGCCCTCGCTCCGCCCTCGCTCCGCCCTCGCTCCGCCCTCGCTCCGCCCTCGCTCCGCCCTCGCTCCGCCCTCGCTCCGCCCTCGCTCCGCCCTCGCTCCGCCCTCGCTCCGCCCTCGCTCCGCCCTCGCTCCGCCTCGCTCCGCCCTCGCTCCGCCCTCGCTCCGCCCTCGCTCCGCCCTCGCTCCGCCCTCGCTCCGCCCTCGCTCCGCCCTCGCTCCGCCCTCGCTCCGCCCTCGCTCCGCCCTCGCTCCGCCCTCGCTCCGCCCTCGCTCCGCCCTCGCTCCGCCCTCGCTCCGCCCTCGCTCCGCCCTCGCTCCGCCCTCGCTCCGCCCTCGCTCCGCCCTCGCTCCGCCCTCGCTCCGCCCTCGCTCCGCCCTCGCTCCGCCCTCCGCTCCGCCTCGCTCCGCCCGCTCCGCCCTCGCTCCGCCCTCGCTCCGCCCTCGCTCCGCCCTCGCTCCGCCCTCGCTCCGCCCTCGCCCCGCCCTCGCTCCGCCCTCGCTCCCCCTCGGCTCCGCCCTCGCCCGCCCTCGCTCCGCCCTCGCTCCGCCCTCGCTCCGCCCTCGCTCCGCCCTCGCTCCTACTCGATCCGTTCCGTTTTGCGGACCCGTTTCAAGCCACGTACACGGCATTCATTCCTTCTACTAATCCTTCCCCTCTCCGCCTGACTCTACCTCATTCCACTCTCGCCGCATCCTCCCACTTGTCGATAGATTGGTTAATTAATTACTAGTGATTCCAGGCACGTCAATGGCTAAGGTCATTAGTCCTATAAATGCACGTTTTTGCTCGTGAGGTGGTTATCTATCCCTGGCGGATGGCGAGATTCGGCACCGATCTACCGTCGATTAGCGGGGTTTTCCCCAACCAGCTATCTCTCACCAGCGGGGCACACCGCCCCAGCCGGGACAAGCTCTAAGCTCACGCAGGCACTACTCTTACGCGACTAATGACTATAATAGTTGACGCGCTCGGGATCACTAACAACCAATCATTCCATTCTCATCCTCCCGTTCACTAACTTCTCGCTATCCAGCGGGAGAAGATCACCTCCATCTCCCGAGAAAAAACACGCACTACACTAACGGGACTAATGACCAAAGCAGTTGACGCGCCCGGAAACACGAAAAAATCAATCAATCGAAAACAATACAGTGGTCTACATGGTTCCCCGCCTCTTTCATCTCCGCTGTACCCACCCTATCCACGCCCGCCGTCTCCAGGGCGTTTGCGTCGCCGCGTCGCAATCGTCGCGCGTTCTGCAACCGTTCTGGCTTGCGCGCGCGCGCTTCTGGCGAAAGATACGCGCTCGTTTCGCGGAACGGCCGCGCGGGGCGCCCGTGGAGATCGAGCGCTGGGGAGGGTGGGGGTGGTACGGGCGGACGGATATGATAGGTAAGAACATCGTGTGGAACTCGAGTTCACACCTACAGACCCAGACGTTCTGGGTGTCTGGTTTCGCACGTAATCTTCCGCTTTGATTTGTACCTGGGGTGTCCAACTTCTAAGAGCTTACGGGCCACAATTAAAAATGTTTACTACGTTTGAGGGCCATATTTTCATAACTCGGACCGGTAGCGGTAGCTCAGTGCATCAACTGATGTCACTGCAGCGCCTCTGACCGGGAGGTCCTAGGTTCGAGTCCTGACGGCGGCAGGATTTTCGACACTAGCTTTTCAACTAGATCGAATTTAGTCGCAGTCTGGAGGAGAATTCTAGCGGCCGGCTGTTCTGATCGGTAGTTTTCCGTGGTTTCTCCGATCAACACCGGGCGAATGCCGGAGCAGTACCCTATCAAACGGGCCACGGACCGCGTGCGGCCTGTCCTTCTTCTTCCTTGTCCTATCCTCTCCCCTTACACACTTCATCTAACATGCACTACACTACCACATATTCCGGGAGACTGGTCGGGAGCTTAGAGCTTGTCCCGGCTGGGGCGGTGCCCCGCTGGTGGGAGAGTCCTGGTTAGGGGGAAACTCCTCTAGCCGACGGTAGGTCGGCGCCAGATCTCGCCATTCGGCGGAGGATGATCACCGCCATCTCCCGAGAAAAAACATGCACTACATTAACGGGACTAATGACCAAAGCAGTTGACATGCCCGGAAGCACGAAAAAATCAATCAAATCAAGCACAATAATGTTTTAAAATACTGTAAACGTCTGTCAGTGGAACGCCTGGAGATACTCAGGAGGGCCGAGGCACACTCAGTATTCCCTTTGACAAGTTCTTCG
Source organism: Teleogryllus oceanicus (assembly GCA_964035755.1). Classification (NCBI taxonomy): domain Eukaryota; kingdom Metazoa; phylum Arthropoda; class Insecta; order Orthoptera; family Gryllidae; genus Teleogryllus; species Teleogryllus oceanicus. The sequence goes on along the minus strand of CAXIVR010000012.1, from coordinate 26,216,725 downwards.
ATCAATTCCTAGAATATCAATAGGGAACTGACGTTTCGTAGAAAATATCTTTAATGACTTTCGAGAACATACTAATTTGTTTTAATTATATACGTAATGAATTCCTAGAGAAATTTTTTGAATTACAAATTCTCAGAAACGCTCATTAAAATATTCGGATTATTTCTTTTATTATCTACCTGAGGAATTTTTAGTAACAGTGTCTCACTTACTTTTCCCATTATTTTAGCTGCGATTGTAGTATTCCCAGAATTTATCGAATTATTACAAAGTTGTACATAATTTAGGATTATTTTGAGATTACTTTGTGAGAGATACGCAAGATAATTTAAATATTTGTAAATGTGTCTCATACCTCCGTATTATCAATGAGTGTTCTTATAGTGTTGAAATAAAATTGGTTGGCAGAATTATGACACATGGAGAAATATCAACAATGAAATTTCTTGTTAGTAACTGTTGTAAGTGATATTCAAATGTGTGTAATGTTCAAACTACGATTTATCGAGTCGTATTGAGTGACTTAGTGTATAGATAAAACGTATTGATAAATTGCAGGTGAATAATGAGACGTATCTAGTGGTAATTCTGAGCGACATGCAACTTCTGGCAATTATCAGAGATACTCGTAATTTATGTTCGGCCGCACTTTTGAAATCCTTAGTGAAAATCTGATGTCCGGGATTATAGCTGTGTAATTTGCAAAATACCATCAAAATTAAAAGAACCCGTATAGATAAGTACAATGTAGTTATAACTAACTGTATCTAAGTCTATGATTGACAGATGTTCACTATTTTTTAAATAAAAATATGGATCATGAAACATTTTTATGGCAGATTTATTCTGTGGTTTATGTTGGTTTCAATATCTGTCTCAGTTTACCTTCCATGATACGCAGATAATCTTGTGTGGAAATTTCGTGCCATAGATATCGAATGTGTATTCGTATCGCGACTAGCGAAATAGCGACCGCCTGATTCGAGCGGAGAAAATTCGGTTCGCAAAACCACGGAATCTCATCAACATCGAAATAATTATGTTAGAGCGATTCTCCGCTCCCTCGCCATTAAAATTGTCAGATTGCTATCTCGCCGTCTGGCATTCGCATCGCAATGGTAATCATGCTCCATCTGTGACAGAGGGTGGTGGTTTTCACACGTCGTACTCTAATTCCTCGCGTGTTTTCACGCTCAAATTGAAATGTTGAGAGACAACGCAGCTGGCTCACACGATAAGCAGCGCGTGTTGTTATAAGTCTGGAAAGACAATAACGTTAGGCAATTCAGTATTCGTTGAGAAATATTGTTGGGTTGATTGAACAAATATTTTTGAAGCTTCACACCATCAGAATTGGGATGACAGAGAACTAACCGTATGGATGATCACCATACCTTCTTCAGATAAGGAATTTGTATATTGACTTGCAGGTTAAAATAAAACGACGGCCTTGTATTCACCATAAGGATCTGGCATTTAAGATGTAGAATGTTATTTAATGGCATGAAGCTTGAATTATGTAGAGGAATTTTTCTTAAATACAGCACCTGGTTGAAGCACTTTGCACTTTTGCCCCCATGTTTTCTGTCCAAATTGTATTATTGACTTTCTGTAGGCACTGGTTAAATATTTTGTAAGATTTTACTTTAAAACTTGTGAAAATCGTTAAGTTTTGTAAAATATTTATTTTTGATTTTTCTGAGATCGTGGATTGATCTCAATTCACTGATTAGCACTTTACTATAGGGGCATTCATTTAATTTAATATAGAATATTAATAATCAGAATTACATTACTCACAATTTAATATTTTCCAAGTTCAAGTATTACTAACATATAAGATGAAAATGCATAAATATGTGTACTATAAACAAGTAAACATAAAACTGATTTATTAAAGTCACCTGGAATAAATTCAACAGTTTTCTATTTTACATCTCTTCTAAATGCTCTTCGACCGCATTGACAATTTTTTGTACGTTCCAATGTTCTCCAAAAAAAGCATATGTCCGATGTTATCCATTCAAAAACTTCAAATATCGTGAGCACAAAGTCACCCTAAAGATTTCAGTTCTTCTATCTCGTTATTTAATGATAACATAAAAACAAAATATTTTAGGTCTTGACACTTAGTATCAAACACAGCATTCTGTATACCCATTTTTTCATGTGGGGGGGTATGCTTCCGCGGCCAGAATCAGTAGCTACTTGGCTATTCGAGAGACGCCGCTTCCTAGGCACAGGAGCCAATCTGCGCTTATTCTGCGACCTTCCTCAGGCATTTCGCCCTGAAGAAGGTCGCAGAATGGCTGCCAAAACGTTGACACCTGTGCCTAGGACGCGCCGTCTACCTGACAGTCAAGTAGCCACTCTTTTGTAATTTTTTTTACCATGTTTTTCGTCGGTTCCCTTATTAAACAGCCCGTGTTTCTTCCTGCAGTGAAAAGTGGTACCACTTTCCCCCGTTGGAGCCAGCGTCGCCCAGCCCCCAGGCGGAACCTAAAGAAAAGCGAAGCCGCCGCGGCAGCTTCCTCGTGGGAGAGCTCCGACTTGTTGCTTTGTGAGGCTTAATGAGGCTTTCCCCGCGTCCGTAATCTGCGATCAAATACGCGACCGTTGAGCAAGCAGTGTCGGCAGCGGCGGAGGTGGTGTGTGGAGGAGGCCGAGGGGCGGAGACGATGGAGTCGAGAGTTTGAGGCGCGTCCATCGTAATGGACGAGGAGGCGTGGTATGGTGGAGGAAGTCGTCTGGCAGCCGTGAAGCCCGTAATTAACGGCTGCGATGGCAGAGAGGTATTGCGGAGGCCGGGGCGATGGGGATGGGCGACGGAGATGGAATAGGAGACGGAATCCGTGACGGAATCCGTGACGGAATCCGTGACGGAATCGGAGACGGAATCGGAGACGGAATCGGAGACGGAATCGGAGACGGAATCGGAGACGGAATCACGGAATCGGAGACGGAATCGGAGACGGAATCGGAGACGGAATCGGAGACGGAATCGGAGACGGAATCGGAGACGGAATCGGAGACGGAATCGGAGACGGAATCGGAGACGGAATCGGAGACGGAATCGGAGACGGAATCGGAGACGGAATCGGAGACGGAATCGAGACGGAATCGAGACGGAATCGGAGACGGAATCGGAGACGGAATAGGAGACGGAATCGGAGACGGAATCGTCGACGGAATCGTCGACGGAATCGTCGACGGAATCGTCGACGGAATCGTCGACGGAATCGTCGACGGAATCGTCGACGGAATCGTCGACGGAATCGTCGACGGAATCGTCGACGGAATCGTCGACGGAATCGTCGACGGAATCGTCGACGGAATCGTCGACGGAATCGTCGACGGAATCGTCGACGACTTGAGAGCGTCCGATCAGGGCGGCAGTCTTGGGGCGTTAACGGTAGCGAAGGCGGCGGCGGTGCGGGAGGAGCGGCATCAGTGGAGTAAGATCTTCACTCCGCTTTGTTCGCGGCGTCCGCCACGCGTCTGCACTCCCATTGCGTCTGGGAACGTCTCGGTTGCTTGCCGCGCCCCTGCTGGGGCGAGTCTGGGAATCTCCCGCGATTACCACCCACGAGGAAGATAATGGCAGGAAAAGCTCGGGCGTGGGCAGGCGTAGGCGGGGTGCGTACGCCGGACAAATCCTCCTGTCTGTCTGAACGTCCGGGGGAAAAAGAAAGTCGGCCGCGATTTCTTTCCTTCATGTGGACAACAGTTAGGCTTGGAGAGGGGGCGACTGAAATGCAGATGAATCTTTTGTATGTAGAAAACAAGGATTGTCATTTTTAATGGTGATATTTGTTTCGTCGGATTGTTCCGAAGAGTTGTCGTTAGTGTTCTTCGTTGATTCTTGTTCGCGGTGTACTTGAGTTTGAAAGAAAGAAATATTGTTTAATTTGTATCGAGAACAAGAGATATGCAGCGCCTATATTTTAACTTAAATAATGCATTATTTCGTTTCTAAGTCTGGATCAAACAATGTCCGCGCGGTCAATAATTTTAACCCATTTACCTTATGTCATTATTGTCGAGAGACAGACGTTCAGGAATAATAAGATCTTATAAATAAGGATCTTATAAATAAAGTAGCTTTGTCGGGAATTCGATATCGAAATATTGATGTTTTGATGGAATTTGGCATCATTACCCGCGTGCCACTGGAGATCCTGCGCGAGTGTTGCTCGTGCGTCACGCGGCTCAAGCGCTGACTCTCGACCGTCGGAGGTCCTGTGCGAACGGGCGTGCGGCTGGCAGCGGCGGTGACGTACCGCGACAGGCACGCACGCCGCACGCCCCTCGCACGCTCGCGCACGCTCGTGTTGCCGGGCGGCGGGTGGAAGTGTGCTCGCAAATGCCGCGCCACTGCCAGCTTTCTCAGAAATTTCTGAGCCTTCGGTTGGTGATGATGCGTTATTGACTGATGTGATGTAAGCACTTAAGGTGTTCTCTGTCTGATGTGTAATGCGAGTGTTCCGAGATCCGGTTTAGCTTACGAATAAAAGTCATATATAAGAAAATTGGTCACATGAAATTTTTCACGGAATTAAGTTCACAGTAACATTACTTTATTTTTAATATAATTATTATTACTTCAAAGTGGAAGAAGAACAGAGAATCAAGACTAATTTACTAAAAATTAAATGCATTACTGAAGAAATCTAAAAAAAATAATGTTAAGACCCACGAATAAATCATTTTGAAATTTCAAATTTATTTTTCAGAAATACAAATTTTTATTCGTATTTACGAAAACTTCAACAATAGCAGGATGGCAACCTTCTGGAGGGAATTTCATTTCTCTGGAAATATCAGGAAAAAATCAGGGAATTGATCAAAAATCGTTAGATGTCAGGAATAATATTTAAATGTTATAAAACTATATATTATTTCTAAAAATAGTACAGAATCAACTTTTGGTCTGTTTCTATTTCTTGAGTTTTTTTTCATTTGTACTTTATCACTGTGAAATCAGAGAACGCAAAATAGATTAAGCCTTGCTTGAATATTTTCTTCAGATACTGGGAAGTATTACCAATGAAAAAGTTAAAACAAATCCTGGAAAACTGGGAAAAAGCAGGGAAATGTGTTTCAGGAAATGAGTGGCCACCTTGAAGGGAATAAATTTATATCGTAATTGAATTACTTTCTTGGATCCATAAAAGAATGAAGAGTGAAGCTTTATGGCTCTTGGCTAATTTAGTTTAGCACACTGTATATACTTGAGGGACTATCGCCAATTCCTCACACACGTGTATCTGGTGCAATTGGATTGTTTGTCCTCCGTAGCTGTCGCACGCTAGACGGGCATTTCCTGAACGGCGGCCGTAAAACACGCGGCGAAGCAGGCCGGAGATTGAGGAGCGCCACGCGGCGTTAACGCACGAGGCGCCGGCTCTTCGCTCGATTGCTCCGCTCCCGACACACGGCCAACGCGAGTCCGCCGCGAACGCATGTGATAACCGCGAGGACTTTGAACCCGCCGGGGGGTCGATTTGCATACTGAATTTATGACGGGCGCGCTTCACACCGATCACCCGCCGCTCCGACTCCGCCCACAAATCCGCCCCCGCCGAATGCTTCCACCGCCTGCGGCTCTTCTGCCCACCCGACAGCGCTCCACAGCTGTGCCTGCGTCCCCGACGCCACTTCACTCCCTTCACAAACGACTCTTTCCGCGTCGTCACCCCCCCCCCCCGGCCCTTTCCCCGCCCCAGTCCGCCCCTAACACGTCCGCCCCTAACACATCCGCCCCTAACACGTCCGCCCCTAACGCCGTCCGCCCCTAACCCGTCCGCCCCCAACATGTCCGCCCTCGACTCGCCCCCGACGCCTCCTCCCCCGGCGTCACCTTCCCGGGCGCCCCCGCCCCCAGCGTCCCCACTTCCATCCCAGGCGCGACCTCCCCCGCCTGCGTATCCGCTTCCACCCCCGCCTCTACCCCCGACCCATTTTCGTCACGGGTGTCTCCGCCCCGCCACCTCCGTCCTCAGCGCCCCCAACCCCCCGACCCTATCCCCTACCCCGACTCTAGTATATTAGCCCCACTACCACCCGCCCTCCCTATCTCCACTCTCACTATTTTTGCTCCACACTCACTATTCACAACGGTCTGCAAGCCGCCTCCCCGACTCCGGTTCCACAACCCCGAGTCCTCGCCATTGGTCTGCTCCGCCGAATCCAGTTCCATTTCCATCCTCACCGGCATATCCTTTCCCGCCGTGCTGCCAGCCACCTCCCTCACAAGTCCCGCCCACCCCGCTATCCCACCCCCCGCCCCCACCTGCCCACGAGGAAGAGTCCGAAACTGCCGTTCCCTCCGCCAGAACCCTGCATTGACGGGCGCTGCCATCCCCTTCCTGTGCAGTCCCCGTCCGTCGCCGCGGCCACCCCTCTGTGTCCGTGCGCCCGCAATTCGTCATACATTGTTACGCGCGTCGCGCTTCCCCAAATGACGGCGGGCCGTGTTAATGCAGGGAACGTAAATATTGGCGCTCTCTTCATCAAAGGCCCCGCCATGGCGGCGACGGCGCGGCTGCCGGGGCAGGGGGGAGTGCTGGAAATGGAAACGGATATCGTGACACCCGGGAGAGTGGAGACGGGAGGATGGGGGAGGTGGGGCAGGAGGTAGCTGAATCGGCTGGAGGCAGAGTACGTGCTAGGTAGGCCCGAGCTATGATCATGTGAATAATTAGCGGGAATATCTGCAATTCTGGTGAGGTGGTTCACGATGGAGACGACGTTGGGGCTGGCGTCGCGGTCGGCGTCGGGTTGGTGCCGGGGTGGGCGCCGGGGTTGGCGTCTGGGTGGCGTCGGGGCTGGCGTCGGGGCTGGCGTCGGGGCTGGCGTCGGGGCTGGCGTCGGGGCTGGCGTCGGGGCTGGCGTCGGGGCTGGCGTCGGGGCTGGCGTCGGGCTGGCGTCGGGCTTGCGTCGGACTGGCGTCGGACTGGCGTCGGACTGGCGTCGGACTGGCGTCGGACTGGCGTCGGACTGGCGCCGGACTGGCGCCGGACTGGCGCCGGACTGGCGTCGGACTGGCGTCGGACTGGCGTCGGACTGGCGCCGGGACTGGCGTCGGGACTGGCGTCGGGATGGCGTCGGGATGGCGTCGGGATGGCGTCGGGATGGGTCGGGGCTGTTATCGTGGTTGGTCGGACTGGCGCGGGCTAGAGTCGGGTATGGTGTCCGGCCTGGCGTCGAGGTTGGAGTCGCAGCTGGCGTTAGGGCTGGTGTCGGGGTTGGCGTCACGGCTGACGTGGGGTTGGGCATCGAGAACGATCACGGCAGCATTGTTCGGGGCGCTGCATTAAGGCAGACTTAGAATCCAGGGAACCTATGGTGGGAACAGTGGCGATGGCAGGGGCGGCATCGGGCGAGACGGGACGCGGGTGATAGCGGGGTGATGGCATACACAACCACAAAAATTCATTGGGTGTCCCATTGTGGGCCCACGCTCGCTGTCCCACCGCCTTGTTTGTCCCGCGGTGGTCCCGTGTCTGGCGAGGCCTGAACATCGACGGTGCGTATTCGGTGCGGTCATCGTCGATCGACACCGGTATTGTGTGTTTTGCGAGGCGGGTTTTCACAAGTGCCGTGCGTTTGTACAACATTATTCACTTCGTTCTTATGACTGTCTGTTGGTTTAATGATGAGAGTGGGATATGTTTGATGTTGGCAAACGAAGGCTCTTTGCCCTCTTGAATACTATGTTTTATTAGGTCTCTTCTCTACGCTATTGAACTACATCAGATGTCTCTAGAATTTCATCTCTTTCGATTTAAAATTATCGATGACATAAAAACATTTCCTTCCTAATAGTGCAATTGTTTTAGAGGTTCAAATATACCCATCCATATGCCCGTGTTGCTGTTCTCAAATTCCTGTAACCTGTTTCCGAAATTCTAATAAATATATGGGCGCCAGGAAATGGTTACGAGAATCAGCTCCCAAATTATATTTACTTATAACTCCGTTGCTGACTCCGTCGGCGGGTTCTTTACCGAAATAATCGTGAATACTTACGATTACTTAATTCGTCCCCCATACGGAGAAGCGTGGAATCTGAAATGCAAAATTTAAATATCCTACTGGATTGCACGTGACGGCAAATGATAATATCCATGATAATCTTGAGCGCTGTCCTAGTAAAGGATGTCTCCCCGTAGACTTCAGTAATGGGCCTCGTCTAATATTCTTTCCTGCTACCGACCAAATCCGTATCCTGTCGTTTCTTCTCATAAACCAATATATGCACTGTTTATCCATTGGCTTTCTATCCCTATTCACCTGCTTGAATTGTTACAAGTTCTAATACTCCTTATTGTTCATTACCTAAGCAAAATTTTAAGTGCTGTTAAAATATTAGCATATAAGTTCACCAAGTTATCATCGGGTTTCTATCATCCGAGACTAAGTTCGATTATCATTGTCCGCTTAATAAAATGCATAAGTCCCACTTTTGGCATTCACCGTTCACCTCGTACAAAACAATTTTTAAGTTCTATCTTTTGAATACTAACAACGATATTTCACTACGTCCAAACTCGCGTAAATTTTCTATGTTCAATTAAACTGCTATATATCTAGCACCCTGATCCGATCGCTATCGTGTCGAGAGCTCGAATGAATCTTCTTGTATCCCTCTTCAACATGTCAACTTTTTTCATCTTTTACTCTCCTGTTTCAAACAAAATTATGCGATCTACTTATCCTGCGCTTTTGAACTAATGGGCATTGTTTATATGCTGCACTCCGGTACCATGGCAACCAGCGTCTTTTTGCTAATAAGGTGTTATTTTTAATGAAATTAGCTGAATTTCATATTGGTAATAATCTGGTATGTCACAATATGTTTATTAACTAAATTGCAGTGTGTCTAATGCCTTGCGCGCAATACTTTATAGTTTCACCCGGTTTTGATGATTCTCTCGCAAGGAGCGTTACTTCTTAAGTGAGTGAAAAACAGATCCATTTTCTTGGTTGCCACCCATCGATTATCAAGACTAGGACAAGGTTGTCACGCACACTACGAACTTTAAAAACTCGATCGAATCTCGGAATTGCAGGTCACAGAGTTTAGGCCGCCTTAATCAATGTTTTCAATTAAAGAGGGATGTGATTTGGACGGGAAGAATGAAATAGCTAGAAATACTCCATACTTTTAATGTCTTTGGTAAAATGAAGGCAATATCAATTCATAAATGTGTGACTAGCAGAATATAGGAAAAAAAATATGTAAAAAATGTTTGAAATTAAAAATTATTGTTAAACTGAAAAACAATAATAAAAAAATTATCGAATTTCTGAATATTATTCTCTCGTTTAATCTTATCTTTATTTTTTACAACAACAACTGAATTGTATGTCGCGAATTCCATTGCGTACCTGAACGAAACATATATCAGGAATATCATAAAGACCCACTCTTATTAAGATCACCTGAGATTAGATGTTACGTTGCCAACAGTGACCAAGCAGTAGCTATCAAAGCGGTCCCTTACCCCGTCACCTGGACCCCACCATCACAACCCATAAAATACCTAGGACTTCATCTGGACACAAAACTAACCTGGAAAACCCACATAGATATCAAAATTAAACAAGCTAGAAATAAATTATTCCAGCTCCGGCCACTAATCAACAAACATAAATCTCTGTCATACACAAACAGTACAACACTATACAAAACAATAATCAGACCACTACTGCTTTATGCATGCCCCATATGGACAAACGCAGCCCCCACAAATGTCAATAAAATTCAAGTAATGCAAAATAAATTTTTAAGATTAATCACAAATGCCCCCTGGTTCATAAGTAATAAACAACTTCATTCAGAATTAAACATCAATACAATAATAAACCAAATAGCACACATATCACACAACGTTTACCAAAACCTAACAGACATACCAGCAGCATCCCATTACAAACTACCGAAAAATCCAACCCACACTCGAATAAAAAATAGATTCCCTTTTGAAGCATTTCTCAAAATTTTAGCCAACCACGATTCATAACACCGAGGTTCTCCCCTAGAGTATCCTCTCCATTGTATAGACTTAGTTAGCTTAGCTATTTTAACTAGATTAAGTCTGAAAAAATACATCTGTAAAGTAATGTACTGAACGATGTAAATCTTCTAAAATGAATAAATGTGTTATATATATATATATATATATATATATATATATATATATATATATAAAAAGCGGTCCTTTCTTAGAGTAATCTGTATATACCTGGTGGGCGAACCGTGAGCTGGTCGAGACATCGCGGCGCCTCGCGTCACCCTTAAGACGCTACTGACTGCACCTCGCCCCGCCCCCGTCTCCCCAGGGAGCACTCCGGAATGATTTACTCGCTTGAATAAATAGAAACGAACTAAAAGCTCGTAATTTCCCGATCCTCGAAATGAATTTCTCCCTTTTCTTTCTTTTTTCTGCTCCTCCTCCTCCGCTTTCCCCGCCCACGTCCTTCCCTCGCGCCCCCTTTCTCTTCCCGCTTTCTTTGCTGTCTGCTCCCTTTGGCGCTGAACAAACAGCAGCGCGTTTTGGCGGACGGAAATAGGTGGCCCGTTGCCTCCCTCCCTCCCTTCCACGTCGCCGCCGTAGCTGCCGTCCTCGCCTCGGCGCCCCGGTCGCCGCTGATGCACACTGGGCCCAAATAAGACAGTCGATGCGCACGGCATCGCTTGTCGCAAAATTGAGGCGTTTTGGCAGAGAACTTGTTTAAAATTTCTTGTTGTTCTTGTTAGTGTAGTTATTCTTAAAGTATTGTCAATTACATAATTATAAAAAAATTTAATTTATAAGCGTGTTGAATTAGTGTTAAGATTTTATTTTTAAAAAATTTTAAGTATTCCTTATTTGTTTTACATATTATTATTTCCATTATTATTGTCTCGTAGCGTATAACTGTGGCTAAAGCCAATTAATAAATTCCCGTACTACTTCAAAAAAAAGTATTGTTAAGTACTCTCCAAAATTATGTTTAAATTATAATTCCTGAAAATCAAGTAAATCGATCATGGTGTGATAAATTTCTGTAAGTTTGGAAGTTGGTTCATTTTTTCCCGATTCCTGACGGCATGCACTATGTGGAATAATAAGTAGCGTAATGCATTTACCAAAATTAGCGCGGAATCTGCTTGGCTGTTCGGGATAGGCGCCATCCTAGTCCAAACTTTCGGACGTCATGCTGCAACCTTTCCCAGGACGATATGCGCCGAAGGGCGAAGAAAATATTGATTCCGGGTGTGGAAGCACACGTTTTCAAAATTGGGACGGTTGATGAGAAAAATGTCTTATAAATTTCATGTTAAATGCCGTCCAAAATAAATTTCATTTTAAATTGTATAGGCCTCAACAACATCGACAGTAGATTGATAATTATTTTCAAATTTCGAAATTAATTCGTTTTCCCAATACCCGCCGACACACACTAAGTAGGAATAAACCAAAAAAACGTTTCTGGTAAAATTGGAGCAGTTTCCGACAGAAAATATTTAAAATGTTTCATAAATTTTGTGTTAGGTACGCTCCCCAATTAGTTTCGTTTCAAATTCTAGGTCTCAAGTTGAAGTAGATCGGTAGTAGAATGGCAGTTTTCCACAAACCTCCATATTATTTTCTTTGTGATTACATATTTTTCTGTGTATGTGCTAAGTATTCGAGAAAGGAAAGCAATGAAAGCACGCTATCTTATGAAAGTTTTGGAATTGAAGACTGAGGTAATGAAAGCTTAAGAAAACGAAGTGATAGTAAATGTATATTTCACTCTTAAAAAATAGAAAAGCGTTCAGATACTAATTCTGCCTCAACCAATGAAGAGCGGCATATTACGCATATCTACCACATTCATTTTTCTTATTTCCTACAAGCTCTTGTGACTTCTTTTCATTGTTACTATCAGTTTTAAATTATATAAACTAGTATTTTTTTATATCAAAAATATTTTTTTATACTGTAGCTATTATTTTTGTTCATACACGCGTAGTAGTCTGCATAACCACCTATCACGCTTTGAAATTTCACCGCTCTGTTGCTGGTAGATTTAACGGCAATTTCAAAATAAATTATGGTATTATTTATATATTAGTACCGTATTTGTCACGTCAGGAAATGGATACCTTGAGAGAGAATGAAAAGACAACAAAAAAGTCATAAAAGATGAATATCATTTCTTAGGAAAACATTTGAAGAACGTCAGCAAATCCTTTTGAAATGTTTGCTTTAAAAAAAAGGGGGAGAATCGTAGTGTGTGCGCGGTGTCATTTCGGCCCACTGTGCGGTGGCAGCGCGGGCGTCTTCGGGGCCGCCACAGAGGCTGCTTGTTCGCGGCCTCCGCCCCCGCCGCGTCGCCCGCCCCGCGAAAGCTCTCGTTTCCTCCCGCAGGCGGTACGCGGCGCGGCGGCACAATCGGCCTGGACGTTCGCCCGCCCGCCGCCTTCCTGCCCGCCCAAACGTCCGCCCAAACGTCCGCCCAAACGCCCGCCCAAACGCCCCCAACCCCCTTCGGGCCCCCCCCCGCCCGTCCGCCGAACGCACGTCCGAACGCACGTCCGAACGCACGCCCAAACGCCCGCCCAAACGCCGCCCAAACGCCCACCCGAACGGACGTCCGAACGGACGCCCGAACGGACGCCCGAACGGACGCCCGAACGGACGCCCGAACGCACGTCCGAACGCACGTCCGAACGCACGTCCGAACGCACGTCCGAACGCACGTCCGAACGCACGTCCGAACGCACGTCGAACGCACGTCCGAACGCACGTCCGAACGCACGTCCGAACGCACGTCCGAACGCACGTCCGAACGCACGTCCGAACGCACGTCCGAACGCACGTCCGAACGCACGCCCGAACGCACGCCCAAACGCCCGCCCAAACGCACGTCCGAACGCACGTCCGAACGCACGTCCGAACGCACGTCCGAACGCACGTCCGAACGCACGTCCGAACGCACGTCCGAACGCACGTCCGAACGCACGTCCGAACGCACGTCCGAACGCACGTCCGAACGCACGCCCGAACGCACGCCCGAACGCACGCCCGAACGCAGGCTTTCCCATCGGTCTACCGCCCCAGGCGTGTCTGTATGTGTGTGTGTGGGTGTGTGAGTGAGTGAGTGAGTGTGTGATTCCTTGTGTCCGCCTACTTCAACCGCCGTCTTCGTACAGTCGACGACGAAGCCATGCTCTCACCGTAGTCACCGCCGTCTCCATCCCCTCACCCCCATCCCGGTGCTTGTGCCTTTTCGGACACGCCGCCCTTGGAGACTCTCTCCTCCACACCTACCGCTGCACCAGACTTCCATCTTTCTTCCATCTTCTTTCTTATTATCTTCCTCCTTTTTTTTCTCCATCTTATATTTATGCTCCTCCTCTTTCATCTCTCCTGTAGTCTTCCCCTCATCCTCGTGCATTTCCTCCTTCCCCACCTCCTCATCCTCCTCCATCTCCTCGCCAACATCCTTGCATCTGTGCCCGTGTACGTGTGTGTATGTGTGTATGTGTGTGTCTGTGATTCCTTACGTCTGCCTACACTCTGCCGCTGCCTCCTCAGAGCCTCCGCCACTCACCCGACCACGCCTCCTCCTCCTCTTCCTCCTCCTCCTCCTTTTCCTCCTCGTCCGTGGCCGGCGGCGGCTTCCGCCCGCTGGTTTTTCGCCGCTGTGTGTTTGCTTGAGGCTTTGATGATTTGTTGTGGATATCGTGAAACTTACAGCGCCGCCTCCGGCGCTTCGGAAGCCCCGCTTCCCGTCAGAATGAGAGGCGCTGGTTCGCAGAGGAGATCGTGGCTCGGGGCGGTGCCGGAACCCTGAGATGGGTTGCGAGCAGCGGACGCCGATAGATTACAGGCTTCAATGCATAAGTGTATTCCGTGTGGTAAATTTAGATATGCAACGCGTCATATCCTTCACAGTTCAATGCAGTCTAACATTGAAAGGATGTAATGAAATACAGTAAAAGGATATATAAAAGTTACAAAGATAGGATATACGAGGTCGGTTTTGTAAGAACTGTTTTGGAAAAAAACTCATATTTTTTTAAACCAAATTTAATTTTACATGGAAAGCATTTCTTAAACTATTTTTCTACAAAGTTGTCACCATTATTCAGACATTTGACGCAGTGTTGTGGCATCAGTTGTTGCTCTAAGCCATCTTATGCAGCCTCTACTGTTATTTATAACAGTGTTTGATATCGTCTTTGGTAACGAGTTGACATTTGGAATTCGTTTACCTTCATGAAATTGAATAAATATAATTATTTTAATGAGATTAGCTGCCATTGATTTTCACGTCGCACTATGATGCGATCTATATCAATATTGGCAATTTGTTGATTTAATTCAGCAAGTAGCCATCATCGAATGATCTTACGTGTGGTAAAATGTTTTCTTAAGACCCATAAATGCTTTGAACTGGGTGAATAAAGATTTTATTTTTGTTTATCAGGCTAGGTGCCGGAGATGTGTATGGATAATTACAATATTATCTTATCGATAATTACAATATTAATATTTATTAACCTCTTTAGTTACTATTTAGGATTACGAGACTCGTTTGTGCGGTGTTATGGAATTATTTTAATTAAAACTTTGCACCTATTGCAGGATTCTGTCCTTCCCATTTACCTGTGGTATGTGTTCTTCCTCATTTACCTGTGGTTCCTCATTTGCTACAGTGGCAGGGTTTGGTCTCGAACTGTAACGAGACGGCTTAACCTTCCTCTCCCCCGTTTCCCCCGCCCACTCCCCCAACGGACGCTGTCCAGCGGCTAAGTTGAATCGAACCCGCGCGTCCACCCGAGTGGCTACGCTCGCGGAATCGAGGCCGCGTCTGTTTCCGAGCGGTCTCCGGGGCGGCGGCGGCGGCGGAGCGTCTGGCCGCAACTTCCCCAGCAGTTGCGGCGTTGAAGCGCTATTAATTACGAAGTGCGCGCTCGGCGCTCCGCCGCTGTTTGGGCAGAAACGCGTGGGACGGGGAAGGGGAAAGGGTGGGGAGGTGGAGTAGGGATGGGTGGGACAGGGAGGGAAGGGGCGAGATGGGTTGATTGATTGATTGATTGATTGATTGACAGTGATTCCGGGCGCGTCTGAGAACTACTCAGATAATTAGTCCCGTGAGTGTAATGCATGTTTTTTCATCGGAAAGTGGAGGTTATCTTCTCCCACTGGATGGCGAGATTCGGCGCCAACCTACAGTCGACTAGCGGGATTTTCCCCAACCAGGTATCGATTCTCCCCAGCTGGGACAAGTTCTAACCTCCCGACCGGTCTCCCGCCAAGTGTGGATGTGTAATGCATGTTAGTGTGTGGGTGTAAGGGGAGAGGATAGGACAAGAAAGAGAAAGGACAGATCGAGCGCGGTCTGTGATCCGTTTGTTAGGGTACTACTCCGGCATTCGCTTGGTGTTGATCGGAGAAACCACGGAAAACTACCGATCAGAGCAGCCGACCGCTAGAATTCTTCTCTAGATTGCGACTGAAAAGCTAGTGTCGAAAATCCTGCCGCCGGCTGGACTCGAAACTAGGACCTCCCTGTCAGAGGCACTGCAATGACATCAGCTGATGCACTGAGCCACCGTTCCCGGTTCGAATGGGAGAGAGACATGGAGAGGAGAGGGAGGGACTGAATTATAAGGGACAAATCGGGTATGTGTAAGAGGGACTGGACGGTTGGGGCCTGTCTGAAGGAACCGGGCGTGATGGGGTGGGGGTGAAAATGTATGGGTTCCTTAGCCATAATTAGATGAAGCGAAGCGGGGTAGGCCAGGACCGGGTGTGTCGTGGCAGTGGTGGTGGTGTTGGTGATGGTGGTGATGGTGCTACCACGTGCTCTAGTAACTAAATATTCCTCTGCCTTTCGCTAGGCGACCTCTTAAAAGCACAGATGTTTCCCTTTGGATTTGTTTGTTTTACCACGTGAGTTGTATATCCACACTACTTCAATTAATGTCGAAAGATGAAATTCATAAGTATAATATTGATTTCAGTAGGAATGAAAAAAACAAATAGTTTATTGGAATTTTGAATTACTAAATGATTGGAATTCTTATAACTCGAACGTGAATAACTCGAAATTCGATATCTCGAATTTTGTTTTCTCATAATCGTCTCGGAATGTAATATTCGATAGTTCCAGCCTCGATATGCTGAGCCACATATTCAATATGATAAGTTGTCTTGTGGGAGATACGAATATTTTCATTTGAGTTCGAGCATGTGTTTACTAATAAGAGAATAACACTTACCTGTGCTTGCACAGAACATATAGCCGGAAACGCTATCTATTGAAATGAAGGACTTTGGTGGGAGTACGTCTTCAATCAGTGAAAACTTATTTGTACCATATTTCGCGCTAATAATTTTCCTTCTCTTAACTTATTTGCATAGAAAAAACGATTTTACATTAGTTTTACATGAAAAATACATGAATTTTCAGAAGAATTGAAAAAAAAATTAAGATTTCTGAAAGAATTTCCTCTAATGAAAGGAATATTACCTATTATTGCGTTATTAGTATTCTCTCTGGAATAGTATTTATGTTCTATCTGGTACAATTTAGACGCATTAAATAATTATTTTTTAAAAAATACAATGTCGTAGTAGAAAACGCACAAAACTAAAGATCGGTTCTGATAACGTTACACACCTGACGTTTTCTTTCACGTCTTGGAAATCTGTCTTTGAGGTTGAAAGGAGTTCGACATCTCTTTCAACCTGAAACGTCTTTGCATACGAATCTTTCCGTCCGTGCAACCAACCGTGGCGGCAGATGCTTTTAAAGATTAAGGAATCTCATCATGCAAACACCAGGGAGCACTCTTTATATCGACGCCCTGTCCAATTGGATGTTTCCGAACTTCGCAAACACGGGTCGAGGGGCTTGACGCCACCTGGAGGATGACGCCTGTGGACCAATTAAATTACTCGGCGGCCGCCGAGGTTCCGCGTTTGGAAAGGGAAATGATGAGGTGAATTCAGAAGAGAGACAGACGAAGAACTGGAAATTCAGGTGAAAGGAAAGAAAACAAGTGATAATCTGATGACGCGTCACGAGAATTCATGTAAGATGAGTGATGAGGGGAAAATTAAGTGAACGGGGTGAGGAGAGATGACGAGAGAGGCCTGACAAGTGACATAAGAAAGGGTATAAGATTGGGATGGATTATAAGACATGGATAATTTCTCGGACGTACAGAAGGCAAATGTTGATAGGGACACTCGTAGGAAGAGTAACGGTTAGGAGCAATGGGAGATACAAATAGCGAAAATAATTCCAGAGCTGTACATACTTGTAATAAATTGGAAGTAAAGTAGTTGCACATAGAGCTCGTATCTCGTCGTGTCTAGCTACCACGACGCCATACTCTCTTGTGAGAGAAGACGATTGTCGATGGCAAGTGGACAGAAATTACGGGAAAGTAAATGTATGAGGGAGATCTGACGCCTGAAGGAAAAGTGGCTACGCGAAGGAAGGCGCGATAAGCAAAGATGTACGTGCGCAGAAAGTTAAAAATATGAGAAAGAGCTGGAAAAAATGTATGGTAACAACCAGTTAGTTTGGAATTGGTAAAATGAACTGGATCAAAGACAAAGAGGGTAGTAACGGTAACAATCATGTGGCATGTTTCATTTTTTTTCTTAGGTACTAAGTTTAACATTTAAAATTTAAAAGTAGGCATTATTGAATATAACGGGGCGCAAGCGCCATATCAAAACATGAGCCCGCTTTCTAGATATGATCCCAATTCTACACAAGTTGGATCACTGCAAGAAGTTGGAGAGCGTGCGAGGCGATGGTGAATATGCACTACTAGATTAAGGGGTCCGCAGCCTTTGTTGTTTGCCGAGCAAACAATTTTAGGTCCGCCTATGTTTTAAGAATAGGACCGATTTTCTTCTCGGACGTGCCAAGAACACCCGCACATTTCCACCGGACTTCCTCTGCAACTAACGACGTGGGTGTCACCAAGAAACTGGGCTACCAGTCGGGAGTCTCCAGCAGGGTCTTAATGTGATGAACCAAAGTTCCAAATCCGCCCCCGGACGGCGAGAAAACTAACTTCCCAGTACATTCCCTTTGAACTAACGACGTGGGTTTCGCCGAGAAACCAGGCAACCAGTCTCCACCAAGACTTTAATGAGTCAAACCAAAGTTCTAACTTCGCACCCGGAAGACGGGTTCACTCTTTTTCCAGTGCATTCACTTAGAACTAACGACGTGGAGAACACAAAGAAATTCAGGAACCCAATGGGCGTTTCCTATCTACCCGGGCTAGAACCCATGCCCTAACTCCTCCCAACCCCTGAGGGAGCTCAGGAGAGCGAAAGCGGATCGCGCGGTCGCCCTCGCAGCCTTAGCGGAGGAACGGAGAGCCTTAACCGCCGCGTCGCCTTGTCGCCTGACGCTGGGAGGATGTTTTATTCGCGGCGAAGAGCTGCTGCCATGATTAAGTCACGGCGTCCGGCGCTCGCGACACGCGCCGCCCTGCCTTTTGCATGAGGGCGTCGCGACGCCGGCGTCGGGGATTCGCCCCGCCTTGCCACACTGCGTCACTGAGGGTCAGGCGCCCTTGACGTCCTACAGGGCGCCGGTGCTGATGCTGGTCGCTGCATGACAGCTCGGAGACCTCCCGATGAGATCGGTCGAGATGGTCGGAATAGAATCACACCGGGTCTTACAGCAGCAGGTCGGATGATTTTGAGTTTGATTGGAATGAACTAGCATACCTAATTTTGACTTAATTTAATCGCGTTGGGTGATATTGAATAAGATGGGATCAGATTAGATCAAACTAATCTCATTTTAAAATGATGTTACAGAATGAACCGAGTTCATGGAACCAAGACGTGCAGGTGGCAAGCACCACCCTGCCTTTGTTAGGCATTAGGAGCCTTGCTCCTCCGAGGACGCAAATATTCCGCCACCTCTGAAGTTCAAAGCGTTCCCTTGCTTACCGCCGGATGAGGCTCAGACAGTGCCGAGACCATCGACTAAAATCGGTCGAATCAGATTGAATCGAGTCGGAATGAAGCTCATCAGATGAGATCAGATACTGTGTAACTGATTATCTTGGTTTAGGTTGCTTTTTTTATTGATTTTGTTGGTTGTACATAGGTCAGTTTTAGTATAAACTTTACATATGTTTGATAGACTTACATACTAACTTATATTTAAAACTTATTTCTAAGACTTAAATCTAACAAAGGTTGAGGATGCCCTATTGTGTCCTCTATTCTGGTTCAAATTCGGAGAAGGTTTTGAGGAATATATTGTAGGGGTATCTCTTTTTTATTCTGGTATGGTTCAGGTTTTTAGCGAGTCTAAAGGATGCAAGGGAAGGGATTTGAGGTAAATAATAATCAAAGTTGGTGACTAAGTATGTGATGTGATGTTCAATGAGTTCTAAGTTGAGTTTTTTGTGAAGCTGATGATTATCTTGGTTTAGGTAATGAAACAGAACTAATCGGGTTCGTATAACCAAGAAAATGTCCGTTGTACCATAAGCATAGCTTGTGTTCTGGAGAGCGATTGGCTCATGGGGACATGAGAGACACATACCTTTAACACTAGACACACACCCGTGGTCCTCGGTTTGTGGTTAGCAGACTCACAAGGCTTTACGTGACAACACACATACATGAAAGACAAGCAAAAAACAACTATGCTCATGGCGGGACTCAAACCCGTGA
Organism: Teleogryllus oceanicus; assembly: GCA_964035755.1. NCBI lineage: Eukaryota > Metazoa > Arthropoda > Insecta > Orthoptera > Gryllidae > Teleogryllus > Teleogryllus oceanicus. Next base: position 26,197,013 of record CAXIVR010000012.1, on the reverse strand, counting down.
CTCTTCCGACCGAGGAGTTGAGTCGGCACTCGCTTTAGCCAACTCGGCTATCCTGGTCAGCTGAAAGTTGTGTATAATAGTTGTAAATAAACTGCATGCATGTTTCTCGTGTCTGTCATTCTCCATTATAAGCTACGACGTCACACACAGCTACTTCATAGCTGACGCCAGGACATTGCCGAATTCGTCGGCTGAAATCGGTGGAAACGGGCGTCACTGAAACGGTAAATTGTGTGTGATTGGATACATTCACTCGCGGATTTAATTTTAAGTGCAATATTGAGCAAACTGACTGAATCGAATCGAGTTGAATTGTATCGCATGAAATCTGATTGGAAAGAAGTAAACTTGCTTTTAAACGGTTTCCGGCGGACTTTCCGGCGGGAAATACATGGTGTCTGACTTTTGCATTAGAGCGACTCTGTACCATCAATAATAAATCGCCAAAATGTATAAACTTCATCTTACTGTTTTTTTCCGCGGCATTATTCCACTAAGTATTCATAATGTTGAATACATTGAAAGAATGGGCAACATTTTTGACCTAGATTTACCTTTAAGAAATGAAAGAGATTTTCAAGAGAATTAAAAGAAGAATGTTAATGTCAGTTGTTGCAACCGGTACTATTTTACTTGTGTAAATGAGACCTATTATTACTCAACTGTAGGTTGCCTCGTTAGCTATGAGCAGGAAGGTGCTGTTAGAAAGTGTTTCCCATTATGTCAGTTCACTTTCCTTCGAGTTCCCACTTATTGTTGTGTGGGAAGAGCTTCTCACTCGTGTGTGAAGTGGGGCAGCGCTTCATCTTGTGGTCTTCCCGTAGTTAAACTTGATAGAGTACTGGCTCATTACGACTCACGGCTATAGGAAGACCCTCAGCTCTCCTTTACAGTGTTTATTTTACTATTCCACTGAAATTAAAACCAACAGTGATTAGCTATACATATAAAGTATCCCGATCAAAGCGGTGTATGTCAAAACTTTATCGCTTTTTGTACACGATTGTCCTTACCGCTTATTGGTCAGTAATAAGCTGCGACTCGTCTATCTTGGAAGTCGGCATGTATGGATCGCTGTGTAGACATGAAATAAACCACGTATGTACTACAATATAACCTCTTTGATTTTAGCATCCTTTCGGTTATTTTCAATATTTGGCGCATTTTGAAACTCTGCTGAATGTAATTTCATTTGGGCTATATATACACACGAGCACACATAGACACGGGTTGCACGTTCGTGTAGTCCCGAGATGGCCACTTCGCGACCAAAAATGTACTGTTAATTATTATAATATTAATCTCTCTTAATTTTTCGGGTAGAGTAGTTTCCAAGAGTTATATATATATATATATATATATATATATATATATATATATATATATATGTATATATATATATATATATATATATATATATATATATATATATATATACACATACAGAGAGAGAGAGAGGTTTTTGAGGGTACGTACGTGACTTTTTTTATGAGGGGTTCAGCATTTACATGCTGAATTCATTGTTACACCCAGGGTTGGTAGTTCTGGGGGATGAAGTGACATGATAATGATGATGAAGGATGAAACGGACAATCATAAACATACAGAGACCTTCCCAAACACACCCATGCCCGAGGTGCGCCTCGAACCCGCGATCCTTCGGTTCGAGACCGCCAGGGCACTACTGACTTAGAGATGTCGGCTGCCCGGATCGGCTAATTAGCAATATTATTGTAATTGTGTTAATTTTTTTAACCGTATGGTAACCTCCTTCATCCCAGGCAATCACCTCCCCCCCCCAAAAAAAAACAAATTCCATCTGTGTCTATTGATTCACTTGAAGGTGTCTCATTTCACGACTTTTGTAACACATTGACAGATAACTTCTCTTGTTATTGAGAACCACAAAAATGTGTCTATTTTTACTGACGAATCCTAATTTTTAATCACTTAGTTAAATTGATAATAGGTTATAATATTCGTTTTTAAGATTCCTGAAAAAATTAATAATAAAATGTTGACCATAAGTAATACATCCACGATATCCAACAAAAAACAATAATTATCATTTAAACACTGTTTTGTCCAACTTTGCTAAATATTGATCAACATATAAACTTGTTTCAGGCAACTGCTTAGTTTTATTTTTTAGGAAGCGTTATATTACACTAAAGTAAGATCATTGTTCAAAATGTAATTTCAAATGAAATTTTGGAAAGGGGAAAGTATATTTTAAATAATTAGTATTTAAAAATAATTCAATCATTCAATCATTCAATGACCATCGGAACGGCAGTGTTTCGTTCATTCAATTTTTGGCCATTCGATTTTTTTTAAATTCTAATAATTCCTGTGTTGCAGCCGGAAAGAAAACCGGGGACATATTACGAGAACGAATAGTAATGTTGTAATGACAATATATTATCAGTGATTTGCAAAACTCCATTTGCGTCAGTCTCATAAAAATTGGGAAATATGCTGTTGTGCTCTGCGGAATTTTGTGGCTTTTGCCATTTAGTGTGTGCGAAACTCAGCGACTAAGATTCATTTCTCAAATGAATTCCAGCTACGCTATTGCAGAGAGATATTCTCCACGAACGAATACGCAATCTAAAGACGTGGAGCAGATTTTTTCCTCGGGAGGAAAGCGAAATGAGGCAAGAGGAAAGATCTCCGGGCGCGCATTCTGAGCATCTGCTCGAAAACGCCTCGTTGCTCGCACACGTGAAGCGCGAAGTTTTGCGGTCGCCGGTTCGCGCACTACCATCTGCTCTGCATCCGACCACATCCGCCCCCGCTCCTGCCCCTGCGCCCGCCCCCACCCCAGCCTCCGCTCTCGCCCCCGCTCCCGTCCCCGCTCCCGCCCCGCTCCCGCCCACGTCCCCGCCCACGCTCCCGCCCACGGTTCCGACCACACCCGCCCCCGCTCCTGCCCCTGCGCCCGCCCCCGCCCCCGCCTCCGCTCCCGCCCCCGCTCCCGCCCCCGCTCCCGCCCCCGCTCCCGCCCACGCTCCCGCCCACGCTCCCGCCCACGCTCCCGCCCACGCTCCCGCCCACGCTCCCGCCCACGCTCCAGCCCCCGCTCCCGCTCGCTCCTCAGCACCTGTGCGGACGAAAACGAAGTCAGGGCTGGAATTAAGCTGTGGTTAGTATTACAGGCGAATACCTAAGTTTTTAATTCAAACTTTAAAAATATTTTACAAACGTTATAAAATTTAAAACTTCAACTTGAGCAAACTTAATACGTTGACTTGAACTTGAACATACAAGGTTTGTATGGATAGGGTGAAAGAAATCATTGTGGAACAAAATAATGGCCTCTTTCAAATATATGAAAATGCACTATATGATATTTAAATGCAATATTTTCTTCTTCGTGCTCTCAAACAATGGAATGTGATGATAGATGTGGATGAATAGCACTCCAAATATAGCGGAATTTGAATTATTGAACTTCTAACGTCATTAAAATTTAAGTGTATAATTTTCTGACTTAAAACTTTTTAAAGTTTTTTTTTAGGGAGTGCTCGTTTTTAACCTCACTACGAAAAAAAGAAAACATGCAAGATACAGGGCACTAGACCCTTGACTGCAGTAGCGTCGCGTCCGAGGGGTGGGGGCGAGCTGGGGTGTCGTGGTGCGTGGGCGTGTGACATCGCGCGCCCACTTGTATCGGCCGTCGCTGCGCGCCGCGCCGCGCCTGCTGCCCTAATCGATACATGGGGCGATCGGCGCCGCGCCGCGCCGCAGTCCAATTAGCAGCCGCCTTGTCGCCCTGTCGGCCGCGCGGGGGAGTGTTTTATCACCGCGCGTCGCGCTCTGTAGGCCTCGCGTTGCCCGCTCGCGGCCCTTCGTCACACAGCGACAGCCGCGGCTCCAGAGGGGGAGGAGATGAAGCAGAGATGGTGGAGCGGATGTGGAAGGGGCGGAGATGGCTGGGATGGGGATGGCGGGAGCGGCAAGCGAGCCGCGGCTCCAGAGGGGGAGGAGATGAAGAGGAGGTGGAGCGGAGATGGCGGGAGCGGAGATGGCGGGAGCGGAGATGGCGGGAGCGGAGATGGCGGGAGCGGAGATGGCGGGAGCGGAGATGGCGGGAGCGGAGATGGCAGGAGCGGAGATGGCAAGGAGAGGAGGCGGCGGGAGCGGAGGCGGCGGGACCGGAGAAGGCGGCAGCGTAGATCTCGGCAGCAAAGATGCCAGAAGCGGAGATGGCGCAACGAAGACAACGGGTAGTCTTGCCGTTGTAGTACGCTGGCAACGTAGGTTATTGACAGCCGATGTGGTAAGGGTTGGTAATGGTGACAGCGCATTTGCGACAATGGAAGTAGACGGTATGGTGATGGCGAGATGGCAACTTCGATGCAAGTGCACTGCGGCGACGGCAGAAGTAGGACAGGCGGGGTCAGAGCTACTAGCAGTGAACATGAGTTAGGGACAGCGTGGACGGCCGAAGGCAGCGGATTGACAGTGAGATCGCTAAGATGATCGAGGCATAGGGTGTCGAAATGGCGGTGTCGAGGGCGTGACGGGGGCGCTGACGGGAGTAGCCACTGCAGAGAGGTCTGTGGCGAGGGTGTGTGGGTGGACGGGAAATGGCGGCTCGTTCGTCGAGGATGCGTCCGACTGTCTGCTCGTCTGTCACATGCACACTCGTGCACAACAACGGCCGAGATAATATATTTTGTTTTGAATGTTCAAGGGAGGGAGGCAGGCGTGTCGATGCGCCTTTTCTGTTTATTCATTGGAAAGATATCAATTGCGTCTCTGAAAGCTACCAAAACACTGTGTTGTATGGCTTTTGGAAATCAGCACGTTCTCTAATTCTTTTTCCTTTTGACACGTTCGACGCTTCATAAACATCTGAAGATTTTTTTGCCTTTCCATATTTAAAACTATATAGGTTGTGGTTTATGTCAGTTCCTGTACTTTTAAATTTTTACGCTTGTTATGGGGCATACGTAACTTGCTCTGTATCAATATTCTAAACAATGATGTAATTTTATAATCATCTTTGAAAAAAAGTTTTTCAATTGATTAAATAACTGTACTAAAAGTAATTGAAAATACTTTGCTTCGTACAAACAATCCCACTTTTAAACAGATTTTGCGGAGTCAGAATTTAGACCGAGTGAGATGTGGCATTTGATGTTTATAGAGGATACGATATCGTATGTATATGTTCGGACGAGTGTGATATCATTGTACTTTTATTTAAATTGACAATTTATAACATTTTGTCAAAATGTACGTAACTGACTTTCCAATGACGTGAATGTCGAGGATAACGAAAAATCCTCAGAAAGCAAAGGGCTAGATCGAACCAAATATATAATCACCAGTGTACAATTACAGAGCACTTTTCGATTTTTGCATATACAAAAAAAAAGTGCAGTATATATTTTAAGGAAATTTAGTTTTCACGTTGTTCCGACATTTCGAAAATTATATTCACAGCAAATTTGTTTTCGTAATTGTAACTACTCAGCGTGTTAACATCGTCTGCATTGAAGATACCAACTAAGGCAAATGCAGTCTGGAGTTGCGAGCAGACTACGAAGAAGTCCCGGACGCTCTGAGCTTCCAGCTGCTTAAAAATGCATCGCTTCGCAGGAAAGGGCCGTGAGTGTGGCCGTGTTACACAGGTCGCGGGGCCGAGGAGTCAGCTGGGCCGGCGGACAGCGGTTCATAGGGATGAACTAAGAGAGCAAAAGTTGAAGTACTAAGGGTATGGTGAAGAAGCTATTTCTATGGTTGCGTTGGTTTGTTTTTTTCGTGTTTGCGGGCGTGTCAACTGCTTTGGTCATTAGTCCCGTTAGTGTAGTGCATGTTTTTCTCGGGAGATGGCGGTGATCTTTCCCCGCTGGATGGCGAGATCCGGCACCGACATACCGTCCGCTAGTGGGGTTTCCCCCTAACCTGGACTCTCCCACCAGCGGGGCACCGCACCCCAGCCGGGACAAGCTCTAAGCTCCCGACCGGCCTCCCGGAATATGTGGTAGTGTACTGCATGTTAGTGTAAGTGTGTGTGTGTAAGGGGGAGAGGATAGGACAAGGAAGAGGAAGGAAAGATCGCGCGCGGTCCGGGGCCCGTTTGGCAGGCTACTGCTCCGGTATTCGCCTGGTGTTGATCGGAGAAACCACGGAAAACTACCGATCAGCCCAGCCGGGCGCTAGAATTCTCCTCCAGGCAGTGACTGAATTCGACCTAGCTGAAAAGCTAGTGTCGAAAATCCTGCCGCAGTCAGGACTCGAACCTAGGACCTCCCGGTCAGAGGCGCTGCAGTGGCATCAGTTGATGCACTGAGCTACGTATATAGTTGGGTTGAAAAACGCAGTATCCTATAGGGGATTTTGCGCGTTTGCTGTTCGCTAAAATCGTGAAATAATTAATTCTTCGAAATGACAGTATTGAACGCATGGAAGAGGGGTTAGATTCCCATGAATTATAATATCTACAATAAAAATACTAATTTTATGTTAGCTTGGTTTAAATAATTTTTAAAAAATTACGTTCAACCACAACATTTTCAAATATTTTACGATTAATCTACAGAAATGAATATTGACGAGCACGTAAAATCATAACGTTTGACAGCTTCCTTTCTGTTGTCTTCTCTTAGTGTCCTTGTATATCCCAGTTTAGAACGATTTGGTACAACATCCATTATTATATAGTCGTTTAAACACTGGCTTGTATTTGGGAAGAGGTAGGTGAGCTTTGCAAAAACGTGAAACACGAATGGCTAGGTTTTAATGGAGAAGACAAATTATGAAGTGTTCAATGCATTACACACTAGAAATTGTGTTATCAAAATTCACATTTTGGTGGTATCCATTCATTTTCGAACTTCGTGGTTTTAAAAGTATCAAACGTAAGGTCTATTTGCAGATCCAATCAAGCTAGTAAACGTTATTTTGTCAATTATGTATTTATTCAGCAGTTTAAATTTGTAGAACTAGTGAGCAATATATATTTTTGTTTTTCTGCTTTGTTCACTTCTCTTGTCTTTTTTTTTACTTTCAGTGAGAATCTAGACATTCTTCCCTGATTACTCATTTGTAGTCAGAGATTTCTTAACAAAACTATCTACCAGGCTTGAATATTATTATTACAGGAATACTAAATTCCAATTGAATAACGGTGCAAGCATCAGACCGAAAGAGATGGCTAAAAGCCTGAACCGACATCACTGCAGTGCGTCTGACCGGGAGATCTACGTTCGAGTCCCAATGGCGCAATAGTGTTCGACACTAGCACGGTCGCTGGGACGAGTCCAGTCGCCGTCTGGAGGAGAATTCTAGCGGCCGGCTGCTCTTATCGGTTGTTTTCTGTGGTTTCTCCCATCAACACCAGGCGAATGTCGGAGCAGTACTCTAACAAATTGGCCACGGACCGTGCGCGATCTTTTCTACCTCTTCCTTGTCCTATCGTCTCCCCTTACACACAGTGGCACTACACTACCATGCATGACGGGAGACAGGCCGGGAGCTTAGAGCTTGTCCCGGCTGGGGCGGTGCTCTGGTGGTCGGAGATACGTGGGTGGGGAAAACCCCGCTAGCCGACTGCAGGTCGGCGCCGGATCTCATAGACGAACTCAGCCACCTCTCGATGAAACAATGTACACTACACTTACGGGACTAGTGACCTTAGCTGTGGTCGCGTTCGGAATCTCCAATCAATAAATCAATCAACCAACCAACCAAACATGAAGAATTGTCATGTCGCTTTTGATCCCAAATGTTGCTTCCGTGGCCCATTGTGCGTTGTGCGCGACCGGCAGTTGTTCTTCGGCGAAAAGCGTCGTCGTCGCGGACATCAAATTATTCAAATGCCTCCGCCTCCGCCTGCGCTGCCGCGCGCGCGGCGCGCCGTTGCCGCCCTCGCCGCTCCACCGCCAGCTCCTTCGCGGCGCGGCAGCCGGCCGCACTGGCGGGGACGCAGAGGAGCGGAATGGGGACGGCGGGGTGGACCGGGACGGGGAGAGGCTGAGCGGCGTGGAGCGGGGCGGAGCGGGGCGGAGCGGAGCGGGGCGGGGCGGAGCGGAGCGGGACGGAGCGGAGCGGGTAGGAGTGTAGAAAGGTTCGCGGTAGGGCGGGGCAGGCAGAAACAAGGATAGAGGTTGAGTTTGAGGAAATGGGAGAGTCGAAAGGAGACGGAACGGGTAGAAGAGACGCGGCAAGGTGAGTTGGCGGGGAGTGACGAAGCGATGCGGGACGTGGCGAAGAAGGGACATCGTGGGGCGGAGAGGCTGGAAGTGTGAAGCGTTGCGAAATGGTGAGGCGTAGGGAGATTGCGACAGGGGGAGTAACAAAATAGGGCGAGGCGAAGGAGGAACGCCATGGCGAGGGAAGCAGGGAAGGATGAAGCGAGAGTATGCGACGGGGCAGAGCGAGGTAGGAACGGACTGAGCGTCGGACCGGGACAGGCCGCGGGCCGGGCGGATGAGGCGGGTCGGCGGCGGCGGAGGCGGCGGGGGCGGATTGGGGGGTTCGAGGCGGGTTCGAGGCGGGTTCGAGGCGCGTTCGAGGCGGGTTCGAGGCGGGTTCGAGGCGGTTCGAGGCGGGTTCGAGGCGGGTTCGAGGCGGGTTCGAGGCGGGTTCGAGGCGTGTTCGAGGCGTGTTCGAGGCGTGTTCGAGGCGTGTTCGAGGCGGATTCGAGGCGGATCTCGGAGGCGAGTTCGAGGCGGATTCGAGGCGGGTTCGAGGCGTGTTCGAGGCGGGTTCGAGGCGGGTTCGAGGCGGGTTCGAGGCGGGTTCGAGGCGGGTTCGAGGGGGGTTCGAGGCGGGTTCGAGGCGGGTTCGAGGCGGGTTCGAGGCGAGGTTCGAGGCGGGTTCGAGGCGGAGTTCGAGGCGGGTTCGAGGCGGAGTTCGAGGCGGGTTCGAGGCGGGTTCGAGGCGGGTTCGAGGCGGATTCGAGGCGAGTTCGAGGCGGATTCGAGGCGGGTCGAGGCGGGTTCGAGGCGGGTTCGAGGCGGGTCGAGGCGGGTTCGAGGCGGGTTCGAGGCGGGTTCGAGGCGGGTTCGAGGCGTGTTCGAGGCGTGTTCGACGCGTGTTCGACGCGTGTTCGACGCGTGTTCGACGCGTGTTCGAGGCGGGTTCGAGGCGGGTTTCGAGGCGGGTTCGAGGCGGGTTCGAGGCGGGTTCGAGGCGTGTTCGAGGCGTGTTCGAGGCGTGTTCGTGGCGTGTTCGAGGCGTGTTCGAGGCGGGTTCGAGGCGTGTTCGAGGCGTGTTCGAGGCGTGTTCGAGGCGTGTTCGAGGCGTGTTCGAGGCGTGTTCGAGGCGTGTTCGAGGCGAGTTCGAGGCGGGTTCGAGGCGTGTTCCAGGCGGGTTCGAGGCGGGTTCGCGGCGGGTTCGCGGTGGGTTCGCGGCGGGGGCGAGGCGGGGGAGAGAGGCGGGGGCGAGTGGCGGGGGCGAGCCCAGACGGGACGAGGCGGCGCGGGGATCGGCGCGGTGAGGCGGGACAAAGAAGATTGTGGGGTGGCTGGGGCCGCTCGGCGCCATAAAAATAATTAACGACTCGCGATCTGCGCCGGCGAGGCGGTCGCAGACTGCACTGCGCGGTAGACAAGACGTGGCGTGGAGGCTGCCAGCGACACTCCGAGTTGCAAAGTTCGCGAATGTTCAGATGTTGCTCCGCGGAGTTTTCTTTCGAGTAAGAATAGGAGATTTAATAGTATTTTTATTTTTTATTTTCTTAGTCCTTGTTCCACTTATTCAATGTTTCAAGAATTTGCACATACACTTAATCTGTTTTTATACAATTTTTACACATGAAAATTATACATTTTTTTTATATTTTGCAATTACACATGAAAATGTCAGAGGTTAGTCCATTGAGGGACCTCTAACATAATACTATAATGTATCTATTTATACTATATAGGTTTATTAATCTTAATATGAATTTTATGATTTGAGGTCATTTATTATTTATAATTTGAATAATTTTGCATGCAGTTCTAAATAATTATCGGCAATTTATGGAGAATGTAATAGGACTTTTTCATTTATAACGGGTTTTATTTTTTGGTTGTGGGTGAGCAGTTTTTCCAAATGAAAATGACGTAGTTGCAGGACATGAAAGTAAAGTTAGTGAATAATTTTGGTGCTAATTTAGTCACTCACGTTTTTTAAGATTCAACAGTAACTTCTTGATGAATCTGATCATTACCAACGAGTTCTTAATGTTCACTGGAGAAATTTACTTTGAATGATTTGGATTTTTTAAAACGTGGTAGGCGCTATAGCTCCTCATATTTGACAGTCATATGTAAGAGAGGGGCGAGTGATGTATCTAAATGTATCTAAAGATCGATAATAATGTTTCAGCGTTAATTTTAGAATTTTTATTTACCAGGTGATATAATTTTAGCTTTTTAATAAATATATTGTTTGCTAGTTTTGAATCATGATCTTTCTATGTCAACTATCTATTAGTGGTAATAAATATTTGGCCGAATGCAGATGATAGATATTGTATTGCTTTTATGGTTAAAATTATAGGATTTTTTTCATATTTTTAGTGAAAATACTTTGAGAATACTTTGAATTAGGTTGCTGTTGAGTTTCGGAAATCAGAAATATGAACAATAGTATAGTGTTAAAGAATAATATCCGATTACTGGATTTTGAATACTAAAGGCAATTACAAGAAAATATCACTACTGATTCAGTACAGCAACTAATATTCATTGAAGCAAATTTGCGTTATGATATAACAAGCTAAATATGGGTAAGAAAGAAAAATACGCGTTAGACTGGTTAGATATTAAATCTCGTTTTAATGTCAGAACTCAAAGCCATCAATGCGCAAGACTGGCATGTTCTACGATTCCTGAATAGTTCCACGAAGTGCTGAATAGGGTTTGTTTACAGTAGCATGCATGCCGGTAAATGAGTTGTTATACAGTTCGAGAAAATTAATGAGAATATGAAGTGAAGAATTGAACTTGGCATTGAAAAAGTAAGTAACTTTTCAAATTTTCATATTTTTGAGCAATTTGTGAAATTTATCAAACAATTACTTCAAATATACAATATTTTATTGTGTATTATGTCATATGCATTTTATATAATTTATGAAATGAATGTGCATCATTTGTTTAATATTTTCTTACTGTTTACATTTCAGGAGTTAGCGTAGCATAACTTGGTTCTCAGAACTATCACCTTCATATGTTTAAATGGAAAGGACCATTAAAAAATTAAGCTGTAGGTATTAATCACCCGCGTTTACGAATTCTCTCAGAACCGAACCATGTAATGAGTGGGCAGGTAGGCACTCGACTCAGTAACGAATGATCATGAGCTCTATCGATTGCACTCCCGTTGAATTAGTTGCTTGTTCAATTACGACTATTGTTAGGAGAAAGACTTTCCGACCTCAACGACCTTCGTTTGATACGTAATTCAATGTTATCATCACGAAAGTTGAGTAATCTCGAAAATTTGTAATTTTTTTTTTCATTATTTCTATATGAGTTAGATGGGATATGAGCGGCTACGTTTGCACTTTTAAGACGACATATGATTGTCAATTTAAGTATATTTTTGAATTGTTAATATGCTCCGTTTCTGAAGGGATATAAAATATTACTAATGCTACACTAAATTTGTTACTCTTAATATAGTCTATTATGATAATATTACACATACTATTATACATATGTACATATATTCCATTTAGTTTCACTGTGGAGACAAGGTCGTGTTCTGCGTGGGCTACACCTGGCGGCGGCGACGCGCGATTGCTTGCTTCAGTTTCAATCCTGGTGGATTTTTTAAGAACAAATAAAGATATTGAAATATTCAATTCGTGCTGTTAATGTATTTTGCTGTATCTGTTATGAAGAATGTTTGCAGAAAAAAGAAATTTATTTATTTTTGATATCATGGGGATATAGTGAACCAAAAATGATCTCGGCCTTTGTGCGACAATTACAGTTCAACTCGTCGTAATGCACAAACAACATTTGACTGCACAGCTCTCGAGAAGACTAGTCATCTTCACCAAATGCAAACCTTCCTCGCCACTTACGAATTCTGTAGCACTGTCTGGCTAGACTTTCTTAAAAGGAAATTCTTATCGCATACTAATCTAGTGAAAAGAATTAATCCTACCTCAACGACTTTTGAAAGAGAAGTATCTGTCTTACTTCCTCGACGTTTGAAAGAGAAGTGTTCCTTTCGCGAAACTTCGAGATGACCGTTTTCAGCCACCTCGCTTGATTGATGCTGACCAATGGCAATTTAAGGTCTTATCGGCCTTTGCCTAATTGGCTAACATCATAATGGTCACAGGTTTGAAAACAACCGTCGCTGCACGTCATCCCCTGACGTCATCCTCGCGCGGTCTTCAAATGTCATGATGGCTACACATAGGGTGTAGCCACCTCTCGGTTGACATATGAGAGAAATGGGCTACGTCCATTTCGTCTCAATAACAATGCCGTTTAGTATATAAATTCATTTTATGTTATGACAAAGGGAAATGATCCACTTTTATAGGTAATTATTTTGCATTTTTTGTCGATTTTGACTAATAAGTCATTTTTTACATTTTTACGTCATTTTTATGCATATTTTGCTGATGTCTAAGATTTTGTCATTTTTAATGGTACTTGCTTCAAATAATATTTACGAGATGCCACAAATGTTCTTCACAGAATTACTCAGTAGTCTATTCTATTTGTTCCCTCAGAAATTGTTTTGACGCCCGTTGTGAGTATGTAATTCTTGTGACGTATATCAGCGCCATTGCCGGTTCGGCTGTTTTCGGGATAACTAAAGACAAATATTTCCTGGCAAAGAACAGTCGGAACTAAAAGTTTACAAGTTGAGTTTACTCGAATGGAAGACGCCTCGAGCCATCAGTAACGTATCCAACAGATTACGTTGTTCATCGGAACTGGTTTTGATAAGATTTTTTACGTCATTTTTCTTTGGTTTCAGGACATTTTTTAAGCATATTATTAATAATTTTTTGGCGATGTTATAGGTCATCAAAATCCCCCTCTTAGTAATAAATAAGGAAGGTGATCTCGTAAGAATAATCGGATTAAAACCAGACAGTAGTCGCAACACTCCTTACCACCAGACGCTTCTCCCGAATCCATAAATCAAGACCTCGTCCTTGGAAGACCGCTTGGCGTCCGGTGCGCTCACAGGCGCTTCTTTATTATTTACGCCTTCGGACCCGCGGGAGCTTGCGGGCGTTTGCGGAAGGAAGGGCCCTGAGCTACGAAAAGGGGCGGGGCCAACCTTCGAACAAGGCAGACTTGTTGCGCGCTCTCAGGCGTTCTTTGTTACAAGCGGTCCCCCTGTTTTCTCCTCCACCTCACCTCTCCCCCGCCCGCCGCGTCAACCACCAGGCCACTCTCCGATAGAAACAAAAGAGGTTTTTTGACGCCTGGTTGGTCCACACGTGGTACGTCACTCGCCACGTCGCTCGCCACGTCACTCGCCACGTTGATGCGAATGTTGTCGGTTCGGTGATCGAGAAGACGTTGGCGGGTTTCTTTACGCATTGTGATCTACGTTTACCGTGTACTTTATATTGCTGCGGTGAGCCTCCTAGTTTTCAAAGGGTTGAATGTCGGCTTGTGAGAAATAAGGAAGGATAATTGTTACGAGAAGGATTCGCCTATCGGATGAGAATATCAACACTCATCTCCACGGTATTCTGCATCACCATCCCTCGTCTGAGCCTGCAGTTACGTCCGCTGTAACTGTCTCTTGTCAGTTCTCCCACTCCACACCGTCATTACCCTCCGAAAAACACCCTCCGACTCTGCCCGCTCTCAATGTTCGCAGTCACTTTGCGCAATTGCATGCCACACCATCATCGCCCATTGTCACTGCCTCCTGCCACCGTCAGTGCCGTCACCTCTTACCATTAACCTTGTCATTATCTCTTTCCTACACAGCCATCGTTCTCTGGTGTTACCTTCTGTCTGCACCAATTACCCACCATCACTTTTCAATGCGACCATTCACCGTCTCCGCGGAGTTGTTGCGCGCCGTGACTGTCCACTGTCACCTCTCACCATCCCCATCCTCAAGGACCCTTCAGACCCGCAGTGGTGGCTCAGTGCATCAACTGATGTCACTGCAGCGCCTCTGACCGGGAGGTCCTAGGTTCTCACTCCCCACGCCGGCAGGATTTTCGACACTAGCTTTTCAGCTAGATCGAATTCAGTCGCTGTCTGGAGGAGAATTCTAGCGGCCGGCTGCTCTGATCGGTAATTTTCCGTGGTTTCTCCGATCAACACCAGGCGAATGCCGGAGCAGTGCCCTACCAAACGGGCCACGGACCGCGCGCGACCTGTCCTTCCTTTTCCTTGTCCTATCCTCGCCCCTTACACACACACTTACCCTAACATGCACTACACTACCACATATTCCGGGAGACCGGTCGGAAACTTAGAGCTTGGCCCGGCTGTGGCGGTGCCCCGCTGGTGGGAGAGTCCTCGTTAGGGGGAAATCCCTCTTGCCGACGGTAGGTCGGCGCCGGATCTCGTCATTCAGCGGGGGAAGATCACGGGAAAAAGCATGCACTACCCTAACGGGACTAATGACCAAAGCAGTTGACGTGCCCGGAAGCATGAAAAAATCAATCAATTAATCAATCAACCACCCTTCAGAGTCGCCATTTATTGTCATCACCTCCTTCACCTTTCACCATCTGCCGTCACCGACCCGCTTCACGCTTCCACCCTCCCGTCTTTCTGGGCCCGCCGTCACTTCGGCGCTCGGGGCGTGGCAGCTTTTTAGCGCGGGCGTATCTCGTAAATCCATCGGGAGCACGGCGCTCGCCCCGTTCCACCTCGCCCCGCCCCTTTCGCTCCCTCTACATCCCACCCCGTCCCCCCGTCTCCCCGCCCCCGACCCCCACATTCACGCCGTCCCTCCTCTCCCATCCCCTCCTCGCTCAGCCACCGTGCCCCTCCCCTCCCCCCCCCCCCCCCCCCTCCGCTCGCCCCGTTCCACCTCGCCCCGCCCCTTTCCGTCCTGCTCCTCCACACCTCGCTCAGCCACCCCGCCCCTCCCCACCCTGCCCACCTAGCTTCGCGCGCGAGAGCGCTGCGTGGTTTTAAGCGCCGCCTTGCGGGATGAGTGAAGAATTACCCGCCGGGAAAACCAATAACCGGCGGCAGCCAATTTGTCGTGCCTTTAATATTCAGAGGTGCCCGAGACGCGGGCGGGCGGGCGGCGATGGGGGCGGCTGGGGCGTGAAGCCCGGAGGAGGCTTCAATGGCGACGGTGCTGTGGGTGACGGCTGGGTCGGAGGTTAAGAGGACCAGGCTGTGACGGTCAGGTCTGTGATCCTGCTTTCTTCGTTTTTTTTGGAGTAGTGTCTGAGGTGTGAAAAAGTATAGGTCCTATAATAAAGAAGGTCAAATGTTGTATTTGACAGGAAGAGAACTTAGTCCATTAGTAACAAGTACGTGAAACAGGTGATTTGCACACGAGTCGAGTTTGTTGCCAAGCATAAATTATTGTCTTCAGTTCCTGTTATATGACATGGAATATTACTGTTCAATGTCATTGTCATAGATTTTTCTCTCGTATTATTATCATGTCATAGATCGTTGCCATAGTTTATTGTCAGCAATGAAAAACTGTATTAATTTTATTGTAGTTCATTTACACCTTTTTTCAGAAAGAGTCGGTCAAGTACATTAATAATTTGTTTCTCATTACTTCGTAATTTTATATTCGACTTTATCACACGGGCGCTAGTTCGAAGGTAGATGAAGTTGCAAAATATGTTCGAGTATATTTCCCAGCGCTCTGATTTAGGAGAATCTGGTAATAGGTTGTTGCATATAGGGGCCTGAGATCCGAGGGGTGATGAAGCGAGGCAAGGAAGAAAGTGGATTGCTTAA
Source organism: Teleogryllus oceanicus (assembly GCA_964035755.1). NCBI lineage: Eukaryota > Metazoa > Arthropoda > Insecta > Orthoptera > Gryllidae > Teleogryllus > Teleogryllus oceanicus. The sequence continues at coordinate 26,181,126 of CAXIVR010000012.1, read as the reverse complement.
TTGGTTGTTAATTGCATGTGTCGGGGTCTGTCAACTGCTATAGTTACGTAAGGGTAACGTAGTATGGTTTTGTCGCGGGCGGCGGTTGGGGTCTTCCCTAGGTGGAGGATGCGATGCGGCGACGATCTACACGGAGGCTCGCGGGATTTCCCCATCCAGGTATCTCCCACCAGTGTGGCACCGCCCCATCCGGGACAAACTTTAAGCTCCCGACATGTGTAGTAGTGCATGTAGTGCAAGTTAGTGTGTGTATTAGTAGTGTTAGTTTGTGTGTGTGTGTGTGTAACTAAGGGTTGAAGATAGGAGAAGGAAGAGGAAGAAAAGATCGCACGCGCTCCGGTACCCGTTTGATAGGGAACTGCTCGAGCATTCGCCTGGGGATCATCGGAGAAACGACAGGGAACTATCGATCAGAGCAGTTTGCAGAATTCTCCTCCAGACACTCGACTTGGTGTCGGAAATAATGCAACGGACAGGATTCGAATCCCCAGGCCACCCTGATAGAGGCACTACAGCAAGGAAGAAGACGAAGGGTCGCCAAGTGTCGGGGTGCATTGAAATGCGTCGCACGACGTCGCAAGTCGTCGCGTGGCGACACGACACCCGTCGACGTTCGAGTAATTGCCCGCCACTCGCAGTTGTTGTCAACATTCCCTTCGATATGGCCTTGCTCATAGACGTTCTTCCTGGAGATGAATGCTGCTCGCACGCAATTTGGGAGGGCGCCTTGGCAAATGGGCGACGCTCTTTACACGACAAGTTGCTTCTTTCGTTTACGTCGGTGACTTATTCGTTCACTTGGCACTTGGGAGCGGTAGCTCACTGCATCAACTGATGTCACTGCAGCGCCTCTGACTGGGAGGTCCTAGGTTCCCACTCCCCACGGCGGCAGGATTTTCGACACTAGCTTTTCAGCAAGGTCGAATTCAGTCGCTGTCTGGAGGAGAATTCTAGCGGCTGGATGCTCTGATCGGTGGTTTTCCGTGGTTTCTCCGATCAACATCAGGCAAATGCCGGAGTAGTACCCTACCAAACGGGCCACGGACCGCGCGCGATCTGTCCTTCCTCTTCCTTGTCCTCTCCTCTCCCCTTACACACACTCTTTTACTAACATGCACTACACTACCACATATTCCGGGAGACCAGTCGGGAGCTTAGAGCTTGTCCCGGCTGGGCCTGTGCCCCGCTGGTGGGAGTCCTGGTTAGGGGGAAACCCCACTAGCCGACGGTAGGTCGGCGCCGGATGTCACCATCCACCGGGGGAAAATCACCGTCATCTCTCGAGAAAAAGCATGCACTACACTAACGGGACTAATGACCAAAGCAGTTGACGTGCCCGGAAACACGAAAAATCAATCAATCAATAATTCACGTTGCTGAGTAGCCGGGGAACAAACGGAGTAGATTTCCTCATCGAGGAACAGTAAATGCTGTTGAATTCGATAATTACAAAAATTTTGTATTTTCTATTTTATACAATAAGAAATTAATTAATGTACCCACAAGAAGTCAGAGCCTCTATGTTGTATTTCACAGAAAATCGTAGATATCAATAAAAAAATATGAAAAATACAGAAGTATTTTTTAAATCCATAATTGGAAAATAAAAACAATAAATAAAGTTAATATAAAGATAATTTGCAAAATAATTTAATTAAAGAAAGAACATTAATAAATTACAACAAAAATGTAAAACCTTAGAACTTCAAAATAATCAGGAACATAAAAGCGAACAAAATTAATTCATCTCCATTTAATAAGCGGTACGTTATAAACAGATTTCCTTTGTTATGGTGAAATATTATACATTTTAGACGAACTTTGCGAAATTCTCTTAACAGATTTTAGATTTGTTTGTCTGATTTGTCTTTTATATGGGAGAGTGTGCTCGAGAGTTCAGGAACCATCTCCCTCTCTACCAACATCCATACTTTCCCTCCGATCTCCACTTCATGCCTAATGGTGACGCACCATATTTATACCCGACATGCATAAATTATTCCCGCGTGACGTATTTTATTTGCGCAGAGGCGGGAAATACAATCCTGTGCACGCACAGAACCGCAGCGAGGCGTCGTAAATCGTAGGTGATTGTGGCATAATATATTCATTAAATAAATGCTAATAAATTTTCTATTAGATATTTGGTTTTAACTTCAGTGATATTTAATACGGTGGCCATCAGAACATCACTGTTATTGTAAAAATCTTTTTTAACACTCAAAGTAAGAACATTAGTCCCTTCAATCACAAAAAATGTGGTTTGAATAAGTAAATAAAAAGTGTTGTCTGGTACCAAATACAGATTTAAACTTAAGACATTTTCGATATGAACAGAACTTCGTTTTCCGCTCAGACACTGCAAGAGATTTCTGATGATGATGGTTGCTACGCGATTGAAAATATCTCAGGTTTAAATATATATTTGATACCAGACTTCACTTTTTATTTACTTATTTATTAGAAGGTATCTATTTCACCAACTATGTTATTAAATTGTTTTGAAGTAATTTTCGTAGCAGAATCCAACTTCATCTGGAGCATGCGTTTCATACGAGAAGGGCGGAACATTTGAGCGATTTTTGCACCCCCAACTTCCACACTCTGGCTTCGGTCTCGCCGTCTGCTCCTCTTTCCATTCCCCATATTTATTAACGCGGGGCGTATTTATTCTCGCGGGGCGCGAAATGCAATCCCGCGTGCGCGGACGCGGCAGGGCTGACTGCGACGCGACGTAAATCGCGGAAACGCGTCGCGGGTTCGGAGTCCGGGACGAGCGGTTTATTTGGAGGCGCGATGTCTTTATAGCGCAATTTGGCGCGGCCCCTTTCATCTCGCCCCTGCGGACATTATGCAAAACAATGCGATGAAATACTCTTTCGCGGGACAGTCTCAATGTTTTCTGCGTCCTTGGATGCACGGTTGTCTCGCGAAAAACGAGATGGTTCACGAGTGAGTCTTTAAATGTCGACGCCTGTAGACGTGTGCGTAACCATTCTAGCGAGTTACCGGTTCGTTTTTTTTGGAGGGGGGTGAGTTATTTTGTAGGAAGGGAAAATTCGAATGGGAATTACGAGCGTATTTTCACTTCTGTCTGAAAGCCTTATGCTACGGAATATTTATGCATTTGCCATCGGACTTTTGTTTATAATTTCTTGTCTTCGTGTATATCAAAGGTCTCTTGGTAATCTAAACGTTTTATTTCAATGAAAATACATTTACGTGGAAGTTAATAATGACATTTCATGTATTGCAGGAGATAGAAAATAAATATCATTTTTTGCAGGCCTCGAGAGCCGAGGTCGCTAAGGCTGAAAAAGATCTTAGCTCCCTTGGCTTGAAGCGTCACAGGTTCGAATCCCGCCCCGGGCATGGATGTTTGTTAATGTTATTAGTATGTGTTTCCCCACCGTTACCCCGAAGTTAAAAGTTGTAGTGGCCGCTGTATGACCGCGAAGTTAAAGAGCAACCTTAAAAGAATCATCTTTATTTCTGACTTCATCTTGGTTTTTCTGAACATCGCCCTCTGGGAGTCAAAAGTTACATCCCGACAGACAACGCGTCGCTTAGCTCGAGTGCTGATGACGTATACAGGTCACGTGTAAAACTCAGGCGGATCCAAATGTGTTTCCGTGATGCGCCGATCCGCGTGCTTCTGACAGTCTGAGAAAGGTACATGCGTATTCATTTTTTACTCTCCATTCTCGCTTCCTTTTTTTTCGCTGCCGGAGCACAATCAGTTCGAAGCAAAAAAAGAGCTCCGCAGAAAGCAGCTAGGATGATTTATGTCAAACCCAGTTATCTTCAAAAACATATATTTTTTTTATTTTATCTCGTGCAGTTCATTTCATGTGAGTTACGATTAGGAGATGAGATAATTATAAAAATCAACGTCACTTTGGGCTGAATCATGACGTATCAAGATTTCATTGTGTCTGCAAGATGTGAATTTATGATTTGTCTGTTTTCTTGATGAATTACCGTTCTGAAAGACTTTCGGAAAAGGTAAAACAAAGACAAAGTGTGTAGAAGCATCTTTGGTTGTCACTGAGCGTGAATGTTAAAATGAGAATTGGAATGTTGCTTCATGGATTTAGCGTAATTTTTAAAATATGCATACGTTGATAATTTAATCCTATTCATAGCATTTAAAAGCATAAATATCAATGGCATTTAAGTTTACAATATACTAACGACATTTAATAAAAGAAGAAGTCATGCAAAATTTGTAAAACTGTATTAATCTCATCGATTGAATAATTATTCAATTGTTTCAACGAATTCAATTTTCCTGTATCATTACTTTCTTCCCTTCCTAGGTATTAGTAATGCAGTTCAATACCATACACATTTCCTCCCTTGCCCAAGTACTTCATAGAAACACTGAATGTAATTCCAAGATCTACATATGACCATGGGTGTGACACGTCATGTTTAGGTGTGTCTCCGTGAAATTTTCGAAATGTCTGGCTTCGAGGAAATTGTGTGCCGTTGGAATTCACAATAATTTAAGTGGAAATCCGTTTGCGAAAGAAATTCTCCCATTAGGGGGCTCGTAGTGACGCGGCATTCGCGAGAACGCAATTAAGTTTGTCCTCTGCGAAGTGTCGTGATCCTGTAGGGACGGTCAATGTCAATGATGTTTCGACTGCGAGTTTCATATCTGCCGTTTGTGCATTTGACTTAAGAGCACTACCTACGATAACTCGGTGGCAACATTGCTGTCTGCAACTTCGTTGACCGGGAGGTCCTGGGTTTGAGACCCGATGGTGGCTGGTTTTCGATATTTCGATTTTGTTCACTATTGTTCGAATTCAACCATTGTGTGGAGGACAAATCTTGCGGCCGGCTGCTTGATCTGCAGTTTTCCGTGCGTTCCCCGATCAATTCCAGGCGAATACCAAAGACGTACCCTAATACACACGGCGCGGACCGTGCGCAATTTTTCCCTTCTCTTATGTCTCACATATCGGAGATTAGAGCATGTTCCGACCAGGGCTATTTTTTATTAATAATTATTATTATTTTCACATTTAAGCGTAACTTTCATAATTACCATGTAATTGCAATTTCCATAGTTTCTATCGCTTCGCATCGCAGTTGCATCATACTTGCTGGATCGTGTAATTTCCCATGGTCGTAATGACTTTGGTTTTCTGAATGCGTTTTTCCTCGTCATTTTCGTTTTAAGGAATGATTCATACTTTTTTTAATGTCCTTGCCAAAAAATGGCTGACGTGTATTTTACTGATTATGTGATATTTGCCAATGCTCCGCAGATCTCATCAAATCTCATCAAAAGGAAGCAAATACTGAGCGAAAAGGTATTAGTTAAATATAATAGAGCCCGTTATACAGTAATGAATGTTGAATTAGTGTTGTGCCTGTGAAAGATATTCGCAGTCCGAGCACAGATTCAATATTTGTTCCAGGTTAGTTTATCGTGTGTGGCCTCCAAGAATCAGTAATAATCAAATATAAATAGTTATGGTTATATTTATCCAATTGTTCACTATTGTAGTAATCAAAAATATATTTTAGTTTCGAGAGGAAAGTGTTTTTTATTGATTCTCTAAAGCATTGTGTTTGCATAAAATATTGTTTTCTTTCCTGAGTGGACAATTAAAACTTACATCTTTCTGCAATTTGTATTACATCTGTCGCAACAAAATATAAGTTATCCCATATTTTTAGGTAAACGGGTAAAAACGGAGAAGACAAAGACTTCAGATATAGATGTTTCTTCTTATTATATAAATAATAACATGCAACACATTGGAAAAATTGTAAATTGACAAAAGCTAGAAGTGTATCCTATGAAACAAAGTGAAACGAGGATTTATAAAACGTAAGTGAATCATTTAGAAATGGCGAAGAAATGAAGAAGGGAAGACGTGAAACAATGTTTTGAGAAGGATGCTACTTTCGACGACCACGACATAGAAAACCTCATTAATTATCAAAATCCTTAAATAAATGTGGTCGATTGTGTTAAGAAAGAGAAAACGGCACCAGAATAAAAAAACTCGTTTTATTCACTTGACCTATCTTTGTTCGTGTACATTCCAACAAACGTGGAAACTTCCTCCCTGACTTTCCCTCCTACATCACCGGTGTGAATCACACAAGCTTCACTCTGTGAGGTGCACTGCGACCTTCACGAGGCCGTGTGCGGGCGTGAGCAAACGTGTGCGAGTGCGTGAGTTTTCCCGGGGTGGGCGGGCTCTCCGTTTGCCGAGGGACGGCACACTTAGGGCCTGGTGGCCGCGCGGCCGCCCTTTGGCGCCGCCGTCCTTTGCGCTGGCCGGCCGCACGCCGCGCCGACACGTCGCGTCGCCCGCCTCAGACGAGCCCGTCTCCTTGGCCGTCACAGGCGCTGCTGTGTGCCTACCTAGGGTCGCCGCCGCAGCCCTCTTTGCTATAGACGCTGACGTCCCTGACGGCCGCGCTGCCGCAGTTTTCGAAGTCCTTGTAGTCCTCGCAGTTTTCGCTGTCCTCACCGTCCCCACAGTCCTCACCGTCCTCACAGTCCTCACCGTCCTCACCGTCCTCACCGTCCTTACAGTCCTCACCGTCCTCACAGTCCTCACCGTCCTCACAGTCCTCGCCATCCCCACAGTCCTCACAGTCTCCACAGTCCTCACCTTCCCAACAGTCCTCACCATCTTCGCAGCCCTCACCATCTTCGCAGCCCTCACCATCTTCGCAGCCCTCACCATCTTCCTAGTCCTCGCCGTCTTTGCAGTCCTCACATCTTCGCGGTCCTCACCGTCGTCACAGTCCTCACCGCCATCTCGCAGTCCTCACCATCCTTCGCAGTCCTCACCGTCCTCGCAGTCCTCACATCTTCGCAGTCCTCACCGTCTTCGCAGCCTCACCCCTCGCAGTCCTCCCGTCTTCCAGTCCTCGCGTCTTCGCAGTCCTCACACTTCGCGGTTCTCAACGTCCTCATGGTCTTCACCGTCTTCGCAGTCCTCTCCGTCACCGCAATCCTCGTCATTCCCACAGTCCTCAAAGTCCCCGCAGTCCTCGTCCTCGCACCCCTCACCGTCCTCGCAGTCCTCACCGTCCTAACAGTACTCACCGTCTTCGTAGTCCTCGCCGTTTCCCCGGCGAATTCTTGCGGCCAGCTTCTATGATCGGTTGTTTTCCGTGGTTTTTGTTATTAGTACCCGGCGAATTCCAAAGACTGCACTAGACTTCTTTTTACTCACCTATGCTGATGTGTTTGGTGCGTTTGCATTTTATGGCTGCCAGAGGAATACCTCTCTCCAAATTGCCTAGTATGTTTGAACTTAGTAGTGCCTAGTATGAACTTTAGGTTGATGACTACTCATTGTCTGACGCTAAAGCATTAAGGCGTACGAGGTAATACAAAACCTGGCCTGGCGTTTGGGAATTTTTTGTGTTGAGATGTTCCATTATCCAGCACGTTGAAACTTTTTCATTATTTTGGATCAGTATAAATTCGATAAAATTTTAATATATGAAAATACTTTTTGTAAAAAAATATTATGAAGTATAATTAATGTTCAATCGGTTAAAAAGTAAATAATAAAATTAATGATGTTATTAATAATAACAATTATAATAGAGTTGTGAATGATGAGAGAAATTGTCACATTCGATGCAAGGAAACCACCAAAGTTTAATGATATCTGCCCCAATGACTTTTTACTTCTTTAAAAATCCTACACGAAGTGATCAGAATTCGAATCCCTGGACCTAGAACTACTCACATCTCGCTACGTCTCAAACTGCTACGCGTTGCCAGTCTATCTATACTGTCCCTACACGACACATCCATCTCTGCACTACCTTTGACGGGGAAAGAATAGGAAATTGCTGTGCCTTCCCCTCTGCCTTTGAGAATTCCCCGCAAAATGGTCAAGATTTACACACAGTTCCCCAGAGATGCAAACCGCTGCCACTTTACGCAGCACGACGCTCCGTATATCTACCTCATTTGCTGCAAGCACTTGTAGACGAGGAGCTTGTGCGCTCTCTCGCCTTCCGCCAAATATACACAAGGAGTCGCCGCAGGTAGCACGTCGATTCGTGCGTCATGGCGCCCACCGTTTGGCTCGGGTCGGCCGTATAGCGCCACTGGCGGTGCAGTGCCTCTCACGTGGGAAGATGGGAGAGTGCGGCGGCGGGCCCTGCGCTGTCCGGAGCCCGCCCGCCCACCGGCCACTCGGGGGCGGCGGCCCCGGTAATGAACTGCTCGCCCCCGCCCCCGGCCCAGCCCCCCGCACCGCCCTCCCCTGAATCCACCCTCCCGAACCGCGCTCCGTCTTCTTGCTTGACGCATCGCTCCCCGCCCGGCTCCATGCCTGCAGCTCCCATCGCATCCTTCGCCTTCTTCCACTCTCCCCCCCGCCTAGAATACCTCTCGTTCCAATCGCCGTCCCTCCCCCAACCCCACCCTGCCCCAAACCCCATCCTTGTCACAATCACAACACCTGTTCCTATCCCCCCCCCCCCCCCCCCCAACCCCCCGCTCCCCCTCCCCCCCCCTTTCCCCCTTTCCGCTCGTGCCCCCGCGTTCATCTCCTCGTCCAGCACTCGTCTCACCCCATCCCTCGTCCTGTCCTTGCATCCGCCTCGCTCTCACCCCCGGTCCCCGGCCCCCTAGCCTCCGGGCCCGCCCTTGGCCCCGCCCCCGGCCCCGGCCCCGCCCCCGGCCCCGCCCCCGGCCCCGCCCCCGGCCCCGCCCCCGGCCCCGCCCCGGCCCCTGCCCCGGCCCGCCCCGGCCCCGCCCCGGCCCGCCCCGGCCCGCCCCGGCCCCGGCCCGCCCGGCCCGGCCCCGGCCCCGGCCCCGGCCCGGCCCCGGCCCGCCCCGGCCCGCCCCGGCCCGCCCCGGTCCCGCCCCCGGCCCCTCCCCAGGCCCTGCCCCCGGGCCGTGCTCCCAGCCACGGCCCCGCCCCCGCGGCACGGAAATGATGGGAAGTAATTCGGAGGGGCTCTCCGGAGATTGGCCGGTGGCGCGCGGGCCGCCCGGCGCGGCTTCTCCATTCCGGTCGGCTCCGGGCGGCGGCGGGTCGCGACGGCCCGGACGAGCCCCGGAGTCCGTGGGGTTGAGGCCGGTAATGGTCCGGTAACGGGTGATATTGGGCGTGATAGGAGGGTGGGGGTGAAATGCACTATTTGGATGGAAGGGAGGGAGGAGATGAGGTAAACGATGTATGACGTGTCAGGAAAGCGATGGGAGAAGGCTTTGGTGAGCTTAACTGATTGGTTGGTTGAAAATCTTTTGAATAGTAGCGGCTGTGTGCTACTTCGTTGCTTGTCATTTCGACGACTTTTCTGTCTCTACACATGTATCCTCCCTACAAATGCAATACCTCAAAAGTTACCTGTGATATCTCTGGAAATCATGAAAAAAATTATAATGGAATGTTCGCCTTCTGTATCTATATAATGCTTTTGATTTTTCTTGATTTTAATACAGTTTTTACCTTCTTTGATTTAATTTTTCCAAATTTACATCATGTGTAATATATTTACTATTAGAAACAAGTACGTTTAACTGAATGAAGTACGAACTTGCTAGCATTCGTTCTATAGTAATCTGACAACAAATAAAATGGACGTGCGGAAAACTTAACACTTTGAAGTTCTATTTCAAAGTCTTTTGATAGAGGCCATTTTGCAAATCACTTTAACCAGATTCTCATACTATCTAAATTCAGTATTTAATCTCACTTAGACAATCTCAAAACATCTTCCCATTTGCTGCAGGAGTTGAATTAGTATAAATTTTACTTATAATTTGTTGCCAAAAAACACAAAAATAATACTTTAATGATTACAAATAATGAAATATTTATGTAAAAGAAGAGAAATAAAAATTAACGGATGGATTGTTCCATTTTGCTAAATAAATAATAAAAAGATAGGTAGGAAACAGTGCTATCGACTTTTGGGGATTATTCTACGTGGTGAGCCTAAAATCACACATGACCTGAAAGTTATTTCATAGCGGATTGGTTCCCGTCAGGTTGATTCTCGAGGTGCTAATCCTAGCGTGAACGATTCGCTGCATCAGGAGTATCATCAGATGGGACCCGGGACGCCCGGTACTCCATTGCAGACCAGGGATTAAGAGAAGCCGGCGCCCGCGCTGAGCTAAGCCAGCGGGAGAGGTGGATTCCGCGATACTTAACGCGACTTTGCTCCGCAAATGACGTCCCGCCCTCCCTTCGCCCGTCCTTCGTCCCAGCTTCACTTCGCCCCGCCCTCCCTTCGACCGTCCTTCCTCCCAGCTTCACTCCGCCCCGCCCTCCCTTCGACCGTCCATCCTCCCAGCTTCACTTCTCCCCGCCCTCCCTTGGAACGTCCATCCTCCCAGCTTCACTTCGCCCCGCCGCCCTCCTTCGGCCGTCCTTCCTCCCAGCTTCACTTCGCCCCGCCCTCCCTTCGGCCGTCCTTCCTCCCAGCTTCACTTCGCCCCGCCCTCCCTTCGACCGTCCTTCCTCCCAGCTTCACTTCGCCCCGCCCTCCCTTCGACCGTCCATCCTCCCAGCTTCACTTCGCCCCGCCCTCCGACCGTCCTTCCTCCCAGCTTCACTTCTCCCCGTCCCGTCCCGTCCCGTCCCTTTCCGCCCCAACCAACACACATCGTCCCGTCTCCCCCGTTCCGACCCATCCAGTTCCGACTCATCACGCCCTGTCACGCACCGTCACAGTCCGTCACGCTTCGCTACGATCGGTCAAGCTCCGTCACGCCATGTAACGCTCCGTCACGCCCCATCACGCTCTGCCCCGGCCCCCCCCCCCCCCCCTTCCCCCCCCCCCCCCCCCCCCCCAACCTTGGTCCAAGTTTCCACCCCACCCCCCCCCGGTCTCTCCCCCATCGCGCCGTTCTTTCAGCCCTCCTCGCCCACTCGGCGCTAAGCCATGCAGTAGCATCTAGCTGTGTTTGTAGTTCGCCTGTCAGAGGGGATAATTGTTTTTGTGACTATGAGTGCCGCGCTGCGCCGTGCTTGCTCGATTGCTGCTCGACGTGGGCATTGCGTGTTCGCGGCAATTTGCGTCGAGATGGCTCCCTCTGTTTACTTCCTACTTGTATATCACCATTACGATAATCTACGTTTATACATTCTGTCACTTCTACGTTTCTTCTATCGTTCTTGCGTTTGCTTTTGTTTTCGTTTATGAGTTCATTCATAATCACATTGAACGAAGCTAATGATGCGGTGTATTCCTCGATACTTATCACGACTTTCGTCTGCGATTGACACTCAGGCTGTCTGGCGCACTGGCCAGGCACTGAATGCTCCCGGTCGCGTCTATTTGTGTTTACACCGACTGTCGGGAACGCTAATGTGTTTTGTGTCCGAGATCTAATGCTGAGCACATCCCATCCCTCGCTGTGTGTAGATTGTTCACTGTTCGCCTGAGGTGGTCTCGGTGACTCTACTAGTCATTTCCACTCCGTTCTCATTAGTCGCCTTGCGTTCATACGTTCGTTCGCTTATCCATTCATCCAGGCATTTATTGTTTGTTCGTTAATTGTTACGTTCATTTGTTCGTTTATTTGTGAATTTAAATCGTCGTTTCATTCATTCAGCATTCGCTCAGCGAATGCCGATGCCGGCAGGCGTTCAGTCACTAGCAACCGAATCCGTTTGCGCCTATTGTCGGAAAGGCCACTCGTTTTTGTTTCAGCAATCTCTTGCAGCGCGGGTTTTTACTTGCTGTTCTCAGTGCAGTCAGTATTATTATTTTGTGGCAGATTTTTTCTAGATAATGCTGCATCATCATTATATGATTGTAGACATCATAATATATTCTTTGAATAAATGTTTTTTTTTTTTAAGAAAGTATTTAATGATCAAATTAAAACTAATCAATGTTTTTTATTTTAATAAAATCATTGTTAAGTGAATGACATAATAAATATGAATTTCAGTAGAAACTACTTTAACGTTTGCGTCATTTGATTAAGTCTTCCCTTCTATGTAATTAAATATTTAAGGTAAAAAATTAATTCAAAATTTTATGAAATATCAAACTACTGTACCACGACGTACAAAATTACAATAACGATTTTCTCGAGATCTAGTTTCTTTTGCAATTTTTTACTATTTTTTCCCATCAGCGAGCCCCTTGACTTGCGGCGACCTAGGTGATGGCCCGGTCTGATTGATTGATTGATTTTTAAGTGTTTCCGGGCGCGTCAACTGCTTCGGCCATTAGTCCCGTTAGTGTAGTGCATGCTTTTTTCTCGGGAGATGGCGGTGATCTTCCCCCGCTGGATGGCGAGATCCGGCGTCGGCCTACCGTCGGCTAGCGGGGTTTCCCCCTAACGAGGACTCTCCCACCAGCGGGACACGGCCCCAGCCGGGACAAGCTCTAAGCTCCCGACCGGTCTCCCGAAATATGTGGTAGTGTAGTGCATGTTAGAGTAAGTGTGTGTAAAGGGAGAGGATAGGACAAGGAAGAGGTAGAAAAGATCGCGCGCGGTCCGTGGCTCGTTTGGTAGGGTACTGCTCCGGCATTCGCCTGGTGTTGATCGGAGAAACCACGGAAAACTACCGATCACAGCAGCCGGCCGGTAGAATTCTCCTCCAGACAGCGACTGAATTCGACCTAGCTGAAAAGCTAGTGTGGAAAGTCCTGCCGCGCTCAGGACTCGAACCTAGGACCTCCCGGTCAGAGGCGCTGCAGTGACATCAGTTGATGCACTGAGCTACCGCTCCCGGTGTGGCCCGGTCTGCCCACGCCTAGCGCCGGCATTGAGTTGTGCTATAAGAACTTTGCAGTGAAGTTAGTCACAGATAAACAAACATTGCAGTTGCTTTTATGTAGATAATTTCTTCAGACCTTAACTCCTTAAAACTGAAATATATAAAATATAATTATATATATATACACCTTAAATATATACTCATTAAAATTCCAAATTTATGAAGTTGCAGTCATTTCTTCACCTCTTCACTTTTTTTCATTTCATTTCTGCTCATGCTCACATGTTTAACGTCTCTGTTCAGAAGCGCTCCAACTGCAAAGGAGCCTTGTGAAACACCATCACAGAGTATTGGTGACCGCCCGGGTCGCATGATGGCGATCGGACCTGCCGCGTAATTACCGAAAGGACCAATCAACCTGAGCGCGCGCTGAACAAGGAGAGTGGGGTTCGGTGACGGGTCGCTTGACCCGGGGCAGAGGTCAGAGTCCAGTCGCCACCCGACCCGACCCGACCCGACCCGACCCGACCCGACCCGACCCGACCCGATCCGACACCCTGCGCCTCCATCTTCTTTTCTCGGCGGAAACCGCTGAATATGGTGGACGATGCGTCATCACGTGCAGGGGAAACTAGTTTGATTAAATCGCTGCAATAGGTAGAAATGGAGAAATGAAACGAATATTGTAAGAAGACAGCTTGTAATACAGCTTTCTTTCGTCCGTTGCTATTTTCTTCTTTCTTTCATTCTTTTTCTTTCCTTCTTTAGTAGTATTTTTCCTTCGTCTCTTTCTTTCTTTCTTTCTTTCTTTCTTTCTTTCTTTCTCTTTTCCGTCTTATTTTTTTCTTTTACTTCTTTTTTCCTTGCTTCTTTCTTCCCCTTTACTCTATACTTCGTGAGATATTGTATTACTATGTACATTACTGATAAGCGTTCTTTTCATATTGTGCAATTAGAATTTGTAAATGATGAATGATAGTTTGCATTTGCCCTCCACACCACATTCACAAAGTGAAAAAATTCATATGTTTTTGCATTTGTTCAAACGTATTACTTTAGTGATAAATGGTTGCCACACAGCTGTCAACAAACATTCAATAATTCCAACATGAATGTTATGTTTTCCTTAACATCTGAAAGTGAAAACCAGTCTTCCGTTTTCGAAATTTTCCAGGAATCGTGACGTCGACGTAAACCGTTGAAAGCTATTCAGAATATAAGCGCAGTTAATGCGATGATAATTAGCCGCACTGCGACACCTCTTAGGTCTCGACTTCTTCGTCGGTTCAATCTCCGACCAGGGCACGCCCCCTTCCGCCCCGCGGGAGGCGGTATTTTGCGCGCGCGCGTATTTGTCACCGGGGCGCGGGGGGCGGCGTCGGATTCAGCGCGTCGCGACGCCGAGCAGCCCCGCGCCGAGTAATTAACGCGAATCAATTATTTGCTCAAATTCGCTTATTAATGCGCCTCCGCTGTCGAGGTCGCTGAGCTGTTCTTGAGCTCGTCGACCCGCCGTCCGCTCCCCTCCGCGTCGCCGGCCCCGCCCCCTGGTATTCGCCTGTGTCCCGTCCCGATCCTGACATCGACGCCGCCTCGGCCCTGCCGTCGCCTGGCCTCGTACACTGTCCCCCCCCAAATTCCTTCCCCCTTCCTGTGGCCCTTTCCGCCCCCACTGCACCCTGATCCCCACTTTTCGCCGTTTCCCGACTCCTGCATCGAATCCACTGCACCCAAACACCAGCCCGCTACGGACTGCCGCTCCCTTCTATGCAACGCCTTCAATCTCACTCTCATCTCATTCCTGCTTTTGATTTTACTCCGTCCCGCTTTCGGCTTGGTCCTGCTTTCGACTTCGCTACCTGATTGCCCGCAGCACCCCGCCCCCTCCCGCCCCGCTCCCGACACGCTCTGCTCCCGACTCGCCCCGCTCCGACATCGCTCTGCTCCCGACATCGCTCTGCTCCCGACATCGCCCCGCTCCCGACATCGCTCTGCTCCCGACATCGCTCTGCTCCCGACATCGCTCTGCTCCCGACATCGCTCTGCTCCCGACATCGCTCTGCTCCCGACATCGCTCTGCTCCCGACATCGCTCCGCTCTCCCGACATCGTCCGCCCCGCTCCCAACTCCGCCCCGCTCCCAACTCCGCCCCGCTCCCAACTCCGCCCCGCTCGCGACTCCGACCCGCTCGCGACTCCGACCCGTTCTCGACTCCGACCCGCACTCGGCTCGATTCTTCCGACGACTCCACTCCACCCACGACTCAACTCCTGAATGCAGACCCCAACATCTTCTGTCCCCTACCTCTTAACCCCGAACAATGCCCGCAACCCCACTCCGTCTTCGTCTCCGCTTCGCCATCGCCTCCACCCCCCGCGCTCCTCCGGCTGGCGCAGCGGAGGCAAATGACAAGGCGCAGCGCAGCGCCGCGGCGAGGAGGGAAGGCGCGTCGGCCCTTCACCTGCAGATGGCGCTGCGAGGAGGAGGTCGCCTCGAGACGAAGGGCGACGGGAGGGGGAGCTGGGATCACGGCGGGGTGAGAGACATCTGACGGAGGGCGCAGAGGCCTGGAAGACGGGCATGGCGTCTCGCCAGGGGAAGCCAAGAACAACTTCAGGGTGCGATGTGGCGGCGAAGGAACCTGGCACTTCTGATTCGGACGTGATATAGTTTAGCATGTGATTTTGTTATCGTATATTTTATGTATTAAGAAATCATTAACAGTAATAACCATTCAGTAGGTCATGTTATGTTTGAATATGATACTTATTTTTTATTTATTTCGGATATCTTCAATAATATCGAAAATAAAAATAAATACGCACATGTTCACGTTCGTGAAAATTAAATTCTTGATCAATTTGTTATTCACCATCTTTAGTTGAATTTTTTAGAACTATGAACTCGGAATACAATTTGCATTGTGAAAAATTGATTTGCTCTAATATGTTATTACCGAGATCTGGCGAAAATACAGATACCGCTGAAAGCCGTTTGGAAATCCTGCTTCCTTACTTCGGCCTATTTTCTTGCATCGATAAAGAATGTCCTGGCGTTTAGAAACAACATATCCAATGAACAACCACAACATATGCAATTGTGAACAAGATGTCCAATTTAGAGTATTTACTTCTTTAATTAGCTTTCCCAATCAACCTGAGCATTACCTCTGGTATTTATCAGCGGCATTATAATTCAAGAACCCCATTTCTCCGATTGTGACATTGGTGTTATTTCTTGTCGGTAAATACCGAAATCCTCTCAATTAATGATCCAGACCTCGTTTTCCTTTGTAATGCATGTTTTCATTCCACTTTCAGTCACAATCGTAAGACATTATTCAGCTACTAATTCTCTAGATATATGTCTCCTCTTGGTGACTCGTTCAGGCAAAAGAGTTTACACTTTGAGTTCGGGAGCAACAAAATCAAAATATCCCGCTATCATTGAATCTTTCCATTACCTCTTCTCTTCATTTAACTCTACTTAATTCACACTCATCCTTCTTTACTTCTCCATGATAAGGGTCACGGGACCGCACAGTTGCTGCGGCGGGTCTGCATTGAGAGTAGATGAGCCCTGCTGGTCACAGGGTAACGGGACTATACAATTGCTTCGTCGAACCTAGGTTGGGAATATTGATTGATTGTTAATGAATCTCGGCCCGTCAACTGCTATGGTCAATAGTGGCGTAAGTGTAGGGCATGACTTTGTCCACGGGAGGTGGCAGTGATCTTGCCCGCTGGGTGGCGAGATCTGGCGCCGAACTACGTCGGCTAGCGGGGTTTTCCCAAACCAGATATCTCCAAACAGCGGGACACCGCCCCAGCGGGGATAAGCTCTAATTACCGATCGATCTTCCGGCATATTCCGGTGAGATAGTGTAGTGCATGTAAGTATAAGTGTGTATAATGGTGCACAGGACAAGGAATGGGAAGCAAATATAGCGCGCGGTCCGTGGGTTGTTTGATAGGGTACTTCTCCTGGTGTTGAGAAACCACGGAAAACTACTGATCAGTGAGGCCGGTCGGTAGAATTCTCCTCCAGAGAGCGCGTCCAGAGTAGGTGTGCCCTACTGGAGTCACAAGGTTACAGGGCCGTACAGTCGCTTCGTCGTGCTTAAGATAGGAGCGCTCAGTCACAGATCCGCAGAGTCGCTTCGTCGGGTCTGCGTCAAGGGTAGGTGCGCCTCTGGGTCCCGTCGGTAGGTGGCGGCGAGCCGGGAGTGCGGGCGGGCGGTGCGAGCGCAGCGCGAAGCGAGTTGCGCGAGTAGAAGGGGGCGTGGGGGGCGTTGCGGGGCGGGGAGGCGAAGGCGCGGGCGCCGCGTGTCACGAGGGCGCGGCCGCGCATCTGTCATCAGCAATTGCCGCGCGCGGGCTCTTCGCGGGCGCCGCCGCCGCCGCCGCTGCGCGAGTTGTCGCCGCCTCCCACACCCTCAGCCCTCGGCGCCGTCGAATTACCCGCGCTCATAAGTAAGGCGGCGCCCGCCGCGCCTGCAGATTGCCCCGGGCAGGAATGTGCGCCCCACACCTCTCCCCCTCCCCCTGTCCCCTCTCCCCTCTCCCCACCCCTGCCTCGATCCGCCCAACCCGCCCCGCTCCGCCCCGCCCCGCCCCGCTTCCGCCCCGCTTCCGCCCTCCCGCCCGCTCCGCGCTCCGCCCGCTCCGCCCGTCTCCGCCCCGTCTCCGCCCCGTCTCCGCCCTGATCCCGCAACGCCCCCGCCCCGCTCCCGCCACGCCCCCGCCCCGCCCCCGCGCCGACCCCGCCCTGCACGAGCATTCCAACCGTCGCCCCCTCGCTGCCAACTCCTGGGCCCTCCGGCGTCGCTGCGCCGTGTGTGATGTGAAGGGAGCCGGCAGTTGGGACTGTAAGGCCGGGAGAGATGGGGACGGTGAAAGTGAAGGCACAGGTTGCCGACAGTATCGGTGATGTAGCCGGTAGTAAATCGAGCGACGACGCGAAGGCGACAGGTATGCGGATCGGTTGCGGGGTGTGGGAGACGGAAGCGGCGATGGTGGCGATGGAGACGTTTAAGATGTTGGCGGCGTTCAGCATGCTAGTTATGATGGCGATGGTTCAGGCGAAATGGGGGGGTGAAGTAGTTTGAAAGGGGCAGTATTAGAGGGAGCTGCGGCGGTGGTTTGTGGCGGCGGTTGTGGTAGGGAAACAGTTGTGACAGAGTAGGGGGATTAAGCCGATGGAGTTGCATCAGCGGCGATGATGATGATGATGATAATAATAATGATGATGATGATGATGATGATAATAATAATAATAATAATAATAATAATAATAATAATAATAATAATAATAATAATAATAATAATAATAATAATAGAGAGGTCGAAGGGATTAACAATTGGATTTCTGAGATAGGCGAATCAAGAGACAGAGGAGATGTCGACAAATAAATAAATAGAAACTGATGAGTCCGACGAGCAATGACGGGAATGAGGGCAGTAACGAAAGATGTGGGCGAAGAGGATGGGTAGAGAAAGGTGTGAGAATGACGGTGGCAAGGCTGCCAATAAGAGCGCAAGATAAGACGATAAGACAGGGTTGACTACAGAGGAAGGCGAGAACTACAGAGGAAGCAGAGACGACGGCAATGTTTGGCGGCTGTGAAAGGTCAGCGGGTGATGGGGGTTTCGGCGACTACAGTGGCAGACGTGATGATGTGATGGTGCCGAGGACTGCGAAAGAGGAGAGGGCGGCGACGGTGGTGAGGATGCGGAAGGTGGCGGGGGGGGGCGGATTTAATGAGGACGTCGGAGAGAGTAAAGGCGACCCTGAGGTAGGGCTGTGCAGGTGATGAGGGGTGTGAGGGCGCGGTGGCGGTGAGGGCGACGGTGGCGGTGAGGGCGACGGTGGCGGTGAGGGCGACGGTGGCGGTGAGGGCGACGGTGGCGGTGAGGGCGACGGTGGCGGTGAGGGCGACGGTGGCGGTGAGGGCGACGGTGGTGGTGAGGGCGACGGTGGCGGTGAGGGCGACGGTGGCGGTGAGGGCGACGGTGGTGGTGAGGGCGACGGTGGCGGTGAGGGCGACGGTGGCGGTGAGGGCGACGGTGGCGGTGAGGGCGACGGTGGCGGTGAGGGCGACGGTGGCGGTGAGGGCGACGGTGGCGGTGAGGGCGACGGTGGCGGTGAGGGCGACGGTGGCGGTGAGGGCGCACGGTGGCGGTGAGGGCGTCACAGGCGGTGAGGGTGTCACAGGCGGTGAAGGCGTCACAGGCGGTGAGGTGTGCGAACACAATGAGGATGGCGGACGTCTTGAAGACGCTGCAGGCTGCGAGGGTCGCGGGCCGGGGACGTCAACGGCGGTTCCGGAAGGGGGCGAAGGGAAGGCGGCGGGAAGACAGACGGGCACTTTGGGCCGGGGGGGAGGGCCGTCGGCAGAGGGCGTTAACACCTCGCGCTTAACATGACATCGCCGCCCTTCCGCCGCGCCGTTTGCGCGGGGCCTTAGTTAGAGTCTTCGCTCCGGCAGTGAGCACACCCTGCGTCCTGCGTCTTGTAATAACTCGCCTTCATTTACGAGAAACCTGCGAGTTCTTCTCAAGAGAAATTTAGAAGTAATTTTTTTGTGAGTTGTGACTTACCGGCAGTAACTAAAGGCGCACAGACCTGACGACAGTAACAAACTATGACTATTTACTTTAGGAACTCATACCGACATCGACCGAACGTAGTATGTGGTTGCACTAATTGCCTCCAGTAAAGATCATATCTTAAGTAAATTGACTTCGAAGAAAAATCTTTCGAAGAACGCCTGACACGACGATAAGAACGTAGTTGGCACTATATGGTAGGATTTAATGATAGGGTTCAATGCAAAGAAGATGTGTATCTGGTATTTTCCTTTTACTTTCCCTGCATAAAACTCGCCTAAGCGGATGCAAATTTTTTCTGCTTTCCTACAAGTTATATGTTGCGTGGGGTACCATGAAATTAGTACATTTCTTGGGAAAATTTTGCATATGATATGACGATTCTTATAACTTCCTATTACTTTCTTCATTGCTTCGGACTTCCTGTTCTTTAAACTTTGCTTATTCTGCGCATTTCTCAATTGTAGAAAACTCAGTGAATGCAAATTTCTTGCATTTGGAAATGATAATTAATGTGTGAATTTTAAAGTCGTAAGTTCACTAACAATCACGGAGAAATCACAAAGCACTGCAATAACGCGATAATTTGTACATTGTAAGCTTCCTGAATACACAATATCTCGTCGTTTTTTCATCCCCTTCTTAATAAAACAGTGTTAGTTTTTTTATATAATGTCAAAATAACAAGGGGGTTTGTATCGCGTATTCTCTGACCAAGTTTTGAAATCACTTTCTTGAGAATTTTTGGTCTCCTGTTGGAAAATGATTGTGCTTATACTCTGCAAATTAAACATGTTATTTTCTAACTGACATATTTCCTACATTTCGCCTACGTAGTACCCCTTTAGTTGTGAGAATTTATTTTTATAAATTGTGTACATTGAGCCACCGTCTTGGGCTTAATTAAAGGAAGGGCTTTTCTTAAAAACGAACTAAACCTAACTTAATCTAATTGTATAGTACATATCTCATGTAACTCTATTTCCCATTTGTTTTTTAGTTTTACTTATCAATATATTCTTAAGGCGGTCCTCCATAATACTGATAAATACTGTACTTTAAAATTTGCGTTTTGAATCTTATTTGTTTAATAATTGTCTATTTTTAATATGGATTGTCAATTTATAAGCCACTAAAATGTTTTATCTCCTGTTAATAGAACATGAATTTTATTTGCAAATTTAACAAAGAAAAATTCATTCAATATATGTAAGTATAGTTTCGTAACTACATCGTAATAGAATGATTCCTGTTTTCTGCGGAGCATCGTGTAATTATGATGACATATCCGAGAAAACGAAGACCAGGAAACCACTTCACACTAATTAAAGAAAGCCGTTTTGCAAAATTAAAACTCCTCCAAGCTTTTCTTCGTTTAGAATTGAACCTCTAATGAAACTATGCAATATCATCAAAGTATCAAGGTAATTATGTAATAATAAATGAAGAAGAGATAATTACCCGTATCAATTGAATGACGATTGTGTAATAAATATATCTGTTGTGATTTGCTTTGGTCTACCACGCACCAGCAACAAAGGGCACAAAAAAAAGCTTTACACGATATTCGAACCCACAGCCCTTATGCAGAATGGTCGCAGCTGCTGCCATGTGCACCATTCAGGCCGGCACAAGCACTACAATGAAATTTTACGACTTCGGTTCTGCAGTCCACCAATTATTTCAAAACGTTGAATGTGCATCTCCGTCCTTGTTTCTCCCTCTCACTCCTTCCCCCTCTCTCTCTCACTCTCGCTCGTTCTCGCTCTCTCGCTCGTTCTCGCTCCTCTCGCTCGTTCTCGCTCTCTCGCTCGTTCTCGCTCTCTTCCTCACTCTCACCTCTCTCCTCCACTCTCTCCCTCTCACTCTCTCACTCTCCTCACTCTTCACTCCTCACTCTCCTCACTCTCCTCACCTCTCTCACTCTCCTCACTCTCCTCACTCTCTCTCACTCTCTCTCACTCTCCTCACTCTCTCACTCTCCCACTCTCTCCACCCTCTCTACTTCACTTCCCTCTCACTCCCCTCTCTCTCCCACTCTCTCTCCTCTCCCCACTCACTTCCCGATTTGGGGCCCTGGTCTTGATTAAGATATTTCGCCGTGCCGTTGATTCTCCTCCCTCCCTCCCCTCCCACTTTCCCCCTCTTCCACCAGCTCCCCGTCTATATTCCTTCCGCCCTCTACCTCTTCCACGACTCGCCGCGTTCAATCCTCGCTCACCACTCCGCGGGCTTTAATGGCGAGCATTTTAGAATGGAATTAAAATTTCAAAACGGAATTTCCTTGTCTCCGGCACTACGTATATTATCTTTTCTTCTCATCAAGTGTAGCCTCTTTTGTTTAAATATGACATGAATAAAACAAATTCGGGCTTCAAGGGAACTGACAGGGAGCACAAATACATTTGATTAAAGAACCTCGGCACTCGCTGAAAGAAAACAGAATTAATTTAAATGCGAGCGAACTCCGTGAGGTTGCGCGAGAGTGCCAGAAGGGAGGGTGGGAGGAGGTGAAGTGGTGACGGTAGTAGGGGCAGAGTCGACGGTGAAAACTAATTGTGGCAGGGGAGGTGCAAACGAGATAAAAGTGAGGGGAAGGTCAATCATGTGAGAGGTCCATTTGTAAACCTACGTGACTGTAATAGGTTGATGCGATTGATTGATTGATTAGTGATGCCGGGGGACAGATCTCGTTATTCCCGTAAGTGTAGTGCGTAGTTAGTGAGGTGGCGGTGATCTTCCCCCGGTGGAAGGTGAGACCTGGCACCGACCTACCGTCAGCTAACAGGGTTTCCCTCGGTCAGATATCTCCCACCAACAGGGCAGTGCTCCAACGTGGACAAGCTTTAAAATCCCGACCGGTCTCCTGGAATGTGGGGTAGTGTAGTGTATGTAAGTGTATGTAAGAAAGGGGTGAGGATAGGATAAATCCCGCGCGGTCCGTGGCCCGTTGGTTTGGGTATTGCTCCGGCATTCGCCTGTTATTGATGGGAGAAACCACGGAAAACTAGCAACTTGCCGCTCATCCTGTCAGCGACTGAACTCGACCTAGCTATCTAGCAGTTGTCGAAAACCCTGCCACCGTCGGGACTCGAATCTAGAACCCGGTCAGAGGCTATAAAAACGTCAGTTGATGACCTGAGCTAGCTCGCCCGGTACGTTGATTTGATTGGCGCGACAAAGACTTCTTTTATGTGACAGTAGATTCCTGATGGTATTATTCCATTAACACAATGTTTAAGATGTTCATGATACATGAGAATGGTTGCAATGATCAGTGGAATGGAGATGTCATAATAGCCGAGA
The DNA here is from genome assembly GCA_964035755.1 of Teleogryllus oceanicus. Taxonomy (NCBI): domain Eukaryota; kingdom Metazoa; phylum Arthropoda; class Insecta; order Orthoptera; family Gryllidae; genus Teleogryllus; species Teleogryllus oceanicus. The sequence continues at coordinate 26,158,520 of CAXIVR010000012.1, read as the reverse complement.
GAATCTGACCCGGTGAAAGTTCGGGAGTTCAGAGAATGCAAAATGTTATGTGTACTAATGAATCCTGGATATAGGCTGATACCGAGCGGTCAGCAAAGTCTGGAGTCAGCAACAAGAGCAGTAGACAATGTTTGACGGTAAGAACGACAGAACTACAACGACAGATACAAATGAATTCTGGAGGTAGAGTACAGTGAAGAGGGGAGACCAGTAATGGATGGCAATCACGTCATATAGCGGAGTGACACATAAGTAAGAAAAGAAGAAAAAGGAAGCAGAAAAAAGTGAAGTAAGAAGTACAGTTGTGATGTACAGTTGTTTAAAATATGTTTTGGGATAAACAAGAAACATTACCATCATCATTATCATAATCATTCCACAAAATTGGTATAGTAGATTTTTATAATATGAGAGCAGACCCAGTAAAGAGTGACTAAACAGGCGCAAGATCAGGATGGCCACAGATTATGGGGCGGGGCTGGCGGGATTCGGGCAGTATGCGGACGATGGTAAGTGACAGGCAGTGTGTAGTGGTGACGGGCGATCGATTGGGGAATGTAAGCGTCTGGGGGTTGCGGCTTCGTGTGCGGCCCAAGAGGCCGGCAACTCTACATACCCTGTGGAGGAGAGTGGCATTTAGCCTCAAGCGGTGCGTAGTAGCTATATCAGTGAGGTCGGCGAATAGCATTGCGTGGCGCGTAGTGAAAGGAGGTGGAGGGGAAAGAGGCAGCGGTGATGAACAAAGGCGCCCAGAAGAGCAAGGGGTAGCTAGAGCAACATGACTTAAATGGAACCCAGAATATTTTGCATTCAAAATAAAAAAAAATTATTTGTAAATAAAATATTAACCTGTAAAAGTTGTACCTATTGTGTGGAGAAATTAATTGTGTTTACAACTCAGGGGGGGGCAGACACTTTTTGAAGTAAAGGCCACCCGTGGACCTACTGCGCCAGTCTCTTGTTATCTCTGGGCATCCCTGGTTATCAGTGGTGGCGGTAGGTACTATATTTATTGATTGATGATTCCGGACGCGTCAACTACTGAGGTCATTAGTTCCGTGTGTAGTGCATGTTTTTCTCGGGAAGTGGCGGTGATCTTCCCCCACTGGATGGCGAGATCCACCGCAGAGATACCGTCGACTAGCAGAGTTTTCCTCGACCAGGTATCTCCCACTAGCTGGGCACCGCCCAAACCGGGACAAGTTCTAAGTCTCAAACCTGTCCCCAGGGATGTGTGGTAGTGTAGTGCATGTGTAACGGGTGAAGATACGACAAGAAAGAGAAATGAAAGATCCCGCGCGGTCCGTGGACCGTTTGTGTCTGCTCCGGCATTGGCGTAGTGTTGATCGAAGAAACGAAGGAAAACTATCGCTCAGAGCAGCTGGCCGCTAGAATTCTCCCCCAGACAGCGACTGAATTCCACCTAGCTCACAACCCAGATTCGAAAATCCTGCCACGGTTGGGACTCGAACCTTGGACCTCCTGGTCAGAGGCACTGCAGTGACAGCAGTTGATGCACTCATCCGCCACTTCCGGGCAGGTACTAGATGTGGGTGGCGATTGGGACGGCAGGCAGCGCTGGGGCAGCTGGCATGAAGTGAGGAACGGCGAAGGAAGCGGGCGACGGCGGGGCGCGGGTGGGCGGAAGGATTTGGCGAGCGGGGGCTGGAGCCCTGTAAACCGGGCCGCGGGCGGGAAGCAATAAAGCTATGTAAATGGGGCCCTGTTTGAGGTGCAGCGTCTGCGTTCGACGCGCAGCCGCCCCCGCCCCCGCCGCCGCCCCGCCGCCGCCCCGCCGCCGCCCCGCCGCCGCCCCGCCGCCGCCCCGCCGCCGCCCCGCCGCCGCCCCGCCGCCGCCCCGCCGCCGCCCCGCCGCCGCCCCGCCGCCGCCCCCGCCGCCGCCCCTGCCGCCGCCCGCCGCCGCCCCCGCCCGCTGCCTTAGCTGGCAGACAGCTCTCGCTTTCCGTCTCTGAGCATCGAAATTGTAATCCTGGTCACTGCTTGTAAAATTAACTAGATGGGTTCCTGACATATTTCTTCCGGGTTCTTCTGACTTCAGGATTTCCTCTCACTTCTCATTTTACGATTGCTAGTTAATTTATTGTAACTGTTTCGTGTTCATTATACTCAATAAATCGTTTATTACCTGGTATCTGTGGGCGTTCGAGTATCGGAAATCTTAATATACAGATAACTTTCAAAATGATCGTGAACAATGACTTAGAAGCCATATACAGGAAAAGTCCTGTGGAGAGTCTTGACCATGGGGCGTCTCCCTATGGCTTGCTCGTTGCTGCCTTATCAAATTCCATTGCGATATCAAGCTGTTTAGCCTACCAATGTATCATATCAGCTCCACCAGGTGGGGCTAATTTGTCATAGTTTTGAATTTTTTAAGAAGTTCTGGTACGTCTTAATTTCTTTCCGACTTCATACTAGCCTTTAGCATCAAAAGGTTCGTATTTAGTGTTTTTTGAAGAACCAAAGACAAACCGAATACAAGATAAAGTCAAAGGTTTCCACTTCTGGTTTATACTAGCCCCGATTGACTCTACTTAATGGGTTTTTCTCTCCATGAATCGTGATTTCCTTGGGAGAAACCGGATAACTTTTATTTTTTATGGAGAGTTAATAATAATGATAATAATAATGATAATAATAATGATAATAATAATGATAATAATAATAATAATAATAATAATAATAATAATAATAATAATATCGATAAATGTAGAAGATATGATAACAACGGAGTCTATAGAGCACATAATGGCTGGGTGCAGTACTTTGTCAGAGAGTACCTATTTAGACAGACATAACCAAGTGCCAAAACTCATTCGCCGAGAACTAGGAATGAAACTTGGAATGTTGGGGAATAATGAATGCTCCAGCATTCTAACAGTATGAACCAGATGCTGTGCTCGGGACGAAGATGGATAACACGGTTGATAATAAACGCCCTGACATCCTCATAATTGACAAAGAAAAGAAAACAGCCTCCATAATCGATGTTGCAATCCCTTTGACTTACAACCTGCGGACGTCCGAAGCAGAAAAAGTCAGAAAATATGAAAACTTGGCAACTGAATTAAAAAACATTTGGAAGTTACATGAAATCTCCCATTTCCCTACGGTTATATCCGCTGAAGGTGTCGTCACTAGGAACTTTAAAAGAAATCTGGAGAATTTAGATATCAAAAATATCTTTGATGAAGCCCAGAAAGCCACCCTTCTTCAAACATGTATTGTCTTGAAATTCCTAAATGCGTGACACTCATGTAGGTCTGGATGAATTGCCTTCCTGCACAGCCCGAGCGTAGTTCTATAACATCAATTGAACAGGTGATAGATTTTCCTGCTAAAGCAGAGGAAGTGTGAATAATAATAATAATAATAATAATAATAATAATAACAATGATAATAATAATAATAATAATAATAATAATAATAATAATAATAATAATAATAATAATAGAAATGGTATTGGTGATATCTGGGAGTGTGAGGTAAAATTCTAGAAAACCGTTGACTGAAGCAGCGTACGAGTATTTTCCGCTGCGAGCCCCTCAATCTCTCCTCCCTCTGCGTCACAAACTCTCCCCCATTGGCAACTCAACTCCTCATCCCCCCCCCCCACCCTTTTAACTCAGAACTCGAGCCAAGGCCAATTGAGCGAACCCAGACACAGAATTGTTATTGAATCTGCATCTGGAAACGCGAGGACTTCACATTAGCCGTCGAGTTGCCAACTTTCGCCGACTTGTGCAAAATGGGCGCGCGCCGCTTCCGCGTCGTTCATTAGTAAGCAACGCACGTCAAACCCAAGACCTCCCCTTAATCCCCCCACCCTTCCCCACCCACCCCTCCCGTCGCCGTCACCGCGCTGCCCATTAGAAGCGCGAAGTTGTCGCGAAGACGGACTCGCTTATCGTGAAGAAATACTCGCAGACGCCCCCCCGGCGGCAGAGGCTGAGGAAGATCTCCCTGGAGCGAACTTCTAGTCTTCAGCCTCCATTCAGCCTGATGCAATCCCAGCTTCCTTTGGTGCTCCGATGCGAAGAAAACGTGCCCTGCCCCAGATTGTGCAGTTGGAGACGACAGAGCGGTGCAGAGTGCTTATGGAGGCTTTGTGAGCTCAGTTGGGCGTTTAGTTTGAGGAATTCTGATTATGATTTGGTGGGAGCAGAAAGCTAGCTTTGTTTTAAAGTGAAGATATTGTGGGCTTCTGGAGATCGCACAATTGACATCGAGAAACATTACCTTGAAGTGAGCTATTGTTCTTATTTCTTGCAAGAAAAGTTTGTGCTACTTATACTAAAGTTTATCAAATTGACAAGTTTGTGTTTGAAAATTACTGTTTGAATTGCCCACCTTAAATTGTAATTGAATTAGTAAAATTTGTAATTGAATTTGAATTTAATTTCTTTGTCATCATAACATGTTTTTTGCCCTTGAACATAACCAATAATATTATTTTTTCTTTAATCGTTCATATCAGTCTTCTTCCATTCCATGTTATGCAGTCTTATTATTTTTTGGAAATACACTGAGAAGTAAACGATCCTCCCTGAGATTCTATTAGTAACTATGAGAGAACGTTGCCCCGTACTTATTGAGGCTTAGGCAGTTGAGAGTTTATTCGAGGAACTATCATGAGAATTTAAATAGAAAAGATATTCCGATGTATACGGTGTGGAAAATATATTTCTGTGAGAACACAAATAACATCGAATAATGAGATAAGCTTATTAAATATACCACACCAAATTATTTTGTTTCTCGGAACCACGTAATACTGTATTTCTACTATCCAATTAGTAGGATAAACATTTCATATTTTTTCTAAAGATATCTTACTTTTTTGTTAAAACTGTCGTTAAATTTGTAATATTTTCATTATTCGCCGTCGTAACATTTTTACTCTTTTCTTGGATATGACGAATAAAACGTGCATTCTTAGAATTGCGCAATGGAGTCACGTTGACAGACACTCACCCTACACATCTATGATCATTCCATAAATGCAATCTTGTCGATTTTAACGTCTTTAAACTACGAAACTCCTTTTGTCGAAAATAAAAAGAAAAAAGAAATTATATTTTAATGTAAAAAATTTCACTCCATAATTATATCAGCTCTACAGACTGCTCTGATGAATATGTTGTGTAATTCAGATGTGCTGTGGCGTCGTGGGTTGAACAAATCACAGACAAGATGGCTTTGGTATATACACAGTTTACTACTTTACCATTTACTACAGGAGCATTTGCTCCCCGTTAGGATCTGCTACTGCCAAATGTACTATCAATATGAGCCTGCCGCTCATACCCGCAAGCTTGCGGCCTCCTACACCAACTGGCGTCTCGCGATGGTCTCGCGACAAAGTTCGAGAAACAAAAGCTACCCTTTTCAGGGCCGGCCCGCCTTTATAGCCTAACTGAGGCTGCGTCGCCACTCGCCGGGTGCTACTACCCGGCAGATGACACTCCCCGCCGGGACTCATCAGGCAAAGCGTACCCTCTCGAACGGCACCCTGGGCTCGGCCTCCTTCGCCTCCTGCCCATTGTGGTGCATTCTGCACGTGTCCTCTCTGAAAGTGTCCGCGATACACGCTGTACACCACGCTACTGAACTGCGTTTCAGTAGCGGACGCTACAGTGCAATGCCAATACCTATCAACAGTGCCGACTCTATAGTCATGGGCAGACCGGGTGATCGCCCGGGGCCCTTCAAGTCAAAGGGCCCGTGATGGGAAATGATGAGAAAAAAAAGTAAAAAAATTGAAAAAGAAATTAGAACTCTAGAAAATCGTTATCGAAATTTGATTAGTCGCAGTACAGTAGTCTGATATTTCATAAAATTTTCAATTAATTTTTTACCTTAAATAGTTCATTATAGTAATTAAGGTAGGATTCTATGAACAGAATCAAATTCGCTAACATTAAAATAGGTTTTTTCAATAAATAATTTTTTATATTAATTCATGTATTTAACAAGTGACATTATTACTCACTAACTAAACACAAAATGTTTTTTAGCGTCTTAAGCTCACCGTGGAAATTGTGTTATTGGATCAATAATTGTTTTTACTTTAAAATATGCAAGTATATTTCCAAAAACTTTTTCTGGCTTAAATTTTGTAATAGTTGTTACTTGTTGAAACAAAATCACTCGTAGTTTATTGATAGAATTTCACATTTAATTTTTGGGGAAGGCTACGTTTCAGCATAGTCCTGGCCCCAAATTGTCTAGCTCCGGCTCTACTGAGATTCCTCTCATACGATATCTGAAGCAACACTGTAGTCGCCAACCGCACACTCAATTCTCTTATTCCCCTCCCCCGAGATTTTTCGTGATTTCCCCCTCGAGGGGAAGTTGCCCTCTGGCGGAGACTCTTCGCCCTGAGGGGAGGAGTGATGTCTGCGCCGTGGGGGGGAGGGGGGCTGAGCCGGGGGCGGGACGGGGCGCGAGGGCCCAGGGCTATCGATTGCCCCCAGCGCCAGGCGCCCGGGGCGGCGACGGGGGCGGCGTCCACCACCGCTCCAGCACCTGAACCTTCGCCCCGCCACCCGACTTCTCCCACGCCGCGCTCCTACCATTGATTTTCTTTATCGCTCTGTCACCACTGATAACGCAACGACGACGGCCGGATCTGTTCGTTTCGTAGCCCCGAGCTCCGCCCCCGCCCAGATCCCTCAAGCCGGGCCTTTCGGCTCCCCGGGGGCGCCTTACCGCGCCCGCTCCCCTTCTCCCGTTTCGGCGACTCCTCGGTTGGCTCCGGGGGCGTCTGTCTGGGATGATGCTGGCTGTGCGTGTTTCGAAACATCCTCGTCAAGGGTTTCGTTCACCTTTTTGCATCCCACACGATCCCGGTGCCTTCTGCTTCTTCTCTTCACTTGCAATCTCGCTCAAATTGCCTTGCTTTTTAATATTTTTACCTTGGAATGTTCTACTCGACGTGCACTCTTGTCCTGATATTCTTCACTTGATCAGTATTTATATTTTTGCATTTATCTTCTTAAGTTCATGTTGAGTTGACTCGTCTCTTAATTTTTTATATTCATTTTAGTTTTTGTTCTCTATTTTTCTTACTCGTACAATTTCTTCACTTGATCACAAACTAGGATAGTCTGAGTTCACAAGCCCTGTTTCTGTATTTTTCTCTATTTTTTGTATTGAATATGTTTCTTTCCCATTTCTATTTTCTTTTTTTTGCTTCTGTTTGTTGTTCATTCTGGTATCTCCCTTTCCCTCTCAGAATATTTCTCTCCACGTAGAATTTCCTGCGGATTAGTGCTTTCGCCAGTCTATGCGTTTCCCCTTTCGTCTACTTGGCGGAATCACCCAACCTCCCGCGTCTCGCTGTCTGCCCTGGCCTTTGAATCCCCCGTCTTCAAGAGACTCTGAGCGCCGCTTGCTCTTTCCGCTTGCGGGATCTCGCGGCGCCCCCCCCCGACGCCCCCGACGCCCCGACGCCCCGACGCCCCTGACGCCCCGACGCCCCGACGCCCCGACGCCCCCGCCGCCCCCGCCGCCCCGCCGCCCCGCCGCCCCGCCGCCCCTGTCGCCCCGTCGCCCCGACGCCGACGCCCCGACGCCCCCGACGCCCCCGACGCCCCGACGCCCCGACGCCCCCGCCACCCCCGCCGCCCACGCGGCCCCGCCGCCCACGCCGCCCACGCCGCTTTGCTGCCCCCGCGAGGCCAACGCCGGTTAAGCCCCCTCTCCGTTTTCGCAGGAACCGTCACCCACGCGTCCGCTCCAGTTGCCACGACCCTTCCTTGCCCACCGCCAAAGACCTCGCCGTGGGTCCCGTCGAGCCTGCCAACGCTACCTCCGCCATCGCCTCGGCCGCCCCCGCTTCCGCTCGCAATCCTCTCTTCTTCCCCTCTCGCCGCCCTAACCACTGCCGTCGCCGCTACCGAGGCAGCCGCTCTGCGGGGATTGAGGGTGGGGGTCGGGTATCGAGACACAGGGCCGCCGCTCGAGACAAATCGGCTGGCGGCGACCGCACCGTCCGACACTCGGGAGAAAGGCGACTGCCTTGGCCCTCTGCAGCCCATCGGCTCTTTCCAGTCTCTCTTTCCCTAACTCTCACAACTGGATGGCTTTTGCCAGCCTTTAAATACAGTAGATCCTCTTGTTTCCCCTCCACAGTAACCCTGAGGAGGCGGGAATTTATTTACATACTGGCATACAAATTGCGCTGCTGCCTTGCGGCTTAAGCAGCTAAGAGGGAGAGGTAAAAAGCTAATACTAACTAAAGCTAACTTAATTCTAGCTTAAATCTAATTTAATAATTATGTAGTAGCACTTTGGGATACTTAACTTACACCAAAAAAAATTTTTTTTTTTTCTTAATTCTAAATAATGTTTTTGTAGGGTTTGCTAGGTGATTATTTTTCTACATTTACTTTTCAATCACGCATCATTCATTCATTCGTTATATACATAACCATTCATTCTTTATATACATAACCATTCATTCCCACAGCACTGCGCTGATTTCTGTTCTTCTGTTCGCCACGGCACTGACTTGTCTCAACGTGTCCGTGGCGCTCAGGCCCATTGGGAGGCGTGGCAGGAGGGGCGCGTCGTCGCGTTGCCCACGCGTGCCTCGGCCGAGGGCGAGTCTTCCCCTCCGCGTTCGGCTGCCTCCGCTTGCTCGCACGAGGTAGCAAGCGTGTCGTGCGGCAGCTAGTGCCTCACGAGCAATGTGAACTTCGAAAGCTCGATTTTTCTTAGTATCGCGAAATTTCATCGTTTCTTCTCACGTTCATGTCATCCACTATTTATTTATTTATTTATTTTACGTCAAAAAAACAGTTAAAAACTGCGTATGACGTGCTATGGGGAAAAGTGAATTGTGTGCACATTTTCAAAATTCTGTGATCCCTACACTTAGTCATATACTACTTAAATTTTGAATTTTTGAAAGGGAGAAAAACAACAACAAAAACTCCCATGCAATAAAATCTATTTTCAAGGATAAACAAGCAATAAATTTTGAATTTTGAAAGGGAGAAAAAAAAACAAAAAACTCCCATGTCATAAAATCTATTTTCAAGGATAAATAAGCAATAAATTTTGAATTTTGAAAGGGAGAAAAAAAAACTCCCATGTAATTCAGTAACTGTAAACTAGTAATTCAGCAACTGGAAACTATTTCGTCGTAATCGATTACTTGAATTACTTGCATCCTTCAAATTGTAAATAACGAGGTTCCACAGACCTCGTTCACCACACCGTCCTTTCAGCTCCCGTGTGCATTGTTCTGTAGTTTCGTTTCAGATGTCATTTCTTTCGTAAGCAACTATCCTCCTTTTCTGCATCTTTTGCCACATCTGTTTACATTCCAAACCCTCATCCAGTTCGGGATTATATAAGAAGACAGGTTAAGATATACGAGTGAAAAATCGTATATTGAAAAAGAGGTTTTCATGAGATTTATATTTTCGTCCGTCTGAGAATGAAAATTTTAAAACAGATACTGCGAAACAGTGCGTTGGTGCACTGAGTATTATTGGTGTTCAAAATGTTTGTGATTCCATGTATACTGTATCTTTAACGTGTGGCAACCACAATAAATACGAGCAGTTTCGCTGTTGTAATGTTTGAAAATTTCAATTTTTTTATTGTCCCAATATATCCTTACATTGCAATGAAATCATTTTACAGGTTAGATCGCGCCTCTTCCGTGGCTGATTTTCTTTTGCGTATCTTCTTTCCTTCCTGTGCCCCTATTACTCTGACCCTCCAAGCCAATTTCACACTGGCTTCTGCTGCATGTACCCATGTAAAGCCCCAATGATTCTCCCCAAAGCCAGGTGCTGCCGTTCACACCGCAATTCACGGTCTGAATTATGTTCTCACAGGTTGCATAACAGCGTGTAAAATGACTGGAATTCCTGATGACAGGTACTTTCCATTGCATTGATTACGCGACTGCATTTTGAAGAATGGATCTGCATGAATTCCAGTTTGTGTGTGTATATTGCTTATTAACGAGCCGCTTAAATTACCAGTTGAAAAATCCCTCAACTGTCGGATCTCTGGAACATTTACGCCTTATTTGCGTGGGACTGTGTGAGTCTTCTCGCTGAGTTCATTACGGAACCTGTTTTACTGGATCGCAAAGGACTTCTTTTTATTTATTGATTCGCTGAAGCGTAAGATGAGCTTGATGCATGACAGCTCTTATATAAAAAGTAGCTAATTTTAATAATATATTATTTTTGATGGAGTAACTGTGGAAGGAGAGGCTGGTGAAGAGGGAAAAATTCCAGAAAACGCAAAGGGAACCCGCTTTGTCCACCAAAAATTCTCCAAGGAGAAACGGCAATTTTAGCCACGATGCCGACATGTAGAACGTTACTATACTGTAAATACAGGGCGGCGGGAAAGTCTCTCTTCTGTGGCAGCTAGCTGGTGAGAGTGCTTGCAACAGAAATTATGTTGGTAGCTCGAGCTGCAGCTTGTAACAAAAGAAAATATGAATACTGCTCTCAATACAATCATAATATATGCTGGAAGTGTTGTTGCCTTTACTTGTTTTCCAGCTGTCTGTTTGCTACCAACATAACTTCAATTTTTAATAAAAGGCCCTGACTCGGCCGATTGTAGAGAGACTTTCATGGAGCACTATAAGTTAAATAGGTGATATGTAGGGGGCGGATTTTAATGAAATGTCTTTTTTCTTTTGAGTTTAGGGAAGTTCCGTTTATTATGGAAATACATTTTACGTTATGACAAAAGATAATACGCTATTTTTATAGATTCTTTTGCATGTTTCGTCGATTTCGACTAATAAGTCATTTTTTACCTTTTCCCACAATTTGTAATGCATTTTTTACTGACTTCATCAATTTTAATATCATTTTAATGGTACTTGCTTAAACTAATATTTACGAGATGCAATAAATGTTCTCCACAGAATTCCTGAGCATCTTTACCTGGTAGTCAATTCGATTTCTTCGCTCAAAAGTTGTAATGTCAGGCATTGTAAATATGTAATCTAAGGTTCCTGTGAATCTGTTTTTGCGGTTCATATTTGTCTAAAGACAGAGATATTCTGTCTATAAAGAACAGTCCAAACCAAACGTTTGAAAACTGAGTTCACTTGAACGATTAGAAGAAGCCACGATAATATCAGTTACGTATCCAACAGATTAAGTTGTTCATCCGAACTGTTTATGAACACATTTTTCTTCGGTTATAGAGCATTTTAAAAACATTTTAAGAGCATTTTACTGATCATTTTTGGCGATGTTTTCGGTCATAAAAATTCGCCCAATAGTGACATGTATGAAATAATACTTCTATAACATGGGCTGAAAGAATTTGTGAATGGGAATTTTTGTTGGAGAGTTGGGATTCGCCGTAGGTTTTGTGGGTGTTTTCTCGTTTCCCCAGCCTCGCATCGCATGCAGGTGTGGACGAGTGGCGTGGAGTGGAGTGTGTGTGGAGGGGAGTGCCTTCCTTGGATTAGCGCGCATCCGCCGGAGATGAGGAGGATGCAGGCTCCGGCGCTCGCGCCTCGTTAAGGCGCCTCGCTGCCCCTTCCGGGACCCTCCCCCACCCCCTTCCACTGCCCCTCCCCTCCCCCCTCCGTACCTCCGCCTTCTACCTTGAATTTTAGTCCAATTCCATCGACACGTCCACCTCCGCCTTGTTCTCGATATTACATTTTTACTTTCCACGTTCATCTTTCACCTCTACCTTCCCTTTTTACGTTAACTATCACGTTCATCTTCCACCTCCACTTCTCTCACCTTTCCTTACTTTTTTATTTACTACTTTACATTGACTAATTTCCCCCGTCCGCTTTACCTCTTTACCCATACGTGTTTTGTTTTCACATCCACACTTCAGTTCATCGACGCAGATTCATCCAGTTTTCCATATGTTTTTGCACTTCTTTCCATCCGTGAACTACATTTTCCAGACGTTTCTGCGGCACCGCTTCCAAACCTTTTTATTCCCATCTCCCAGTTTTCGACATATCCTTTATTATGACATATCCTTAATCCTTCATCAGATTCTGTATTCGATCTCGATGATTTAACTCTCTTCCTCCACAGCAATTAAGTCCATCGCAATTCTGTCGTCCACTTAGTCTACCACTTTCTTATTAACGTCTCCGGTTGTATTCCAACCTGCTTTTCAATCACTTTCCACTATTCGATATTTAATAAAATAAAGGGAAAAATGACTTGTAAATGAGGGATATCAAAGAATCTCCTCTCCCTCATGTCCTCATTTTCTCTGCCTCCGCAAGTTTTCCTCAGTTCTTTTGTTACCGTCCTGTCTACCGATCGCCCTTAAATTAACCCTTTCTACCTTCTCCTAAATTTTTATAAGTTTTTAATTTGCAGATAGGTTTTTGTATTTGAAAATAAAGTATGGCGGATAGAATTCTCGAAAAGGTATATGCCACAATAAAATACCATTAGCGTATTTTATGCTTTTAAAAACTGCGGTTGAAAGTATTGATAACTGGATATATTTGTTTCATTCCGCATTGCGACATTGTTTTACAAAATAGGAATATAGAGGTAAATGTTTTCCAATATAGTGCTTGATTTCTGGCGACGGAACAGCGTTCCGGAACCTTGTGAATAAATTGTCAAATTATATTACAAATATATATTAATATATTGTATTAATATAATAAATATATTACAATTAATTAATAATTATTTATATATATATATATATATATTACAAATATATCAATTAAATTAATAATTAATTTGGGACGCGTTCCGGTACCTAAAAGTTTAGAAATCAAGCATTATTATGATGTTTTACCCTTCACCTATCTGTTTCTAATATTGATGACATGGCCTTGCAAAAAGTACGCCAAAGAGGCTAACGTGAACGTGTTTGTGTGTGTGTCGCAGGAAGAACATGACGAACCTGGAGCGCTTCCACGCGCGCATCTCGCAGCACGAGCTGTACGCGGACGACGACCCCGTGGTGGAGCGCCTGCTCAAGGACCTGGCCACGCAGCGCATCGTCCACGTCAGTGAGTACCACCCCTTTCTCCGTCTCTCCCCACGCGCCGGGGCGGTGGGGATGCTCAGGCGACGACCTGGGACGGACCGCTGCCATCGCAGGAACCACCGGGAGCGGTAGCTCAGTGCATCAACTGATGTCACTGCAGCGCTTCTGACCGGGAGGTCCTAAGTTCGAGTCCTCACGGCGGCAGGATTTTCGACCGTAGCTTTTCAGCTAGGTCGATTTCAGTCGCTGTCTGGAGGAGAATTTTAGCGGCCGGCTGCTGTGATAGGTAGTTTTCCGTGGTTTCTCCGATCAACACCAGGCAAATGCCGGAGCAGTACCCTAACAAACGGGACACGGACCGCGCGCGATCTGTCCTTCCTCTTCCTTGTCCTATCCTCTCCCCTTACACACACACTTACACTAACATGCACTACACTATCGCACATTCCGGGAGACCGGTCGGGAGATTAGAGCTTGTCCCGACTGGGGCGGTGCCCCGCTGGTGGGAGAGTCCTGGTTAAGGGGAAACCCCACTAGCCGACGGTAGGTCGGCGCCGAATCTCGCCATCCAGCGGGGGAAAATCACCGCCATCACCCGAGAAAAAACATGCACTACACTACCGAGACTAATGGCCAAAGGAGTTGACGCGCCAGGAAACATAAATAAATGAATAAATCGCTAGAACCTTCCTGGAGGTCCGGGTTGATTGATGTTGCCGGCCAGGTCAAAAGCTATGGTCTTCCCGATTTTAAATAAGCAGTATTGAGAAGAATGAAAATATGTGTTAAAATATTTGCTACATCATAGTCCTCATATTATCTGAATTTTGACCTTACTAATTACTTACGAATAATAACAACTCCTTGTGGTAATAAAGTAACATTTCTACCATATTCAATAAATTATCAATTCAGAATTCTCGTATTCGTTGATAATAAAGTTGTGGAAAAAATAACTTCCGAATAATTAGCAGAGTGTGTGATAACCGTGTTGCCGAGGAACGTCATTGAATTGACCTTTGTTTGATAACTCACAATGTGCGTCGTTGGTAAATCCGTTATCTTGCGAGAGTATGATGACATGGGTACGAACGTGGGAGACAGAAGAAATAAATTGATATCACGACGGCGGCTGCACTACAATTTGTCGAGTAAATGGTACAGTGTGGAATCATCGACATCTCTCTTGGTAAGGAACGTTGATTTTCTCCCTTATTTTGATAAGGCAGAAAACTTATCATTAGTTCCGTCTCTTCGTCTGCTTCCACCCAGAGAATGTGGTTAGTGCACCACCGACTAAAATGACTGATGCGCCGTGGTGGAGGAAGTGATGTTACATGAAATTGGGTGAGTAACACCATCAACAAAACTAAGATCTCTGATCGGAGCGTGGTATCCTCTGACCTAAGCTTGAAGAGTCTGAAGTAGCATGACGGTGATTCGGTAGTATCGTCTCTGCAACTGCAGCGACAGTATAAGCGTGGGTACATGGTAGAGAAGAGATTAATTGCACACGTCAGCAGTTGTGGTGGCAATTTGACGACTGAATGCACGTGTAAACACGGAGTGCAGTAAAGTAAAGAGGAATGCAGGCGGAGACCTTATCTTATGAATGTACGTCACTTTCTTTGACATTGTTTGATGAAGCTAAAGGTTCAACGTCAGTAAGTATCTTCGACTCGTTGAGGCGAGAATGTAAAAGTGATAAACATACTACATTACAGGAATTGATAGCAATGGAGACAATGTGCCAACTGAGTGAACTCTTCAAGATAGGAAGTAATGATGAGAAGAACTTTTAAAATAGATAGAAATATATTTGTCTTGTGAAGGTGCGCCATTTTCTCTGATGTCGTTCTACTACAACTAGAGGTGCATCGTAACTACGGCGCCTTCGACAGGTTGCAGCGAGAGTATAAGCGTGAGACGCAAGTTGAGAAGGGATTGATTTCAGTGGCGCAATGCGACAACCGAAAGAACTTGTGAAGATAGAAAGTAATGATGTAAAGTAAAGATGCGAAGAAGAATAGATTCGTTTTGTGAAGGTGTGCCATTTTCTCTGATGTAGGGCTAATTAATCTAGAGGTGCATCATTACTTCGGCGTCTTCGACTGGTTACAGCGAGAGTATAAAAGTAAGACACACTTTCGAAGAGATTTACTGCATTGCCATCAATATAACAACCAACTGCACGTGCGAAGATAGAAAGTAATTCTGTAAAGTAAAGAGTGAAGAAAAGCAGATTTGTCTGATGAAGGTGTGCAATTTCCTCTAATGTCAGTCTCATAAAGCTGCAGGTGCATCGTTACTACGCCGTCTTCGACTGGTTGCAGCGAGAGTATAAGCATGAGTAGCATAGTCGAGAAGGGATTCATTGCGCACGACGGCGGTAGTTGCGGCGTCGACTGTGGTGGGGGAGGGGCGGCATCCTCTATGCTCATGGCCTCGGCGGCGGCGGTAGCGGCGGTGAAAATCGAAAGTAATGATGTAAGTAAAGGAGTGAAGAAAAACATATTTGTCTGGTGAAGGTATGTCATTTTCTGTGAAGTGGGTCTAATAAAGCTGGAGGTGCATCGTTACTACGGCGTCTTCGACTGGTCGCAGCGAGAGTATAAGCGTGAGACGCATAGTCGAGAAGGGATTGATTGCGCACGACGGCGGCGGTTGCGATGGTAGCTGCAGGGCGGCACGGGAGGGGGAGGGGCGGCATCCTCTATGCTCATGGCCTCGGCGGCGCCGGTGAAGATCGAAAGTAATGATGTAAGTAAAGATGAGAAGAAAAACATATTTGTCTGATGAAGGTATGTCATTCTCTCAGTGTGGGTCTAATAAAGCTGGAGGTGCATCGTTACTTCGGCGTCTTCGACTGGTCGCAGCGAGGGTATAAGCGTGAGACGCATAGTCGAGAAGGGATTGATTGCGCACGACAGCGGCGGTTGCGATGGTAGCTGCAGGGCGGCACGGGAGGGGGAGGGGCGGCATCCTCTTCCTCATGGCCTCGGCGGCGGCGGCGGCGGTGCGTCCGAATACAAATGGCGACGTGCGAACCTCTGCGCCACCGTTACATCCCGCGCCTCGCGTCGCATGCGAATGCGAGTGGAGGGGGTGGGGGCGGAAGGGGGGCGTGGCCGCGTGGACGTTGCTGACGCGCCGTGACTCACGCGCCGCGCCCTCCGCGCGCCCGTGCAGGCACGGCTCGCGTGCTTCATCAGTGCACGCGCTGCAATCTGTCCGCATTAGAGGGCCAGACGCCCTGGGGCTGGTACTCTTAGCGTTTGTTTGCGATGCGATGTTCAGGCGACCAATAAACAGCTGTTAAAAATGTAAGAATTAGGTGGCGGATTTTGATGACCACAACAGTGCCAAAAACTATCAATAAAATGCTCTTAAAATGTTTTTAAAATGCAACGCAAATGGCGTAAAAAAACTGATCACAACCAATTCAGATGAACAATTCAAGCTGTTGGATATGTTACTGATGTAATCGAGACTTCTTCCTTTCGTTCAGGTGTACCCAGCTTGCAAACGTTTAGTTTGAACTGCTCTCTAGAAGAAAATCTCGCTCTTTAGTTATCGCGAAAGCAGCCGAACCGACAAGGGCGATGATGCATGTCATAGAAACTTCAAATTACGTACAACGGCTGACATTAAAATTTCCTAGCTGAAAAGGTAGTGTCGAAAATCCTGCCACCATCAGGACTCGAACCTAGGACCTCCCGGTCATGTCAGTTGGGATGTAACATATGGGTAAGTACGGAACCCAACGCAGTAGGTTCAAGTTCCGCGTATGATTTAACCTTTACACAAAACACACACATACAGACACGCCCCACACACACACACAATTATTAATCAGAAACGTTTTAAAAAATAAATATATGTACCATGGAAACAATTTCTTTGAAGAAATTTCATATTTTCATCCAGAAATATCATTTTTAGACGTAATGTACATTTAAATTTAAACATTTTAGGATGTTTTTTAACTTCCAATTTTTTTCTAGGAGGTAATGCGATCAGAATGTTTCCAAGAACATTTTAGCCATTTTGTACTTCTGTGATGCTCTCGTTAATTAAAGCTAATTTAGGGAATTAATGACATGGATATAAATGCAGAGAGAAGAGCAGAGATAGCGCAAAAGAAAAGGAGACGCGGAGGTCACGTGACTGAAACTGACAGCTGGTGATGATCAGAAAATGCTAGGTGAACCAAGAGAACGGTGGCAAAAAAGCGTTTAAATAGTTAAAAACTCATTTGCTCCTGATGTTTTGAGCATTTAAAAAAGCTGATTCACTCGTCAGTTCTATTGACGTTATTTAAGTTGGTTAATTTGGTATTCTTTATTCAGGTGATTTTCTACTGGCTATGCATAGTATCGCCATCATTTTCTAGGAATACCACGATATTATATAAAAAGATAAGATGAATATTTTTTCTTATGAAAGTCTATTTTTAACTAAACGCAGAAGTAATTTCTTTCATTCGCAAGGTAATTAGCAATGTTTAATAGGAATGCCTCAATTCATTCCAATATTTTAAAATACCCAAGTGTTTTACGTAAGGTTATTGCGAAAAATAAATTAGTATTTAAGGGTACCAGTGTAATGTATAATATACTTCCTGAAAAGAATAATTTGTTCTTAATGATTAAAACGAATATTGACACTTTCGGAACAACTAAATCTCATCGCATGAAATAATAATCTTGAAGTATGTTTCAATATATTGCTCTGAAATTTTAAATAGTCTGGCTGAGAAATTACCAAAGAAAATTTCACGGTGTCTTTCAGAGGTTCACCAGTGACAGGATGTCAATACTTAGGAGGGATCTTCATGTTTGAAAAAATGGCCATACGAATGAATGAACCGCGCCGTAGCCAAGACATGGGGGCCATCCATAAATTACGTGAGGTCTTTAGGTTGAGAGGGGATCAAGCGAATCTCACCTAATCTTATGTAGGGGAGAGGGGGAGTCTCGGAAAATATTACGTATTTTTTCGCTAAAAACTGTGCTAAATTGCGACGAAACTGAGAAAAGTTAGGTAAAACACGTTTCTATACTAAAATATGGCTAAATCCTGCCCAATAGTTTTTATCGCGATTAAGTGAATGCTACAATAAGTAGCATAGCATACTGAGAAAAATAATATAACAAAATTACCAAACTTTTTATCGTTAATGAGATAAATCTCATTACCTGTTTTTTTACAGAAATTTTAAAGTAAAATTAGGGAGCATTTGGTAAAAAGAACCGAACTTTAGATAACATTTAGTTTTAAATAAATATAATTAAGAAAATGATGTCTTTTAAATTAATCCCAACGGAATCAATCACAAATTAACGTATTTACATTAAAAATACACGTTTTGAAAAAGTTCACGTGCGATTAGAAGGGGGAGGGGTCGAGCCTAATCTCATGATATCTCACCAAGGCGGGAGGGGGAGTTGAAAAATCGCCACAATCGCCTCGTGTAAATTGTGAACGGCCCTTTGCGGGAGTGCACAAGTGTTAGGTGTGGGCTCGGAGGATCCGTTTGCTGTTGGCCGCGTACTCGACGTGGGTGGCATGAGTGACGCAGATGAGAGAATCGTACCGTGCATAGGTTATGGGCCTTGTGGGAGTAAGTGTCTGACGCATCGTGCTTTTGGTCCTCATGGATGAAAAATACATTCCAATTGAAACGGAGTGCTCGTATATTCCATGAAGAGCAAACCGTACTTGGTTGGATATTTAAGTTCATATTGATTTTATATGTATAACCTGAGGAACTATACAATAAATTTTCACTGACTTGATACTTACAATATTGATGAGATGAGCAGGAATTATTCCATGCACAAGTAGATTATACATTGCCACCCAACGAATTTGCTAACGTTTAATTCCAGATCATAAATATGTAATTTTTTATTGCAAATATAGTTTATTTTCGTTTTGCTTTTGATTACCTAGGTTTAATAAATCAATTTTTTTACTGAATTTTAGTTTGATTGTGCTTAGGATCTTTATCCAAATATCATTCAATATTTCTTCTTGATTGTCACTATATGTTTGCAAATAAAAGTATCCAAAGTTTTTTATGACAATCATTTATTTCAGCAATTGCACAACGTTTCGAAACTAGTTTTGTTACATCATCAGGTGTTTAGTGAGGGAACTGCTATCCCATTGAATTTTACCTCTGCAGTAGAACAATCGAGGTAACATTACGAAATTAACTCACACTCACTCAGGTGATATCACAGAACTTAACTTAAGAAACGTTGTGCAATTGCTGAAGTAAATGATTGTCTCCAAATATCAGTACGTCTCTGGAGATGTATCAAAGAAAACATTGCGCTGTTGAAATGGAAATGCAAGAATTCTAGAGAATACGCGAATCCGAGATTACCACCGCAAATTGTACATTAATAGTCGTAATTTTAAGCTATGATATCCATATGACGAAAGCTAACGTTGGCCCCTTCGGTTCGGAAACGAAATGTGAGCTCTATCCAGGAGAGTTCGCGTCACTGACTATGTCACAAACGTTTTGTTCATAACAACTCAAAATATCGATTACACTTCAGGGAATATTGCGCACTACTGACTGCCCCAAATATTGGACAAGCTAATTGTAATATCTAATGAGATGAAATGGGCCAAATGATCGGCGGGCTGTGTAGGTTGTGGTTGAGCAGACGCGTACAAAACAGTATCTCGTTTCCCCACTCCTGGGGCCGCACACAAATAACACAATGCTTCTTAAGAAAGTGAGCTAAAAACTGACACGCCACAATTGCTGCGTATTTTTCGTTCCCGTGCAGCGCGGTTTGTCGGTCCTAGAGAAATGTGTGACTACAATCAGACATGTCCGTACTCCCTACCGCTCGTGTTGGTTTGTCACTGCCGGAAGAGAAGGAAATCGCTTTCAAACCTTCACTGAGTCTTTAGCCGTTCTCTACCCAGTACAATTAAGATCTGCCGTGTAGAAGGAAGTGTATACTTCTCCACCATCCTGTAATTGCTAACGCGGAAGTCCAATAAGGAACCCCTATGAAAGCAACGGATATATTGGCGGTGACGATATGAACAGTTGCCAACGAGGGTAGAAGAGTATCTGATGCGACATGTGCGTTTACTTCCAGAAGGCGGCATCACGTTGAAACATTTCCGCTAGCAGAACAAAAGCATGACTTCACTGCGTTGCTTCTTTACGACCGCTCTTTTGTGGCGGAAACACGAACATTGTCATCGTGGCAAGGCTCGTAAGTCGGAAAGTACACTACGGGACAGATATAACTGCTGTGGGATATGACTGTTTTTCATTGAGGATGGCCGGTGAAGAAGGAAGTTTATTCAGTGCAGGGAAGACTATTGGTTTCTAGCTAGTTGCCGGGTTAAAATCTCCTTGGTGATGTTTGGTGAATCGTTGGCGGCGTGGGTGGTGAGTGTGACGGGATGGAGGTGAAGCGAGAGTGTGGGTGGTTTTGTCAACACGGGTGAGTCGTAGTGAAGTGATGCTACAGATGTAACGGCGGGTGGGATCGGAAATAAACTTTAGAATGGTGCTGCAGAGTCTGGAGTATTCTTAAGATTTCATGACCATGCAGTAACCTACGTTGCTCAATTGCTTTGAAGTTCCCAGGTGAACGTGTGATCCGAGCAAAAAGTAATTGAGTTAAATGTTCGGCCTCAAATTTGTGAGTTGTTAGTGTGTTGTATTAATATTAGTGTGTTTCTCAATTGCGCAGAAGTTCTTGGGCGGACGTGGTATCCTAACAAACAGTAATTCAGTGAAATGTTCGGTACTCACATCCACAGTTGTTCGCTTGTGAGTTGTTTGTGTGTTGTAGCTCTTCGAACATAAACAGCATTTTACAAGTTCTTTGAAGTGAATTAAAGCGAAATAACCCTTTATACCTACACGTCATCGAATTATATTGTCTTAACTGCCTCACGTTAAACAATGACAGTGGGGCTTTGCAAGAAATCGATGGCTGTTTGCAGAATAAAATCGGATGGGGGTGGGGAAGAACAAAATGTTCATGTGTTCATCGATCACATATGCAATGTGAACTGTATGAATTTCACGAGGACCTCGTATATACGCACACACTAAGAAATGGGTCGAATTCATGTCTAAAGTCTAGGAAGTAACACAGATTATATTCTACTAAGCGACTTTAATTGCAGTGTTTATTGTGCGTGATATATAGTACTAACTTTTGTTTACTCAAACCTTGTAGATAGGATCCTGTCACGTGAATTCATGTCACAACTTTGTTCTTCCTTCCCTAAGCGCTTTTTCGGAATGAGAGCGAACACCAGTGTACCATATGGAGAACTAGAGCAACCCAAGGCCACGTGCGGCTGTGTCTAGTGCGTTGGGGCTGAGAGCTGGGCGTGGGGCTTGCGGCGTGAGAGTTGACGGGAGCGGGAAAGGGCAGAATGACCGATTTTTGCAGAGGGGAGGAACCCGGAAACCAAAGCACAGTCAATGTAGAGGGAAAACTCGAGGAAATTGTTTGTCGCATTAAAAAAAATGAACTCTCATGTGAGATTATCCCGGGGTGGAATGAAAAATCACAACGGTGTGTTAATGTGACTCATGTTACACGCAGCAAGTTGTGGTTACGGAGAGAGTATTGTGTTCTTTAAGTACCGTAGTTTGTTATTTGCGTAATGTTCTCAGTGCAGATGTCTTACATTATTTTACAGATTTACAATACCCTTACAGGTCGCTCGTCACTCTTACATTAGAGCCAATGATAAACTTTTATTGTGTGTTCTTGAAATTAAAACAAAATTCTAGTGATACACGTTCTTGAGTCTTCCGTGAGTACCACATACCGCTAAATTGAAGGCAACAAAATATTCAAACGTAAAATTGATTCGTGTAGAAATCAGAAAGAGAAACCTTCAGACGAGCGGTGACTATCGCGTGAAGAGTCACACGAAAGAATAGATTGATTGGTGATATCGAGCGCGACGTCTGCTAAGGTCATTATTATCGTGGGTGTAGGGCATTTTCCCTCGGAAAGTGGCGGTGATCTTCCCTCGCTGGATATTGCGATCCGACGCCGACCTATCCGTGGCTAGAGCGGTTTACCCCAACCAGATACTGGTTGCACCTACCAGCGGAGCGCCGCCCCAGCCGGGACAAGCACTAAGCTCCGGACTGGTCTCCCGGCGTATGTGGTAGCGTAGTGCATGTAAATGTGACCGGGAGCGGTAGCTCAGTGCATCAACTGATGTCACTGCAGCGCCTCTGTCCGGGAGGTTCTAGATTCCCACTCCCCACGGCGGCAGGATTTTCGACACTAGCTTTTCCGCTAGGTCGAATCCAGTCGCTGTCTGGAGAAGAATTCTAGCGGCCGGCTGCCCTGATCGGTAGTTTTCCATGGTTTCTCCGATCAACACCAGGCGAATGGCGGAGCAGTGCTTACCAAACGGGCCACGGACCGCGCGCGATCTGTCCTTCCTCTTCCATGTCCTATCCTCTCCTCTTACACACACACACACACACACACACACACACACACACACACACTAACATGCACTACACTACCACATGTTCCGGGAGACCGGTCGGGAGCTCAGAGTTCGTCCCGGCTGGGGCGGTGCCCCGCTGGTGGGAGAGTCCTGGTTTGGGGGAAACCACTCTAGCCGACGGTACGTCGGCGCCGGATCTCGCCATCCAGCTGGGGAAGACCACCGCCATCTCCCGAGAAACACACATGCAGTACACTAACGGGACTAATAACCAAAGCAGTTGACGCGCTCGGAAACACGAAAAAAACAAACCAAACCATGTAAATGTAAGTCAGTAAGGAAGGAGAAAAAAAGATCGCTCGCGTTTCGTAGTTACTACTGCGGCATTCGTCTGATTGGAGAAACCACGGAAAAATACTAATCAGAGCTGGCGGCTGCCAGTATTCTCTTCCAGTCAGGCTATATTCGACCCACCTGTCCAGCTGGTGTCGAAAATCCTGCCATCGTGGGGACTGGAACCTGGGACCGGCCGGTCAGAGGCACTGCAGAGACATCGGTTGATGCCCTGAGCCACCTCTAACGGTCGCACGAAATAGGATCGAACGTGCCATATGGAGTGTAGGAAAACTCCAGACCAAGCCTCCGCTTGTGTCTCGCACTGCAGCTGCAGCGTGGGCGCCCGGGGTGTCGCGGCGAGCGAGGGCGGGGGGCGTATGCGGCCGCGGCGCAGCGTGAGCGCCGTTAATTCGGCGCCTGCGCAGGTAAACAGAACGTCAAAGGCGCCTGGTTGCGCCGTCTAAATCTGGACTCTCGCCGACGCCGGCGCGACGCCCCTACGACGCCGATGCGGCGCCAGGAGTTCGGCGGCCGCGGCGCCTCACGGAGCTACCGGGGACGAACGCAACTGGCGACTCCCGCCCTACTTGTCAATCGCTTCCGGTTTCCTGATCGCTGCCTCCTGGTCTGGGGCCCTGACTCCTAGTCTTCCGTCTCGTCTATTGTTCTGACTCTTTGACTTTTCCTCCATATATATTACTCTTGTATTTGGTCGGCTCTCTCTCTCTTCTCTCTCTCTCTCTCTCTATATATATATATATATATATATATATATATATATGTGTGTGTGTGTGTGTGTGTGTGTGTGTGTGTGTGTGTGTGTGTGTGTGTGTCTGTCTGTCTTTCTCTATATCTCTGTTTCTCTGCCTTTCTCTCTCTTTCCCTCTCTTTCTCTGTCTTTCCCCTCTCTTTCTCTCTCCTCTCTCTTTCTCTATTTCTCTCTCTTCCTCTCTCTCTTTCTTTCTCTCTCTCTCTCTCATGGTTTATCACTGTCTCTTCGTATCTCCCACTCTTCTTTCGCTGACTCCTGATTCTCCTTCCTGATCTGTCTCCTGATTCCCGTCCTGGTCTATCTCATTCTTCCTCCTGTCTCTTTCGCTCTCTGTTTCGCGGTCTATCGCTATTTTCCTCGTATCTCTTCCTCCTTGTGTGTTGCTATGCTTCACCCGGTCTGTCTTGAAGAACAACAGAAGAAAATATACAAATATTACCTTAGAATTTTCCTCACTGTAATGTCATGCGAGACATTTTAAAATATACAATTAACAGATCACGATATACAAATGTACTTTGTGACGGTAGTTTTGTTTGGACATGCTTGGTAGTTAAGTGATGTATGTAACAATACTTTGCACAAGTTCTTATGGCAAAATATCTTAATCTCCACGCAGTGTTACGAGTATGACATGATAAATGCGTCTTTTCTTCATGAACTAGATGCGTTTTTCTCTCTCTTAAAGAATAAAAAATTCAACCTATCAAGATGAAATAAGTTGTATTACATTTAGTGCTGTTCAACTGCATTTTCCTACGATTCTGCTTAACAAATCTGAGTAAGAAATCGATTCGAAAGAACGGCGGAGTTGGCTCAGGACATCAGCTGATATCACTGCAACGTCTCTGACTGGAAGGTCGTAGGATTCAAGATTCTACAATGACAAGATTTTCCTTATTAGGTAGGTAGCTAGATCGAATTCAGCCGCTTTCTGGAGGAGAATTCTAGCGGTCGGCTGCTCTAATCGGTAGTTTTCCGTAATTTCTCAGAATAACGCTAGGTGAATGCCGGATCAGTACTCTAACAAAACTAGCGCCCGAAAACGTAAACAATCAATCAATAGATTAATAAGTTTGCTTTGACATGACGTTTTCTCGGTTTTGCATGCTAGGTCTCTTGGGTTGTGCAACGTGAGAATATTAGAGCGATACTGTTATGTGTTTCCGCATTATGTGTTACCGCTATTTATTCACAAATACATAGCGTGCTTTATCTGCAATTTCCACGTTATGTCTTATTTTACGAAATTCAATCCTGTTTACAACACTGCAAAATGTGTTTCAAAGTTATTATTGTGATACTGGATTCATTTATATGGTTTTGTGGTTTTAATTCTCCGTACGAATATCTGTCGTGCTTGTAACAAAAATACTGGAATATGAAATAATCATACACGCATGTTTACGATCGTACGTCTGGACAGTCTAATCCACACTTTAACGTGAATGACGATTAATATGTTTTAATATGCCCTAAAGTTTTTAAGTACTTCTGTTTTATCACGTACATCAATTTACATGACGTATGTTTCTGTCTGCGTGAACCTACATTGTTTCCTTTTCCCATAAGCATTTTCTGGGCTGGACGCAAATTGCAATGCATTAGAAGTACAGTAAAACTTGCTCAATGCGGAATGTGTATAATGTGGAAATATGTCTAATGTCAACATAAATCGCGGTCCAGACAAACATGAACTCTACAATATTACACTGAATAATGCGAAATCTTCACTAATACGGAAAAAATATTGGTTCCTTCAGATTCCATATTGAGCAAATTTTACTGTAACCAACGCCAGCAAACTGTTTTGCTACATTAGCACAAGGGGGAATCTAATTAAACTATTCGGTGAAGGTGAATTACTCTGAGAAAAGTAAAGCAATTTATGGCGGTCGACCAAAATGTGTCTCACTCCAAACATTTTTTTTTTTTTTTTTTTTTTTTTTTTGCAATTATTCAAGCATTGGCCTTCAGCCATCTGCAGTCGCGTAAGACAATCCAAACTATTAATTCGATTATTCATGTTATTTATTGAAAGTTTCGTTCGCGAACTGCTTCCAGATATAATCTTCGCCAGTGTATTCCAGCAGCAACCAATGATGCTGAAGAAACCACACACAATCGTTTTCCAAAATGTAGCACGCGCTCTGTGCAAGAACCACAAGTAAAATGGTATCGTGCAACTCTGCAATACATTAAATACTTTAACAAAATAAGTCTTCATACATACTGCAATAACAAAGCAATATAGAAGAATTTATTGTAGAATAGTAGTAGTTGTAGAATATTAATATCTCTCTTATGTGTGTGTGTGTGTGTGTGTGTATATATATATATATATATATATATATATATATATATATATATTTATAGAGAGAGAGAGAGAGAGAGAGAGAGAGAGAGCGTAAGCAGTGAAGAAATAACTATGAGAATCCAATCGGTACGAGCAGTATGAGTATCGCAGTGTGAGAATAGGCAGAATAACATAATCAAATATTTCCGTTTCTCAGTCACAATCGAAACTGTTTCATTGATTTTAGATATTTCCTGAGTTCCAGTGTACCCTTAAAACCACAGGCGTTGTCTCACTGAGCCGGAGGCTTAAAAGCCATAATAGCAACAATAATGAGAATAATGACGACAGTAGTTGCTACAAAAACAACAACGCTCTACTCCTAGCCGTCTCCCAACGCGCCCTTGCCGCCTGTGAACGCAGCGCACCCAAGGCTCGTACTTCGGGCAAACGCACACCGGCTCGGGACACCTGGCGCGCTGTTTACTCTTTGCCGCGGGCGGAAGCCGGCGTTTCCGTGCCCTGTTTCTCGCTGCGCGCCGCCTCCACCGCCGCCGCCGCTGGAATTTTTTATGGCCTAAGAATTCCGACGTCTGAAGCATTAACGTCCGTTATTTCCAGTCTCTCCTCTAAACTTCGCTCCAAAGCCCGCCGCTTCCGGCGGTTGCCCGGGACCCCGTTGCGGACCCGCGGCGGAAGGGGTTTTGTGCCACCGGGTAGTTTTGGGTGCGTTTTTATAGCCTTTGAAGAGCCGGTATTTTCGTGCTTGTTTGGGGTTTACTGGGTTAAAGAGTCAAAGAAAATAAAATAATAAAAAATATGTAAACATTACCCGTCTAGTTAAGAGCTTACAGATACATTTCATGAGTGTTTTGAACATCTGTCGATAATGCTTTCAAGATTTTTTTTGTATTTTTTATATACGTTATTTAGTTTATTTCTAATAGACATTTTTAGTTGTTCGTTTCATATATTCTCTTCTGTTTAATTTCTTCTTAAGATTCGGGCAACTGTCAGACATTGTTACTTCACAACGACCTTTCAAAATATTAAATTACGTGTTAATTATTAAAACATTAAGTATTAAGTTGCGTACATTAAAATTTGTGTAAATAAAACTTCATTTTATCATTCTGTTAATATTTATATGTTATTTTGTCGGTTTTTAAACGATTATAATTCCCAAAGATATTCTGAAATTGCCTGGCGATTGTCTTAATTTTTGAGATTGATATTTATTACTATGTGTCATCAATCGTTGAATATCTGCAATTATTAAAATATCTTTACGTGTATTTCTTTTTTCCTCTATTGTTTTTCCGATGGTATTTTCCCATAGCTTATATCGTTTTACTGAATACTTTCCAGCTGCGAATTTACGTATTTCTTTACTTCTTTCGTATTTCTATCACCTTTGGCTTTGAATTATCCATTTTTCCATTTAGAACAGCCTGCGTGTTTTTCTCCAAAATATTTCTTTTCGTCTTCGCAGTCTCCGGCTGTACTCGCCGTGATTTGTGGGTCAATAAAATAAACAGCCTCGGCGAGCGCTCGCTATTTCGAGCCCCAATTCCCCGTATGTCGCAGACGAGATAGGCAGCGCTGAAGGCCCCGGACTCGGCCGCACGCGGCGACATCAAACATTGATGCATTCACGGAAGCACTGCATCTTGGCTCACCGAAAGCATGTCTTTTCTATAGCCGGCCTCACACTCACGTGACCGCGGAGTTGGAGGGATGAAGGGGGGAAGAAGCGATGTGTGGCGATGGTTCGGAATGGTTAATAACGTCGTTAGACTCGTACACAGAAAGTAATTGATCTGGGTGAATGATTGATTGGAAGTAATTGTTGGTGCGTCAACTGCCAAGGTCATTAGCCCCGTACGTGTAGTGTATGTTTTCCTCAGGAGGTGGCAATGATCTTCCCCGCTGAATGGCGAAATCCGGCGACAACCTACCGTCGGCAAGCGATGTTTTTTCCAGGTATCTCCCACCAGAGGGGCACCGCCCCAGCCGGGACAAGCTCTGATCTCCCGACCGGCGTGTATGGTAGTGTAGTGCATGTTGGTGTATGTATGTGTTTGTGTAAGTCAGGGGCGAGGATAGGACAAGGAAGAAAAACAATAGATTGCGTGAGGTCCGTGGCCCGTTTGTTAGGGTACTGCTCCGGCATTCGCCTGGTATTGATCAGACAAACCACGGAAAACTACCGATCTGACCAGCCGGCCGCTAGAATCTTCGACTGCGACCTTGACTGCGCTGAATTCGGCCTAGTTATCCAGCTAGCATCGAAAATCCTGCCACCGTCGGGACTCGAACGTAGAGCCTCAAGGACAGGGACTACAGTGACGATCCAGTTGAAGTTTGTAACCAACCAAGTCTATAATTTGTGATATTGGCCGTACTGTTTAGTACTTTTCGTAATATTATCTTCTTATGTGAAAAACTCATTAAACCCGAACTACCATTTCTTAGAAAAATGTACTCATAAGCCACTTTAGCTACATCTCATTTGTTTCAATTATTCTGACCGGACGACGGACTGAAAAATCTCTAACGGACGCCAGGCGTTAAAAGCGACTTCCTCTCTACGTTTAGTTGCGTTAAGTTGATATAATAAAACACTATTACGAAATAAGTTTAACGAATCACTGTTAGAAACTATTTAGTCATTGTGTTACTCTTTAACTTCGTTCTTAAAAATAAATTCGGAAAAACCATGTCTTTGTTAATACAAAAATGTTAGGAACGTTGTAAATCGTTCCTTATGGCTGCATTTGTTTGTATAATTACTGAAATAACGTAGACCTCCAAATTATATCGTATGTGACATTTGTATAAGCAATAATATATTATTTTATTATCTTCTAAATGCCAATAGTCTTTGTTGGGCATAGGATTGTACGGAATAAATTGGTTCTCTACTTGAAATAGAGATTTCTTCATCGGAAAAATCTGCCTTATTTATCTGAACTCTGATTTGTCGAAAGTTTTTCTTTATCGCACTTTTGTCTCTTTCAGACTCGAGTTTTCTAGGTTCCTCTCTTTTTTGAAAGAATGGGTCTTGCAATCAGTTGGCATACTCGTTTTTGTTTCTATACTGCGCTATATCTCAAGGCCCCCTCAAAAGCACCACGATTGAACTGTAGATGAATCGTGTTACCTCCAAATGAAAGAAACAAAACGTTCTTCTGTTCTTCTTCTATACATCTAAAAATGTTGGTATGTACCAGTTCGATGATCTGGCACCGTATGACGGTCTCCATGAAACTTGGCATATCTACGTACTTTTTTTACGGAGAAGTTTTATGCTGTTCATTTTGTTGTGACTCCTAGATGGCGCTGTACTCGTAGCACAAGAGGGCGCTTGAGGTAAATGCAAACCCACATTGTCCTTGTTGTTGGGTGTTGCTGTGTGACGAAGGGCAAGGCTGACGATGATAGGACGAGCGGCAAGAGAGAAAGAGAGAAAGAGAGAGAGAGAGAGAGAGAGAAAGAGAGAGAGAGTCTGAGACAAAGATATAAAGAGACAAGAGAGAAGCAGACACGAGAAGACGGAAAAAGGGAGAAAGAGGGAGAAGGGCGAAACTCGAGGGAGAGAAAGGGTGATGGGAAGGAGAGAGAGGGAGGACGAGGGAGAGCACGACGTCTGCCAGGATCTGCTAGTAAAACTCTACGCAGAAATCGTGGCAAATCTGTGAAAATAAATCCATCTACTCATCAAAGCATACAAATGCGTCGTCTCGTGCATTCCCTCGCATCCCGAGTGCCGATCCAGTGCTTTCTGAGCGAGCGCGGGCGTTGTGCTGCGCTGATCCGCGGGGCGATCCTCCGACGCCCTCCGCGGGCGCTTTGAGCACCGGAAACCCAGGGCTGCCCTTTCATTTTTGCGCGCGCGGGACGGTGCGCGGCCCGGGGGGCGGGGCGACGCGACCGGAATTGCCAATAAGCGCCCCGCGCGCCGCCCCTGTCACCGCGTCACTCCGCCGCCGCCACCGCCGAACACGCGCGATCCGCCCGCGCCTTCCCCCACCCCCCGCGTCACTCACGTGCTCTAGTCGCTTCCGGTGCACTCAAATTGCTGCCACGGCGCCGCCCTTCCCTCCATGCGCCGACCGCACTCACCTCTAATCCCCTACCGGGAGCGGTAGCTCAGTGCATCAACTGATGTCACTGCAGCGCCTCTGACCGGGAGGTCCTAGGTTCCAGTCCTGGGGTTTTACAGTGGCTTTTCAGCTTGGTCGAATTCAGTCGCTGTCTCGAGGAGAATACTAGCAGCCGGCTGCTCTGATCGGTAGTTTTCCGTGGTTTCTCCGATCAACACCAGGTGAATGCCGGAGCAGTACCCTAACAAACGGGCCACGGACCGCCCGCGATCTGTCCTTCGTCTTCCTTGTCCTATTCTCTCTCCTTACACACACACTTACTCTAACATGCACTACACTACCACATATTCCGGGACACCTGTCGGAAGCTTAGGGCTTGTTCCAGCTGGGGCGTCGCCCCGCTGGTGGGAGAGTCCTCGTTAGGGGGAAACCCCACTAGCCGACGGTAGGTCGGCGCCGGATCTCGCCATCCAGCGGGGGAAGATCACCGCCATTTCCCGAGAAAAAACATGCACTGCACTAACGGGGCTAATGACCAAAGCAGTTGACGCGCCCGGAAACACGACAAAATCAATCAATCAATCAATCTAATCCCTTCACACCTCACCGTGCTGCCTCCGTAACCACTACATGGCCATTTCCTCCAGTGTCACCCACTTAGCTCCCCACCACTGAACGAACCGTTCTCCGCCAACCGCTCCGCCCCCTCCGCTCCGCCCCGCTCCGCCCCGCTCCGCCCCGCTCCGCCCCGCTCCGCCCCGCTCCGCCCCGCTCCGCCCGCTCCGCCCCGCTCCGCCCTGCTCCGCCCGCTCCGCCCGCTCCCCCGCTCCGCCCGCTCCGCCCCGCCCGCCCCGCTCCGCCCGCTCCGCCCCTGCCCGCCCCGCTCCGCCCCGCTCCGCCCCGCTCCGCCCTCGCTCCGCCGCCGCCCGCTCCGCCCGCTCCGCCCCGCTCCGCCCGCTCCGCCCGCTCCGCCCGCTCCGCCCTGCTCCGCCCGCTCCGCCCTGCTCCGCCCTGCCCGCCCTCGCCCCCGCTCCGCCCCGCTCCGCCCGCCCGCCCGCTCCGCCCCGCTCCGCCCGCTCCGCTCCGCTCCGCCCGCTCCGCCCCGCTCCGCCCGCTCCGCCCCGCTCCGCCCGCTCCGCCCCGCTCCCCTCGCTCCGCCCCGCTCCGCCCGCTCCGCCCCGCTCCGCCCCGCTCCGCCCGCTCCGCCCGCTCCGCCCGCTCCGCCCGCTCGCCCCCGCCCGCTCCCGCCCCCTCCTGCCCCGCTCCGCCCGCCCCCGCCCGCTCCGCCCCGCCTCGCCCCGCTCCGCCCGCTCCGCCCCTCCGCCCCGCTCCGCCCCGCTCCGCCCGCTCCGCCCTGCCCGCCTCCCCCCCGCCCCTGCCCGCCCCTCCCCGCTCCGCCCCGCTCCGCCCCGCTCCGCCCTGCTCCGCCCGCTCCCCCCGCCCGCCCTCCGCCCGCTCCGCCCCGCTCCGCCCCTCCGCCCCGCTCCGCCCCGCTCCGCCCGCTCCGCCGCTCCGCCCCGCTCGCCCCGCCGCCCGCTCCGCCCCTCGCCCGCTCCGCCCTGCTCCGCCCTGCCGCCCTCCGCCCGCCCCGCTCCGCCCGCTCCGCCCGCTCCGCTCCCCGCTCCGCCCCTCCCCCGCTCCGCCCGCTCCCGCCCCTCCGCCCCGCTCCGCCCGCTCCGCCCCGCTCCGCCCGCTCCGCCCCGCTCCGCCCGCCTCCGCCCCGCTCGCCCGCTCCGCCCGCTCCGCCCGCTCCGCCCCGCTCCGCCCGACGCTCGCCTCTCCTTGCCTCCTGCCTGCCTTGTTCCATCGCCCTCGTCACTCCGCCTCCCGCGCCTCACCACCCTTTCTTCCGCTCGCCCGCCCGCCCCATCCTCAACCCATCCTCTCCATCCGCATCCTCCTGCCCACTCCTGGCCTGACGCGAATCCGTCGCGCTCAACCCAGCCCTCTTCTGCGCGCCGCCCGCTGTCGCCGGAAAGTCTCCCCCCAGTCGAGGCGCCGCCGATGTTTCATCTCGCGCTCCTCGAAGGGAAGCGATCTCCGGGAGGAATCTCGCCTGCAGGTCAGGCGTGGTGCGCCCGCGGTGTTCGGTGAAAAGATCCGATTGACGTCATCTCTGGTTTTCTTCTTTCCGGCCAGATCGGGCGCTTCTTTTTAAGAAATAATATCCACGTGACGGCACTTTCAAAACTGACGTCTACGTCAAGAGAATGGCGTGGAGATATAGTTTTCTTTGTCATGGAGAGCATATGAAATCGAGTGGCGAGCTGCAAGATATTTCTTCTCTATGTTTATTTTGTTTTCAAGGGTGACATTTGAATCCGTCATAGAATTACAATACTCATAATAATGACAAATAATTATAACGATTTATTGTTAGAAAAGGGGATTGAAACTTGCCTTTGCTATATTAAAGGTTCCCGTCACTTTTTTCACTTGGTTCTCTATCTGTTTTTAATACTTTCCATTTTTTATTGTTCATTGCTTTCTTCAACGGGTCAGGATAATACCTCCATCTCTTCCAAATAGCCTAATATTCCTGTTCGCCTCCCTTCTTTTCTCCTTTTCCCTTCCACTCGTTTTTTCGCCAAACGATTCCTTTCTTTCTTAAAATATCACGAATTCAGTACATTTTCTCATTTCACAACACAGTCTTTATAGTCTCGTTCTTCTATCATATTGTCCGCTACTCAGCTCCAGACCGTCGGACACTCAAAGTATTTATCTTAAAATTCATATACATTCACGAAAAGAACTGTCTTTTCTAACTCTGTGAAAGCCACTTTTTCCATTATAAATATCTTGAAAAACTGACAGTTACGAAGTGATGATAATATGTTTGCTTATTACGCAGACTCAGAAAATTTATGCATTTCATTTGGCAAAATATGTTTTCTGTGATCTCATTGAATTGGAAAAAGAAATCACCAAACGAAAACAAATTTCTCTTTTCAATTGTGCTAAAACTACATACACATTGTTCAATCTCGCATACCGCAACAGAACGTTCTCTCAGCAGGACGGACGCGATTCTGTTTCATCATTGACCTCGGGAAGCTAGTGGCTACGCCACTACACCACTACGCACCGTCTGAATGAAGGGGGCTTTTCACCGGACGCTTCCAGGAAGCTTCGAGTGGCGTGTTCCAGGTAGCGCTGGGCGCCTCCGTGGCTCTCGACACGAATCCCGGTGGGGCGTTTGGCGAAGGGGGCTTCCCCAAACAAGCGACGACGTGCGGCGCGCCACGCGTATCCGCTTCACGCAGGGCAAGGTCGCGCCGCATTGTGACTTTCTCGCTACCGCTTACGCACCAGAGCGGGGGAATGCTGCGCGAGAAAAGGTGAATTTTCGGAAGAAAAACTCTTATTGCAGGGCCCCGGTAACGAAAAAGTGGATAAATCAGGTTGCTAAATTTAGAAAAAATATCTTTAACACGTGGTTCAGTCAGAATACATATTTTGTGGGTTCTTGATACCGCAAAATCGAATGACGGCAAAACGTCTTTCCGTCTGTCAATCAACACCAAGTGAATGCAGGAGCAGTACCCTACCAAACGGGCCACGGTCTGCACGCGATCTTTCCTTCATATTCCTTGTCCTATCCTCTCCCCTTACACACACACACACTTCCACTAACATGCACTACACTATCACATATTCCGGGACACCGGTCGGGAACTTAGAGCTTGTCCCGGCTGGAGCGGTGCCCCGCTGGTGGAGGAGTCCTTGTTAGGGGTAAACCCCACTAGCTTGATCGCTTAATACTTTCCCCAAAAGATTGGGTCAGGTGACCCACACAACTTTACAGTACTTTCGCATGGAATGGAAATACGCAATGTTCTAAATCAGTACAGTGCCATCTACCGACTTTCTATTCGACTTTACGAAGGACCCTTCATTTATGAAGCACTTTGTTTATCTTTCACTTATTTTAGCACACACGACGCTGAGCGTGTGTTTTATAGAATATGTTACTTCTGTTGAGCACTCCTGAAGATCTTAAACCACCATTATATTCTTTTAATCCACATCTCTGTCTGTGCGCGAATCAGTTTCGCGCAATACTTCGCAGAGCGCATGCCTAGTGAGTGAACGCAGTGTCACTGAAAATAGGTGATAATTATCAGATACGCACTTCTCTGCAGAAATTGTTGCAAAAATATTGTAAAGAAACCTTTTTAGAATGCATGTATATTAATTTCAAAGCGGAGAGATGCGGAGCGAATTTTGTAGCTAAACATTTATTTTCAATTTTCGAATACACGCACATGTTTTAAAGTTTATTTTGGGTACGAATTTCTAAGTATACTTGCCATTGAAAATTACGAAACAATTTCATATGAAAGAGCATACCTTTCTGAGGATTTTACATCCTGGAATTATAAAATACGCGTAAGGAGAACTCTACGAATAGAACTGAACTGCGTGTACTACCGAACAGAACTTTGCAGCTCGGCGCCGGCTATCAGTGGGACGTAATTTGACACCTCCCCTGAGACCGAATCTTATGAATCAGCACCGTATAAACACCGAGGCCATGTGCCCTGGATATTTATCCACAGAACGGGTCAATAACATCACCAAAAAGTGGAACTTCGAAAAATGTATTTTGGCCAGCTGGATGTCTCAAACAAAACACCGTGCACCGCCACCGCCGCTTCACTGGAACTGTGTCACGAGAGCCGCTTCCCGTCGCGCCTTGACGTGAGGCGTCGCGACGCGCGGCGACTCGCAAGCAGCGCTGCTCTCGTCCGCCGGCAGCGGCGACAGCAGCGTCGTCACGCGGCCACGGTGAATGACGCGCCTTAATAAGAAGCCGTATTAATCTTCGTCGCCTCATATCTGCGCCCCCCTCCACCCCCGCCGCCGCCACCGCAAGGGCCCTCGTAGCGCCTTCGCGGTCCTCCGTGGTTGCGGGAGTTTGGCTGGCGCCGATAGCGTCAAGATGTCAAGAGGAC
Source organism: Teleogryllus oceanicus (assembly GCA_964035755.1). Taxonomy (NCBI): domain Eukaryota; kingdom Metazoa; phylum Arthropoda; class Insecta; order Orthoptera; family Gryllidae; genus Teleogryllus; species Teleogryllus oceanicus. Next base: position 26,123,570 of record CAXIVR010000012.1, on the reverse strand, counting down.
GTGTTACGTTTTGAGCTTCGCTTATGTAGCGAGGGCTCGTTCAAAGTGGGTATGCTATTCATGTTGGCGTAAGGTTTTCAGGTTTAAAAATTTGTTTAGAAACTGAAGATGTACAGGTGTGTCAGAGCTTTGGTGTCAAGATTGATTTATCTTGTTCATATCGAAAGCTTGGCGGAATATTGATAGATTTTCTCGTTTCCATCAGTATGAAAATGTTTTTGTAATACATTCACCCGTTTAACATGATAACAAAACTGTCATGTTCTGGCAAATATTTGTGCATTGAACATACCTTTCACAAATCTAAGGTAATTCTATAGAACTAGTTTTATTCTATAACGTTGGTTTAACTTCTTAAAAGAATCATTAAAGGATATTGCTTATTTAAAGTATGCAAGTGTATAGAAACGCACAAGATTCATCTCTTAAAGAAACGTTTTGTAAGTAATTTTATTTTAAAAATTTAATCTTTAATTTTTAACTGACGTTGGATAATGTTTAATATTTCTCCCCTTGATTATTTACATGTTGCTCTAGTATAGGATGAGGAACGAAATGAAGGAAAACTTCCGTCGAATTTCAAAGACTTTGAATGCTGTAAAACGTCCGTTCTCAGTAGAGCAGTGGCCTGGAGCAGCACCCAAGTTCGTCGAGCCAACGATGCTTATTGGAATCCCTCTAACTTCGTGGTGTTTCCAGGATTTGATTGTGGCTTGTCTCACTTCTCACATCATTATATATCCCACACGAACTATAATAAATTCCGTAATAATTCATCACTCATCGTCATTTGCCCCACATGAACATCCTACTATACAATTCAGGGTAATTAAAAAGTTCTGACGTTAGCTGCCTCATAGTATCAATAGTCGCGTGTGATATTCAGCTAATTCCTAAGCGTATTTCCGTCAGCGAAAACGAATGCTGTTTTTGGTGACAGAACTTTCGATACATGCGACCACAGATCGACAGTTCGGCGCTACGTTTCGGAAACCGTCCTTGTCCCAGACCGTTGATAACTGGGAAAACAGTGAAAGTGACGCAATTTGAGTTCACTGCGCTATGCTCACTCTAATTTCGTCCGTATTTTTGTACCATCGGCGTCTAAAGTGTCACAGGAACTCTGTGCATTCATTATTCGATGGGAACAAAATATGAGAATACTAATATGGACAATTGTATCGTAAGGCAGACTTTCATAAGACCCTAACACTTCGTATTGCTAGTATATTTATGTGATAATTCCACAACGGCGGCAACTTCAAATTTCTTTTCAAAAAGCTACATAAAAATGGATAACAGACGCCCCATTTCGCGGATACGAAAGAAATGTTGAATCTCCTTTAGAAATTACTTTTGCTCTGTAAGGTGAGGAGGTGAAATGGGAGAAAATGCCTATGCATCCCTCCTTTTACACCAATGCAATTCTACTGATTTCAATAACTTTTAGTTATATTATGGATATTTTGTAACTGTCTTTCATCCTGTAAAGCAAAAGGGAAAAGACGTCTTCTGCTAACGCTCAGAAATGAGTAGTAAATCCACTTCCAACTTTTCAAAACAAAAGACTTCGTACTGCAACAAAATCACCTTGATTTGTTTCTAATAATCAAATGCGTAAAGAATTTTATCCATCCTAATCTTAGCGTCTTTTCTAGCCAAAAGTAATTTTCAACTAGGAAAGTCGTAGGCCAAAGGGAGAATTCAATACAGATTCCTGAAGGATAAAATAAAACCACCTTAATAACCCATTTCGTATTTTAACCTAATGATATTAATTCCTAACCACCTACCATTCCTCCAAATTACGCCAACAACGTAATGCGTAAATTGAAATTAAGGACTCCAGTGGGAGTGCCCTCACCCTTATTAACGCTAATGCTAAGTTAGTTATATATTATTAATATCAAAACTCTCTTGCAACGAGCTAATCCACTGTGTAAAAAAATTGTTAAATATAACAGTGAGTAGGGCAGTCGCCATATCGTTCTAAAACTCTGAACTGGAGTGGTGGCTCAGCTCATGAACTGATGTCGCTGCATTGCACCTCTGGGTGCCTCTGCATTGCGTCTGGGAACCTAGGACCCGTAGGTCCTAGGTTCGACTCCCGACGGCGGCAGGGTTTTCGACACTAGCATTTCAGCTAGGTCGAATTCAGTCGCTGTCTACAGGAGAATTCTCTGTAGGAGGAGGTTGCTCTGATCGGTAGTTCTCCGTTGTTTCTCCGATCAACACCAGGCGAATGCTGGAGCAGTACACTAACAAACGGGCCACAGACGATCTTTCCTTCTTCTTCCTTTTTCCTATCCTCACTCCTTACACTCTCTCTCTCTCTCTCCTCTCTCTCTCTCTCTCTCTCTCTCTCTCTAACATGTACTACACTGCCACATATACCGAGAGACCTGACGGGGATGTAGAACTACTCACCATTGGGGCGGTGCCCTCTTGGTGGGACATACCTGGTTGAGGAAAACCTCGTTAGTCGACGGGAGATCGGCGCCGGATATCGCCATCCTGTGGGGGAAGTTTACTGCCGATAATAAACATAACTACACTTACAGGATTAATAACCTTTGTAGCTGACACGCCCGGAATCTTGTCGATCAGTCAATCAATCTAAAACTCAATGAGAATAGCGAATACAAAACACAATGAGAATAGCGTCGCTTTCTCCCGTGGCCGGCGCCCGCCGCTGGCAGGTTGTTGGGTTTCCCGCCACGCGCCGCGGTGCTGCGTGCGGAGGCCGCTGCTCATCGCTATTCCCGCGAGCGCCAGCGGCCGCGTCGAAAGTCTCCATTAGGCGCACAACAGACCTTCCCGCGCAACGGTACAGGAGGCACTCCGCCCGCCCACCCACCAGCCCACCACTTCGTATTCTGCTCTTCAATGCGTGGCCCGCTCTTCACTTTCGGTTTTGCTAGGACTGTGCCGCAGAAAATGAGAGACGCTTTTTTTCTGGTAAACGGACCGAGAGAGGTGGGTCATGGCATCGACTAATGTCACTATAGTGCCTCTGACCAGGAGGTTTGAGGTATGAGTCCCGACGGTGGCAAGAATATCGACACTTGTTAGATGGCTGAGTCGAGTTGTGTCGCTGTCTGGAGGAGAATTCTACTGGCCGGCAACTCTGATCGGTAGTTCTTCGTGGTTTCGCCGATCAATACCACGCGAATGCCGAAGTAGTTCACTAACAAAAGGACCACGGGTTGCGTACTATATTTCCTTCCCATTTCTTTTTCTATTCTAAACTTTCTTACACGCACTTACATTTATGTGCACTTCACTACCGTGTATGCCGGGAGGCCAGTCGGGAATTTAAAGCTAGTCACTGATGGGGGCGGTGCCCCGCTGGAGGGAGATACCTGCTTGACGGAAACCCCGCTAGACGACGGTAGGTCGGTGCCGTACCTCACCATCCAGCGGGGGAAAATCATTGCCACCTCTCGAGCAAACGATTTAACTTACGGAACTAATGACATTAGCAGTTGATGCACCCCTAATCGCCAGTCAGTCAAAAGTGGTTAACGGGTGAAGTTTTATTTAAATTAAATTCATTTTAATTTATCTCCATCCGTTCAGGGACATGTTTTAATTGAAAAGGTTTTATATCGACATTATTCCTTTATTTTTAACTTTAAATTTATAAAGGATTTTTACAATTGAAAAATGTTCAATATTCTTTTAAGTTTATTTAAGTCAATAAGTTTATTTATTATAAGTATTATTACCGAGTTAAAGGAGATTTCCGATGTCCTGGACACATTAGGTGTCTTCTTGGTAAATAAGCTATATCACTCTTTTTGTTACTGGAAATCATCAGACCGAGATTGTTCCTCTTCTTTTTTTTCTGCAACACATACATACAAATCTGACCTGCATGCGAGATAGCATGTTTCCAAAGCCAAGTGAGTTTGTAAAATAATTGTTCATAAATATTAATTACAAATTTTCACTGTTGTAAAATAAGTAATTCATTTACACTTCTATGAAACATAACCACTTTGCAAGGAAATATCATATCACAGAACGGTTGGTTCAATTGTACATTAAAAGAAAAAGAAGTGGTATAAAACATTCAGTTCTGTGTGTACGTATGATTAGTATAAAATATATTAAACTTCTCGAAAATATGAAAATTAATTGCATTTTCGTCGAGAGAAAAAGAATAATAACACTAAAGGTCGAGAGCTGGAATTCAAGAGTTTTTTTTACATGAGTCATAAAGCCATTTCAAAGAATATCTCAGAATAAACGACGCAAGGACGCAGGCGCTGGTTTATTCGCGCCTTTGCCACCAGGGTCGCGTTGAAAGGTGGCGAAGTGTCTGCGAGGGCCGACATTCACGATATGGCTTCCACGAGCTCGGTCGCGTCGTCGAGAGCGACAAACCTTCAGTAACTCAACTTTTAACGGCCTGTTTGTTATGCCGCGGGGTATTTGGCCGCTCTCCTAATTTCCTTCAACTGCCGCCAGAGCGGCCGCGATATGCCACAAAATTCACGGCGGCACGGGCCGGGCGCCGCTAACTCCCACTGTCGAAATCAGTCTTTCGCATAATCCCATAATCGTCGCCCGACCATAGCGGAGAATTGCGGTCCAATTTACGACAAGAGGTCTTTTGCCTCATCTCCGCCACCTCCAAAGTCATTCCCGAGTACAACGACAGGGCCATCGTTACCTCTGTCGTATCATTCGCCGCTGCGATGTCTCCTACGCTGAGGTTGTTGCAGCCATCTTCACAATGCTGTCGCCACTGCGTTCTCGTCGGCGCCAAAGTTATAAACGTTAAAAAACTAGAGTGTATACTCAAACCTTTGGAACATTTTAACTTGGTTTACTCAGAACTATGTGCGTCATCTGTCTTTACAATAAACGGTGGTTTGATATGAACGTAACTGTTTCTGTGGATATAATAATTCAAGGACACCAACGTGACAATGGAATGAAACGTTTCCTGAAATACTAACTCATATCCACAGTGTTACTTATTTAATGCATTAATTAATGTCTAAAATGCATGTTGAAATTGCTATGTTGCAAATAATGCCTGATTATTACTAACATTATATCTGGCTTCAGAACCACCGCGAGTCTTTACGTCCTGAATGTTTATTGTGTAATAGCTACTGCTGGACGTTGCGCTATTTTATACTCTTCTACTTGCAATACGGATGGAACTGCCTCACAATTACCTCCAGTAATCCGTTTCAATTTCTGCGGTGCCGTTACTTCCACGTCACACATTTATTGACTCCACCCTAGAACCACCGGCGCCTCCATCTCTTCCCCATCATCTTCACCTCTTACTTCTCCCGTCGTTTCCACTCTGCCTATAATCTTTCCAATGTCTCCCCACTCAGTCATCGCTTCCTGCCCTCGCCCATCGAAATCACTTTACTCCCACTGTTGCATCCACTATGTGTCTACCGTCACCTATACATCGTCCCCGCCATCACCTCCACCGTGTACTTAACGGCAAAGATTGCTCAGGAAATCAACTGATGACTCTCCAGTGTCTCTGACTGAGATTCTAGTGTTCGAGTCCCGACGGGGGCAGGATTTACGTTATTAGCCTGTCAGCTCCGTCGAATTCAGCCACTCGCTGGAGGAAAATTCTATCGGCCGGCTGCTCTGATCGGTAGTTTTCCGTGGTTTCTCCGATCAACACCAGGTGAAAGCCAGAGCAGTACTCTCACAACCGGACTACGGACGGCGCGCGATGTTTCCTTCCTCTTCCGTGTCGTGTCCTATCCTCTCCTTACTCACACACACACACACACACACACACACACACACACACACACACACACACACACACACTCCATTGCTGCACACTACCTCACTTGTGGGAAGACCAGTTGGGAGCTTAGAGTTGGCCCAGGCTACGTCGGTGCCGGATCTCCCATTCAGCGGAGTTCACAGCCATCTCTCGCGATAAAAAATATACACTACACGGGACTAATGAATTTAGCAATTGACCGCACAGAATCCCTATTCAATCAATCCACCATGCTCTTGGTGAATCCTCGATCGCATCCCCGTTAAGGCCTTCTTGTCGCTGCCGTCGTTTTCCCTTCCATTCCGTTTCCACCCTGCACTGCTGCCCATGTCACTATGCCTCTGCTCCCACGCACACCCACTGCCACCTCCAAGGGTCCCCCCCCCCAATGACGCCTTCCCCCTCCTCTGACCGTCGTTTCTAACTCCCCTCAAAGCCACCGCCATGTCGCCTCCTCGGTTGCATCCACCGCCCCTCCCCCGACGCCTTCGTTCTCCCTCCCCTCCTTCGCCACCGTCGGCGGCGGCGGCGTCGTATCCGCGAAGCGTAACCCATTCCTTGGGAGCCACCTTCCTCGTTTCGAGATTAATATTTTTGACGACACCGCAGAAAGCGGCTCTTCGAAATGGAGCGCCGGCGCGGGCGGACCGGGGCGGAGTGGAGGGGGGTGCGAATAAACGCGTTAGCGGCGTCGCTCGCGCGCAAGAGGAGAGGAGCGCCGCGTCGGCGTCGACGCGTCGGTGCGTCGAGGTGAGGAGTAGAGCTCTTCGAGTTATAGGGGTCTTCAGTCAAGGACCCGTATATGCTGGTATTCTTGCGGGTCAAACCCATCCGCATTCATACGGGTACCCGTATCATGCGGGTACCCGTGTCATGCGGTTACCCGTATCATACGGTTACTCGTATCATGAGGTACCCGCCTCATCGGTACCCGTATCATGCGGTACCCGTGTCATGCGGTACCGTATCATCGGTACCGTATCATGCGGTACCGTATCATGCGGTACCGTATCATGCGGTACCGTATCATGGCGTACCGTATCATACGGGTGCTCGTATCATACGCCCCAACAATAAGGGTCGCGGGTATAATTGTTTTTTTTTATAGACACGAACAGCTTTCAGATTGTAAAATAATGACGGTCAAACCAGCAATATTCTCTCTCGTATCTCGTAGGGACTGTGAGGCATTCACGCTGGCCCAAGAAGGGAGCACTGTGGAGTTTGAGGCGCCGTGGCACCACGGGCGGGGAGAGGGACTGGAGTGACGGGTGGGGCAGTTGGGGAAGGACTAGCAGCATAGACTAAAAAGGTAGTCTTTACTCTATGCTAGCAGCGAGGGTAGCGGCAGAGATGAGCGGATGGTGGTTGTCAGTGGAAATGTGGAAGTGATGGGACCGTGGGAGAATCATTGCAAGGGAGCGGAAGCTGAAAAGAAGAGAAACGGGGAGGCTTGGAGAAGGTTAGGTTCGGCGGGTGGGAACTGCGGATTGGAATTTAGATTGCAGAATGGCAATAGCCGACATTATAAGAAGAATAGCTAATGGGTGGTATGATTCATTAATAGTGCTTCGGGACGCGTCCACTGCTGAGGTTATTAGTCCACATAGTACATGTTTTTGCTCGGGAGGTGTCGGTGATTTTGCCCCGCTAGATGGCGAGATCCGGCGCCCACCTACCGTCGGCTAGCGGGATTTTCCACAACCAGGTATCTCCCATCAACGGGGGACCGCACCCGCTGGGATACTCTCTAACCTCCAGACTGACCTCCCGACATCTGTGATAGTGTAGTGCGTGTTAGTGTAAGTGTGTAAGGGGTAGGATAGGACCAGGAATGGGACGGAATGATCGCGTGCGGTCCATGGCTCATCGGTAAGGTACTGCTCTGACATTCATCTGGTGTTGATCGGAGAAACCACGGCAAACCACTGAACAGAGCAGCCGGCCGCTAGAATTCTCCTCCAGACAGCGAAAGAAAATAACTAGTGGAACGAAGGCGGGAGGAGAGTAGAATCGGGAAGGGGAACGGCAGCTGTATCGGAACAAAACAGGGAATCAAAACAACTAGAGGGTTGTGAGCAGGTGTAGAATGGAAGGAGAGTTGAGAGCGGGAGCAGATGTGGAAACGAAGAAAGAGTGTCGGAGGATTTTTCGAATGAGGTCTCTTGCCGGGGACAATAGAGAGAAGAAGACCTGCCAATGTTGGTGTCTTGGAGAGTCTGAGACTGAGGAATATGAATATGACTGAGTTTACGGTTTCAAGGATTGCAGGAGCAACGAAGGGAGCCTGAGTGCAGATACATCTGCAGAGGGGAATCTAGTACTAAAAGCAACAACCTTGAAAATAGGGGCGGCTTCAGGTGTTACGAGGAAGATAAGCGAGGGAGACAGAAGGTAACGAAAAGAAGACGGGATCGACGGTAAAAATACTGATGATATGGTGACGAATGTCTGCGAATATCAAAAGCTCTGATGCTGTGTCCATAAAGAAATCTGCTCTATGTTCATATACGAAATTCTGCAGTTGTTGATTTGGAAAAATTGCTTTTTCTGTATAATTGTATTATTCCTTTCGCTACTTGTTTCTTTACTATGTATTGATTAGAGATTAACTGTTATTTGTAATGATATTTTAAAAGAATTATGACTCCACCAAAATGGTTTCTGATCTCTTGGTGAGTTTTATTTGCGTTGGACGGTATATCAAAAAATAACTAGATTATTCCGCTGATAAGACATGAGAATGTTAGATCAGAAGAAAGTATACAAATGAAAACTCGTTAGACCGTTAACTAAGTCTGTCATGAAATTCTCGGTGAAAAGAAAAAAGTTAAAATTGGCCATATACAAGGCCGCAATCGGTAGAGGACACAATCGTGAGAATAACTTGTAAAGATTCAAGGAAGCGAATAAAGGTACGAGAAAAAAGTACCATGACATATGAACAGAGCATAAATTGAAGTGACAGAGTCGGCGCTTCGATCCGAAGGGTCGCGGATTCGAGACCTGCCTTGGGCATCGTTGTCTCTCATGCATATGTCGTCGCGCATGCGAGTTTCTCATCCATGAGAGCCTCGCGTTCTGCTGACCCCAGATCAAAGGAGCCTGCAAGCGTGTTGGTGTCTAGTATATGATGTAATATGCATTCCATCGAGACGTAGAGGATAACAGGCTGTGTGCTGGAATAAGCCCTAAAAAACTTTTAAAAATGTATAAATAAAATAAACTGACCAGGCAAAGGACTGCAGTAGCACATGGGAGTTCAAACGAGGGAACCGCAGGAAGAAAACGAAAGTGTTCCTAGGAGAAAGAAGTCGGCGTTTGTGGAAAGGAGTGAGTGTGCTGACGACCGTAAGTGAACGCGAAAGCAAAGCCAGATTGTATAACGGTACGAGGCACCGTAGCTATCACGGCCCCGCCAGCGCCTCTCCAGCAGCGGCAAAGGCGTCACCTCGCAGCCGAGGTGGAGCGCGGCGGGAGGGGGCGTGGGAGGGAGGGGGCGCGGAGGGGAGGGGGTGCGGAAGGGTGGTGGCGCGGAGGGGTAGGGGTGCGGAAGTTAGAGGGCGCGGAGGATGGGAGGAGGCGCGGAGGCGAGGGGGCGCGAAGGGGTGGGGGCGCGGAGGGGAGGATGCGGGCGGGGAGGGCGCGGAGGATGTGAGGCGTGGAGGGAGGAGGCGCGGAGGGAGGGGGCGCGAAGGGGGGGGGCGCGGAGGGGAGGAGGTACGATGGGGCGGGGCGCGGAGGGGACGGGGTGCGGAGGTAGGAGGCAGAAGGGGGCGGGCGAGCGGTTTCCGCCGTGGGTGCGAAAGAGGAAGCAGAAAGGCTTCCTACAAACCCCTTCCTTCTTCTGCGGCGGCGGTGGGATCCAAGTCATCTCGTTGTAAATGGCCTGCTCGTGATAGCTCGCCGCCGCCGTCCCCGCCCCGTCCTCTCCCCCCCCCACTCTCATCCCCCCCCCGCCGCCCGCACCTTCCCCGCCGCCGCCTCGCTCCACCCTCGGCCCTTATGTTATTTTCTGGTACGTTGACTAGAGGTAATTACTCACGGCCTGTGCCGCTACTTCACGTCCGCCCGCGATGACTGCCCCATAAATTATTAGGGCCGGCCGCCTTGAAGGAGGACCCGCCAGGGCTAAGGGCGCTCCCAGCCCTTCTGCTGCCCCCCCCCCCCTCCCGCTGGCCTCAGGACGACGAGGACGGCGACGGCGAAATATAGGGTTATGTAATACAAGGCGAGGCAGACGGTCGCTCTTTCATCCCATTCAAGTCCGCGCCGTTTTATAAGGCTCCTCCTAAGAAAATGAGCGCTCTTCGCCAGTGGCATTCACAGGAATGCCGGAAGGCGGTGCCCCTCCCCTCCCCCGGGCATTGAATGGCGCCTGCCGGCAGCGTAATGAACTGCCTGCTGAAGCGCGGACGCCAAGCGCCGCCGGCAAAGAGGAGGGGGTCAGGTAGGCCCTTCGATAGGTAGGAGAAGGGAGGGGAACCGCCCGGTTGAAGAGGTTACCGCAATAACCGCAGTTTCCATGGTATTTTTGTTTTAAATAACGATATGTCTACATTGCAATACTCTGAAAGGCACGTTTTTTTTCACCGGTCGTTATCTCCATTTGTTTGCTTTACAACCACAGTCTTTTGTCGCTCCGTCGAATTGTGGTTTGGTCTTGATTATTGGTTTCTTGTGATTGTCATCCATATAGATGAAGCGCAATTATCCTTTGTTGGCTTCTCCGTTCGTAATCTTGTTTAATGTTGAGCAACGATTGAGTGGACGCCCTCGATAGGTGGTCAGGGGGCCTCCCAGGCAATGATCGGTTTGAGAGATTTCCGTGATACTGTAATTGCTCTAACATTTTAAAAATGTTGTTATGTTCAATTGCATTGTAATGTAATATAATTTTTTTCTTATGAAGGATCAGCGTGCACTTGAAATATCAGGCAGTTTGGTTTCGCAAGCATGAACTTCGGTCGCTCCGTCGAATTGTGATTTCGTCTCTTTTTCTCCTTCTTTGTGATTGGTATTCATATAGTTGAAATTGAACTCTTCATAGTTATATTCTTCGTTCGTAATGATTTTTAACATCAATTGGCGTAGAGAATTGGATGCAGGTAGGAGTTCTGGATAATATGACAAAGTGCCTCCTTAGAAACGTCTAGTTGAAAAGACTACGGTGAGAACAGCAATAGTTTTGGCTGTTTTTTTAATACGTCAACATTATCGTCATTTCAACTTGCACAGTCCTCTCATAGAGCATAAGATTTCCGGAAATCATTCTTTTTAATGTAATCAATATTTTCAGAGTAATCTTCATTTTTATTTTTTAATCTCATATTTAGAAAGCCATAATTACAAATACAATTCACACTACCTGATATTATGTGGCTAGGTAGAAGGCCGTTAGCAATTACAAACTCTTATCCTAAAGAATTCTAAGCTTTCGAATTTCGGTGTAATCCCCATATGGTGTCTCCTTCGCTCGCATCAAACCGCGGAAAAGTGAGGAAAAACCGCGGAAAAGTGAGGAAAAAGGAGGGGAACCTGCCGTCAGAACACAAGTATATACTAAACCAAGCTCGTTTTAAACTAATTATTTCCAAACATGAACTTCACGCATACTTCTTCCAGGCTTTGCCCTAATGTGCTTTTATTTATTTGTTTCTTTCTTTATTTATTTATTTTACTACCATTCTCTTCTCTACTGTGCTCACTGCAACCTGAACTATTTTTCTAGCCACTAATGGTCATTTCCCTAATAACTCGAACCAACCCTAGAAAATGTCTTAATTCTTTCATGAAGAATTTCATGATTTTCTGGTTGCCCGAAACGTAATTTCCTTCCTTCCATTTATTTTTCGTTATCTTGCTTAAAAATATTTATTTGGTAGATGAGATCAGCTTTAGAAATTTGAGCAACTTCATAATTTCATTTTATTTAGATCTGGGAGACGCTACATTATTTTCCAGATAAGGCTAACCCAGACCTGTTTGAGGCTTGCAAAAATCTTTAGAATCTAATTTTCTACGAAGAAGTAGGTTGTAAAAGTAGATACTAAAAAAATATCTAGATACTAAAGTATCAATATCTGTGTTGCGTACCGTGTGCTTACGTTATGCTAAAGAAAAATAAACTTGGTTAAAAGAATAACGACGTCTGCCTATTATTCTTTACTTTCATGACTATTATAAATTATCTTCTTACAATGAGGTTGATAGGGTACATTTCATTAATTAGGAACTAATGTCTTTTCTAGTATTCAACCGTTTCTTTTAGAATCACTTCCGAAAGACTTCTGCATTAGAATACTGTTTCTTTAATGTAATGTCATTTCAGCTTACTTCTTTTGTCCAACAATTCCCAAGAAATGATGAGGTGACATATTATAATGTGATATATAATATATGTCATAATATACGAAGTAAGTCGTAATTGCCTGTTGCCTCTTCTATTTGGGGTCAAAGAAACGTAAGGCTTTTCGGAAAGCCCATTTTAATCGAATAACCATAACAATAGATGCACGTTTTCTATTCTTATTCAAAAGCATTCATTAATCGCTCTCTATGACGTCACAATGAGTCACCCTTGCAAGCGGTGTAATAATATTTCTTACTCAACGTCATACCGTGACGTCTTTACTCGACTCGTTTGGGTGCTGGAAAGCGGAAGTCGTTTTATTGCTGTAATTTCTAAAGGTCAAACATAATACCATTTCTTAGCGAAGAACGTTAGGCAAATTGAGGGAAAACATAAAAAATATGATTCAGAAAGTGTGATAAATCTTATACATACTTTCCGTTAGGCATATATCAGCTGCTTGTTATACTTTTATGGTGATCATTGCAGTGTTTGAACAGTAGTTTTCAAGAAACAGAATGGAAGCTAAGATTTAATCATTTTTCCTCCAGTTTCGTTTTTCATTGTTACACACACACACACACACCACACACACACACACACACACACACACCAGTGTGAATTTCGATATCGACTTTCTGTTATTCTAATAACCATATGCGCCACAGTTGACTCCACTCGTCCAGGAAATTACTATCATTAATAAGAATAATATTATAAAATTGGTGTTCTTTATGAAGTTGCTAGTTAAGTAATAAAGAAGACCTAAAAGTAAATTTGGAAATAAAATGTTGAGTTACCGCGTTCCTGGCTATCCGATATGACGAGGAGCCCCAGGAGACCACAAAGGCGAGAACGGCGTGAAAGAAAGCGCAGAGAGGGGGGGGCGCTGCGGTCTTTTTTAAGCGGCGGCGCCCGCGGCCCTAATCCGCGCGCGTCACGGAGCTTAGCGACTTAATTACTTGGCGCGCAGCCGCCTGATAGCCCGGAGGCGGCCCTAATCCCATGCCCGGCGCGTCGCCCACGCCCACGCCCGCGCCCCTCGCCCTCGCCCACGCTCACGCACGCGCCGCGCCCTCGCCCATGCCTTCGCACCGCCCGTGATCTCGCTCTTACCCGCGCGCCCGCGCTCTCGCCCTCGCCTTTGCTGTCGCCCTCGCCTTTGCTCTCCCTCGCCTTTGCTCGCCCTCGCCTTTGCTGTCGCCCTCGCCTTTGCTCTCGCCCTCGCCTTGGCTCTCGCCCTCGCCTTTGCTCTCGCCCTCGCCTTTGCTCTCGCCCTCGCCTTTGCTCTCGTCCTCGCCTTCGCTCCTGCCCACGCCTTCGCCTTTCCCCTCGCCATCGTCCTCGCTTTTGCCCTCACTCTTCGCCCTCACCTTTGCCCTCGTCTACGCTTTCGCCCTCGCCCTGGCCCTCCCCACCCTCCCTTTCCTTCCTTCCCCTTTCCCTTCCCTTCCCCACGCCCACGCCCGCCCGCGCCCCAGCTGCCCTTGCCCCCTCGCGTTTCAAACGCCGATGCCCCCTAGTTCTTCTCAAACGGCAGGGCACTGGTCCCATCCGCACTGCACCACTGCGCTTCGAACACTTTCGCCAATTTCGCCACCACTGTCATACACCGCACAACTCGAGTCAGTGTTGTCTCTGTCAGACAGTGTTCGCCCTCGCCTCCAAATTGCCTCACTCCCTTCCACTCCTCCCCACGATATTGCATCGTATCTCATCTATCCCTCTTCTCATCGTATCTCTTCTTGTCATCCATTCTCATTCTACCTCATCCTATCTCAATCTTTCTCACCGTTTACAAACTTTCTCAGCCAATCTAGTCCTACCTCGCTCACCTTCGTCATCTTTTTTCGTTTATACTTCTCGTCGTATTCATTTTTTTTCCACCAATTTTATCCACGTATTCTCCACCTTTCATTCTATTCCATTTCTTCTCATTCCATTTAGTCCAATCCCACCAACCCCAAATTCCCCCCCGCACTCTTTAATTCCCAATGCCTCCTGCGCTTTATCGAAAAAAACATACGAACCACCAATCAGAGCAGACGGCCTTTAGAATTTTCCAAAGTTGAAGCTATTTCGCAGGTTTTGCGAACTGAAACTAGGACCTCCCACCCTTCGAAGCGAATTGCTTTGTAACAACTGCGCTGGGCTTGCAGCTTTCCAGTTAGGTTTGTATTCCGATTTTCTGTTCGTTTTGTATTCTTTTCTGTCCATCCTACAACAATATGTTCCAGTCCAAAGGCTTCACATCAGTCCGTTTAATTGCACCATGCACTCTTCACTGTTCCCTATTCAGCTCTCCGAAGCTCTTCGACGCCACTCTACATATGTACCTCTCGGTGCAGGGAATTTGCCCGACTCACAATCTGAAAGTGGCAATTTGAGGGACTATTTTTTTCGTGGAATTCAAAACCAATTAATTTTAGGAATGTCCCTTCTATCAACGAATCTTAGATGAATTGTTTACGTGTTTTTTATCGCAGGTATTTTGCCAAGTTGAATTTATTGCCTAGAAGTGCACTAGCATATTATTTATATTGATTGCTTTTGATACTAAACACTCCGACAGATGCGAGTGGTCGGAAGTAACGATCGACTGTGCTGATAAAGGGTAAGTCAAAAGTTCGATCCAGGACGGTAACCAGGAAATGTGTTTGATGTTAGCCTGCAGGGAGAGTTTCCGCAGTTTTCCTGGTCACTTCCAGACGAAAATTGGATCGGAAAAATTATTAATCGGAAGTTACCGTAGATTCCAGCCCATGATTCACACCGTTAAGCGAATTGAATATATCGTAGTTTTGAAGAATTAGACTCCTGATTCCGCGATAAAATACAAGAACTTGTTGAGCGTAAAGCTGTCCGAATAAACTTGCAGTCATTCAGGAAGTGACAAACTACATACCTGTACATGAGAAATAATGATTTTACTAAACCATTCGCTCTGTTTAACTGTCACAATGTGAATATCCAGGATAACATATTAGTTGATGTAGTATTTGCGTTCTCAGTCGTGTTACGTGATAATTTAGAGGAGGAGAGTGTCGATCACACATCATATAAAGTGTCGATTTGATCTTTAGCAGAAACGCTGTCATTTAAACATAAGCACCATGCCTCATACAACCGCGAGACCACCATTTCCGACCCTTTAGGACATATAATCGAAGCAATCCTCCCCTGCTTCGAGCAGGGACGTGTCACGTTCCTCGTGCTGAGCTGCCCAGCGCTCGCTTGCCGAACGTTAATTCGATCTGTACATTCAAATAATTTAGAGCGACTGGATGGCAGATCTGCGCTGCCTTTCACCGCCTCGCGCCTTCGTGTCTCGCTTCCAGGCCCTTCGGTCCTGACCTGTTCTCCCCGACCCGCCCGCCCGCCCGACCCGACCCGACCCGGCCCGGCCCGGGACCCGACCCGCCCGACCCGACCCGACCCGACCCGACCCGACCCGACCCGACGCGACCGACGCGACGCGACGCGACGCGACGCGACGCGACGCGACGCGACGCGACGCGACGCGACGCGACGCGACGCGACGCGACCCGACCCGACGCGACGCGACCCGACGCGACCCGACCCGACGCGACCCGACCCACTTGTCTGACGGTCGACGCGTTTGATATATCCGACACGTCCTTTCCACATACTCCACCTGCTCTTTTCGAGCAGTTCGCTTCGTCTGTCTTTCCTGCGCGCCTCTTCGTTCTCACCGGACGCCTGTTAGCACTATCTTGCCTGTCTAACCTTTTCTCTTCCCTCTTAACAACGCGTTTACATTATGTCTTGATGCTCGTACATCCCAGACAGAGCCGTTCTGGCCCATCACGTTCGTGCTCTCGCTTTGTCTATCACATCCTTCGCGCGCCACTCCACTCTTTTGCAGCCTCTCTCCGCTCTTTGCCCCCTCCGACCAACCTTCCGTCAACATGCTCATCCCGTCAGTTCCGCCTCCCCTTCCCACCCCTCTCCGACACGTCATTTCTCGACCCGTCTCTCGCCTCACTTTGCTGCGCTTCTCATCAACCCACCACTGGTCACATCTCCATATCCTTTTCCCCCCCGCCCCAACCCACGTACCGTCCCGACTGGTCCCGCCTCTTACTATCCTGCCGCGTTTCTCCCTTGCCCCCCCCCGCTTTTTTGTCTTTTTCCAACCCTCCCCTTCCTGCCCGTACTTCCCCCCGCCATACTTTGTTCCGCCCTCATCATCCACCATATCCCACTTCTCACCGGCCCATCCCACTTTGTGCCACATCCCGACCACAACCCGCCCCACCCCCCCTTGTCCCCATCCCGCCGGGACCGCCTCTTCGTACCGCCGTATTTCCCCACGACCCACACCATTCCGCACTACACAACCACATATTCCGAGGAACCGATCGGGAGCTTAGAGCTTGTCTCGACTGGGGCGGTGCCCCGCTGGTGGGAGAGTTCTGGTTACGGGAAACCCCGCTAGCCGACGGTAGGTCGGCGCCAGATCTCGCCATCCAGCGGGGGAAGACCACCGCCATCTCCCGAGAAAAAAACATGCACTACACTAACGGGACTAATGACCAAAGCAGTTGACGCGCCTGGAAACACGAAAAAAAAATCATTCCGCCTTGTTCTGCATCGCCCCACCTCTTTCCTTCCCGGTACCTCCGACGCTCCCGGTCGCGGGTTGTCGCATCCCGACCTTCCTTCAATTCCCGACTGGCTCCACCACGCCCCACGCACGCGCTAAGCGACCAGCACACGTGTGCATAAAATATCTGCTGGCGGGGGGGGGGCGGGAGCGCGGGACGCATCGGTCTAACTCGCGCGCGGTGGCGCACTCAGCGCTGATTGGGCGAGCCCATTCGTCTTAAGCCCTCCCGCCCCTCCCACCCCCCACTGGGGAGTGGGCGGGGCAGGAGGCGGGGACGCGAGACACGCCGAGAGCGGCAGCGGCGGGGAAGGCGATTCGACGTAAAACGCGTCCCATCTGCCGTGGGCTTCGTCGCCCCATTAGGGAATTAGTCTCTGGACGGGCGGGCGGTCGAGGACCAGAAGCCCCTGCCGGCGTTCCGCGGCGGTTCGACCACTGCCCGGATCCCGCCCGCCTCCTATCCCAACGAGTGGTGGGCGGGAGCAGTGGAATGCCGGGAGAGCCGGTTGGTGCACTTGCGGACGTGTCCTGCAGTCTCGCGGAGAACTGCAGCTCGTTCTGGCTAAACCAGCCGTTGGCAACTTGGCGGCTCGCAGTATCGAATGGGGAATTCTGTGAGCAAAGGTAGTACCTATTAGGCTTGGCTATACAGGGCGTAGCGCCTCTGACCGGGAGGTCCTAGGTTCGATTACTGACGGCGGCAGGATTTTCGACACTAGCTTTTCAGCTAGGTCGAATTCAGTCGCTGTCTGGGGGAGAATTCTAACGACCGGCTGCTCTGGTCGGTAGTTTTCCGTGGTTTCTCCGATCATCACCAGACGAATGCCGGAGAAGTACCCTACCGAACGGGCCACGGACCGCGCGCGATCTGTCCTTCATCTTCCTTGTCCTATCCTCTCCTCTTACACACACACTTACACTAACATGCACCACTCTACCACGTATTCCGGGAGACCGGTCGGGAGCTTAGAGATTGTCCCGGTTGGGGCGATGCCCTGCTGGTGTGAGAGTCCTGGTTAGGGGGAAACCCCACTAGCCGACGGTAGGTCGGTGCCGGATCTAAGCTCCCGACCGGTCTCCCAGAATATGTGATAGTGTAATGCATGTTAGTGTAAGTGTGTGTGTGTAAGGGGAGAGGATAGGACAAGGAACGTGTTTCTTTGGAATAGTTTCTTAAGAATGTTTCTTTTAGCGTTAAAAAATTTCTACACTATTCTTCTCTAAAGTACATCTAAGAAATAGATACTATATATTTGACATTAAAATTCTGGTATTGTTTATCATTTTAATAAATACTTAGTCTTCTTTGGTCAAAAATGAATTACGTAATAAAATGTGTGTAAAAGGGATGTAAATAAAATGTAATCAAAAGGGAAGAAGTTACATTTTGAATTAGTGAATATTTCGACATTTCGTGTGGAATAAAATTAATAATGATTACTGCCGTTACGGACGTTTGGGAAACATTAATCTGCTATTTTTGACTGAATGACAATAATTGGCCCGTGACATTTTCACGTAAAATTCTATTTGAACATTATTTGTTTCATTTAGAAAGGTTAATTGGTGAATACAATACGCTGTGCACTTATGTCTATAACTCTGTGACTCAAGAAAAATGAAATTATTATTTTTTGATATTAACTGATATATTATTGCTTTCTTTTGACTTCTGTCTCTGAATCTCAGTAGCTTTTAAATCTTGAAATCTGTCTGTGTTTATGATTCTTTTGAAAAGTGCCCCATTTTGAGCTACTTGTACTTTTCCTGCACTCTTTTGCATGGAAAGACCAACTTTCTTTAAACGGGGTTGATGGATACACTTCGTGATAGATACGCGCTTAGATGCTTTTTTGCGTCATGTGATTCAAGATACTCGGAATCAACATTTTTAAATATTAAAGGGAATCGAAATGAGTATGAATATGTTTATTATGGATTAAATACGAGCGTTTTCCCCTAAAATATCCATTCGCTAATTTTTATTTCGCCCGTTATGCCTACAGTGGATGGTTTCGAGGAAAGTTTAAAAAGGTAATGCAATCCCAGAGTTGTAATTAGATTTTGAATTGCATTTATCTCACATTCATGCTAACTCATTGTGCACGAGTAATTACGCACATATTGCGCAATTGTAATGTAATACCAGGCGATTTATAGTACCTTGATGTGTTGGTCGTATTTTGTACGTTATGTTGCAATTGTCTCTATTGAATGCATTTTTGTTGCTTTTGAAGTGGCATCATTCTTAAGCGCTCCTCGTTAGCACAATTAGCGATGAACAAACATCAAATATTGGGAAAAATACTGTCACAGTAACTAGTTTTTATTTTATGTAATAATTAAGTTTATATTTTTGCTAATTACTCCTAATGTATTATGAAATGATGTTTCACTACAACTTTCATAAATACAGCTAAGCGAATTTTAATTTATTATCACCATGTGACAGTATGGAAATGACAAATACGATGGTAATAGGCGTTGCACAGTCCCATACACTACATCTTTATCTTTATCGTCAATATCATCACATCTCACCGTGAATGCTGTACCGGGGTCACCAGTCGACAATTACGTTGAGAATCAAGGTGAAACTAAGGCATTCGTATCATATATCAACAATCATTGATTGACTGCTAAGAAAATACGTATATCAGTCACCGGTCCTACGAACTAATACAAAACGGTGCGAAAAGAAAGAGCTAGCTCCCTAGCAGTAAAAGAGAAAAATATCGGAGAGAGAAAATAATGGTTGATGAAGGGTGTGATGGCTACCTCGGGACGGAAAGTGGTAGCAGGTGGACATCCTTTGAGATGTGCTCCTGATGATGTGACTCAGTCAAGCAACAACATTAATGTTCTCTTTGGCGCAAGGAAAGGGGAAGAGAACCCATTCCATTCAAATTAGTATAACGTAATAGTGCAAGGACAAAGTAAGAAATGCTGACATTAGACAAAAAACGGGTCGAAACGACGTAGTTCAACTCACACGTCGTTTAGAATGGAAATGCGTAGGACAATGGAGGATGAATACAAGCAGATGGACCAACAAAATTACAACATGGGACCCAAGAACTGGCAAGACAAATATCGGAAGACAGAACACGGTGTCAGACGACATCGTGAGAAGACTAGTAAGACTACAGACCAGAACAGCAGAAGACCACACGAAATGGAGAAATGAAAATCGACACACTCGAAGAAGTCCAAGAGAGACAAAGATTAAACAAGTAAAAAGGAACAGGGACACAATAATAAAGAACATAACGATAAGTGATGATAAGAAGAAGAAGAAGAAGAAGAAGAAGAAGAAGAATGAGTTATGTCGTTATGGTTGTCAAACAGTGGAATCAATTCATAATGTTAACTCGGGTTGTACACATTTGGTAGGCACCGAGTATAAACAGCGACATGATTCGGTGGCCAAAATTTTACATCAAGTGTTGGCTCAGAAATGTCGTCTTCTGACTGAAGATAAGGTAGCGTACTTTAAGTATCAACCTATGAGTGTTCTGGAGAACGAAGAGTGGCGCTTGTATTGGGGTAGAACTATCTTAACAGACCAGACAGTGATTCACAACAGACCGGATTTGGTTGTGATTAACAAGTGTGAAAAACATGTCATGCTTATTGATGTTTCTTTTCCAAATACTGGCAACATTCAAAGCAAATACACTGAAAAAATCAGTAAATATGCAAATTTTGTTGAACCCGTTGAGAAACAGTGGAATATGAAAAGAGTCAACATTATCCCGATAATTGTTTCAAGCACCGGAGTCATCCCTAGGAGTCTGATTTGGGGACTTAAGCAACTGGGTTTGAATGAAGACCTGTACAAACCCATGCAGAAGGCAGTTGTTATTTCAACAACAAGGAAAGTGCGGAAATTCATGGGAAACACTGTATTAAAAATTCTTTTTAAAAAATAGATGTATTGTGCTTTGCTTTTGTGTATCTGTGCAATTCATTCAAATGTGCCAATAAGATGAGAAAATGATAATAATAATAATAATAATAATAATAATAATAATAATAATAATAATAATAATAATAATAATAATAATAATTGTGCACGGTGACGAAATGGGGGTTGCCAATACCCGGGGGAGGTTAACCGATCTCAAATAAATGATATTGAAAACAAAGATCAAAAGTCACTGGCCTTCCGGTGAATGCATATGGCAATCACGACGCCACCTGCGTAAGCGCCTGAAAGTGAACGGGAGCTTATTATTGAGAGTGTAGAGAGGCGTCTAATTGCTCCTGTCACGGCTGTCTTTATTCACTTGGGTTCTTCCGCATCCTTTCACTGCCACAAAAAAATCTTAGCAGGCAGAGCGATGACAGCCTCTGAAATCGGAAGAAAGTCGTGAAGACAATGGAACGGCCTAAGAGTGAGAAAGCAATATTATAGAAATAAGACGAGAAGCAGAAAAGGATGAGAGCATTAGATATTGTAGTGAACTCCTGAACTCCTTTGACATACTTTTGATGTTACCTTCAAATTTTAACTGATATATTTATTTGCATGGATATTGGGTGTGTTCTGGAAAATATTTACAACGTAAAAATAACGAAAACGTACTTGTTTTATTCTTTAGCGGTAATCTTCTATTATGATCCCAAGAAAAAGAGTCCAGAAGTGTAGCAAGGATGGGAGGATGCGATATAAGGAGGTACGGGGGTGTTTTGAAAGAATTTCGAATATTTCATAAAGCCTTAGTAGTACTAGTTGTGATGCTGCTACTGTTGTTGTTATTGCTATTGATTAGTGATTCCGGACGCATCAACTCCTAAGATCATTAGTCCCTTAAGTATTGTGCATGTTTTTTTTCGGAACATGGCGTATATCTTCCCCCGCTGCATGGAGAGTTCTGGCGACGACCTACCACCGGTTTTCCCCAACTAGGAATCTCACACCAGCGGGGCATCACCCCAGCCGGGACAAGCTCTAAGCTCCCGATCGGTCTCCCCGGACGTGTGGTAGTGTAGTGCATGTAAGTGCGTGTAAGAAAGGTGTAAGGATCTGGACAAAAAAGAAGAAGAGTATATCGCACAGTCCGTGGCCCATTTGTTAGGGTACTGCTCGGGCCTTCGCCTGTTATTAATCGGAGAAACCACGGAAAACTACCATCAGAGCAGCCGGCAGCTAGAATTCCCCTCCAGATAGTGACTGAACTCGATCAAGCACTCCATCAAGTGTCGAAAACACTGCCACTGTCGGGATTTGAACCTAGGACCTCCCGGTCAGAGGCCCTGCCGCCCTGGTACGTCTTTCCTATTGTTTTACACATATAGAAGTGGCGTATGCCGTAGGCGTAGAGTTCGCCCTTTTCTTCCGTACCCTCCTTCAGCGAACTCAAAGCTGGGACCTATTGAAATTAGTGAGCGCTGAGGCTAAATATTTTTATTTGTTCTTATTATTTTAGTTTGTTTTCAGTTTAATCTTCATTATAACTTAATAAACGCGATCATTGTACAATTAAATATTTTGCCCAAGAATTTTATTTTAGAAATTACTAAACCAGTTTTAAAACATCGCATCCATGTTTAAAAAAACCGTGGTTTTTAATAGATGTTTTAATTTTGATTCAAATTATTATTTATTTTTCTCACTATAGATTTTTCAATTTATTAGACGGTTTTGGTACTTATTTTAAATAAGAAATTTTTTGAATAACGGTTTTATCAATATATTACATGTGATATTTAATTTAATAAAGTTATATTTATTTGTTTTGACATTTAAGCCTGAAGAAGGAAATAATTATTTTCCCAAACGTTGCGGTTACTATGCTGTATCACATGTAATATATGATATAAAACTGTTATCCTAAAACAATGTTTTCTGTTTTTAAAATAAGGACCAGAAACAGTTTAATAAATTGTAATTTTGAACATCGGTAATTGGTAATAGATGTTTCGTTATCGATGCCGCATCACGAACTTGCGCCAATCATATAATTCCGTACTTGCCGCCACTGCGGCGGCGCGATGGCGTAGCGGTTAGCGCATAGGACTGCTATACCCAAGTTTGCGGGTTCAAACCCGATTTCAAGCCGTGGATTTTAAGAGCGAAAAAATCCTTCGTACGCCTTCCTTCGGAGGGGGAGTAAAGCCGGCTGTCTCATGTTGTAGATGTACTGCATGTAAGAGATCCTCAAGCCTAAAAGAAGCCTCTGAGCTTAATTCAAATCGCCTGTTTCGTCGCCCAAGTAATACCTTCTTTCTCCCATGATTGGTGAAAGGAGTGTAACGAAATTTGCGTGGTCAGACGGAAGAGCAGGCCTCGTGGCCTGAGTCTTGCCACGTAAAATAAGGCACATTCAATTCACTGCTCCCAGCGTTTGCGGCGCCTCGGCATGCACCTGTCTCCCCCCTTGCGCAACGACTCGCGCAACAAGGTTAAGGGAAAGCGTTATGACACGCGGGTTAGAAACGTCACGACATCGCCGTCTGGCACCCGCCAGACTCATGGCTCCGTTCTCGTCATATTCGGCTTCTCTGCCCACATCACTGCACATGCAGAAACATCAGTATGGCGCCGAGATGAGCGGTTGGACTGTGCGTGCAAGAATTTCGAACAATTTTTAGGAAAATATGTTGAATACGAAAACACTAAAAGTTTAATTCGGAGAAAATATTTCGTATTCATTTCCTAACTCTTTCATGCAGAGCTTAATTTTAATTAAATTATTGTATTTATGATTTTTTATTTTCATTTTGCATCCCAACTCTATATTTTTACATCTATTTTTTTTCCTCTGAAATTCTGTTCTTTATTGCCATTCTACTGTAATGGTAACTTTGTATTTCTCGTCATTTCCATTTGGGTTAAATTAGTTTTCTATTCGAAATATTATTATTGATCGTCTTAAAATTTCCGATTGTTTGAGTAAATTGTTTAACAAAATTGTTGTTATCGCATTATATTTATTTAATATAAGTTGTTGCTAATAACAAAAAATGTGTGTTATAGGAGAAAATTGGTCAAAAATTAATAAAGTATTTATAAAGGTTAATGTAAAAATGAATTATTAAACTTCAATACCCTGTCTAGAGAATTACTGAATCTGAAGATCGATTTCAGATAATAAATTAAAATTAGATTAAGATAATGCATAAAAAATGTAAAAGTCATTTCCCTTCTGGATCAATATTTTAAGTTAAGAACTAAAACAAAATGTATTGTGTGACTTCAATTCATGCATCTGGGCAATGTAAAATAACCTGTGTGTGACTACTCCCTAAGAGATTTCGAGCTTCCTCTTGTCTCTCAGATAATTCCGTTGCACCATACTGCTACTCTGTCCAACATGACAAGAGGAAATGACGATACTTAGTAGCTCATATATCCTACACAGAATGTAATTTGGGAGACCAGCTACCTTTTTAAGGTTGCCACTCGCTTCTGACGCGTGTCTCGTTTTTGTCAAAATAAAAGAAAAAGTTTTAATTATGACTTTTTTCATGAACACGAGAACTAAAATAACAGGATTTAACCCAGTAATTTAGTCAAAGCATTAAATCATCTCTTATAAAACATACTTTTAATAAACAGTCATCAATGCTTATTCTACCATTCATAACGTTGAGTTCTAGAGTTGTGTTACACTTTCGAAGTGAAATATTTTACTATGAAACCGCAAGTAGAGTGTTGTGCATTTAAGATTCTCGTTTAACGAGAATTTTAATTTACCTCGCCAGTGTAACATCTGTGGTGGACTTGCAATGAAATTTTTGCGCAACGGCTTGTGGAGGAGGTCGCTGTAGTGGAATGTGTTTTGACGGCATTATTTATTTTACGCGTTCCGTTTTAAAATTTATTTCTAGTATCTGGCCTCCGCCTTTATTTTCTCAAGCGCTATAAGAGCGCTGGAAATGCATTCGAAAGCATTTCCAGCGACTCGTTTTGAAATGTGGATAGAAATGGCCTCGTTTTGCAGGTCAGCAAATGTAAAAAAAAATATTTATCGTAAAAATGAATCTAGTGTTAATGAGACAATTAGACAAGGTCAGTATCGTGTTGTGTAAATAAATTTGGTGTTATATCCACAAAACACTGTGTTTGTAAAACATTTTATTGTCATTTATGTACAAGGCAAATTCTCTAGTTAACATATTCTCTTAGTTAACAGGTTCCCTTTGGTACGCCCTTCCTGCTGGTGCCCCGTCTTGGGACGCTGCGTCGATCCATGTACCAGGCTCCGGGCCCGCGCTCTCCTTAGGCCGGGCGTCACGCCGTCTCCTACGGCGTAGATGCAGAGGGCGGTTGGTTCACCTGCCACTCGGCCGCGCCTCTCCTTAGGCCGGGCGTCACGCCGTCTCCCTACGGCGTAGATGCAGAGGGCGGTCGGTTCACCGCCACTCGGCCCGCGCCTCTCCTTAGGCCGGGCGTCACGCCGTCTCCTACGGCGTAGATGCAGAGGGCGGTCGGTTCACGCCACTCGGCCCGCGCCTCTCCTTAGGCCGGGCGTCACGCCGTCTCCCTACGGCGTAGAGGCAGAGGGCGGTCGGTTCCCCGCCACTGCCTCTTGCTGCTCCGTGTGCGCACCTCCGCCCCTGTTCCCCCTCACTGACTGGATCTCGACTCCCGACTCTCTGCGAGGGGCTCGCTTATACCCCTTGGGGCCAGGCTCGCCGGCTGGGCTCGCCACCGAGGGTGGCGGCAAATCTCCGCATGCTCGTTCTGGCGTGACGGCCCGCGCGCTTCCCTCCTTTAGGAGGCTCCGTGGCGGGACTTACGAAAGCGCGCGGGCGGTCACAACATTGGAAGTTAATCTGACAAAGATTTTTTCAAATACTTATTCACCAACATTACAGGGAACATAATGGTTCTGTAAACATGTTCCAGTATCCCTTGACTAAAGGAAACTTTGCTACCTCTTTTCAGTTGTGCTTGTTGTCAATATTGTGATAAATATGTTAATTGCATCTTCAAATGACCGCCTCTCATCTATTAAAGTGCTGTTAGACATTTAAACTGGGTTATCTGTAGCCAACCAATTCGTCTCGTTTCTAACTGTAAGCTTTTACGTTTTGGAAACGCAAGTCATTGAGTCATTAAAGAGACCTCCGTGGTAGTTTTATTTCTAAATTAGAATTCCAGGAGCGTTTTTGGGATGAATGAGACGTGCAATAAGAGTTCCTGGAACTGTGGCCAGTGATGCTCCGTAAAATGAATGACATAGCTTGACTAAAAGTAATGAATGAACAAGGAAAAGATTTGGCTGTAGCATTAGAAAATGAAAAACCGCACTCTTCTAGCCTTTCATTGTAGCTCGTTTCACTTTCTAGAATTGCGGTTTCTTCGAATATCCACATTTTAAAACTCAATGGGAAGATGTGTTTTTAAGTTAGCATGTCCTCCAAAATCTAAAGAATACAAAATACAAGAAAATATTGTACAATAAAATTGTAAATCGAGAACGAAGGTATTCCACACAAATATTAATAGTAATTAATTCTATTCACGAATTATTTGTTGGAGTGGGTAGAAGAATAAATGAACAACCATTATCTTCGCCGAGCCAGATGCTTGGCAATTAAGTTTTCGTATAAAGTAATGAAACTGATTTACGAAAAAATCACTATTTATTCTTGAGGTGTATAAAACCAGCTTCATTACCACGATTACCGTTTCAGTAGATACTGTGAATAAAAACCTTCGCCAGAAAAGGCCAAGAATCAGAAAATGGCTCCGGTCACAATAAGGGCACCATTTGACTGAACACGGACGGTCCTGGACATTCCAGTTATCTTAGGAAGCGTCGTTGTGGGAATTCTGATTTGGTGCTGTTGACGTTCTTATAAGAAGAAATAAAAGAGGTCATCTTCGTCAACATATTAGCTTTATTAAGATAGCCGGCTTTCGACGGTTTTGCCATCATCGTCAGTCTCGCTGCTTTCGGCAAAAGTCGGTCGCCTGTGCATTTTTCCCGACTATTTCTTCTTAGGAAGCGTCTCCATAGAAGAATATATTTGATTTGTTTGTGGTAGCGGGGACGGCGGCATACGTTTGGGGCGGCTTTGGACAGGGAGTAGTCGGAGTGGCGACGCGGGTGTCATCAGAATTGGAGTGATAAGCGATGGATATTGGCTCATTTACGACATCAGCGTCGGGGGCAATGTGGAATTGTAGGTAGAAGCTGCAGCCATGAGCATAGGCACTGGCGGTGGTGAAGGCAGTTCTGAGGACATGGACCACGTGATGCGATTGTAGGAGAGGAAAAGGGGTTGGGGGGAAAAAGAAGGCCGGGGGGGCGGGGGGGGAGCGGGAAGGGGCCGAGAGTAGGCGATTGCGGTGGATTTTGATTGATCGATTAGTGATTCCGGGCACGTGAACTGTTAAGGCCATTACTCCCGTAAGGGTAGTACGTGGGAGGTGGTAGCGATATTCACCTGTGAGATCCGAAGCCGACCTACCGTCTGCTAGCGGGGTTTTCCCCTACCAGGAATCTTCCATCAGGGGGGACAAGCTCTAAGCTCCCGACCGGTCTCCCGGAATATGTGGTAGTGTAGTGCAAGTAAATGTAAGTGTAGGAGAGTAAGGGGTCAGGACAAGACAAGGAAGAGGGAGGAAATATCGCGCGAGGCCCGTTTGATAGGGTAGTGTTTCGGCATTCACCTGGTGTTGAAAGCAGAAACTATGGAAAACTACTGATCGGAGCAGCGGGTCGCTAGAATTCTCCTCCAGACAGCGCGACTGTCACATTCGATCTGCTGGACGAACAGCTCAGTGTTGACAAATTCGTGCTGCCGTGAGAGACTCCGAACCTGGTATCCGTTGCCTGTCAGATGGCTGTCTGCGAGGACATCGTTGATGCACGTCGGCAGGCGTACCGAATCTTCTCGTAGGGCACCGTCAGCCGCAGTCAAACAGCCGTAATAGGAGCGAACTGACACATGTAGGGGTGTGTCTAGGGGAGGATGGAGCTGGAAGAGGAGGAAGAGCGCCGGTGTTGCGATGGTAGTACGCCTGCCGGTGGATGGGACGGAAACGTAGGCGCTGAGCTGCTCCTAGCGGCGACGAATCGCCTAGGAAGCAGTGCAAAATCGCGATAGGCTGGTCGAGGCGCAGACTGGCGGCTGATAGACGCTCAGAGGCAGAGGCGTACGATGGGGCTGACCAGATAGTGGCTGCAGAGAACAGTGAGCGACGGGCTACCGCTCCCGTTGTCCAGTAGCCGCGTCAAACGCCTGAAGCGGAACGCAGTCGACGACATCAGGGGCCAGACGAGGGAGTGGAGCTGAGGCGGGGCGACGCAGGCAGGTGGTTCCCACCTCGTGTACGGGAACGAGGCGTTGTGGGCACGAGTGCGGGCGGGCCTGGGGCGGTGCCTGACAAGGACGGGGCTGTCTCAGAATGTGTGCTGTAGCTGCGTCAAACGCCGTAGAGGAAGCAGACGACATCAGTCTGTCGGCCAGAGACGAGATGCGTCCAGGCGGGGCTTGGACCTGGAGCGGGGCGGTTGAGTGCGAGTGGGCTGGGGTGCTGACGCGACGGGACGGATGGCGGCGGCGCGTGAGTGCGTGATGATGGGCTGGGCGGCCGCAGGACGGCGACTTTCTGTGGGCTGCCGGTGGAACGCCCCTTCTAACCTAGAGATCGAATGCAAAAATCGTAAAACATCGATTTTTCCAGAAACTCGAAAATTCATCGATTTGGTTCGATTTCAGCATCGTTTGTGCAGAGCGGATGTTTTGTAATGTAAGTTTATTTTTTAATAGGGCTTTAAGTAGTGAGGGCGTGCATCACAGGCAAAGGGGCACCCGATTGTATTTGGATGCAGTATTAAACGCGTCAAACCTCCATAGGGGAAGCACATGACAACAGATAGGGTCCTGCCAGGGAGTAGAGCTGAGGCGGGGGCGGTGTCGCATACGGGGGCTGTAGCCTGCACACGAATGAGGCGATGAGGGCGTGAATGCGGGCGGGGAGGTTAGGTGGCTGGCAGAGACGGGGCGATCTCAGAATTTCGGCGGTAGCCGCGTGAAACGCCATAGACGAAGCAGTCGACTTCACATAGGGGGCCGACGAGGGAGGGGAGCTGAGGCGGGCGGCAGGCAGTGGCCACCTCGTGTACGGGAACGAGGCGTTGTGGGCACGAGTGCGGGCGGGCCTGGGGCGGTGCCTGACAAGGACGGGGCTGTCTCAGAATGTGTGCTGTAGCTGCGTCAAACGCCGTAGAGGAAGCAGACGACATCAGTCCTGGGTTCGGTGCCAGAGACGGAGATGGCGTCTCAGGCGGTGGCTCTGGCTACCGTGTGAGCGGGGGCGGGGTGTTGTGGGTGCGAGTGCAGGCTGGGGGTGGGTGGCTGACGCTGACGGTGACGGATGGCGGCGCGCGGTGAGTGCGTGATGAATGGAGCGGCGCCGGCCGCGCGGGGCGCGACTTTCCTGTGGGGCTGCCCCGCGGAGGTGGGAACGCCCCCCTCTTCCTAACGCATAGAGATACGAATAGCAAAAAAATCGATGTTTTTAAAACATCGATGTTTTCCACCAGAAACATCGATATATTAACATCGATATTTTGTTTTCGATGTTTTCTACTCATCGATATTTTGTTGCAAAAACGACGATGTTTTTTGTAATTTGTAATTTTTAATTTTTTTTTAATAAGGGGCTTTAAGTACGTTGTAGAGTAGCAGCAATCCACAGCAATATCGTTGTTTTGCGTCATCCTCTTTGTTGTATTTGCAGGATTGCAAGTTAATATAAACAGTCAATGTTTTATAACCATTTACTTTCACCCAATAATAAATACACAGAACAACATCACAAATATGTACAATGCTTCTTAACGGCCTTCTTGCCTTGCCGAGCCTTATCGCCTGCAGGGCGATAAGAGTTGTTAGGTGATAGTGGCCGCAGTAGCCTCTAGTCTCCGAAGTACCGCGCGGCGGTGACGCCGCGGTTAGAAGTGTAGCGAGAGGCGGGGGCCACCGGTGGACAGAGGGGCGCCGAGCGTCGGCGGCAGCCGTGAGTCACGTTGTAGCGCGCAACCGGTTACGCCTCCATAGGGCGTATAGCGAGGGGCGGCAGTAGCCCCCGAGGTAGGTGCTGATCGCCCGGCGGATACGTCACGGCCAGTGACTGTAGCAAGCGCCGGGGCAGCCTGAGTCTGCTTGTAGTGCGCCGCAGGTTACGCCTCCATAGGCGTGTAGCAAGTGCGGCGGTGGTAGCTTATGCTAAGCGGTAACTGAACGGGAGCGCCCTGCTCCCGGCCAAGCCTTTATACCTCCCCGCCTGGTGAAGGGAGAGGGGAGGGGCTGCGCCCCTCCACTAGCGGTGCGGCGGAGCGTAACTCCGTCTCGTTCTCTGATTGGGGGGATACCACACTCTTTATCACGCTGCACATTTCGCCTGTGCCATCTGAGGCAGTTTGGGAGCTGCTCCTGTTATGAATGTATGTTATCGCCACGCGTGTTATTGCCTGAATCGACAGTGAAACACGAAATCGATAGGAAAACACGATGCTTTTTGTTGTTAATTTTGTTCTTTACATTCGATAATAATTTTTACATTCTATTAACATTCTGGTAACCCAACAATGAAATATACATCTTTTACGTACTGTAATTAAAAATGGATAGGAAAATAGCATGTCTATTAGTCTATAATTAAAACATCGATGTTTTCTCATCGATATTTTCATCGACATCGAAAACCCTTTAGCGATGTATCGATGTTTTCGTAAAATTTGCCATCACTACGTAGAGGGCGCACACTGTGCTTGACGATGTGACTGCGACGGTTTCTGGAAAGAGGTGAGGTAGGGGCTTTTTTTTATTTACTAGCGTGGCGTGTTGTCTTCGACTTCTTTAAATGGTTTTAGAAGCTTTTTTCATATTTATTCATTTATGCTTTTTAAAGTGGATTAGAACGTTCTCGAATTGTGGTCCGTTTCCTACCCAAAAGCCGACCCGCGTTGAATGGCGTCTCACTTTCCTCAATTATCTAACCGAATAGGGTCTTTGTAAGAGACTTTTCCCACGCTTCACCTTTCCCGTAATTCTATCACTATCTTCCATATATTGTTTAAAATATAAATATAAATAGTGTAATAATAATAACAATAATAATAAATTTCATGAAGAGTACTGGTCACTTTCCCTTGTTAGTGATGAACGGTCAGTTACACGCTAGATGTAGTATTACTTGAAGTTCATTGTCTCTTGGCTGTTCGGGAGAAACCGCGTCGATTTGCTCGTTGCTGATGTTTCGGCCAACATATTGTGGCCTTTCTCAGAGCGTACTGCTGAGGAAGGCCACAATATGCTGGCCGAAACGTCAGCTACGAGCAAATCGACGCGGCTTGTCCCGGACAGCCAAGAGACATACTCCGGCCGCGGAAGCCTACGTAATCATAGAAGTTCATTGTCCTTTCAACTCCCAAGGTAGGATGTATTGAGACACATGAGCGTTTATCTAGTAAAATGATGATAACCATAAGGGTGATGGGGAGAATAATGTGAATGGTGGTAGAGAATTGGTGGAATGAATGAGTGCGGGGAAACGAGGCAAGTAGCAGAGAGTTCAGCACTACGTGCTAAGGACTCTCTTTCTGTACCAGAAATTCCACATGGAGTTTTTTGTGGACCTACCCGCCCCCAGCAGTTTTTTATTCATTTATTTTATTTTACGTCAAAAAAACAGTTGAAACTGCATATGACGTGCTATGGGAGAAGTGAATTCTGTGCACATTTTCAAAATTCTGTGATAACTACACTAAGTCATATACTACATGAATTTTGAAAGAAAAAACTCTCATGTAATAAAATCTATTTTCAAGGATAAATAAGCAATACATTTTTGGCTCTTATCCATGATGTCCTTCGTCAAGGAATAATACTTCCTGCCGCAACATGGAAACAATAATTTGAATAACTATATTTCCCAATGAATTCTAGAAGACGTGCACAGATAATGAAGTTACATTTATTTTTATATTTAAGCAGTGGACGGGATTTGCGCTAACCACTACACCACGAACCGCGCGCTTCCCACAAGTAAGGCCAAGGGAAAGGTGACTAGATACCTCAGCGTGTCGAACTGACGCGCCAGATGGAAAAATCAGTGGAGCATAGAGTTTCAAATATTTAGCGTTATATACTCATTCTCTCCCTGTTAATAAAACATTTATGTTTCGGTCTCGCTTAATATTATATGTGTTCAAACAATATTCCGTCACTTTGAAGAACAGAATTGTATGGTCATTGGCATTTGCCTAGACAGGAATTTCCTGCCATTATCAACGGAGAACTTGAAAGTCTTAAAAGGGCGAAGTGCAAATGTTCATGTTCATTTCGGTGCAGCCACGTTAATCGCCAAGAACACTTGCACCACCAGTCCCTCATTTTCAGAGCCTCTCTCTGCCTCCCCTACAGCCCCGGGTGTTGTTCCTAATGTCTTTACTGCTTCCGTCCTGTCCCACTAGGTCGTAGCACCAACAGTAAAAATACTTGAGGTCCCGTTTGAAGTTCACACCAGTCCACGGGCATGCTTCATGGCAACTTCCGTCGTCTCGTTCTTTCAAGGAAACTAGTTTGTTTTTTGGAAGCGTTTGTAGTTCAGTCGGTAAGTAAACTGGCTACCAGCTGGATGGAGAACATCAATTCCTGTTACACAAAATGTATTTATTATTTTTTTAAAGTACTTACAGTAAAAGTGATTCCTAATCAATAGTAATTCGTATCCATCAAGGAGGAGTGCATGTTATGATTGTAATATGATAATTTTGATGTGATATCTGATCATAAAAACAAAACAAGACTTATTCCCTCGATAGCTATTTCTGATTTAACAGAAGTCAGAGTTTCAACTATGTTTACATTCTAGACATCCTTGACTTCATTTTCAGAAGTAAACTTTCGAGTTCATCGGTGACAAGCAGAAAACCTAATTTAATGTTCATATTGCTCGTGATATATTAAAGCATTGCGGGTGTAACCAGACACGTGTGTTTTACATATAAATGGGAGCGCCGTGACTGTCGACCTTCCGTCTTAGAAAGTTGTCAATTACGTATACTATTTTATAGAGCGATCATCGTTACGCCCGTCATGTTGAATTTCGTAAATCTTGTGGGTGTAAATGAATTTTTTTTCATCACATGGCGGAGGTTGACTCTCTGAAGGCTAATGCCCATATAGAGTGAGTACAACCTGTAACGTTTGATTAAAGACCCCTCTCTGACCGGGAGGTCCTAGGTTCGAGTCCTGGCGGCGGCAGGATTTTCGACACTAGCTTTTCAGCTAGGACGAGTTCAGTCGCTGTCTGGAGGAGAATTCTAGCGGCCGGCTGCTCTGATCTGTAGTTTTCCGTGGTTTCTCCGATCAATACCAGGCGAATGCCGGAGCAGTACCCTACCAAACGGGCCACGGACCGCGCGCGATTTCTCCTTCCTCTTCCTTGTCCTATCCTCTCCACCTTACACACACACGTACACTAACATGCACTACACTACCACATATTCCGGGAGACCGGTCGGGACCTTAAAGCTTGTCCTGACTGGGGCGGTGCCCCGCTGGTGGGAGAGTCCTGGTTAGGGGGAAACCCCACTAGCCGACGGTAGGTCGGCGCCGGATCTCGCCATCCAGCGGGGAAAGGTCACCGCCATCTCCCGAGAAAAAACATGCACTACACTAACGGGACTAATGACCAAAGCAGTTGACGCGCCCGGAAACACGAAAAAATCAATCAATCAATCAAGCCACGGACCGCGCGCGATCTGTCCTTCCTCTTCTTTGTCATATACTATCCCATTACACCCACACACTTACACTAACATGCACTACACTACCATATACTCCGGGAGACCGGTCAGGAGCTTAGAGCTTGTCCCGGCTGGAGCAGTGCCCCGCTGGTGGGAGAGTCCTGGTTAGAGGAAAACCCCATTAGCCGACGGTAGGTCGTCGCCGGATTTCGCTATCAAGCGGGGGAAGATCACCGTCATCTCACGAGAAAAAAACATGCACTACACTGACGGAAATAATGACCAAAGCAGTTGACGCGTCCGGAAACAGGAAAAAATCAATCAATCAATTAAAGACCCCTAATCTATCAGGATGGTTCTTCAGTTTGTGGTAGTAATTTGGTTCACGCATACCTGTGATTAAGCTCCCGAACTTTGGTTGTGAATAGTACTCTTGAGGACTGAAATTCTGAGTGAGATTATGAATTCAGTTGGTTGCACTACATGCCAATGTTCTGTTATTACCGCAGCACTTAGAATTTTAGTCTTCAAATTCAATGCGTGAAAGTTTTTCTGTGGTGTACGGACAAGAATATTCGTGATAACTATCTTCTTTTCATACTGATACTGCAGTATTTCTCACTAGCATGTGAACGCACTTTTACAACATAAAACTTACGGCATTAAGAGAGGAATAACATGTTGTGTGCATACGACACGTCAGGATGCGATAAGAACTTTATTACCCTGTTCTTTCTGCTTTACTAGGAAATTATTTGTGCCTTTTAATTCTTCAATACTAGTTATCTGCCACGCAACTTAACCATATGTATGTAGTGACTTCTGCATTCGTAAAATTAGCGAAGTACTGTTCTCAGAAATAGCGGATCTGTATTTCTCCATCGAGTATGCTTACGTTTCTCTAAAGATAAAGAATTCAGAAAAACAGCAACAGTTAAGATTATATAAAGAAAATGTCAACAACATAGAACATAATGCTGTTCATGGTTATATTATTTACTACTTTTTTCTTTGCGACGAATTATGGTTCAGGAATAATTTTCATTATTTGTAGAAGAGCTTTAAAACTTGGAGCCAGGCTAACTGGAAGAATCCTCTCGGTCCTCTTTCCTTTCTCTCTATATCCTCTCTTTCCTCCTCTTGTTTCCTCTCCCCCTTTCCACTATCGTCCCTTTCCTCTCTCTATCCTCCCTTTCCCCTCTCTATCCTCCCTTTCCCCTCTCTATCCTCCCTTTCCCCTCTCTATGCTCCCTTTCTCCTCTCTATCTTCTTTTCCTTTCTCTATCCTCCCTTTCCCCTCTCTATCCTCGTTTTCCTTTCTATATCCTCCTTTTCTCTCTCAATCCTTCTTTTCCTCTCTTTCCTCTCTGTATCCTTCTTTTCCTCCTCCTCCTCCCTTTTCTCTCTCTACCCTCCTTCTTCTCTTTATCCTTTTTCTCTCTCTACACTCCTTTTTCTCTCTCTACCCTCCTTCTTCTCTTTATCCTTTTTCTCTCTCTGTCCTCCTTTCTCTCTCTCTATCCTTTTCGTCTCTCTATCATCCTTTCTCTCTCTCTTTTTCCTTTTCCTCACTTTCTTCTCTCTACCCTCCATATACTCTATATTCTCTTTCTTCTCACTGTCCTGACTTCGTCTTTCTCTCTCTCACTCTTTCCTCTCTCTCGCCGCTCTTTCCTCTCTCTCTCTCGCACGCTCTTTCCTCTCTCTCTCTCTCTCTCTCTCGCTCGCTCGCGCGCGCGCGCTCTTTCCTTTCTCTCGCTCGCTCTTTCCTCACTCTCGCACGCGCTCTTTCCTCTCTCGTGCGCTCTTTCCTCCCTCTCTTTCTCTCCCTCTCTTCTGATACCCGCCGCATGGCGCTCGGAGGAAGCGCCCCGCCGCTGCGCGTGGGAGGCGGGCGGCGCAGCGAAGCCGCGACTGCCGCGCTCGCCGAGGCTCCCACACGCCGCCGCGCGTCGCGCGTCTTATCTCGGCCGCTCGCGCGGATCCAGAGATCGGGTTGACGGCGCGGCGGGGCGCGATGCCATCGACGGGCTGCTGCGGGCGCCGCGGTGCTGCCAATGGCATTGCCGATTTCTTTGCTCGGGAGGTACAGCGTAGGAATGCCGTTGTGTGCTCGTCTAGCACGGAACAGCTCTGTGGAAAATTATTGCTGCTGTTGCCGTTTCCTAATATTGTTTGATGTGGGGTTAGATGCAACAAAGAAGTTATGGACTTTTGGATTTTATTTCCGTGGTGTGATACTTCCAGTATATTTGCTGTTTGTGTTTCTGCCCGTGGAAAATTTATGACGTTTCCGCTCTTATTCGTGGCAATACCGGAAAGGAATAAAAGAGGTGTAGGCAAGATTGTCTCAGCTGCAGTAGGAGAAGCGAAAACTCGTAGGGTCTCTCCTTTGTATTCACTACTGACATAATTTTCATTATTGCGTGCGAGTCGCGTTACAGATGTTAGGTCTTCTTGTGGCTCATATCCGCAATTATTGGATCTTGGTCTCCAAGTAAGAGTACAGTAAAAAAAAATTCATTATCCTGGTCAACAATGAGGCAATCAATATAGATTGCGATGATTGTTTGAGCTACACATCTACCACAATGACGGGATTAGAGTCTGCGTGCTTATCTGGTAATGAATACCACGAAGTAGAAAGCGGACACTACCACATCTGCCTATGCTGAAAACAACTTATCTCGATATAATATGAGCAGAATGTTCGTTGGAAACTATGTAAGACCCACGTGAATCGCTCTCATCCTCCGAAATACGTTTTATTTTATACTGATCTTCACCTTCATTTCCCGCACATGAAAAATCCGTTTTCTAGGAAGGACGCCGATGACAGGAACTGCACTTGCGACCCCTGCCGGAAGGAGATGCCTTTTTCGCCGCGCGCGAACGACTGCGCTTTGCTGTGCTGCGCGGCGCTGCATCTGGCGGATGTGGGCTGGCGGGTGAGCGTTGGCGGAAGGCACGATTCTTGATTCGCAGTGCTCCGCGCCTTCCCGCGCCTCCCCGCCCCCCGCCGCCGAGCCCAGCTCCGCCCCGCGCCCTCACGCCCATCGCCCCGCCCGTCGCCCCGCCCATCGCCCCGCCCATCGCCCCGCCCATCGCCCCGCCCATCGCCCCGCCCATCGCCCCGCCCATCGCCCCGCCCATCGCCCCGCCCATTTTGCACCACCCAGCACCGTCCCGCCCTTCTCCGCCCCGCCCATCTCCGCTCTGCCGATCTCCTCCCTGGCCCATCCAACGCCACCCCAATCGCCACCACCCTGTACCACCCCTCCCCTCCCCGTCCCGCCCCTCCCCTCTCCGCAACGAGCCGCCCCGCCACTCTACGCACCCTCCCATCGCTCCTCGCGCCCCCCGTTGCCTCGCGCGGCCCCGCCACAGCCAGCGACGCCGCTTCGCCCCCTAGCGTAATCGCTCTTCGCGGAAGGCGAGCGGCGGCGCGGCTTCCTAGAAGAAGCTGCGGCAGCCGTCGTCGACGTCTATTCCGCCCACACTCGCTTTGTCGCTCGTGCTGCTGCTGTTGCTGCGTCCGCTGTCGTCTGCTCATTCGTCGCGGACGCGCAGTCTGTCAACGCCTGTGCCGTTTCCGCCTTCGCGAGCCCCGTCTGCGCTCCTTGCATCCTACTTCCAGTCCGGATGCAGGGAGAGGTCGCAGGGCCCTTCCCCTCTAAGCATTGAATTGAAAAATAAAGATAGTGAAAGGGTTTATGGGACGGTTCAGTGTCTAGCTCAGGGGTGTCTAACTTGCCAGGCCTCAAGGAGCCCCGTCTGCGTTCCTTGCATCCTACTTCCAGTCCGGATGCAGGGAGAGTTAGTTAGTTAATGCCTTATTTTACGTGGCGAGACTCGGGCCATCAGGCCCGCTCTTCCGTCTAACCACGCAAATTTCGCTACGCTCCTTTCACCACCTAGCAGAGAAAGGAGGTATTATCTTGGGCGAAGAAACAGGCGGATCTCAATTTTGCTCAGAGGCTTCTTTTAGGCTTGAGGATCTTTTACATGCAGTAAATCTACTACGTGGGACAGCCGGCTTCACTTCCCCTCCGAAGGAAGGCGTACGAGGGATATTTTCGCCCTTAAAAATCCACGGCTTCGATCGGGTTTGAAGACGCCAACTCGGGTACAACAGTACGCTGACCGTTATACCACCGAATCCGCGACCGGAGAGGTCGCAGGGCCCTTCCCCTCTAAGCATTGAATTGAAAAATATAGATGGTGGAAGGGTTTATGGGACGATTCAGTGTCTAGCTCAGGGGTGTCCAGCTTGCAAGGTCTCAAGGGCCACAACTAATATTATACGCGCACGTTTTCATGAGCTCCGAAATATTTTCTCCCACTCCTTCGCTAACAGTGAAATAAGTATAAATGATACCAACGAGCGTTGTGGACAAAATCTGATAACTGGAGGTGTTTGCTCCGATGTAATAGAACCTATTTTGCATAGTAAAACGAACGACAAATTTGATATAAAATTTCTTTTATGAAAATAACCAAACTCCCCACTCCTCTTACAGCAAGCGAAGCGAGGACTCAAGAGAACATGCGCGAGTAGTAGTACATTATGAAACGATGTTGTCATGATGGGTATTAATACACGAGTGTGATATTACGATACGAGCGAGGTACATGTGAGTGTCGTAAACTTCACCCGAGTGTATTAAAGTACGCGTAAAGTAAACTTCACGCGAGTGTGTTACCCATTACATCGAGTTTCATTCGGTCCTTTTCTTTCGTCTTTTATAAGTTAAACTTTAATATTGAATCGTTTCGTGGCAGTTGATATGTAGGATTCAACCAATGCCACCTCCCCCTACCCTCGCATGCTGCCGCAGGTGGCTGTGGTTACCAGACCGCCTGTGAGGGAGTACTGACCTAGTCAAATACGATCAAAGATAGATAACGATCCAATCTATTTTAAATACAGTCCACAAAAAATTACTACTAATAAAATAAATTAAAACTGACAAGCATAATGTAATATCGAATGTAATTTTAATGTACACAATCTAACGAAACATTTATTAAAACGATTCTCTTCGATTAATTGTCAATATATGGATTGTAAACTTTTCTGTGATTGGTCAAGAACCTATATCGTAATGAGTATCATTATGCAACGGGTTGCAGCCAACAAATGACCGCATTATACAATGGGAGTAGAGAAAACCTTTAATATGGTTGCGAGCCACATTTACAACACTCGGGTGATCCACACCTGACTTCATCGTATTGTTGATTTCGCCAGTTTGCCCTGCTGCTCTGAAAAGGTGGAAGGAACGTGTTTCCCTGAGTTGTGCTGTCAGGCCGTACCGTTTGAAACACAAATTTGGTAGATGGTAGATGAAACTGCAAAAAACTAAATGTAGAATACGTAACCAGAATTAGTCGTTTTGGGGCTTGTCGCGTGTTTTCTTTAAAGATCAAGAGTTCACTAAATGCCAGACACTTTACACGTAGAGCCTTTTAGAAGTTGATGAAATCAATATATTCCTTCAACATTGTCTAGACTCAACAAAA
The DNA here is from genome assembly GCA_964035755.1 of Teleogryllus oceanicus. Taxonomy (NCBI): domain Eukaryota; kingdom Metazoa; phylum Arthropoda; class Insecta; order Orthoptera; family Gryllidae; genus Teleogryllus; species Teleogryllus oceanicus. Next base: position 26,084,565 of record CAXIVR010000012.1, on the reverse strand, counting down.
AATTAAATTAACACAATTTTATGCAACTTTTTATTGTTTGCACAGCTTGTATGATTTACATTTTAATGGTTAAATTACAATTTAATGGTAGAAATTAGGCACTTATGACAATGCACAATGACAAAGCTGAAGTAGTTTTGAAGTTACTGTTGTGACACGTAACTCCTTTTCGGCCTCCAAATATTTTTTTAAAAATTTAATTACAAACATGTAGTATAGTTTTTACTCATTTATAGACAACGAAATTGTTATTAGAAAGCTATTAAAATTATTTTGACATTGTTGCTACGTATACACATTTTACAAATAACTTACACTTTTTAAATTATAAATTTGTAAAACATTAATTATATATGAGTCTGCTCTTTTTCGGTCTATCGATGTAAATGAGATTGAGGAATACAAACATTAAACAAAAATCAAACATTTGAAAATAAATATTCAAAGTAATTAAAACGCTCCACAATTCGAACGCAAGACAAATACATTAATGTGCGTTTTTATTTCACTTGTTCGGTGTAAGTAAACATTTTATATCACGCGCAATGCTGCCTTATTTACGAATTTTGTGTTTGGGTGATTTATTACCTTTTCACGACTATTAGCATTAAAATTATGGGCGAAATGTAGCAATCAGCGCATATGCAAATTGATTAGCAGAAATATTCTGATACCTACTTCCTCTTGATGCCTCTATCGTAGTCTTCTTGCCACTAACATCACGAGAAATTGTGCTCGTGTCACTTCTTCCACAAATCAACACGTTTAAGAGCATAGAGAATTCTTTCTCCAGTAAGAAAAAGTTATGACTTTTTGTTTACATCAGCCCAACTTGGCGTCGTGACGTTTTGTTGTTTTTTTTTTCATTAATTTACTCAACACATTTTTTTTAACCACGAGAATCATTTTTATTCTTAAGTAGTTCTACTGGAGTTCAGTGAGCAACTTAAAATTTCAACTTACCTCAAATCTTTGGAGCTCCAATTACGGATGCACATAGTTGGCACCCAAAGACTCGATAAAACAGGAAACTAATAGTTTTTTTTCTGGTTGTTTTGAATCTTTGTTACTTGTCTGTAACGGTCGCCGATTGTTTCGGACCAGCAAGACAGCTCAACCACTTTTTTTTTAGGATCTAAAATGAAATTTCCACTCCCTTATACAATACTTCAAAGTTTAAACTTACAACATAACACCACTCGGCATACGGCTTCATGGTAACCTTTGACTACGTGTCCAACATAACCGCCATCCCCGTGCCTATATGACATTAGCTCCATCTTGTTCAGGTGACACGTCACGGTAAGGATTACCGGCAGGAAAACTCGCGCTTGCTCCGTTCAGATCTTGTTTTCCCATCAGCATGGGCGCGACCTCAAACGCGCCGCTGCAAAAACAAATTTGGTAATCAGTGGTCACATGATTCGATTACTCGCGAATTTCGTTATGAATCGTAATGAAAGCCTCTTGTTGAAGAGGGCGCTGGCAGCGTTGATCACTGGTCATTAATTAACAGGCGTGTTTCAGTTTCCGACCCCCTCCATTCCACCCCGTGCCCGCCCCCATCCCCACCCGCCACCCCGCCGTGTTCACCACGTCGCCCGGATCATCGCCTCGCCCAACCGACCGGCTCACCGCTTGCCAACAACACCGCAAGCCGAACTTCGCTCTCCAGCTCACCACCCGTTTCTTTCCTTTCCCTCACCGCTCCCCCCCACGCCCTGTTCCCTGTTACGACTCACCCCGGCCGCGCGCACTGCTCGCTCACCTCAACGCAAATCGATCACCCATTCACCACGAGCATCACGCCGTTCAACTCTTTGCTTAACGGTGATAGACCTTTCACCTCCTCCGCTCTCCGGTCCGATCACAGTTCCCTGCACACCGCCTGCTCACCATTCCGCCCCGCCCCGTTGTCGCTGACTCGCTCACCGTTTCCCCAACCCTTTTTTAAAACCCCCCTCCCCCTCTTTCCACCTCCTTTCCGCCCCGCTCTCCGCCCCGCTCTCCGCCCCGCTCTCCGCCCCGCTCTCCGCCCCGCTCCAAGCCAAGCCAAGAAACGCGTTTCCTTTTTTGTCAGGATAAGAAAATGATGCTATGTGAAAGCGAAATTATTTTATCTGATCCTTAAATCGTGATAGAAAAATTAAAAACACAGGAATTTAAACATTCGTTCAACATAAAATTACAATAATTTTATTTGGTAATTTTATGCTGAACCAATTACTAATATAGGGAGATTTTCTTATGTTCGATTCTAACTTTCGATGTAAATAAAGCAACGAGAACAATTGGTGTGGTCATGTCTTCGGTTGACATTATTGGTTTCTGTTGTTTCCCAATTTCTAATAAAAAAAATATCCTTCAGAAATTGTGTAAACATGCTGACACATGTTCATGCACATATAGTTTTTATTCAATAAATATTTAAAATAATCTAGGGATTTGTTTCTTAAATCAGGCTATATAACATTTTAGGTGAAAGATGGCCATTGCTCAAAGTGAATGTTGATAAAATAAGTGCAGGAATACACGCGCTGATACATATTTATTCTGTATGACGACAGTGTATTTTCAAAATGGCAGTTTCTAAGTTCAAAATACGCAAATCTTCAATTCCATAATGATTACCAATTCTCATTGCAGATATGATGAACCAACTATTGCAAGCTGGTCTAGATCCACTCCCATAAAATTTGTATCCAACAGTATTTTAAATTATAATTTTAGTACGCTGTGAATTTATTGCACTTTATGAAATAAAACGTATACAAAACATCGACCTTCATAAACGTAACTGTATTCTAACTCCTCAAAAATTCCGTATCCGATGTCGGTTAAATAAGACTAATTTTGAATTATTATTAACAAGTGTGGCGCGAAAAATGCGGAGTACTCTGTTTTCATAACAGGGCACCATTGTTATTACAGCGAAGTTTGTTTTTGTTTTTTCACGCAAACACACAACACGTAAAGGAACTAGATTTTCACAGTCACCTGCATTCACGCCGTTCGCGCGGGAGGGTGTGACAGGTGCAAACGAAACGCGTTCTGTTTGACCTTTGACGTGTAATTACAACACTTTATTTCCACCTGTTTCGTTACAGTTCGTTCTCCAGGTGTGACGGATTATTTTGTGTATTTTTTTATTTTTTATTTTTCATTTATTTTCGTAGTTGCGATTCCACGCCAGCGCAATCCAGGGGATGTCCTCTGCTACGATTTCCCGCTGCCGGTTTTCCGCTGTCCTGCACTCGCGGCTGTTCGGTGGCCGGTGGACGTCACCTGTTGTCGTGCGCTGACCGGGAGCGGTAGCTCAGAGCATCAGCTGATGTCACTGCAGCGCTTCTGACCGGGAGGTCCGAGGTTCGAGTCCTGACGGCGGCAGGATTTTCGACACTAGCTTTTCAGCTAGGTCGAATTCAATCGCTGTCTGGAGGAGAATTCTAGCGGCCGGCTGCTCTGATCGGTGGTTTTCCGTGGTTTCTCTGATCAACACCAGGCGAATGCCGGAGCAGTAACCTACCAAACGGGCCACAGACTGCGCGCGATTTGTCGTTCCTCTTCCTTGTCCTATCCTCTCCTCTTACACACACACTTACACTAACATGGACCACACTATCACATATTCCGAGAGACCAGTCGGGAGTTTAGAGCTTGTTCCGGCTGGGGTGGTGCCCCGCTGGTGGGAGAGTCCTGGTTAGGGGGAACCCGACTAGCCGACTGTAGGTCGGCGCCGGATCTCGCCATCCAGTGGGGAAAATCACCGCCATCGCCCGAGAAAAAAGAACGTGCACTACACTAACGGGACTAAAGACCAAAGCAGTTTACGCGCCCGGAAACACGAAAAAATCAATCAATCAATCAATCAAAAAAAATCAATCAATCAATGCGCTGAGTGTCACATGTCGAGCATGTCACGCTCGCTGGGAGCGTTCGTGCGTGTTCTTGTGTACTTTCGCCTCGGTGGGTTCGCCACAAGCGGGTCCTTTTCACGCGATCGGTTCGGGGAGTACAAATGCATGGGATGAAGTGTTGAAACGTATGTGTAAAAGTGTCCGCTTCAGTCTGTTCCAGTCTGTTTTGTAACGTAAAAAATAATTTCCTTGCGATTTTTATTGATTTCTATGCAAACAGTGCACTTCTTTCGAATTATATATTAACGACCCGTTGTTTATTTGAATTAAGATATAAGTCGTTTTTACAACTATCATTTGTGATCTTTAAGTAAATTAAAATTATAAAAGAATTCAGATTTAGGAATTCATATTAATAAGTAAATATCTTATTTAACTTTTATTTTATGAATACTTCTGTGCACATAATATTATATTACTTATCATTATTGCATTCATTTTAAATTTTTTATTCGATCAAAAAGTGCAATAGAGTTTGAAAAACATCGCTAATCACTGTAGAAATACGTATTTTTCATTCAGATTAATTTAATTTCAAGTTAGATTTAAATCAAATTAACAATAAGAGCTCATTTTTTTTTTTAAATTTTCTATTGAAATTTTCTATAAGAGCAAACAAGTCCATAAAGTCATGTTGTCATTGAATGTTTCTTTTTGATTATGTTTCTGTTAATATTCGTACTATTTCAGATATTTCTTCTAGTTTATTCGCTAAATAAATACAATGTTTGTTTAAGCACACGTTGCATTTTTATGTCGTTCGCATAGTTCTGCTGTACTGACTCATCTGTACACGTCCGCAAGTTGGAAAATAATCTAATATAGTATAGTGGACGTTCGTCAGCAGTTTTTTTCGTGTGCAATTACTTTTCCATTTTTAAAGAGTCGGTGCTATGAGGATCAATTTGTAACAACATTTCCACGTAATTCCTATTCAGTTGATAGAAGTGTTTTTGTAAAAGACTTAATATATGTACTTGATGGAAGAATACAAATTTAAGCGAGAAGTTAAAACTATATGTTTATGATACACATTTTTGAGAAAAAATGCGCTAATTAAAACGAACGAAGGGAGACCATAAAAAGAAACATTCAGTTATTAATAGAACTAAAAATGAGTAATTTTCTTTTTAGCTATGAAAATTATTAGAGAAATACACGACCTTTGGTTACAGACTGTTACGCACGGTCGGATTCATACCGAAAAGCAAAAAATTGTATTTCCCGTACACAAATCATAAAAGATAAATTAAAACTCAAAAGAGTTCGGAGTAGTTGATACTAAAAACCTAGTAAATGTATATTTCATAATATTCAAGCCTTTTTGTGAAATAAATTACCTTGTTTGAGTATAATTTGTGACTCGTGAGATTCCTTCTAATGTTAGTTTGTACTCTCAACTGCAACTCATTTCAAATAAAATTTTGTTGAAGTAAACGCGAGACGAAACGTCGCGAGTGGCCATTTCGAGAAACAAGGGAAAAGGAGATAATTTGCGCTCGTTTTTCGCCGAGGGTCAAGCGCAAAGAGTGCATCACGCGTGCGCGCACTCGTGCGGCGTCTTCCTGGAAGTCGCCCGGGACGCCGGCAGCGCCCGGGCGGGGAGGGGGCGGCGCCAGGGCCGGGTAAACAGGCGCAGGCCGGCCAACCTTCCGACGGCGGAAGTCGCGGCGCACAACTTTGTGTGTGCGTTTGGGGGCGGCCGACTCCGCGCCCAGCTGCCTCGCCGCCGACGGCCAAATGCTGAGAGGGTTCGTGCGTTACTGACGCCGTTTGGGGGTCGTGAGTAGTGATGGCAAATTTTCTCAACACGTAGTTACGTCGATGTTTCGGTACATCAGTAAAATGTTTCGATGTCGAATTTTCCCAAAACTTTAGGTGTTTAAATTCATATTTAATAAGTGTTCAAGAAATCCATGTTTTTACATATAATAAAACACAAGGTATTTTCCCATCATGAATCAAGTTCTTAATACAATAATTAAATGAAATAAGTGACTGGTATATTTGATTGTTTGGTCACATAAAAGTCGTATGCTAATAATAAAGTTAATCGAATCTAAAGAAGGAAATAAAAATAGAGACATATGTTATGCCTCGCTGCCGCCTGCCAAATGCTGTGAGGACAGGCTGCTGCTCATTGCTGCTGGTTGGGGGCCGTGGGTAATGATGGCAAATTTTCTCAAAACATAAATACATCGATGTTTCGAAACATCACCAACATGTTTTTGATGTCGAATTTTCTCAAAACTTCGGCACAAATCATGGAGGTTTAAAATATCGATGTTTGAAATCTAATAAAAACACATGATATTTTTCCATCATCTTTCCATTTTTAATTACAGTACTTAAATTAAATAAGTGACCTCACGTATAAGTAATATGTTAATAATAATGTTTAACCAATGTAAAGAAGGATATAAAAATAAAGGTCGTCTACTGTGCTTTGTTATTATTCCAATAATACATTTATAAATCATTTCATTTATAAATCATCGAAGTAAAGCGTCCCTGATCTAATATACATAATACGTATATAATAGTTTAAAGTATTTTATGATTTAAGCCAGTTTTGTCACCTGCATTTTCTGATGAATACTCTATATAGACAACGTTAAGAATGCAGTTTAACGGTGTTATCACGTATAAAAGCAACGAAAGTTAACATAAACTTTTTTAAACTTATTTTCTTGAAAAATGTATCTATTCATAAAACATCGATAACAAAACTTCGATGATAATATATCGATGTTCCCGATAGACAATATCAATGTTTTCAAAACATCGACTTTTTTTGCCATTCCTATCCGTGGGTCTTCCCGCAGACTGCTACCCTTGACTCTGAAGAGTCAATCGACATTTCTAATGCTACTGTCATTTAGCTTCGCCACGCCAATCGCCCGCCAATATAATATGCATTTGCCACCATTTCACTTCCTCTATAAATGTTTTCAACAAATGGTCGAAAGGACTCAACCGAATCAACATAAAATTATAAGAAACCAATAAACAACTGATGCTGAAAGCCAATCTAATCCAGTGATTAGATTAATGGTTATATTGAGGTAATTAAACTTTTGGTTTCGGATGAAAATATAAAGTATCACTAATTGTTTCTAAGTATATCAAGACACAAGAAATCCAAAACTAATTGTCCGAAGATATTTTTATCAAATTTAACCATCGTAAATCATCGGTGCGATCAGAGATTAGGCGATAAGTATCATTATTTCACGATTGCAGGGCACGAAGTACCAAAAAACTTCCGTAATTGCAGGCCCTGCCGTGCATTAGTGCGTCAAACTGCAGTGTGTAAGCGCGCCCGGGTCACACCATCTTACCTAACTGTTTAAGCGCATTAGGCGTGCATTAAGGAAGCTCTCAGGCGCGCCTGGCGGACGCCGCAAGCAACACACGCACGGGAGCCCCAGAGGGAGCGTTCTGCTTCCTCGCCTCCCGCCCCCGGAGCCCTCACCCCCAACCCCACCCCACCCGTCGCCGCCGCTTAGGAAGGCGGGCAGAACTTCGAATTTGCACCTAAGTTAAGTGCGAGGGTTCGGTCTACATTTGTACCGGGGGAGGTGGCTCAGGGCATCAACACAAGTCACTGCAGTGTCTCTGAGCCCCGTAGTTTCGAATCACGACAGCAGAAGGATTTTCGACACTCGGTCTAATTCAGTCGGTGTCTGGAGGAAATTTCGGGCGGAAAAAGCGGGGGATGACCTCCGCTATCTCCCGAGAAAAAACATGCACCATACTAACGGGACTAATGACCAAAGCAGTTGACGCGCGCGGTATCACTAATCATCATTCAACAATCAATCGGTCTACATTTGCTCTTGATAACGTTCCCTTGAAATTGTAGGAAGGGTTTTTTTCTTCTTTTTTTTTTTTTTTTTTTCTTTTTCTTTCATGTCTACATTTGTTTCTCCTTCTTCGACATTTTATGAATCTTTTTCCTCTTCTTACGTATTATCTTCGACTTTTTCTTCTGCATTGTCTTCTTCTTCTCCTTATCTTAAGAGATTAGTTTCAACCGAGCCTGTTCCTGTGCCATTTTCGCTGTCTGTCGTCGTCCGTCTCTCTTTCCTACTGATCTTTATTGATAATGTTGGTAGCCTGGTGTTAGACTTCTTTTAAATTTTCAATATCTTTTATTTTATTCGAAATGTTCAAACTCAGCCTTTTTGATGTTTTCATTCTTCTTTTCGTGGGATGGTTCACATGTAATGTTTGTAATAAATTCCATTTCCTCTGCACAAATTTGTCTCTCTTGGTGAAAGTTCTGGTTTCATCTCTGTACATAAATATTGATGTGGCAACGGAGCTAAAAATTATTTTCGCGTTTATTTCCTTATTTAATCCCTTCTGTTCTCGTTAATTGCGTCTTTGACGCGTGTGTCTTTATTTAATAATTAATTGAAGAACATGTATTTCTCATATATTTAATACGCATTTTCAAAATGCAGAGAGAAGCGCTCTCTACACACCCATCTGGATTTTGGCCACACACGCGAGGGGATTTTAAACTAAATTACAGAGCGTCGAGGCATGCGTCGACGCTACTCTCAATGTAACGGAAACAATTCGAGTGTTTGATCTGCATCGGAGAACAAAAGAAAACTGCTCTCTGGAACATAGTCCTCATTTGCTGCCTTGTTTTTTCGGTATTGACTTTCATTGGTTATGTTCGCTGGGTTTGATTAAGCCTTATTTCGTTGGCGTGTTCAAACTGCAATTTCTATCTATGCAATTTTTCTTATTGTTGTTTTCCATCTTTATTTTAAAATATAATATGTACTTTGTTGCTCAGAGTGAGTAATTCAGGATAATAACTAAATAAATGCAAAAACCACGAAATATTCCGGAACAAGTAATAAACCGATATTTGTACCTTGCCTCTGAAGATATTTTTAAGGCAAAGTAAAATTCTGCTAGATAATAGGATCTGACTCTTCCTTTCTCATTTAGAAACAAAAATTTGTTCTTGAATTGATTTTCCATTCTTTATGTTTATCCTGTATTTTAAAATTTGGAGCATTTAATTATTTTAACGTGATGTATTTGTAACACCCTCAGCTAAGTAAACAAAATTACAAATTGCCGAACCGAAAACAAGGATGCTTTTACAAGCATGGTTTAAAAAAGAATAGAAAATAACATAAAAGACGGAGATGGATTATGTGGAACCATTTTTACGTTTAATGTGTGTGAAGTAACAATGAAAGCAGGAGTAGAAATTATTGCACAAAAACGAAAATGTTAACAAGTTAGGTTGGGTGTAAGCAAGGGTGTCTCTGCGAATCTAGCTGTCATAATTTTCACCACAAAACGTCTCGACCGCATCCAGAGCAATTCGAACGTCACTGCAGTACTTCTGACCATGAGGTCCTAGGGTTTGAGTCCCGACAGCGGCAGGATTTTCGACACTAGCTACATAGCTAGGTCTCATTCAACCGCTCTCTGGAGGAGAATTCTAGCGGTCGGCTGCTGTGATGGGTAGTTTTGCGTAGTTTCTTCGATCTACACCAGGTGAATGCCGCAGTAGAACCCTAACAATCATACCACGGACCGCGGGCGATCTTTCTTTCCACTATCCTTATCCTATAACGTGCACTACTCATCCACACGTATCTTGTAAGGAGACCAGTCGGGAGCTTAGAGCTTGTCCCGGCTGGGGTGCGGTGCCCCGCTGGTGGAAGATACCTGATGAAAAAATCTGGGAATTTTCCCCATCAGATGTCTTCTAGCGGGGGAATATCACCGTAATATCTCGCGTTGAGAGAATGCACTATACTTTCGGGACTAATGACCTTAGCAGTTGACGGTCCCAGAATCGCTAATCAATCAATTGGATCTAAGGCGGCACTAGCGCTCTGCCATATTGACAACGTTCCCTTATTTCATAGAAAATAGTTCATTACCTAAGTCCTTGATACTTATATAACGTTAATGATTAAAGTTTTGGGAATCAATTCTCGAAACGTAGTCAGCTGTGTTCCAAGGTTGTTATTAAAGGGTTTTGTAGCAAACTTACATTGAAAGTGAACTAATTTCTGATTTCTATTCAGTGTACTATTTCTCTCTTTGTGTGTACATATACAGCTTGCGATATCATTCGAAAACTCTGGATCGTAAAATGAAATTGTAGAGATAAAACTTCCAATTAGAGTAATAAAATGAATGTTTGCTAAACATTCACCTGTTTCATGAAATCAGCCTGCTCTGAATAAATGTTTTGTACACATCCAATTCAATTCATGGTTTTCAAAAGCGAATAGAAAATGACATTAAATAATGAGATGGATTACATGGAAATTACCATGTTAACAATCTTAAAGACATGTGGAATAAAAACGGGAGCAGAGATATAAACTATCACAAAAAAACAACGAAAAATCTGAACACTTTAGTAACAAGTATTACTTTCAAAAGTATATGCGTGAGCGTTAGAGTAAAGGAAGTATTGCACCTTTCCTCTCAAAATGCTTCACTCGCGTAATATTTCTGAAGAAAATTCAAAGTAATTGAAGAGAAAGCTCTTATTGCCAACAATAATACTTCATATACTTTAAAGTTGTGGGGAAAATATTAATTTTAGTTTCAAATTTAATTTAATTTTATATTTACTGACAACATAATCAACTTAAACAAGTCAATTTGTATCTTGCAGAGCGATAAAAGTGTAATGAACAAAAGTTCAACACATCACTGACATTTAAATTCAATTATTTTACTAGGAATGTTTCGTGTTCTTAAAGAGTTGTACAATATGATTGTATTCATACGATTAATATGGAGAAATACCTGGTACTTTTCGGATGTCATCCAAACCCACTCAGAGCTCGTTACTATTCTGATTTGCAATCCTGTAGAATCTACTTTTGAAATGTCGAAGGAAAGATCAACAGAACGGAAAGGTACTACTGTAGATCCTCTCACCGGGAGGCCTTGGAATTTGAGTTCAGCCGGTGATAGGATTGTTGACACTAGCTTCTTCTTTTTTTAATTTATTGCATCTACACCTTGACGCAACGCGTCTCCAAGTCCCTTAAGGGGCGTTGAACGCTTCGCACTGGGGAGTAATCCTCCATTAATGTGCTTTTATTTTTGGAGTAATCCTCCGTTACAATAATCTCAAGTCAAGTCTCGTCACGTCGTAGTCAATCAGTGCCTTTTATCCCTTCGGCCAGGGGCTCCACGCCGTTAGATCCCGGGGTTCCTGGCCGGTCACCCAACCACGAACCCGCGAGTCTCGAATTCGCTTAACGTTCGTGACTTCACGAAGCGTAGTAAACGAATTCGGCTAGCGCCGCCGGCTTAATACCTAGGTCGAATTTATTCGCAGTCTGGAGGAAAATTCTAGCGGCTGGCTGCTCTGATCGGTAGTTTTCTGTGATTTCTCTAATACGCATCAAGCGAATTAAGGCCCATGGAACGGACGCGATCTTTCCTTCCTCTTCCTTGTCCAATCCTCACCACATACTTACATACACTCACGTATACTTACATGCACTACATTTCCGCACATGTTGGGTGATCATTTTCTAGGTTAGAATATGTTGGGGCGGGGGCAGCGCCTCGATAGTGGGAGATACTTGGAAGAGGAAACCTTACGGACATTTATATCGGCGTCGGATCTCACAATCAAGTGGGGAAAGAACACCTCCACTTGATCTGATAGAAACATGAACTACACATACAGGTCTGAACATAGCGAATGACGCGCTCGGAAACACGAATAATCAGTAACCGTAGGTATCAAATATGGAAGGATTGCTTACGTGCAACCGACACCACATAAAATAGCTGTCAGGTTGAAATGCTTGTGCGCTTATGAAAAAAATACATACTGCAAAAGGGACTCTCTTTGATGATAATAAATACTACAGATTCTGCTATAGATGAACGGTGACGATCTATCACGGTTTTTGTTCCTGCGAGACATTTGCAAAGAGAAGACTCTGTTATGATGAGGAAATTCTTTACAGAACCGAAGTACGTGATTTCAACCACTCTCAAAGGAAAATGTAGTACCCATTTGCCGAAGATTGAGGTTCTGATGTCGGGTTTGATGAGCTGACGCTAATGAATTGGGGTAGTTCAATCAGCCTGAAGGGTGGAGGTGAATCCACTGCTTTTGACAGACGGGCTTCTTAAAATATAGTAAAGAAACGTCATGGGAGAAAGAAGTGGAGTTTCCTTTACAGGAGGCTTTGCCCTTCATGCGTCTTCGTGCATTCATCTCTTCAACATCACGCCGACAATTATTGATCGCCGAAAAATGAGGAGATGCAAAAGTATAACACATTTGAGTATCTAAAACATAAAATATCTCTGTCAAAAAGATCTTAAAGGAAAGTGAAGAGGAACATTTATGTTATTAGTATAACCCTCAAATATAGTGTTTATTTCTAAATCGAAACTACTCGGTTATAAGGAATATCATCTTTGCGTAATGCTACTTCTCAAGATGAACCTTATTACAACTCACACTTTCAAAATGACGACATAAAGTTTTGCGAGCGACAGGTTTAACATCATTTCTAAACAGAAAATTCTTTTGCAGCGTCAAAAAGGAAGAGTGAGCATTTTTGAACGGAAAGAACTCTTTTGAGTCTTCGTTGGACCGCATAACGAAATCTTTATGTGAAATTAATATTGGCAGAATATGAGCGAATACTGTATGAAAATTGGAAGATACAAAATAATAATATAATAATAATAATAGCCATATGTCTGCAAAATTATTATTTATTATTATTATTATTATTTTTATTATTATTATAAAATATTCAAAATACTGGCCATTTCTCAGACAGCTAACCGTGACACGTTGAATGACATTTGGCTTGCCTTAAATGGAGAACAGGAAGACGTCTAACTGAATGACGGACTAACAAACACAGGGTTTCCCATTGCTATGTAATTATCAATACATTCATGGGATGTGTAATATTTCGCACTTTTAAAAAGTCGTTGCAAAGTACATTACTTCTTTTAAGATACACTACCTTATCTCTACCCTAAGGAAAAATAATAGGTCGTTGCTTTTAATGGCTGCAATACCATTTTACATCCATCTGCCTTGTGTTGCAATATTTCCTCTTTAATTTCTTGCCATACATCACGAAATACTAAAAAGAAAGAAATTTAATACATATCGGGTAGAAAAAATAGAAAATTTATATTGAGTATTTTCAAGTATTATCCCAATACTTTAATTCACAGTAATTACTCACATATTTGTTTCTTAAATTTGAAACTATTCTAGTTTACCTTGAATTTGGCATCCCTGTGACAAGATTTTACATAAAAATTTAGGGAAAAGTGAGTATTAGCAATGCGGTATCTAAAAGTATTAAACAGAAATTATTCCTTTTGACGCGTCGTTTTACGAAGAGCGAAGTCCCACTTTCCCAACGCCAAGGGGAGAAGAAGCGAGCACTGCTTTAACGGAGGCAGCACCTTTGAGGCTCCATCCGCCTCCATCTGGCTTGCGTCGCATCACGCCACCTCTAATTGATCGCCCGAGTATGTGTGCTACGCGAGAGTACCCGCGCTTAATTGCAGTCGCCGGGGCATCTCCTGCGACGCACATTCCCCTCGTGGCTTGCGGCTGGCGGACAACCGTTAACCCGGCAGCGGCGCGGCGACTTCGCTTTTTTACGACGAGTTTTCTCTTTCCTTTTCGATAATCTCGCGGAGGAGTGCAATGGAAGCGGGAGATAGAGAGGGGGAGGGGGTGACAGGAGGATGGGGTGAGGGAAAGGGAGGGAGAGAGGGGAGAAGGAGAGGAACGGAGAAAGAGGAGGAGGAAGAGAGAGAGAGAGAAGCAGAGTGAATAATGATACGCAGGATGATCCCGCAGAAATATTCCGGCGAATTTCCTCGTTGTGCTCATGCTCGTGTGGAATTCTGAAGATGTTGACGCACCTGCAGACTTGGTCGCAATTAGTTTCAGTTATCTTCCTCCTCCGTCTTCTTGTTGTGCTTCTATTTCTTTCTGTGGTTTATCTCCTTTTCTTCTTCTTCTCCTTCTTCATCTTTTATTTATTCTAGTTTAGTTCTAAACTGTCCGGACATCCCATTAGTTCACGCGCAAAACTGCTGGAGTCTTTGTGAATCAAAGATGATGGGCAAAATTTGGACGAGGATTACCTCTCGCCCAGTATGAAAGATTGGATCGGACTCGGGATGGAGAAGGAAAAATTGTTTCAAGGGCCAGATGTGTACGGTGCTGTTCTGATATCTGCCCGGTTTTTCTACATGCTACAGATTGTTCGCAAGATTACATGGTAACCTATGAACGAATTAGTAGATTTCTTAGCCAGCCAGAGGCGACGCATGTCTTGCTAATTACATTACAGCCTATGTCGAATATTGCTATCGTCAGGCGAATCTAATGCGTCGTCGTCAAAGAAGCTGAAGACTGACAAATTTGTATTGTATCATTACGAGTTAGTTTCCATACAACGGTATTATGTAAAATAAAATAATTTGTAGGGCTATACAACCGTCGAACGGTTTTGTCTAACGTTTTAATTTAAAATTAGCTTATATTAAGGACAATATGAATAATTCTGAGATAAATTAATCCATTGCAAGACCTCTTTTTTAAATTAGTTCTTAAATAAATGCTTAACAAGGTTGCTTTCCTCTATCTAGAAATTTTCGAAACAATATCTTATTTACTATAACTTTAATTCTAACATCAACATTTTCTCCTTTGAGATTTATTGCCCGATTCCCTTATCCAGATATATCATTATTAGAAAAATTGATAAATCAATTTCTTAGCAATGTAACGCGACATGTTCCGCAATATCCAGAGCATTCAGCAATTCGCTCAACTTGTCACAAGTCCACAAAACGTTTCTCAAGAGAAATTCCAGTAAAACATCCGAAGAATGTCGTGCAAGAGTTCATTATGTGCAGGTTGAGCGTCTCCTTTCTTTCGAGGGGAACAGTCTGTTGAAGAGCGGGAGGGATGTGGCTACTACAGTTGTCGACAACTCGGCGGTGACACTTGGCGCAGGCTTGTCGTTCCGGGGCCGCGGACAGGGCGCGGGGGGGGGGTCGACTGGGCGTTTCCGGTTTTCCCGGCGCGCAGTTTCTGACAGCGCCCGGCTGCTTCCGCCCTCGCGCGGAGGGCCAGCGCAACGGGAAGGGGCGGGGCCTGCAGTTCCGGTCGGCACGGCCCGGAACACGACGTCAGAGGTTCCCGGAGACCTCGCCGCTTGCGGATGGCGGAAGGGGAGACGCATTGAAATGTTCCAAATAAGGACGCACAAGTTGCGACAATAGTAATGTTTGTTTTGCCAAATGTTTACAATATTCCATGGCCAAATCAGTACCAAGCACTTTATCAATGAAGCATATATCAAGGAAAGAAAGCCGTTATTACTACCGTATATCAGTAGATGTCCAAATTATATAGTATTTGTCACGGTTCCTCTCGAAGAATAATCAGGTCCATATCCAGTGCTGTAGTATCCAATCAAAGACAAGAATTCTTAAAATGATTTTTATTCAAGTCCAGGTACAATTGCTGAAGTGCTATTTTTAAGCGTAAGTTTTACTTTCTCATTTTGTACCCCTTCGATACGATTTGACGTGTCAAAGTATTGAATTAGTTTTTCTGTTTCTATTATGCTGCTTACAACAAACACTCGTATAGAAATTCTTTTTGCACTGTGTTGTTTCTTGTCTTGTTATCGTTGCTAATGTGCTAGTCTCTCATCTTTGCACACGAGGTCAAGGAATGACTTAGCAAGTGATAACCAAAGTTCATTATGTTGTTTACATATAAATGCAGTTTTAACAGGCTTGAAAATGTGTAATAAGTATTCAGAGCACTTGATAAGATCTGAATGCGTTGACTAAATTAAATATGCAGATGAACAATAGCAAACCTGGAAGTGGAATCCTCGTGAAAATAGTATCGTATGGTGAAAGCGAAATTATTTTCAAATGCCACAAAGTGAATTTAGATTATTCACTCAAATATCTTAACATATCACACAAATCCATGATATATTTTGGAATTTACTTTTCCAGAAATTAAGACTTACTACGCGCAAGAAATTTACTTCCAGGAGTACTGTTTTGCATATTCAATTTATTTCTCAACTATACATTTATTTTATCAATTTTCTGTGATCAAAGAAAATATCTTCAGAAAAGAATAGCAGAGTCGTTCGTACGAATATCAAGGACAAAATTTTCTTCCAACAGAATAAATCCTGCTATATTTGCCTTCCTTGTTTAATTTGTTTTCAAGAACTGCCCGATTCAATTAAATTTTTGTATAATTAGTACGAGTAGCTTCATTACAAAATTTTGGCAATGTTGACGTAATTCTGCTTCTATTTTCAGGTCAAAAGGATGGTGGCACGCAGATCAAGCTCATCATCGACTATCCCCACAACGTCCAGGCTCTTTTCAAGCCCATGAGGTGAGTACACACGTCCCACTTAACCTATGTGATACATTTATGAACTGCAATGGATATTGATGAACATTTAAGGTCGTGACGCACCCTTTTACAATATTTAGTTCCGAGTCAGATGTTATCCCTTATTTAATTTAAAATTTGCATAAGAAAATGTGTAATGAAATTATACTAATACTATAGAGTGGTACATTTTAATTCTGAATGTGGTATATCTTGAACTTATTGGTTGTTTATCGATTGAACAGCAATATATCAATAACTCCTTTCATTTTCTACTGTAGTTAATTGATATGTTCTTTTGATGTCTCGTTCTTTGAGGCACAAGGGAAATGTGAGTGAGAATCTAGATCGCTTTCACAAGCATTTCCCGAAGGCATATAACGTAGTGGGCGGGGCCCAGACTATGCCGTCTGTAGTAAGCCGCAGACTTCCCAGGCCTGGCCGTAATAGTTGCGGGGGAGGTCGTTGAGGTGGACCGCAACCTCGCCTGCGGGATGGAGGCTAAAGTGAGAGCGAACCCGAGGTGTTCTCACAAGAGGTTGCGGTTGTAGAGCGACATTAAGAGGGTTGAATGAATTGTGAATCTGTGGACAAGGTGACTTGATGGCAGAAACAAAAAATACAATAAATTGAGTAAAATGTGGTGGGATGTTAATTGCCAATAAATAAAAAATTCTAGTTCTTTTATTAGAGGAATTAGTATTGAGAACGTAATAAGATTAGTTGCACGTATGATTGTGAATTCTGAAAGAGGGTGCTTGTCGACCATGAAAGGATAGGATATACGTGTCAAATACCTTAAAGTTGTGAAAAAAGGTGGTACTCTTAAACAGGTACTGTAGTGGACATTAAAAGAACCTGTTTCATGAACCGAAACTCTGAGAAGGCTACAAATAAATCAAATCATGAGAATAGCGCATTTGCTGAAATTTACAACCATTCTGATAGGATGAACAACAATCACAAGTATGAAACGAAAATATAATAAAATGTGTGAGAAAGCGTGTGAGGTAAGTGATGCGACAAAATTTGAGATCGAGAAACGATATGGTAGATCGAAAAAAAATGAAAGACCCCTATCAAAGCCACGCGGAATGACTCTGGGCAAAAGTTGATGGGAGAAACGACGCAAAGACCAATAAAGATGAATTCACTAGAGGGAGTGAAGAGCTAGGAGAGTCGTGCAAAGGCATTACTGGCAACCCCAGGGACCGCGTGCTTGACGTGCGAGGTAATGGTGTTGGTGGTGGCACCGACAGCGCGAGATGAAGACAGCTGAAGAATATCGAAAGATGAGAGAGTGATGGGGAAATGGCAGTTAGTGGTGAGGTAGGCAGAAGGAGCGAGAATAAAACCCTCGGCGGAGGACTTTCGACTGATGGTGGGGTTGATGCAAACTACAGTCGTGGTGTAATGGACGATAGAAGCTGGTGGAAACAGAAATGTAAGAACGATGTTCTCACACTTAGTGGTGACGAAGGTAGAGAGAGAGAGAGAGAGAGAGAGAGAGAGAGAGAGAGAGAGAGAGAGAGAGGGAAAGACAATGAGGGATTTTGCAGAGATGGTGGAGACGGAAACGGAAGGAGCAGAAGTTGCGATGCCTGGATCAGAAATGAATGCGGTCACTGGTTCAGGGGCGTGGGCGTCGACCGCAGCAACGAGACAGGCTGCGGAGTCGGACGGCACCCGGAACGAGAACGATGAAATGGTGCCGAGAATACTGAGTACAACAGCTAAGATGTGACAGGGTAGCAGGGGATAGAATCGAGAGTAGTGGTATGAGCACACAAGGCCGACACAGCGGAGGGATTCGCGTTGGCAGAGGCGGGAGACGGCGGAGCCAATGACCCGGAGCGGTAGCTCAGTGCATCGACTGATTTCACTGCAGTGACTCTGACCGGGAGGTCCTAGGTTCGTGTCCCGATGGCGGCAGGATTTTCGACACTAGCTTTTCAACTAGGTCGACTTCAGTCGCTGTCTGGAGGAGAATTCTAGCGGCCGGCTGCTCTGATCGATAGTTTTCTGTGGTATCTCCGATCAACGCCAGGCGAATGCCGGAGCAGTACCGTAACAAACGGGCCACGGACCGCGCTCGATCTTTCCTTCCTCTTTCTTGATCTATCCTCTTACACTCACACACACATCCACTAACAAGAACTACACTGTACACATGCCGGGAGACCGGTCGGGAGCTTAGAGCGTGTCCCGGCTGGAGCGGTGTTCTGTTGGTGGGAGATTCCTGGTTACGGAGAATCCCGCTAGCCAACGGTAGGTCGGCACCGGATCTCGCCATCCAGCTGGGGAAGATCACCGCCAGAGGAAAAAAAACACTACACTTAGGGGATTAATGACCTAAGCTGTTGACGCGCCCGGAATCACCAACCAACCAAACAACCGGTGCCAATGCCGGGCGCGATGACAGAGTTGGAGAAAGGGTGTGCGATGCAGTGACGATATGGAAGAGAGAGCACAGAGCGCCGCAGACAGCGATGAGAGCGCTGGAGACACACGATAGTAAGGACGGCGGGAGACGGGCAGGGGAGACAAGGGTTGACAGGGAACAGAGGAGGCGAATGAGTGGAAGGCGTGGCAGGGCGTGGCCGGGTGCAGTGGAGACAGTCAGGGGGGGAAGAGGCAGGGGATGGTGGAGTAAAGATGGAAGGTGGCAAGTGGCAGGATCAGAGATGATAAAGGAGAGGAGTGGTGACTGGGGAGGAGGGTGCAGTGGAGTTGGAGAGTGGCGGCGAAGGCAGGGTTTGGCAAGGGACAGCGAAGACGGAAGATTCGTAGGCGGATGGCGGAAGCAGAAGATATGAAAGAGAAAGAATCGGAGAGGGGAGTGGCAGGGGCAGTGGAAGGAACGGGGTGGCAGAAGCAGAGGATGACGGGAGCAGAGATGGAAGAGTCGGAGAGGGCCGACGGAGGCAGGAGGTGGCAGGAGACAGCGGAGATGGAAGATTCGTAAACGGGTGGCAGGAGCCGAGAAGTTGGAAGAGTAGGAATCGGAGAGGGGTGGTGACTGCAGAGTGCAGTGGGGGGGGGGGAGAGGGATGGAAGGGTCGGAGGCGGCGATGTGAGAGTTGGCAGCGAGGCGTCGCCTGCGAAGAGGCGTCTAATTGGGCGCCGTAACCCGATAAGGCTCCAGCGCATTTGCTTCCGCTGCCGCTCCGCTGCCTCTGCCAAACAACTCGCCTTATCAGCTACTCTTCGAGGCGCAGTGAGCCACGAATCATCTCGTGTTCACCGCTTTGGGGAAGGAAATCGTATGGTCATTCGATGTTGCAATACGAGAATCAAACGTCTGTGTGGTGTGTGGCAAAATATACGACAATCAAGGTTACATACACTGTCCCTCCCGAAGTGCAACAGTCGATGTTATATCAGTAGTGAAAATCTGAGCAATCATGCATGATATTAACTAATACGAAATTCACCAAGGCTCATTTTCCTACTAACCGTAATACTGATGACTTGCAATCTCGGTGTTTATGGTCTTATTGGTTACAGTAAATGTAATTTTACTGTATAATTAATAATAAGCGTTCATTATTTAATTTCTAGTTAGAATTGTGAAGTTTTTTAACTTTTAACTATTTTACAAACTTCGTCAGCTTATGTCAAGAAATACATTTTGTTAACTGCTTTGAGATATGTTTCTACGGAATTCTCTTAAAATGCAAAGATATTGATACATAAGTATAATAAAAATTGTCATTCGTACATTTTTATTATATCTCAAAGTCAGCAGCAGACAAAACTAAGATTTTTTCCCTTATTGCTAGTGCCACGTCTTCTGTTGTTAATGCTCTCGCTATAACAGATCTTTTTTTGTTACAATCTTTTCTCTCATGAGATTTGAGAGGTACAATACTTTCAATGTCGTATTACAGAGCATTTTGATCGCAGAGTTTGTGTCCGGCAAAACTGGTTAGAGTGTGTGTGTGTGTGTGTGTGTGTGTGTGTGTGTGTGAGAGAGAGAGAGAGAGAGAGAGAGAGAGAGAGAGAGAGAGAATCGTTCGAGGAAATACAATTATATCGAATAGAAGATAAAAGTTAAAAAATCATCTACCATCGTAGCCCAATTATTACTCTTGGTGTTGCTTGTTACCTCTACAGAACAAGAAGTATTGACTTCATGCTTATTTGATGAAAAATAGCTTAGACGCAGGAAACCGCCTTATCCGAGACTCCAACACCGGATTCTGGACACGTCCTCAATTGAATGTCGCCGAACCACAGATACATCCTCAACCGAACGACTTCAGACCTTGAACAGTCCCTCAATTGACTTCGCCCCAGCCTGGACACTTCTTCAATTGAACATTTCCACTCCCTCAATTGAACGTTGCTGCATTCTAGACGCGTTCTGATTTGGACGCCGCCGCACCTTGGGCATGTTCTGAACTGAATGTCAAACGAACGTATTCGGACCATGAACGCGCTTCGCAATTGACCTTCGCTGTACTCTAAGTGCTTCGCCAATTGAATTTCGCCGCACCCTAAGCGCTTCGTCAATTGAACGTTGCCGAACCCTAAATTGTTCGTCGCTGCATTCTGGACGCTTTCTCAATTGAACGTTGCTACTCCATCAATTGAACTTCGCCGAATTCTAGACGCATTCTCATTTGAACGACGATGCACCCTGAACACGTTCGAAACTGAATGTCATCGTACCTGAACGCACCCTCAACCGAATGTATTCGCACTTTGGACGCGCCGCAATTGAACTTTGACGCACACTAAACGTTTCCCCAATTGAACGCTGCCCTCGCTGAGTTCTGGAACTTCCTCAATTAAATGTTGTTACATCTTTAATTGAACGTCGCCGAATTCTGGAAGCGTTCTCATTAGAACGACGACGCATCCTGGACATGTTCTGAACTGAACGTCACCGCACCGTAAACGCACCCTTAACCGAACGTATTCGGACTATGAACACCTCCGCAATTGAACTTCGCCGCACCCTTAACCCTTCCCCAATTGAACGTTGCTAATCTCTCAATTGCATGTCGCTGCGTTCTGGAGGCTTCCTCACTTGAACGTCAACGGACCTTTGCCACGACCTCGCATCCTCCGAAAGATCTGTCGCTCTGACAGCGACGAAACGGCTCGAGAACCTAGGTGCCGAGCGAAGGACGTAGTAAGGACTGTGGGCAGGGTTGTCAAGGACGGAGAGAGTTCAGAGAGGCGTCCGAGAGTCGAGTGCACTTTGCAGATAAGTTTTCAAATGAGCCTTCGAGGACGGCGGGGTGGGCGACTTTCGACTTCGCAACTCAGAAGAATTAATCTCCCAAGAGGCGGAGGGCCGCGCATTTTTCCTCTCTTTCTTCCCTAAAGCCTCCTCGGCGCACTCTACACAGCTTCCCTTTCTCGACTGAGAATTAAAGAATCTTCTTATGGGCACCCTACATTTTATCGCTAAAGCACGATTAGCGGTTTAGAATTACTGTTTAGAGAAAATATTACACTATTTCACTTCAGAATACTGTTATTTTATTCATAGAACATGGATAGGGCCGACCTGGATGACCGAGGTGGCTAAGAGCGAGTACAGACTCAGCGCTTCGGTCCGAAGGGTCGCGGGTTCGAGTCCCGCATTGGGCATGGTTGTTTGCCCCTTGTCTTTGTATGTGTGTGTTGTCGCGGAGGGCCTCGCGTTCTGCTGACCCCAGATCAGAGGAGCCCGCAAGTGTGTTAGTGTATGGTCGAATATGCGTCCCATCGGGATGCAAAGGGTAACCGGCTGTCGGCTGGATAAAAACCCTAGAAAGAAGAAGAACATGGATAAAAGGACTGTTTATATCAACAATTTTAATTTATATCGTAGTGAAGTTTATCGCGGGAAGGTACTTGTCTTGATGAGTAGATGAAGATAAACAAATACAAGCTCATACAACACACAGATAGTTCGAAAAACCTCGAATAATTGGTAGATATTCAAACAGTAGTTTGACTTTCTATGATATTGGTATTCGTATGAGCTGTGTAATACATGGAATAAATATAGTATTTATTAACAGGTTAAAGTATTAAGTTCTGAGATGTGCATTAGACATATTTTTAACGTCATTATAAATCCAAGTAACATGAAGATAATTTTAAAGAACAAGAAATTTGTCAACATAAAAACATCAAGTAAAACATCGACTAAAGAAATACCAAGAAACACTACAAGAAGGAGATCCATCTCTCTGATGCTGAGGCGAGTCAACTCGACCGGTTGCATCCTTCCCCCGCCCCTTCGTGCGTAGTCCGACTGGGGGAAGGGAGGGGAGGGGAATTGCTTGGGACGATGGAGGGGGAAAAGGGATTCCAGTCCGTTCTTATTAAGTGGCGGTGCGCTTGAACCCAATAATTACTAGCAATTAGCGCTCTTGCGGATTCTCGAGCTTGCTGCTCGTATTTTTCGGGCAAACCCCGCGTTCTGCGACAGGCATTGTTCTCTCCGGGAAACCCCAAGCCAGTTAGAGGATGGAACATATGTGCACACTGCGCGATATATGTTAGGATTCGAATGTCCCGTTAAAACGCTGTACTTTACTTGCTTGCTTGTCTGCTTGTTATTAGAAATTCCTGGAATGTTTATCCCGACAAAATATATCATATTTTCAATTTTTAATATTGAACATGAAAAGAATGTTACGTATTGATTACAAACAACTGTAATGAAGATTTCAAAGAAAATAGTAATCACGTTTTGAAATTGAGTCTCAGAATTTGAGGACGATGTTCGAAAATATCATTGTAATTCTGACTGCAGTACCGGGAATTTTTGAAGAGGAATTCTACAGGAATGTGCTTTGTGATATATTGGATATTTGTTATGAGGACGTCATTTCGTCGTTTTCGACTGATTAATAGTTAAATACATTCTTTGTTAAAATGCCAGATTAATGTCGAATTATACTTTGATTAAAGGGAGTATGATAGTGAAATGATGTAAAATCATATTTATGAACCAATGTGCTCAGAATATTAATATTTATTTTCCTCATAATCTATTTTTTTAATCGTATATAATGAAGTTAGCTTAGTGAAACCAAATATTTCTCTCTCTGATACTTACTTTCTCGTCTTCGAAGAAGCAAGGTTTAAAACGGTTGCAGAATGAAAACACTATGAGAAAGATACCTGCACCTAAAATGCACTTCCTACTTACATCTTTACTGCTATCTCTGTAGAGTATAGCAGTATATTTTAACACCAACTGAACAAGGCCTACCAGCCCGGAAACACTCTGTTATCGACTCCGACAATGAAACCTTATGATGCTATATATCTCTACAGAGATTTCCTGTCTCTTAGCTAGTTTCTCCATGTCTCCGTCATCTCCATCTCTTTATGGTCGCCCTCTCTTGCTGACAACAAATAAATTTCACATCTGCTTGCAACTACATTGTTTTTTGACACATCTGTATCATTTTCGTAGAGCTAGATCATTCATAAAGTGGAGTAGAGGTAGATCATATGTAGTGTTTTTAATTCAGTCCTCTCCTTTGTTAATGACATTGTCGGTGAATTTGGTTTTCCCGTAACGACAATTTCATCACGTTGAAGACTTTTATGAATAACTTATTAATTCCTTCCTTCCTGCCCTCATTTTTATGTATTTTGACCCGACATTTCTCAAATGACTCTCAACATTTGTTGTGCGATCGCTCACAGCAGGCATCGCTGGCTAATGAAGAGAGCGGCGAAAACCGTTGTGAGCCACGCAACGAACGCTGGCGGTTTGGAACCTGGAAACCCGCCGTCACCTCCTCCGCCCCGCCTCCCCATTATCTTGCTACTCCGCTAACCCGCCCCGCAACCCTTTCAATCATACCACCCTTTCATCCCGCCTCCTTCATCCCCGCCGTCACTTCATCTCCGCCTCCCTGTCATACCCGATGCCCCTTCACCCCTGATACCCCCTTTATCCACGCCAATCTCTCTTCAACCCCACCGTCTCTTTCATCCTCGCAGTCCCTTCATCTCCGCCCCCTTCATCCCCGCCCCCTCTTTATTCGCGGCCCTGTACCTCCCTCCCCCCTCGCCCCCCCCTCCCCCGCCTTCTCCCAACCACGCCGCTGCCGCCTTCACTCGCTCCACATGCCGTCCCGCCCTCCCTGGTGATCCCGCCGCACACACCATTAGCGATTAGCATTACATCGATGTTTCGATATCGCTAAAGAGTTTTTGATGTCATGAAAACATCGACGAGAAAACATCGATGTTTAAAACATTGATGTTTTAATTATAGACTAATAAACATGCTATTTTCCTATCCATTTTTTATTTACAGTACGTAAAAAGGAGATATTTTATTATTTGGTTACCAGCATGTTAGTAGTACGTAAAAATTCTTATCGAATATAAAGAATGAAATTACATCGTGTTTTATTATCGATTCGTGTTTCATTGTCGATTCAGTCAATGACAAGTCTGGCGATAACATACATAACACGAGCAGCTCCCAAACTTCCTCAGATTGCATAGGCGAAATGTGCAGCGCGATAAAGAGGATGATGCAAAACAAGCACTCTGCTGTGGATTTCTGCTACTCTACAACCTGCTTAAACCGCTTAATTAAAAAAATATTAAAAAAACAAAAAATCGATGTTTGTGCAAACAAAATATCGATATGAAGAAAATATCGAAAGCACAATAGTTACGTTAATACATCGGTGTTATTTTATGGTGGAAAACATCGATGTTTTTTGCCATCCCTACACATCGTCAGTGGCACAGTTCACACCACCGCCCTCCCCCCTCCTTTCCGTTGCACATCCCTTTCAGGCTCCACCGTCTTCCACTCTCGCTCAAGCTATCCTCTGTTCCGTCGCCGCCCCTTCACCCTTCACCCCCATCCGCCTCCCGCCCGCCGGCCCCGCCGTCGACTCCGCCGCCTGCCCGACCCCCTCCCTGCTTCCGCCGCCGCGCCGGTTTTTCGCGGGGTAAAGTTCATTATTTATGGGCGCTGTGTACACGGCGGCGAGCTCCGCGCGGTCGCAGGATAATCGCGGAAAAACATTCGTACGGATTAGGGCCGCGAAGCCCGCGCCGCCGCCCCGCCGCCGTCACCGCCGCCGCCCGCCGCCGTCACCGCCGCCGTCCCGCCGCCGCACCGCCGCCACCGCCGCCACCGCCGCCACCCCGCCACCGCCACCGCCCCACCGCCGCCACCGCCGCCACCGCCACCGCCACCGCCCCGCCGCCACCGCCACCGCCAACAGCCCGCCACCGCCGCCGCCACCACCGCCACCGCACGCACCCCGCCACCGCCACCGCCCACGCCCCCGCCACCCACCTGCCACCGCCACCGCCACCGCCACCGCCCACGCCGCCACCGCACCCCGACCGCCACCGCCACCACCACTGCCCCCGCCGCTGCCACCGCGACGCAAAAGTACGAAGTGCATCTACCGACTGCCTACGCGGAATACGGGAGAATTGTTTTAGGCGAGCATGTGAAGCGAAGTTGTCGGTGGTTTCCAGACCGCCTCAGGGGTGCCGTTAACTTTCGGGGCAGGTGCGCCTTCGGGGTACATGCTTGCAGGCGAACGCTGCGCGCGTGGAGCGTGCTTTATATAAACGCGTATAAGTGTGGGGTGTATTTAGCGCGAGGGGTTAGCGAAATGGGTCTACTTTTTTTTTTTGTTGGTTATTGTCAAATTCAAGTGAAATAATCTTTATCCTTACTGTCCGCGAGTAGTTGGCCAACGTTTATTTACAAGCTCTTTGACGTGCGGCATGTGCGACATGTTCTCTGCAATAATTAGAGTATACTCATTGATATATTCTTTGAAATATTAGTTGTTACGAATATATGTCCGTTGACGTCTGAAGTTTCGACTCGTTTTTGAATGCTATCTGTGATGAGGATCAGAGAGAAGATGAGTTGTGTTTAAAGAGAACTAGGATTAAATGGTGTAGCATTCCGATGTCTTCCTTTGTTTTTCATGCACTACCATAGTCACTACGTATCGAATATGAAAAGTATGACTCGTCGCCGAATACAACAGAATGCGCAGGAGGCACTGACAATGTCAGTTTAAAACAGAATGTAGAAAATTGATGGATTCATTAGTGAAGAAACATGAATGTTCTTTAATATATTCTACCGAATTCTGTCCTTCGTTTTAAGGGGTTGGACTCTGGTCGGTGATTCAAAGTTTCAGCTATTTGTACATTACAGTCACGAACAGTTATTCCAAATTTATTACAATATTTTGTATTAAAATTTCCCCAAATTATTTCAATGTACACGGTAAAGAACAATGCCGCATCCATTTTGGTTACACGTTTGCAATGTTTTTTTAATAAATTCAGCTAAAAATGAACGCGAAATCTCCGAAAGGTTTCTTTAATAGTATCTGCCATTATTTGACCCCATCTCATATTTATTTTCATTTGCGAGAGCTTCCGTTCCGCTCATTAATTTGCGCGCTGCATAACTAATCCTCTCGTCTGCCCGTGACCTCTGAAATAAATGCAGCCGACTTTAATCCGATTAAATTTTAATTCATGAATTACGTTACAGAGTATATTTGTATCATTTACGGTGGAGGAATAGTTCCAGTGAATTATCCTACAAAATAAATATGACTTGTTATGTACGTGACCCAAAATCGAAAAAGTATGTTATTACGTATCAATAATTTGTTATAAAATTAGTGTGAATTTCTAGGTGGTCCCTAGAAGAAAACTAGTTCAAATTTGAAGTTTTTTAAATTTTAATTTTCTATTGCATAAAATTTCAGTCGCTTTTAAATCAAACAACAAACTGAAACTATAAAATGCTCTAATTACTCTAATTTAATGTTAGTATATTCGTTTTTATCACATTAAGAAATCTTTCACGTGTCTCGAGGCACAAAGAATTATTCTAACGCTTCTTGGTTTATAAGATCCTGTGTAGTTTAGTACGTCTACACAACAACTTATTGAGACTCCCACGCATGTCTTAAGAGATTTCAGAATCCTATAGAACTTGTCCCTGGTATCTCTCATGTTCCCCTGTGGCAGGGCATCCGCCAAAATCTGCGGCCTCAATGTTGTGTCTCCTCTGCCGTTAGCGACAACGTCTCTACAGAAATGCCAATGCCAACGCCGCCCGCCGACACCAATGTCGTCTGTATCATCGCCAGAGACACTACCATCACCGGTTGTGCTACCACCACCATTTTAACCCAACCACCACCATCATCAATAATAACAACCTCATTACACCTACACCATGACTCCCCAACCACCAAAAAATTCCACCACTACTACCAACAGTACAGCACCACCACCACCACCACCACTACTATCAATATTACGCCTCCACCACTACTACCAACAGTACAGAACCACCACTACCATCACCACCACCACCACCACAACCAGCATTCCTTCCATCTCCTCGCCCGCTCCGTGCACGGCGGCATCCCCTTAATGAAGACAAATCCTCATCGGCTGGCGCGTTGATTCCTTCGCGTGGCCCGCCGCCGCCGTCGCTGCTTCCGCCCCGCCCCGCCGCCGCCGCTGCTTCCAGCCGCCCTAATGGAAACTTAAGTTCTTAAATCAAGCGCCGCTTAGGGAACAAGTGTCGCCCTCGCTCGCCCGCCGCCCCTGCGGGCGCGAGGCCAATTACCCCGAGGGGGCTCGGCGCCGTCGCGGCTTGTTGGGGAGGCCGTTAGCAGCGCGTCCTTGCAGTTGGAGGTGCTCCTAGACCAAAGGGCGAGGGGCGGTGATTCGCATTGAGGGAGGGAGTTTTCAGGTTCAGGGAAAACACGTGATAAGATATTTTATCTGAAGGGATGTGAAGTAAAGTAGATGTAGAAAATGTGATGGGGGAGGATGGAGCCTGGTGGGATGGAGTATGTTGTGTTGGGGTATGATGTGATGAAGAGAGGGGGGGGGGGAAGGGATGGGGCGTGAAGGGATGGGGCGTGAAGGGATGGGGCGTGAAGGGATGGGGCGTGAAGGGATGGGGCGTGAAGGGATGGGGCGTGAAGGGATGGGGCGTGGAGGATGAGGCGTGAAGGGATGGGGCGTGGAGGGATGGAGGCGAGAAGGGATGGAGGCGAGAAGGATGGAGGCGAGAAGGGATGGAGACGAGAAGGGATGGAGGCGAGAAGGGATGGAGGCGAGTAGAGATGGAGGCGAGAAGGGATGGAGACGAGAAGGGATAGAGGCGAGAAGATCATGGAGAGGCTGAGGAATGAGGCCTGGAGGCGAGAAGGGATGGAGGCGAGAAGGGATGGAGGCGAGAAGGGATGGAGGCGAGAAGGGATGGAGGCGAGAAGGGATGGAGGCGAGAAGGGATGGAGGCGAGAAGGGATGGAGGCGAGAAGGGATGGAGACGAGAAGGGATAGAGGCGAGAAGTCATGGAGATGATGAGGAATGAGGCCAGAATGATTGGGCGTGGGGGGCGTGAAGGAACGAACTGGGCCAAAAGGAACGGGCCTTGGCGGCGGGGGGTAGGAGAAGGGACGGACTGAGGCGAGAAACGACGAAGGCAAGACGGAACGGACTGTAGCGAGAAGTGATGGGGGCAAGACGGGATGGGGAGTAGCGATGGGGGCCCGTGGTGGTGGTGGTGGCGGGTAAGTGATGGTGGGTGTGAGTAGGAGAATTCATGCTCTTGATTGAGCGTGAATTAATGATGCCTTAAGTGAGGATAAACAGTTTCAAATTTGGCAAATGATTGATTGATTGATTGGTGTTTCCGTGCACGTGAACTGCTTTGGTCATTATCCCCGTTAGTGCAGTGCATGTTTTTTCTCCGGAGATGGCGGTGGTCTTCCCCCGCTGGATGGCGAGATTCGGCGCCGACCTACCGTCGGCTAGTGGGGTTACCCCCTAACCAGGACTCCTAAGCTCTAAGCTCCCGACCAGTCTCCCGGAATATGTGGTAGTGTAGTGCATGCTAGTGTAAGTGTATGTGTAAGGGGAGAGGATAGAATAAGGAAGAGGAAGGAAAGATCGCGCGCGGTCCTTGGCCCGTTCGGTAGGGTACTGCTCCTGCATTCGCCTGGTGTTGATCGGAGAAACCACGGAAAACTACCGATCAGTGCAGCCGGCCGCTAGAATTCTCCTCCAGACAGCGACTGAATTCGACGTAGCTGAAAAGCTAGTGTCGAAAATCCTCCCGCCGTCAGGACTCGAACCTAGGACCTCCCGGTCAGAGGCTCTCCAGTGACTGAGATACCGCTCCCGGTGCAAATACTTGTAAAATCTGGATATCTTTCAGAAAGGAAATCCCTCGTTTTCTTTCCAAGAAATCTAGCTAGAGTACTTGATGGACGGAAGTCGTGATTTTCATTAGAGCTTGAATTTTAATGTACATTACTTATGAATAGTGAATGATTTTTGAAGAGAAACCATACCTTATTGATGCAATCATAATGCGTTTTCTACTTGGCGATCGCGTATCCTCCCATAATGCAGCTTGTAAATGAACAAAGGAATCCTTTTCTTTCACAGCGCATTACAGAAAAGAACTTTCACAAAACTATTACGTATTTGGGGTAGGCACACCAAAATTACTACTTTGGCCTCGAAGTCACGTTTCGATTGTTGATATAATCCATGTCGTGAAAGAATAGTATTCAACCAGCATTCATTCACGTTATGGAGATTTTAGAATTCGTTCCCAGATAGAAGACTGAACAAGAACGTGCTTTAAAGATCGACCTTCAATTCTTCCTTAAAAATAAACATGTTACTTAGTTAATGCCCACAATCGTTCGAAACGTACAGTGACAGTGATTGTTTATGAATTAAATAATACTTTTGAATTCCTTATGCTTTTAATACTTCATTTTTTTTTCTTAAATTTTAGGTATGAAAATGGAGATTTTTTTTTAAAATTATTTTCAAAGTACATTTTACATTTTTAGTAATACTGTATCTACATTTTATATAAATAACATTTAAAAATTTCCATCAGCACTTTTTTTTTTCCAAATTTTTTTCCTTTTTTCCTTTTTTTTTTTTTTTTTCTCATTTTTATGTTTAATTACTTATTCTGCTATTTGGCTTGACAAATGCATCACTCCAAAATATACATTCTGTTTTGAAGTAACATTCGGGGGAAAATTGTATTTTTCTACTTAGAAGTTCAATCGTTAAGAAGATGAGTTCACTCGATTGATTATCTCAATAATCCTCGTCTATAGCTACATTCCTGACGGAATATTATCGTGAAGCATGAAGGACTAATATTTTCTCGGTCCTGGACAATTATGCTACGGCGAGCGACGATTTAGCTGATTGCATGACATTCGCTGTGATTTACTTTTTTCTACTAAGACATTACTACTAAGGTGAAAACACCTATACATTCCATGCGATTCGATCCCCAAACTAGCTCAGACAAGTTGCTGCCGCATTCTTGCGTCAGTCTCTTGCCCAGTTAGGGTTATGTCTGTAAATCTTTTAAAATACTTTGCCTGTGAGGGGATCGAACCCACGACCTTCGCGTTATTGGCATAACGCTCTAACCAACTGAACTAACGGGCCACATGCTGACGCACAAATCAGACCTCTCACAGTTAAGGAGAATATTCGTGTATTGAAAGTAGGTCTAATAGCGGTATGTAATTTCTTTCTAGTATGCTACATTTTTAGTTAATTTTTATTCTCGTTATTCTCTTGCCCTGTCAGTGTTATGTCTGTAAATATTTTAAAATGCTTGGCCCGTGGGGGGATTGAACACACGTCCTTCGCGTTATTCGCACGACGCCCTAACCAACTGGGCTAACGGGCCACATGGAGAGAGAAGTTACTTACGTAACACCGTTCTAAGACTGGTGTTGAACGAGGAGTAAATCGTCTTGTACGTCGTTAATCGTATATAAAGTCAACGTATATAAAGTCAAGTCTTACGTCATTGTGCCTGCTATCCCTATCGGTCAGAGATTCAGCACCGCGTCGATAGTATTAGGAGTTCGCAAACGGACACCCATCCAGGGATCTGCGGTGACTCGAGCGACTTAACTTCAGTGACTTCGCGGAGCATGGGTTAAGAAGTTCGGCTCCCGACGCAGGCATTCCTATGAACTATTTAGGTCGCCACCCGTCGTATGGAGTCAAGGAATTTGTTATTTTCTGCAGAGGTATGTAGCTCATTCTTATCGCGCGCGGAGCGTTGGGCGAACGGAAGGATCTTCAGAGAGCGTCCGACGCCAGCGGGCTCTGCCGGCGAAAGATACGCTCTCTGCCGGCGGGCTTATCTCGCGTCTTGGAGATAATCGCTTATTTACCGCCCCGCCCCTCCAATCCACTCTTAGACCCTCGCCTCCCCACCCCGTGCTTCCTCCGTGCTGCCAGACTCAGCTCTGCTTTCGTTTATTAAAACCCCGAGTCCGCATGGAACGGTCTCGCTCCCAGCCGTCGGCTCTTTCAGGGGATTGCTAGCTCTCTCTCAAATTCTGGTATCTTGATATTGTGAAATCTTTCTTGTCTTAGAAGATGAGATTGAGTTGGAAAGTTTCAAGCTTGTTTTGGATAAAAGCAAAAAAGATTATTTTAATGTTTTTATTATAATTTCTAAGAAATAATAATATATACAACTTCTTTCGTTTATTTTATGGTAGTCTCGCTTCCAGCACTCCCTCGGATCTTCCGGAGGTTTCCTAAAGCGCTTTCGAATTACAATAAGTGTCTGGATATCTGTAACTGGGGGACCCCTGTTTTCAAAGAAGAGTTTGAATCAAATACCTTTTGAGAAGGTTCTAAATTGTTGAAAAAATAGAGTATAAATATTTATTCATAAAATGCATTAAAGAGACACTGAGGTGACAAAAATCATGGAATACCTCCTAACATAGAGTCGAATCTCCTTTTGCCCAGCGAGGTGCAGCAACTCGACGTGGCATAGACTTAACGAGTTGTTTGAAGTCCCCTGAAGAAATATCGAGCCATTCTGCCTGTGTAGCTGCACATAATTGCGAAAGTTTTGTCGGACGGAGATATCGATTATGTCCCATAATTGTTTCATTTTATTCATTTCCGGCGAGCGCTGTGGCTAAATGTTTCGATCGAATTGTCCAGAATGTTTTTCAAACCAATCGCCAACAATTGTGGCACAGTGACATGGCGCGTTGTCATTCATAAAAAATGCATCGTTGTATAAGAACGTGAAATACATGAATGGCTGCCAATGATCTCCAAGTAGCTATGTGGAATCATATAACGGTTAGCGTACTTGACTGTTGTATCCAAGTTTGCGGATTCAAACCCGATTGAAGCCGTGGATATTTAAGGGCGAAAAAATCCTTCCTACGCCTTTCCACAGAGGGGAAATAAAGCCGGCTGTCCCATGTAGTAGATTTACTGCATGTAAACTATTCTCCAGCCTAAAAGAAGCCTCTGAGCTAAGTTCAAATCGCTTGTTTCATCGCCCAACTATAGCTTCTTTCTCCGCTAGATGGTGAAACGAGCGTAAAATTTGCATGGTCAGACGAAAGAGCGGGCCTGATAGCCCGAGTCTCGCCACGTAAAGTAAGGAATTAACTTAACTGAACCCTACCATGAGCTCTTACGAACTGATATCGTAACTCATCTGGCCAAGCGATGGATTTCCAGTAGTCTAGGGTCCGATTGATATGGTCACGAGCCGAGGCAGCTGCAGGCGATGTGCAGATTGTACAGGCATTCGAGTCGGTCTTCTGCCGCTACAGCCCATTAAACCAAAGAACCCTGCACAAATCTTATGGAAATGAAGTTTCGGTCAAATTATCAGAAAATTTAGTACCTATGTTGTTCCTTAGATCATATTAATTAAAAGTCGCTGTGAACGTTAAGCAAAAAAATGTTCTTTTTTATCTAATGTGCATTTTAAAACGAAGATCATGTCAATTTGTCGTATGATAGAAAGATCTCAAAGCCTATTCAAATGAAACAACCTAACTTGTTTAGACTTGTGAATTATGGCAATTCATTTTCCGAAAAACTATGAACGATGAACGATTTCGATGAACGCGAGAGGCAAAGGGACTCACGATAATCAAGCACCGCGATAGCGAGAGGCAAGGGAAATTTCGATAATGATTCACCCTACCGTGTAAGGCAAGGAGACCTATCGTGATCAAGTATCTGAACGTGGAAGGCAAGAGGGCTCATGGTAATGAAGCACAGTGACTCACGGAAAATGAAATAACATAATTCACAAGTCTAAACGAGCGAGATTGGTTCATTTGAATACGCTTTAAGAGCACATATGTGCCTTTCTATCATCTGACAAATCGACATGAAATGTGTTTTAAAATGTACATTATAATCACGTCAGAAATCTTAACACATAAATCACTTGAGTACAAATGAAAACTCTGCCGATTCACTGCCCTTTACACCTTTTGTTGGCGATACTACTGCCATTTGTTTATTTTCATATTGCTATCCCATGACTTTTGTCACTTCGGAGTATAATATATATATATATATATATATATATATATATATATATATATATATATTAAAAATAACAACGTAAAAATTAAATAAAAAGTAGATAATAGAAAACTTCAAAACTGTTGAGTCAAACATGTAAGTGATCATAAAATTATGGAAAAGTTTGTTTATAATATAGATGATATTTTTTTCTGTAAACAGTAAAGTTTTTCTTTGGAAGTATAATATGTGTGTAGTTCATGAATACACGTTTTGTCGAGAGCTATAGATTTGTGATACTCTAATTTTTTCCGCAGATTCACTTTCTTTCGTGTCTTTTCATTCAATCTTTGTAATGCTGGAGAAATTATACTCATATTTATTCATTTCTTTGTTGATCGTTCTTTGGTTTGTTCCTCCTTAATATAACCGAAGGCATTAGGAAAGAAATCGAATAAATTTTCCAAGAAACTTACATAATAAATCACAACTTTAACAACAAGTAGTGCAGCAGTAATTGCAACTACAAAGGACTAGACCTTTGAGCACATTCTAATTAAAATATGAATCCACTTTCTGAAGGGATTAAAACGGTTTTCATTGCCATTTGTTCCGCAGACCCATTTTCCTCTCATCGTTTGGCCTTTGCTTTTCCATGCTTCACTGGAAGGGAGCTAACTGATATCGATTGTTTTGGTTGTAACATCCAACCATATAAACTTCATTTTTCCGTTCCCTTGATCACAGAGAATATATAAACAATTACGATGTGCAATATTAATCCAAAACAAAAAAAGCTTGGCGAGTTTTTCATTGATCAAGTAATTCGTTAAAAAACGGTTTGTTTTTATTATCGAGAGA
The DNA here is from genome assembly GCA_964035755.1 of Teleogryllus oceanicus. Lineage (NCBI taxonomy): Eukaryota > Metazoa > Arthropoda > Insecta > Orthoptera > Gryllidae > Teleogryllus > Teleogryllus oceanicus. The sequence goes on along the minus strand of CAXIVR010000012.1, from coordinate 26,049,968 downwards.
ATTATTGGGTTCTCGGTGGATAGTCAAAAAGCAGGAATGGAAAAATGAAATTATTGAAATAAATATCATCAATTGAATGAACAAAAAACAACACTGCCAACAGGAAGAGTTCATTCATCAGTTTACGTTTGCGTGCTATCGTCGTCATCTCGTCCCTTCCCATTCTACTTGTACCCCATCTGCTGTCACACCCACATATCCACCACGTTTCTTCATGGAGATCTAGCTCAGCGCCACCATCTGGTCTCACCCTAGAGAAATTTCTCATCTGACATAACTTCCGTGGCTTCCCCTATTTCCTTTATACGGCATACTGGCATACATTCTTCGATGCCTCCTCCTCCACAACCACCCTCACCAGACCTCGTGCGTACCCAGCTCCGCCGCCCCATTCCGGTGCTGCTCCGTAGAACGTACGTTTCGAGACTCCCGTATCATCTCTGCCACATCCGCCGCCCCTTCTTTTCACAGCGGTGGTGCCACCATGGCCGCCCATGACCCCTGGCACCCCGGACACCACCTTCGCCCCAGTGCAGCTCTCGCCACACTTGGTAGCCTGTGCTCCTTCGGCTTACGTCTCCTCCAAGCCCTCGCCACCGCCCCCTCGCCGCCCTCGCCGCCCTCGCCGCCCTCGCCTCGCTCGCCGCCCTCGCCGCCCTCGCCGCCCTCGCCGCCCTCGCCGCCCTCGCCGCCCTCGCCGCCCTCGCCGCCCTCGCCGCCCTCGCCGCCCTCGCCGCCCTCGCCGCCCTCGCCGCCCTCACCGCCTTCAACGCCACCCTCCGCTGTTGGCTCCTGCGGAGTGGCTGTTTATCTTTCTTTCTGCCGCAGCCGGGTCGCTCATTAGCTCTGTACATAGGGTGGAGGTAGCAGTTCCGAGATGCTGCGGTGGCGGGGCGGCGGGTGGCGAACAGGCCGTTTCGAGGGCAGCGTTGGCTCCCACTTCTCTCAGCTTCCTCACCGCCCTCGTCTCCGCCTCTGCCGCACGACACCCTCCGTCGCCTCCCGCCTCCCCCCTCGCCCTCCGCCCTCCGCCGCCGCCCGCCGCCCCCCGCCCCCGCCGCCCCCGCCGCCCCGCCGCCCCGCGCCCGCCGCCCCGCCGCCCCGCCGCCCGCCGCCCCGCCGCCCCCCGCCCCGCCGCCCGCCGCCGCCGCCCCGCCGCCCCGCCGCCCCGCCGCCCCGCCGCCCCGCCGCCCTCCGCTTCCTAACTCGCCAACCCACCTCGCCGTCACTCCCGCCACCATATTCACCCTCCCACCGGCGCAGCGTCCCCGCAGCCCCACCCCACCCCCGACTTTACCGCCGCCCGCATACGTCGCCGGAGTGCACGGCCGCGGACTAGCCGTAATCTCAGCCAGTGACAGCGCTGCACTCGAGGCGGATTAGAGGTCTCGTAATTTTCCTCTCTCGGGGACTGAGAAACCTACGAAGGTGAGCGTTCTTCAATAAAAATCCATCCTTGTTTAAATACCCGAACTCGGCGAGACGATTGGTTATGAATAAACTAACGTAAATTGAAATTACAGAGGAAAGTGACTATAACTACATTCGAAATTTTTTATGTATTTTTTGTTCCCTCAAAAGTAAGTTGGTACGATGCATAACAATAAGGGTTGGTATATTTCATGAAGGGTTTATTCATCACGAAAAATTCTACATTGTCATCCAAAATAAGCGTTATTTCACGTACGATAAAGTTAAAAGTACGCGCCCTTTCTTTTCTGCTACCGCGTAAATCTGATAAATGTTTATAGCTCATTATGATTCTTTCAAGATAATTGGACGATTAGTGTGGCCAGCGAGTGCCGAGCGCGCCGTTCGGAATTCCGGCGCTAAGCAAACCGCATTATCCGCCTTCCTATAAAGCGAAGATAATCTGCCCCGAGCACAGCCAGGTAACACGAAAAAAAAAAACGTCCAGCGGTTTACGGCCACTAAAAAGCCCATTCGCGCAACGTTGCTACGTCGCGACGGCCGCCGGCCGCCGCGTGGCGATCCATCAGCCCTTTTGATGAGGTCCGTCGCCCCCGCGTTGCAGCCGCGTCGGCCACGCCCCCGCCGGCGCCCGCGTCGTCTCTTGTTTTTCGGACTGTCGCGTCATTTCCTCGCAGTTTACTGTTATGGCGCGCACTTTGCCGAGGAGCGAGTGCGTCCTCGCGGGAGAGTGGGAGGGGGGAGGGGGAGGGGCGGACTGTCCGTCCAGCGACCGAAGTGCACCGCGCGTCCAGCGGAAAGAGATTTCCCGTGTACGACCATATCCGCCCAATTAAGGCACTGTCCGGGAGATTTTTTTTTTGCCTGCGCGGCGCGGCGCTTCGCGTCGGCAGAGGTGACGGGGGTCGAGTCACGTCGATTGTGGGATGGGAGTGGCGGGGATCATTGACATGGTGGATGATGGAGGAGGTGGCGAAAGGGAGGGGTGATGGAAGGGCGGTGGGGACGCGGACAATGGAAGGGGCAGCGGAGGGTACAGGCGACAGCGGTGGTGGTGAATACGATGATAATGATGATGATGGTAGAGAGGACGGGCAAAGAAGTGAAGATAACATGATGTGATGACAATGACTGCGGCGGCTGGTGTGGGAAGTAATAGTGCAGGCGTCAGCAGGTATGCGATTTATTTATAATGGCACTAGTTTAATTAGCTGTTACGGTCTCATCCAATCGGTAGCTCGAACGTCACCATAGTGACGTCACTGTAGTGACGTTCAGGCTCTCGATTGGATGACAGCGTGTCAGTGGGCTTACGTCAAGTGCCACCACAAATAAACCGAAGTGTAGGTGGTGCGGTCGGCGTTGGTGGTGAAGGGAATAAATGGCGAGCGGATGCCGACGGTTGGTTAGACAGATCGGGGCTGGCGACATCTGCTTAAATGTCTGTGACTTCTGCAGGTGACTGGTGATAAGGTGTTGGCGGCAGCGGGGGCAACGGCTGAGTTAGCGATTATGATGATGACTAAGATGCTGACAGCGATGGGACTGCGATGCTATGGTCGCCCCGGGTAACACTGCCGACCCCGTTAATTCGCCATACGAATTAGCGGGGTCGGCAGTGTTACCCAGGACGCTTGCGTTCGCGGCAGGGAACGGCTGACTGAGAGGCGTCAACAATGACATCAGATGACAGCACTGGATCCAGAACTAGTTTGGCTGCCATATGTAACTTCAGTTTTCAACGTAGAGTGAATATGATGAAAAAAGGTGCTGATGATTCTTCTTCTCACGCTGAATTTTACGTATTTCCGATGTTCGCACAGATGGAATCCAAAAGTGATAATAGTACGCTTACATTTGTTAGCTTATGAAAACGTTTTTGACATTTGTGGAACATTTTGTTAAATCTGTGCTTTTGAAATAGTAGAATATGTCTCGTATAAAGCATATTATTTATGGTTTTAAAGTTTGATGTATTGTAATTAAACTTGGTATCATTTGGTCAGTGGCCACAATGTATAACAACAATATGTAGAAACGTTTGTTACTGTCTTCTGCTGGTCACGTTTATTTGACTCTCATTCGCGAGTTACAGAACATATTTGCTGTGTCTTTCTTGCTTTATAAAGCTCAGTAAATATAGCAATTAAAAGTGTTATAAATATTACAGTAAAATCAATCCAAATATGGCTAATTTTTGTAGTTGTTTTAAACCCTCTCCCTTTCATTCACATTTCAGACCAGTGAAAAAATAAATTCATTATGTTTGTAATACAATATTTATTGTTTTTGTAGCGAATCTGTCATTATTGACAAGTAGAATGATAAGAAATCTATCTTCTTTTTGTACTGGATCCAGTGCAATTTTCAGAGAATAAATTTATTGTACATTATTTAGGCCTCTTAATATCTGCAAACAAAATATTAAAATCTCTCTGTTCGGCTTGCAATAAATGTTTTTGTTGATTTGTCTTGAAAGGTCAGTTGTTTTATAAAATTCGAGGGATATTCAATTCAAGGATATATTTCATGAATATTAATGTTTTTCTCTGACTCAACGACATCTTTTGCCATTTTTTTGTTTACTGAACCTACTAATACGATAATTTCGAAGACCCGTGAGTTATTCTCAGTTTCATGAGTAGCGAGACCCGAGTTTGCTGCGCGGAACAAATTAACTCCATTAAACTTCTTGCATTGCCTCTAATTAGCCTTGCCCGTAATCTCTGGAGCGATCTTTATTTTCAATAGAGCGCTGGTATTATTCACGTCTCTACTCATTTGTAGACGTTATCTGCGTGCAAACTATTCACATGACGTAATTTCCTCGCTCGGATGCTCTCCATATTCCCGAGCGGGCCACCCGCTATGCTGCCTTGTAGGCACGCCTTTTACGTTGCTTCCTTATTCCATACTCTTCCCTCTGTTCTTTACGAGTTATCTCCTCTCTCTCTCTTTCCCCTTTTTTTCTTTCCATTTTTTTTCTCCCTCCTTTTTTCTCTTCTCTTTGCTTTGCTTTCTTCCTCTCTTCTTTTTTCTCTCCTCGTCCCGTCTCTTCCCTCCTATTTTCTTTACATTCTTTCTCCCACTCTTCACATTCATCTTTACTTTCCCTCATCCGTCTTTATCTTTGGCCCTCGATCTCGCCTTTCATATCCTAATTACCCGACAGCCCATCCCGCTTCTAATATGACCATTATTGCTTCCCATTTCCCTTTCCTTTTCTCCTTCCTTTGTACCACTTATTTCTCTTCTTCATTTTTCCGTGTTCTCATTCTTCTTCTTTCGAGATGGGAATTTCTTCCCATTCCCTCACATTATCTTGTCTCGCCTCTTCCCCATGCGTTCTGCCACCTCCAGTCCTCCCTTTTCCAATCCATACTGTTCCTGTTTTATCTGCCTCCTTCCCTCTCGTTCCATCCCATCATTCCACAACCCTTCCACATCTATTGCAAATCCACATCTCTAACCCCTCTCCTCTGCTTGCTTCGATTTTGTCTTTTGCCTCCCCCTTCCCCGCCCTCTCCCCACTTCCCCCGGCGTTCTCTTCGGACCGCCCCTCTTGGATTGCTTCCACATTCTGCCCATTAAAGATCCGGCGCGCGCGGCCCGATCCGCCAGCAGCCCTCGCCACGACGTCGCGCTGCACCGAGACTTAAATTGCCGCAGAGGTCAAGTCTGCTCGCTCAACTCCGGGCATTCTCTAATTTCGCCGCTCCCGATCGATAACGTGCGCGAACAGGCTTTTACTTGTCGCCTCGCGTATCCCGGCCCCTCCCCCTCCCCCGTCGCCCTCCCCGTCGCCCCGTCGCCCCGTCTACCCGTCACCCCGTCGTCCCATCACCCCGTCGCCCCTTTGTTCCCGCCCCGTTGCCCGTCGCCCCGTTGTTCCCGCCTCGTGGCCCGTCGGCCCGTCTTCTCGTCGCCCTGTCGCCTCGTCATCCCGTCACCCCGTCACCCCGTCACCCCGTCGCCCCATCACCCCGTCGCCCCGTTGTCCCCGCCCCGTGACCGGTGGCCCCCTCGCGCCGCCGCTTTCCTTTCTCCTGGGGGCGAGCACGGTACTCTTCGGTTCGCCGCCGGGAGAGGTTTAACTCCCCGAATTAGTTAGTCGGTAAACACACGGGAAATTTGTTTTGGGAAAAAAACGTATACGAGGCTGAACTTCGCATTTACCTTCGGTTCGTGTTGTGGGGAGTTCGATTATGTTGCGAGAGGAGACTCGCAGTTCGGGGACATACACGCTTCCGATCGAACGAATCCGAACTACGTGCAACTAACAGTGTAAAGCCCTTGCCAGTGAAAGTACGAGTGAAGTTTTAAAAAGAATTTATATTGTTCATGGAACAGTTTGATTAATTCCATTTTGGTTGACAATGAAAAAGTGTGTTGATAAGTTCATATTTAAAATATCTACATTCTAAATATTGAGTTAGAAAGTTTAATAATCTTTACTGAAAACGTTTTCATCAATTTAGTCAATGCAGCATACGTATTATATTCATTTATTTTCAGAACCAAATGAGAAAATAAAATATTAGTAAAATTACGTGCCATAAATATCTTTGTCTCCAGTGAATAAGTAATAGGTATTAAATTCTTTCCCATTCGAAACTCGTGTTTTTTTTCTATTTTTGTGACAAATAGTGGCGTTGTTTACTTTTGAAGCAGTAAAGATTAAAAATATATATTTAAATCTTAGTAATAAACCTTAGACGAAATGGGTCTGGAGAAAAAATTGTTAGTTCATTATACTTACTATCTTCTCCTTGTCGTTTTTCTCATAGTATTCCTATAATTCAGATTGTTTAAGTTGTCTATTGAATAAACATTTTTGTCTCAAATTCGAATCAGGCTATCGATGCATACGGAGGCTGTATATTTAAAGGAAAACATATTTTCATCTGGACTAACACGCAAAAACTACGATGACTTCCTTACTTTGTGAGGCGTTGAAAACTTTTCTCTTTAGACCAGAACAGAAAACCTTGACGAGAATGTACCACCTCAATTTCGTGCAGTGAATATACATAAACTACAATTTGAAGTTCTGTGTGTAAAAGTGTGAACTTACTCCAAGACGTTGACGGTAATGCAAACAAAGAACAAAAAAGTAGTCGCAGAGTGTGTCAAGTAGTGGAGTATATTGACAATCCTTTGAATCAGAAAACTATATCTACAGTAGTTTTCACTTTTGTCCGGGACATTTGAGAGCCTTAACCACATACAAATTTCAAACATCAAATGTGTAGTGTTAATAGATTTTGATAATCATTTTTAATATTTAAATAATTTAATAATATATTAATATTATATAATTAGTTAATATTAATATATTAATATAAAATATAATAATAATTAATAATATTTAAAAATTAATATATTATTATTTTCATTTGCAATGAAATTCAAAAAAAGGAAGCATAATTAATTGTTAAATTGTTATTTATATCAATATAATATAAATATGTTCTAGTGTCATATCTTTACCTGAATATTGGCTAAGAAGTACTGGAGAGATCTGTAGCCTGGTTTAACTGAACAATTGTGAAACGATATCTTCGAACTGAGGAGCTAGGACTTAGGACTGAATTGCTACACGTCTTTGGGCAGGTGCCCTGCAGAGTAGGATGTGAATGCAATTACCTCCACATGGGATTCGAACATAAAATTCCTGGGATTAACGTTTGCTGTTGTGATATCTGCGCTGCTTAGATTTTCAAAAACTTGGTTGAAAACTTACCAATATGTGGGGATTCTCATGCTTCAATTATGTATATTTTATGAATAAATAAATGAGGAAAAGGGCACTTTAGTAGGATTTGAATAGTTGTACATTGTCATAAACGAGATATTGATGTTGAGTAATTTCTTGTGTAAAAAATCAATAGCCTCTTTCTTCTCTTAAAGTTATCCATGAAAAATGCTACTTCGTTTCGGCTGTAGACACGGATGTCAGAATAAAGCGTTTTGAGTTATTTCTTCATTTTGTTGAGTCTACCTCACTGATATCGCGCAGGGCACCGCCTCTATTAGTACGGGTCATTACGGATCACGCACAATCGCAATGCCCAGGGCTGTCATTATTTGCATCAAAATTTCTTCAACTCATGAATTTGAGTATTTCATCATTTTTTATATTTTGCCCCTCTGAGACTTAGAAGTACTGTAAGCGTTTTGACCCATCACAAACACAAGCTTCTGGAAATTATGAAGAATAGGATCCGTCGGTAAATTGTTGCGAAATAACAAAGCTTGTTTCAGCAGAATTACGAATGAAAAATATTTATTTGACAAATTAATGCTCTCGGCTGTCATTCGTCCATTTCATTTCTTCATCTTTTTGTACAGGACTCACCATTGGTGCACAGTGTAGAAAAGGTCATTCATAGTTCTTGCGCTAAATATAAAAAGGTACTTTAATTGACAATCGCGCCCCAACATAACTGTTGGCTGCCGCCGGGCCACTTCCCTTCCATCGTTCAACATGATGTCGCCACGCGTACGGTTTGTTGTCAGTTGAGCACCATTGAGGACAAAGAGCGCTAATTGCCTACCATTAATTCAGGGATTGTGGACAATAAATCTGTGGTATATAGATATTTTTGACCTTCAGGTCTGTTTCTGGATAATGGATTGAATCATGCAATATGAATCTCAAAATAAAGTTTTGGATAATAAGTTTTAGTTGCAATTATGAAGTTTTAGTAGTAAGATCAAAATTTTTGTAATTCACATTCTTTGACGGTTTTTCCTTCTCCTCTTCTTTTTCTTCTTCTTCAAATTGCAAAAGAACAATAGTGACCCTGCCATTTATTTACAATGCGAAGGTAAGTTACAGTTTTCTAAAGCTGGTTGGGTTATAATTTTACCGTTCGGTACAAGGTCATGTTATACTACCGCAGGTTATATCAATACTTTAAATAAACTATTCTTTGGCATGTATTTTTTTAATTTTTTAGTTAAAAACACTTAATTCACTCTAATTTACACATCAAACGAAAAAGTTACAACACCTAAGCAAAAGTATCGACACCTGATAATGAATGTGTAATGTCGGAATATGGTATGCCGATGTAGAAAATATTGCTTCAGTTTTCGTTATAATGACAGGAAAATATCGATGTATCTGTATTCCATGCACATCTGGAAATTTTTATGCTTGTCTAGAAATAAACCCCGTTCTCAACACGTTTCCTAAGACGTATACTGTGATACTATTTAGTATGATACTTTTCCACGTGAAATGACGCACAGCGCCCATTGTTTCAGTGCGTAGAAGCGCTCCACATTGAACCCTCTAGCGACGCTTTGTCGGTGAACTGAAGGAAGGCAGAGGTTCCCGCACAGTTTCCACAAAATCGGCAGAGCGCAAACGTTTGTTTAAGATTAAGACGTCCGCGTCTCCATTTCCGCGCTCGTCGCTGCCGACGGTGGCAGCCGCGGAGATCGAGTTTCTCCAAATAAAGCAGCAATTGGTTTACCTCTTCATTCGGGTGATGAAGTGTACACTCGCCTCTTTGTTGGCGCCTCCAAAGATGAGAGGCTGCCGGCATGAAATGCTCCATCCTCGCGCGTTTCAGTCTAGCATCGTTCATGGAAAGTCTCTTCAGTTCGGTGAAGAAGGTCTGAGTTTAACTGTACTGTCTCTTTAAAGTAGAGATTTCTCTTATAATGTTGTAAATATTTGCGAAGTACTTCAATTTTTTTTTTTTCAATTTTTTTCTTAATGTAGTTTATGCATGCTTATTGGTCGAATATTGACGTCTTTCAATCCTTGAAAGATTGTGGAAAACCTCCTGCATTTGTCAATGATTATTATTACATTTAGAAGAATAGTGTTATTGAGAATGAGCATCATATTCTGTTATCATGAATTTTTTCCATTTTTGTTTTGAATTTTGTTTTTATTTTTCACAATCACTGAACCTCATAACTTTTTCTTCCAGACATCTGCATCAAATGGTTTTCAAACTAGTTTTTTGTCATAATGAATTGCACGAGCAGGGAATATGAAACACTCGTGTCACATTGTCGACTTCATGCAATTAAATTTATCTGCGTTTAAAGTTGGAAACAAAGAGGGAGTTTTCTACGAGTACGCTTTTTAACCAAATTTCTAGAGACGGATTATCTCTTCACAAGCCGATTTCGACTCACAACTCGCAGTTTGGAGAGGCATGCTTCAGGGGATTCCCCTAAGGCGAGCTCTTTATCTGAAATCCACACCAGAAAGCGCTGCTTGTCTACCTGCGCGACCAAGCTCAAGCGGCGTTATAATAAAGTAATGTTGAGTTTACGAATGTTGAAATGTCAGATCTTTGGCAGTCGGGAGTTTTGGTCGCCCCAGTGAAGAGGAGCGGTAGAGGGGTAAGAGAGCGAGGGTGGGAGGGAAAGTTTCTTTCCCTGCGTCGTCAGCGGGAATTTGTGACAAACTCCGGTGTTTGTGTCGCGGTGAAGCGGAATTTGTGTTAAGAGTTTCTTCGCGGGAAGGGGGGGGGGGCCTTCGCGGGAATCGATGGAGCCGCTGTGGAAAACAAAGGAATAAAGGGCGGGGTGGGGGGAAGGGCCGCGACAAACAAGGAGGAAATGGAATTCCGCCGTTACTGAGAGACCCCCGGCTCACTTCCGGTGCCCGGCTGGGGTTATCGAGGCGGCAGAAGCACGGCCAGCGAGCAGTGCCATCTCCGAGCTCTTACCAACAGGCGAGTCGACGCTTACCAAGGCTTTTGTGTGCTCCCTGGCCAATGTGCAGGTTCTACGAAATGTCTCTAAAAAATTCTTTTATAGTATTTTTCGGACTATATTTTCATTATCGAAGGCTTTCACGGCCGAAGTCAATATCAATGAGTATTTCTGGGCTGGTAGACCGTGGTTCAGTTCGCGTTGATGCGACAAACGTTTCGTCCACAACGCAATGGAGGCGGCGTCTCGGAAGAAGTATGCCAGACGTCGGCTGGCTGTCAATAGGGATATGAAATTGATGCAAGTATAAAACATGTTTTTTATAAAATCATCGATGTATTTAACAATGATTTTTAAGACGATTTTTTTAACATCGACGTTTTGTGTTCAGTGTTTTTGAATTGATAATTTAATTTTGATTGAAAAAAGTACCATCGTAATGAAAACTTGTAATTCTTCTGAAATTACCTTAAATTTGACATTCATTCTTCAGATTGAAGTGACTAAGGGTAAAGTATTAAAATAGAGGTTTCATCAAAAAATGCAGTCTATATTATTTTTAGATTATCGAATGAGGTAATAATAGTTTTGTTAACTGTCCTGATATTTTTCCATTTTTTTATCTGTTATCTCAATTAAAATTTAATAAATGCAACTAACGTCAAGTTACCTCGTCCGTGATTATCATTAGTCACTTAAAGTTATGGTTACGGTTTTAAAAACGTCAATGTTTAATAACAACGATGGTTCGGGGGTGATATTTTATTAATACCGACATTTTAATTCTGAAGATCAATGTTTAGAAAGAGTGCCAGACTTGGCTCAGAATTTCCAGGCTTTCTAGGTCCTTCCTAGGTCAAGAGATAGAACATAGTTTTATGAATAAATGTCGAGTAGTCCGCTGAAGAATTTACTACTTAAAACGTCAGTTGACTCCCTCTCGAATGGCATACTTTGGCGTTAATTGCGTGTTGAATTTGAAGTTGAAAGAATAAATTATTTGAACATTTTTGATAAGGAGTCGAAGAAAAAACACTTTTCTTTCCCTAGTTGAAATTTGAAAGTTTTGGTAAATTGTACGAAAAACAATGGGATTAAAAGGAGGTTTTATGACTATCCCCGTCCCCTCTTTCTGCCAAATTGCGTTTCGAGAAATGTTTGTAGTGTTTGGATATAAGGTCATTCATTAGGGCTTGTGTAATTTACCCTTAACTATTCATTTATAATGAATGCCTGTAATTTCAGAATTGATGAAATAATGTAATATAGAGTTTTAGATCTTTCAGAGTTCAGATTAACCAAATAAATGGGAAATGATAATTGATCATTGTGATATGATACTCTAAGATCTTTATAGATTGGGCACTCACATAAAATAAGATTAAGATTTTCTTCAGTATTCATATTACATGTGGAGCATATTGAATTTGAGTGTATTTTGTGCCACATATTTCTACTGTTGATGTTGATCTCTTTGTCTCTGAACATCTTGATTTGAGCTACTACTCTGGTAATGGAAGTGGGGAGAGACAAAGTTAGATATTTCTCTGTTTCTGTAGATTCCAGAATTCAGATGGAATCGAAGATTTTTCTATCAGTCTGCCATCTGTAATGTATAAATGAAATTTATGCAAGATGAGTCACACTGTAAGATGATTTCTCTGAGTCATACATATTTTTCCGTGTGACATTCAATATGGTTTTAATAAAGGTTTAGCATAAAATGCGACATATTTTTCATAAAAAGTCAAGTTTGACAAAAGAGTTTCAGATACAATTGATTCGTATTTTATGAATGAGATGTGACCTACAATTTGCTACAATTTGCGAACGTTTTGGATAGTGGATATGAGGAAGCATTTGAGGAGAACACGTATGTAACATAAATGTTCCATTAACTTTGAACGGTGGTTGTTATACACTATACACAGTAGAAAATTACATGTATACTATGAATTGCATAACAATTTTCGTGTTTTGCATTAAAATTTAAACAATTCGGAACATTCGTTATTTTGCACAACGCACATCCTTGCTATTCCTACTAAGTGTTCAACAAAATCTCTGGAAATTAACAAAGTGTTATTCATTTATATCACTGGTTTACCATAACCTGTTTTTTATAGTGTCATTAAAACGTTCGCGACAACAAGGTTCCCACAATAACATTTTATGTTTACATCACAACTTCCCCGGTTCTGATTCATGTTTAGTTTGCTTCGCAAATGGCAGTTGCGTGGCCAGCAAGCTTGCATCGGGCTCTCTGATAGCCTTCGTCGGAAGCGCTCGGTTATTTTGTTTCGCCACTCCTGAATTAGCTTCCATTTTCTCTTTCGCTGCACCGGCACTCTAATCATTAGCCCAAACAGCTCGGCCGTGTAACGCTGAAATACGTCGCCAATGCGCGTTGCCTCTTTTTGGTATTGTCCAATCAAATATAACGCATTACTCGAGGTATCTGCTAGCTTCGTGCACATTTTGTGGGGAATTGAAGAATTTAAATGTTGATCAAGATAACCAGCCCCTCGGGTGTCTCATGGTCAGCGTGCTAGCTTTCCGAGGTTCCGGGTTCGATTCCTCGATGAGGCAAAACGACGCTGTAGCTTTCTGATATAAATCGTCTCGGTTTCTTTACCTGTGTGACGAAAGGAAGCTCAGGCAGGCCCAAAGGGATGTGATGGGGAATATGTCATGCTCACCGTTACTCCATGTATGGATAATGAATGAATGAATGAATGCCTTATTTTACGTGGCGAGACTCAGGCCAATAGATAAAAACAGAACCTAGGCCTGCGAACACAGCTAGCTGAAATAAGTTGTATTAATCTGACCATAATGTCACATACATACTATATAAATAGTAGTGTAATTTCAACAAAAAATAATAAAACAATTTCGTTTGGATCACTTTGTGGACTTGTTCTGTTGATGATTCATACATCGCGAGGGTCGCCGAAAAATCATTTCCCGCGAACAGAGTACAAAACCCAAATGTACGAAATAGACTTGAAAATTAATGGTATGTACTCTTGCATTAAGTCGCCGAATGATGTACTTTTTTTTTCTTCACCCGACCCGCTTCACCCGACCCGCTTCACCCGACCCGCTTCACCCGACCCGCTTCACCCGACCCGTTCACCCACCCTCTTCACCCGTCCGCTTCATCTCCTCCGCTCTGGTCCATCCCGCCTGCTTCATCCCCCCCCGCTCTGCTCCAGCCCGCTTCTCTTCGCCCTAACCGGCCGGACTTCGCTTAGCTCGCCTCTCTTAGCTCCAGCCACCGTCTCTCCGCCCAGCCCCCCCTTTTTTCCCCGCGGCGCCCCCCCTCCCCTCCCTCTCGCCTCCTGTCGCCCTTCCGCTCCTCGCTGGAGCATCAGGCGTGGATTTTGCGCCTCGGAGGGCGAGCGTGCGCGGGTGGGTGGGTGGGAGGGGCAGGAGATTTGGCATGCAGCCTTCAAAGGCCTACCAGCTTTGAAACACCATTACCGCCAGCTCAATTACAGGCCGGCGACTAGGTAATGGGATCGAAGAAGCGCCGGGGCGCCATGCTAATTAATATCCACCGCCGAGGGTGGGCCTCCTTCGCCTGCACTGCCGTTCCAGCTTATCCCCGCTTCTTCCCCGTCCCCGCCCGTCCCCGCGCCCTCTCCCTCGCCGAGGTGGCTCAGAGCATCAACGGAGTGCCTCTGACCGGGAGGTTCTAGGGCTCGATCACCACGGTGGCTGGATTTTCCACATTACCTTTTCAGCTAGCATCAACTGATGTCACTGCGGCGCCTCTCACCGGGAGGTCCTAGGTTCGAGTCCTGACGGCGGCTGGATTTTCGACACTAGTTTTTCAGCTAGGTCGAATTCAGTCTGGAGGAGAATTCTAGCGGCCGGCTGCTCTGACACACTTACTTCACACACTTACACTAACATGCACTACACTACCACATATTCCGGGAGACCGGTCGGGAGCTTAGCATGTCCCCGCTGGGGCGGTGCCCCGCTGGTGGGAGAGTCCTGGTTAGGGGGAAACCCCACTAGCCGACGGTAGGTCGGTGCCGGGTCTCGTCATCCAGCGGGGGAAGATCACCGCCATCTCCCAAGAAAAACATGCACTACACTAACGGGACTAATGACCAGAGCATTTGACGCGCCCGGAAACATGAAAAAATCAATCAATCAATCAAATTTCAGCTAGCCTGTCCTGGATAGAGAATTCGAGCGAGGCTGCTGTCATTGGTAGTTTTAGGTGGTTGCTGCAAATCTGTCTGCTCTAATTTCTTTTTATAATCCTATTTTTGCCTGGATATGTCCTTACTTCCGACTCGCTCTCGACTCAGTTCCGACCTGCTTCAGTTTTACAACAGTTTCGCTTCTAACACACTCCCGACTTTCTCCCAACGTCCCCTCCAGACCCGCTCCAATAGCCCCGTCCGACCCGCATTAACACCCCCTCCCCACCCACTGTCAACGCCCACACGTCTTGTTTTCGATTCACATATGACGCTCGTACACAGTTGCTTTTTCGTATAGATAAACCAGAAGATTCGTCTGATTTGAGTGTAATTTTTGTTACATAATGCGAGTTTTTTTTTTCAACATTTTCCCCTTTTCCCATACCTTTTATTCCTGGAATTTTTATTTCATCATAGTCATTAGCAAACCCGTTCGTTGAGAAAAAAACTTTATAATTCCTATCAGTTCCGTGACGTAAGAACAAATATATAGTTCTGTGGAGTTCAAATCACGATTGTCATGTGTGACTTTTGTCTCAAAGAAGAGGGTTACCGCAGACACTTTTTCGTTGTCAACGAAATGGTCGTTCATTGATATTTTTGAAATGCATTCCCATTGTTACAATCATATCCCCCAAATTACAACCATAAGTAAAAACATATTGGATTTTATCTTGCAACTAAAATCTCATTGTAGTCTTTTTTCTGGTCTACCCGATGCACATGAAAATTGTGCACTAAAAATCAATACGAGATACTGATATCATCAAATAAACGTCTCGGGGGAAAGTTATCAGGGGTAAGAGATATAAAATTGTAGAAAATATTTTATTTTAACGCCATTCCGTGCAAAATGAAATGGCATATGTTATGGAATTAAAAGAGAACCAATATAATACTAAAATATTTTATTTATCTACTTTATTATTGAAAATAATAAAATTTGATGGAAAGTCGCACAGATACGTATTTTACGTATTTTCACATGTTCAGTGTGTGTGTTTTGTACACCTCCTTGTCTGCTTCTAAAACGTTTGCCAGAGCTACTATTGATTAATTTCCCTTCTCCCCCATCATTTAGCACGCTTTTCTCAAATTCCATCTTCCCCAGCCGACTTTTCCAAACTCCCCGCCCCCATCCTTCCAATCACCTCGTTAGCAAACCCCTTCATTGAAACCGCTTCTTCGACCTCCACCTGCACGCCTTTATCCCCGCTACCGCCCTCACAGGCCTCGTTCTATAAACGACACACTTCGAGTTGCTGCCATTCCACTTTACACTTTCATAACCGCTTTCCCACCACCATCCCTTCCGCCACCCTCCTTTCCACTAACCTTTCTTCCGCCACCCTCCTTCCGCTACACTCCCTCCGTCCGCCCTCTCTTCCTTCACCCTCCCTTCCACCACCCTTCCTTCAGCCACCCTTCCTTCGTTCGCCCTTTCCGTCATCCTCCCCCCTTCCTTCCGCCATTCTTCTAGTCTACAACCTCCCTCCTGCGACTTCCGCTATCCATTCCCACTCCCTGTATTCCGTCGCCCTCCCTTTCCTTTTTCCTCGTCCTCCATCTGTCAACTTCATCTCTCTGTTCTCAATCGTCAGTTTATGCCCTGTTCTTCCCAGTTCCGTTTCCCAACCGACCCAGTTCCTGCCTGTTCGCCACCCACCTTCCTCGACCCCTTCCCCCTCCCCCGCCGCGGGCCGTGTGCTCGCGAGCGGGTGCGTCTAATAGCAGCGGCCGCGCGGCCTCCGGGCCTGTGGAAAGACGGGGGCGGGGCGGGGGAGGAGAAGAGAGCGGCTGGTCATCGATTCACCGCGCGCCGAAGCGGCCGCCGCTCGTCCGACGTTTTTTGCCACGACGGCGGCAGAGGGCGCGGTCGGCGGGGGCGGGAGCGGGGCGGGGGC
Organism: Teleogryllus oceanicus; assembly: GCA_964035755.1. Lineage (NCBI taxonomy): Eukaryota > Metazoa > Arthropoda > Insecta > Orthoptera > Gryllidae > Teleogryllus > Teleogryllus oceanicus. The sequence continues at coordinate 26,033,725 of CAXIVR010000012.1, read as the reverse complement.
GACGGGGGGCGTAACGAGGCTTTGATGGAGGGCGCTCGCCCTCTCTCTGCGCGCTCGGACGCGCGTCTGTCCCCGCCCCCCGCCGTCGCCCTGCGAGGCTCGCCCTTCTGCTGCCGTCCTGCGCCTCGGAATTGGCCCCCCGCCGCCGTCTTAACGAACGCCGCCCCGTGTCCGATATTTCTTGTTTGCCAATTGCGCCCGGGGACGTCAAAGCGGTGGGTGTGGGGGGTGGGCGACCGGCCGAGGGCAGTGCGAGATACGTGAGAGGTTCGTATTTTAGACCCATCTGTCGAAACGTGTTTCTTTCGTCGTGTTACGAGAATATTGTCACGCATGAGGATTCCAGGAAGATCTGCTCCAAGGAACTTCTGCAATGCAAGTTTCTAGAGCATACAAGAAAGATGTGAATATTGTTGGAATTCATCGATTGTACGTGTATTGCCAGCCTCGCAAGCAGTTCATGTCGGAACCGTGAAGAGTAAGCACTGTGAACTGAAGTGAAATTGTGGAGTAAAGAGAGTGCAGTGATGATAAATGTGGAGTATTGTGTATATGGACTTATGAAATTAAGGGGTCAGACAAGAACAAAAAATTAAAATGTGTTATTTTATTTCACCATATAATACGTTATAATTGTTTTCAAAGACTTTTGTACATGAGTGAATGGTTCGTGCGTGGTTATAATTATTTTTATTATACAATTTCAGTCCTTGTACATTTTAGAAGCCCTGAGGCAGTTATAACTTAGAAGGCATTCAATAAGAATGAAAAAACAGACTAATATTAAACCAAGAATTCCGGAATGCAAATAAGAGTATCCAATGAGTTGTTATTGAAATATAAATTGTGCAATAGATTAAAACCCCGTCCTTGAGATAAACTGTATTACGGACTAAAATTCGTCAAGTTTAATATACTTTATTAAAAGATTAAAATCATCGAAAATTGTATACTACGCGCTAATATATTGTGCTCTTCGTTATTAAGTCGGATTTTTACCTTCATAATATTTCATCACTTTTTAATTAACACTGAATAGCCACCTTTGTTTATTATTTTCCGATATGAGTTTTCGTTTTAATCTTCATCGGCGTTACGACACATAATTTCATTTACTTTGTGCTCATCTCAATCTACAAAAAAAAACGAATGTCGACAGATGCAATGAGTCTTGTGGAAACGTAAGAATTTAGTTTTAATTAATACATCATTTTTCAAATAATATTTCATGAAAAACGGGTAGATGAAGTCCTTAACGAGTGAAATTCGCAGTGGCTGAATCAGCAGCAAGAAGCCGCTGCGGCGGCGTTTCGAGAAGGGGTGCCGCAGGGTCGACCTTTCGGGCGCTTAGCGCCAACCGGCGACAGGATGGGCGACGGCGGGCGAAGGGCGAAGAAGGCGGGTGGGGCTGTTTTGAAGGACTGCAGGGAAGGAAGGGCCGAGGCGCGGCGGAAATGGAAACGAGGATATCGGCGGATGACTAGTGATACGAAAGGGGGGGGGGGAAGAGGGGAGGTAGGAACGTGGGGAGGTAGGAACGTGGGGAGGTAGGAACGTGGTGAGGTAGGAAAGTGGGGTGGTGGGAAAGTGGGGTGGGGGGAGCGGGGGGAGGAAAGTGAGGCGGTAGATAGCGGGGTGGTAGGGAAGTGGGGCGGTAGGAGAGTGGGCAGGTTGGTAGCGGGACGGTATGAAGTGGGGCGATACGATTATTTGGGTTGACGGTGGGCAAGTGAGTACATGGTGTAAGGCCTTCAGCCGCTCGGTGACTGCGGCACAGACCCTCCGCAAACCCGAAGCGCAAACTCCGTTGCGACAGCTTAGTGTTAATGCAACGCGCTGGGACGAAGGACGGGGCCAAGACGCGGCAGCTCTGCTCAGCCGCCTTCGCTAAGGTGTCGCGCAACGGATTGTGCGAGGAGGCGACGCGCCGGGCGCCTGTGTGTGCGTGTTTGTGTGTGGGCGCGCGCGCGTGTGTGTATGTGTGGGCGCGTGTGTTGTGTGGTGCGTGTGTTGTGTGTCGCGTGTGTTGTGTGTGCGTGTGTGGATGTGTGTGCGCGTGTGTATGTGTGTGCGCGTGTGTATGTGTGTGCGCGTGTGTATGTGTGCGCGTGTGTGTGTGTGTGTGCGCGTGTGTATGTGTGTGTGCGTGTGTGTGTGTGCGTGTGTGTGTGTGGCGTGTGTGTGTGTGTGTGTGTGTGTGTGGCGGGCGCAGTTGAATTCCGAGGGGTTTGGGATGGAGGATAAGGTGGTGACGGTGGGAGAGGATATGGAAATGCAAGAGAAAGAGAAAGCGGAAGAAGAGATGTAAAAAGAAACAGAGATAAAGGACAAGGATGGAGGAATGGAGGATATGAGGAAAGATGGGAGGCGGAAGAATATCATAAATAAATGAAGATGATGAAAGGAGGAGTAAGAGGAGAAGGCGGAGAAACTAAATGAAAAATCAATGGAGCAGGCGGTGGCGAAAGACGAGAGAAGGAAGATGCGGAAAAACAGAAGAAGTAAATGGATCAGGATGATGCAGGAGTAACTGGTGGAAGTGAGCATAGAGTAAAGAATTAATCTATGAAGTGACTCTTTAGTCTACGAAGTGAGAGGCAAAGAAAGAGGAAGAACATGATGAGTTAGAGGAAGCGCAGGAGTTGAGGAGAGGAGCGAGGATGGGGGTGAGGAGCGAGAAGGGAACAGTAGAGGAGGAAAGGAAACAAGGCAGACGTGTAGAAAAAAAGGTCTGCAGATGAAAAGCGAATACAGACGCGTAGGCGGAGATGAAGGCAAAGGCTGAGAGTCGAGCAGGAGTGAGTGAAGGGAAGGCCAATGCATGCCCGGTGGGAGCTCTGACGTAGGCAGTCGCGGCGTGAACGCGGGCGGCTGATTGGCGACGGCAGCGCTGCGCCGGGGGTCGCTTCAGGTGGCGCCTCAGGCGGTCGACTGAGGCGCCGCCCTCTGCCCCGCCCTCTGCTCTGCCTTGGCCGGGCCCGCCGCGGCCTGCCCGGCCTTGTTAGCCCGCTGCCGTAATTGCCCCGGCGGCCGCCGCCCCCGAGGTCGCCACCGGCGCCGCCCCCGTCGCGGCAGTGACCGATGAGCTCCGCCGCGTGGCCGGGGAGTTGCTCGGCGAGGGGGCCTTTCCTGTGACCCCTTGGGAAACGATCTTCAGGAGATATTTTAGTTTCTTTTCAGTCGTGTTAATGTCATGTTAATAATTCTATTATTGTAATTGTCAGCTGTCGGATCCCCGCTCTACAGAGGTTTCACAAGCAAAAAATTAGAAAGAGCAGAATTCATTACTCTTGTAATGAATGCCCAGTAACATCCAGATTACGCAACGTGAAGATCTCTTGCTTCTTCTTCTTCTTGTTCTACTTCTTCTGCTTCTTCGTATGTCCATTCTTTCCTCTCTCCCTTCTTCACTATCCTCCTCCTTATTTTTCTCCTCCTCTTTCTTATTCTTCATTTGATTCGTATTATAACTGTGTGAATTATTAGTTTATCATCAACATTAGATGGAAATTTTTCTGAAATGTTGCGACGATAGCAAGTTTGGATATGCATTCGCTACGACACTGTCTTGGAGTAATTTGGTTTACTTCTCCGAGATAACGTTCAAGTAATAATTCCTTCCAATATTTCACAATCGCATGCGTAGAATTTGCAGGGAAGACGGGCTTAATACTTGAAAAGGATGCGGTTTGCGTACAGCTTCTGTTCGGGGCTCTTGTGTCAGTATAAACGCTAAAATCATCATAACGCCTGACATCATAATGTGCAACAGACATCCGCAAATTCCCATTGTACTATGCCTATATTCTTTGCGCAAGTGCGAGCAGTAAGTTGATAAAGTTTTATCGCAATCGGATGAACGGTACGACAGCGCGTAAAATACGAACAAACAAACAAACTTTTTATGTGTTAGAATTCATTGTGCTAACAAGAGTCGTCTAGAATGACATGAAGGTTTTGGGTAAAGGACGGAACATAAAGATAAAGAAGAGAATATCAATGGGTATCAAAGGGGAAATACATCCTTTCAAGATTTCGAATGATATCAACATGAAGTTGGGAGAGTTTACAGAAGTTAACTGTATGATAGATTAAATATTGCGTCGATGACAGAGTCTATGTATCTTTCGAGGAATAGTAAAGAAAATATTTTCCTCTGCGCCTGCTATTGATGCTGTTATCGGTGCTGCACTGCCATAGCCTGGAATGATTTCCTAGAATTGCCCATTGATTTTTTATTAAACCACGATAGGAAACCTACAAGTTGTATCCCTGCTTGCCACGGTAAGCTAGACTTATAATATAATTTGTGTTATTGTTATCACAGAAAATTTTTATAAATTGTTTAACTACAAATGATCAATAAATTTGGATTATCGCGTGTTTTTAACTCATTTTAAGACATGAATCCAGGGGAAGTCCGTCATCACGAACTTCGGAGATTCAGATTTCTTGATATCTAATTTTTTCGGCACTTCATCTTCCGCATCGTATTGCATACTCATTCATTTTCAGAACTTTCAGTTGTAAAATCCGTTTAAGGTTCATTTGAGGTATAACATCTCACACTCTTGGACCAGGGTCTATTAATGTAGCTCCAAAGATGTTAAGATTAGAGCTGGTAGAGAATATATAGTTACACGCGGATTTGTACCGCAAAATATGGATGTCAGACTATCTCCCTGCGTATGGACGTATCACACATAAGTTACACATAAATTACAGCCAGTCTAATTAGAATTTTTGACCTTAAACCTGGTAAACACGTCAATATTTATACAGATTCTGTGAAATTTTAAAAATTGTAGGAAAAATACCACAGTTTTTTCTTTAAATATGTTTTTCTGGAATGAAGGAGTAAAAGGTTCATTATGCCGCACATTACGATTAATTGTTCATGGTAACAGATTGTATATCAGTAAATTGTTGATTGTCAATTGACCCTCAACTGGCGTGGTGAGTTTTTGTTACGTAATCAGCCATTTTGACCCCCTGCTTTTTATTCTTTTCATTATGAAAATTTGTAACAAATTTTAAACTATTTCTGTTTAATTCCATTTCTATAGGATTTTCAAAACCATTTCGATAAAATAATTTAAGTTTAATACGTTTTTTACTTAGCTAAATAATAATTAACTCTGTGACATTACTGATAAATAATCATAAATAAAACCTAGTTTTTACCAATATTTTTTTCAAATCTATTTTTTTCGTATTATCATTGTCTTATACACATATTAAACAATAAAATATCAATATTATTATAAAAATAGACACGTAGACACAGCTTACAAATGTTTGGCTGATATTCATTGCACAATGACTAACAATATGTATCACATTTTTTTCTGTATTTTTTCTCTCATATTGCGCACCAGTTTATTTGTCTGGCTTGGTGTATTACATTCAGACCGGGAATAGATTTCCTAAATATTACTGAAGTGGTTTCACGGAGCTCTCTAGTTAGTTGCACATTCAAAAGTGATGTTCATGTGAGGTTCGGCAATTTGACATACCAGCATCTTCAAACATTCTTGCTATGACAATCATACGGCTTGTGTACGTCCCCAGAGTCACTATAATCACTCTGCACCTCTTCAAACCATCTAGAGATAGCGATATGATGGTCCATGTCAGCACTAGACGCCATTTTCGATGAAAACGCCATTACAATACAGTTGCGTAACTGGTGTGGTGATGGTGCTGTAACCCCAACAAATATTTTCACTCACACCACTGCAAAACAACTGCACGAAATTCAGTAGCACTTCTCCAATCAAAAGATAAGCGCATTATTTGAAGGTAAACAGCATACCAACGTTCTCATTTGAAAATTAGGCAGGATATTTAACTTCGAAATTCGAGTGTGATCAAAATGGCACCACGGCGCCGGTTGAACAAAGTTTTAAACGTTATTTAACAAAATAACGCGCGACATCATCATAATGTGCAACAGACATCCTCAAATTCCCATTGTACTATGCCTATATTCTTTGCGCAAGTGCGAGCAATAAGTTGATAAAGTTTTATCGCAATCGGATGAACGGTACGACAGCGCATAAAATACGAACAAACAAACAAACTTTTTATGTTAGAGTTCGTTGTGATAAGAAGACTCGTCTAGAATGACATGAAGGTTCTGGGTAAAGGACGGAACATAGATGTAATAAAAGAAAAGAATATCAATGGGTATCAAAGGGGAAATACATCCTTTGAAGATTTCGAATGATATCAACATGAAGTTGGGGGAGTTTACACAAGTTAACTGTGTGATAGATTAAATATTGCGTCGATGACAGAGTCTATGTATCTTTCGAGGAATAGTAAAGAAAATATTTTCCTCTGCGCCTGCTATTGATGCTGTTATTGGTGCTGCACCGCCATAGCCTGGAATGATTTCGTAGAATTGCCCATTGATTTGTTATTAAAGCACGATAGGCAACCTGCTTGCGACGGTAAGCTAGACTTATAATTTGTATTATTGTTGTCACAGAAAAGTTTAATAAATTGTATAACTACAAATGATCAATAATTTTGGATTATCGTGTGTTTTTAACACATTTTAAGACATGAATTCAGAGGAACTCCGTCATCACAAACTTCGAAGATTCAGATTTCTTAATATCTAAATTTTTCGGCACTTCATCTTCAGATTCGTATTGAAGGATATTCGTATCGTTCGATTCGTATTGTTGTTCAGGATATTCAACTTCGAAATTCGAGTGTAGTCAAAATGTGACGCGAAATTCGAGTGTGGTCGAAATTCGAGTGTGGGCACCACGACGCCAGTTGAACAAAGTTTTAAACGTTATTTAACAAAATAAACAAAATAAACGTTACTGGCGGTTGGGGGCTGTGGGCGTGGGCGATGCGGGGCGGCGGTTGGCGAGCGTCTCCATGGGCACCGGATCTCGATCGGAAGCAGCCTCAGCGGTGGCCACCGGAAGCAAGCGCCCACTTCCTCCGGAGCTCCAGGAGACGTAATTACGGGAAGTCGGCTACGAATTAGCGGGTAACGTTAGCGCCACCTGGAGATAACCTGGGCCGGCGGCACATGGTTTTGTGAGACGGATAGAGTGAAGAAAAAGTTGTAGGAACAACTTGAATTAAATGTATGCAAGTGTAATAAATATGCTTGCGTTTATGTCAGGAAATTTCTTTCGCTAAATTAATATATAATATTATTCAATGTAGAAGCGCAATACTTCTCTTTGCAAACTCAGGCAGTTAGCTGCTCACACGTATCATACAATATCGCAACTGTACTTTAATGTCAGTCCAGGAGTGATTGAGTCACGTAGACATAATAAGAGTGAGACATTACACATCTGATCAGAAAAGGTGCGAAAGCTGAAAGATAATTGATACAACTGAAAAGTTTTAAGAAATAAACTTCTTTATTAGGAACAATTCATAAATAATAAATATTCATCAAATCAATATGTGATAGATAGAGATATAAATAAATATATGTATGTGTGTATATATATAAAGTGAGTGAGAGAGAGAGAGAGAGGAGAGAGAGAGAGAGAGAGAGAGAGAGAGAGAGAGAGACAAACACACACACACACACACATATATTGCCTTAGCAACCTCGGCTACCCAGACCGGCAACAACAATCTTTAGTTCCCGATTTATCTGAAATCTGAAAATCCTGAATGTCGTTTTAACTAATTCCCTTTCGGTGTTATTTTATTGATTATAAATTGTTGATATTTCCAATTACGATAAAATGATATTTTTTATTACATCAGACCGATGGGAATATAATGTTCTGATAATTCATCGTTTACTGTCAATATAAATTCGAAGTAGTCATTTTTTGTAATAGAATCACAAAATACATTGGTGTAATGATTCTAAAAATAGTGTTTTTCTTTTCACTCTTCTAGCGTTCTTGTGAGTCCTTTTTTCTGCCCATGGAATCGCTTTGGCAGACAGTCGAACTATTCACTTCCGCTGCCCACTTCTGACAGAATCATTCCCCATCGAGCCTTTTCTATATTTGTCCAATGACGGACTCTTTGGTCGTTTGTCTCCGTGCCAGGGGCCACTTGATGCATTTTGCAACAGGTAGCGGCAGCATAAAATGTGAGGGGAGTCTCCTCCACAAAGAAAAATTCGCGATGTTTTTCTGGATTGGAGGGTAAACAGACGGACAGAGGTTGGCTTTTAGCGGTGGAGGCGCGCCGGCGGCGCTCTCTGCCGTCATCGTGCGTTTGTGGGCGGATGCATGGGAGAGAGCGCCCCAGGCTCTCTCCGTGCTCTCTGCACGCTCTTCCTACACTCTATATTGCTCTCTTCCCGTCTCTTCAGAATATTTTTCCTTGATTTCTCATAGAACTCTTCTTTCTCCCCCCTCTCTCTCTCTCTCTCACGCTCGCTCGCTCTTTATCTCCTCTCTCTATCTCTCCCTTCCTCTCTCTCTCTCTCTCCCTCGCTCTCTCTTCCTCCTTACCTCTATTATATTATATTCCCATCTCTTTCACTGTCCTTTCAATTTTTTTCTACATTTTTATGCTGTTTCCTGTTTCTTATTTCCATGTCGCATTCGTGTTTTACCAACCACCCCTTCTGCGCTTTCTTCCGCTCTGTTTACCGCGCACCCCCACTCTTCGATTCTCTCTCGTGCTCTCTTTTCGGCTTCTTCGGCGGATGTGCGGATGTACACGCTCGCTCTCTATTCCGCGCTCCCTCCTACGCCCTCTTTCGGCGCTCTCTTTATGCCCGCGGGGGGTCTGGCAGCCGTGGGCGCAGGCGCTCTCGTGTTGCGAAATTTGAGCGTAAGTCGGTAATTGGTTTGTGGGGCCCAACAGCGGCCGTCGAGTTGCTTCTACGATGCGGTTAGTGGTTTTAAAGAGAGGAGACAATATGGGGAATATGAAGTAACTCTGTTGAGAAGCGAACAGCTGTATTCTGAAAACAACAAAATTGAGTTTTAAAATGTTTGAATTTTGTTTTGTTTTATTTCTGGAGAATTTTAAATTAGAGGAGATTCTTTTTCAGTTTGGCCTTATACGAACGAATAATTGCCATACGTCGCATTGATATATTGTGAAAGAACTTATAAAAAACTCGGACTCTTTAAAATTACCACTCAAATACGTTTAATAAATATTGTTTAGGATATCTAGTGTCCTGAAATTATATGTTGTGGATTTTGAAGGGCTGCTTTATTGAATGTAAGCCACATAAAAATATCAAAAAACGAATTAACTGTTAGTTATGCTTCCAAAGGAAATGAGTATATTTAATTCTATTTACAAAATGATGAGTTACATCTTTCTTCCGAAGTGTTTTACGGGATGTCTAATTTCAAATTCCATGTTGTTGTTTTTTTCACTTAAAATCATTAAAAAAATTTGAACACGAACTAGTGTGTTAAGACTTATATATGTTTCAAATTTGTTGAGTTTTCAGTTGTTTATTTTCTGATATCAAGCAAAGTTATTCGCCGACTGCCGTAGATGTACAGAATATAGCAAGTATATATTTTCCTGGCAATATTATTTCTAAGTATCAAAATTGTGAACTTACCTGGCCGTCGTTGACTTTAGGTCACGGTATAATAACAGGTTTTAAATAACTTTCGAAACCTGACTACATAATTCTATTTATTGACACCAAATAATGAAGAAAGCAATACTTAGCATAACGTAATAAGTTGTAATAGTTGTAAAAACTGTAACGTTGAGGGTAATGTAAAAGAGTAATTATTGAGCTGTGTGAAACATTGTTATATTGCTACGTTGTAATTCAATTCTACAGAACACATTTTTAGAAAATACTTTAAACCAGGCTCTATGAGCATCAGTGTTTCATATGTAGATGATGATATTTTTTAATTAACCTTACCTCTCCGAATTGCTTATAATGTTCAGCAATGTATATGTGAACTCCACATTCGTATCCAATACACATTTTAGTCTTATTACTGACGGCGTATTTGTCCATGCGCTGTCCGACAAGCGATAATTTTGTATTAGGATACTCTGTAGCACATGCACCTTTCCTTCCGCGGAGGCACTGGGACATTAAGGACGAGGAAGTGAAGGCATCGTGTTAGAGTTCCGCGTAAGGTATGGGTGTGATCATTACATAGTGACGTTGACTTCTCATACAACCACGCACTTTATCTGAACCATCGTTGCACTTAACTCTCGTTTCTCATCGTCATCATCGTGATCACCCCTAACCTCATTCGTCCAGTTGAAAGAAATGGCAAACCATCGCTGTGATCACCCGCCCAGGAAATAATAGGGCATTAAAGTGGGAGTCTTCTCCATCGAGTAAGCTCGTATACCGGGTATCCAACATCATCAGCAATGTATCATGGCGAATGGCGAATCGAAGTTCTCTCGCAGAAACCCGCGTTGTCGTTCGAGGGTTCGAACGCGTCCGGTCGACCCTCGCAAATGTCAGCGCATCCTAGCGGCGGGCGATGGCTGGAGACGAGCAGACTCGATCGGCGCGGTCAATAGCCCATGAATAAGACACGGCGCCACGCCGTTTCTGGGCCGCGCGTTCGACTACGTCCCCGAGGATGTTCCGTGAAAGAGGAATCGAGCTCTGACAAAACTTTCTCTGATAGCGACGGCACGGCACCCCGCCGGTCGATCCACGGTGACGCCGTTGCGGTCGGAATTTGTAGGAAGGACGCCGGTTACAGACTTTTCGGACTCGGACCAACGGGTCTAATTTCAATTTCTGTTTTATCTGTTGGAGTTTCCAGTTTCTGGCTGTTCGAAAGAATTCGACTGACGTTTCGTGCAATGAATGTACGAAACCCAGATTATTATTGTTCTGATAGCTCGAATTCAACTCGTTTCATCTTTCACTTCCGTATGCATTCGTAAATAAAATATAATGTTTGTTTAACCTTCAGGAATTGAGAGTTTTCAAGGGTTAAAGAAATATTCGCCGTCGTGTTGAGACAAGAAACCTCGTATTCTCGAACATTGATATATGAATTATTTAATATATCGAATTTTCTTTCAGCTTGATGATTGTGATGCATTCAGCTCATTTGAAATACATGGTTCTCTTTTTTCTGAAATTTCGGTTATCAAAGTTCTGCTTTCAGTAAAGTCTATTATTTATTTTCTTATAGTTTACTGCTTCAAAGCGCGGGAACCGGCGTCACCAGCCGAATTCGTTAATTATGTGAAGTCACGATCTCGAGACATCGCTGATATGTGGTTGGGTGACGACTGAAAATCCGGGGATCTAACAGCGCCGAGGCCAATTGTCTTCTTACGACACATATAATGGCCAAATACAACACTGTTTCAGAACAGTGATTTCTTGGAAATTCGATTCCTTTTCTAGGTTCTCTTCCTTAATTTTAAAATAGAAACGTAATAAAATAGTATTAATTTACTCTAGAAAATTTAATTTTCATAAAATTGTTCCTATTAACGCGAAAGGGAAAATAATTTCACATATTTGAGTTAAATTAAGAATAACCCTTTTAATGATTTTTTTTCGTTAAATTTGTACCACTGAAACCTTGATTTCACAATCTTCTCGTATTCTGGTATTCACAATTTGCCTTCAAGTATCTTTTCGAGTAATAACTCTCCATTGCGCGTACAAAGCTTTGGAGTTTCAATGCAGGTGACAATTAGCATTGTTCCATATTTTCCTTTCAGACGGTGAAACTTTTGTAGCGTTCACTGCAACACGCACTCCGAAGTGCCTTTCCACTGCGGCTGGACAGCCCTCCGCCTCGTCAGCCAGAAACAGCAGTTTCAAAAACACGGCCGGGAGAACGCCGGGCCGCGCGCAAATGCTTAGCCTTTGCTGCCGCGCCCTGGAATAAAACGACGCACAGTGTAACGAGCTCTGGACTAAGAGGTGCTAAAATTCCTTGGTCCAACTCAGGCATGTCAAGATCGCGGGCAAGGTAGCACGCTCACCACTGCGGATTCGGTGGTGTAACGGTTAGCGTATCGGGCTGATGTACCCGAGTTTGCGTGTTCAAACCCGATCGAAGCCGTGGATTTTTAAGGGCGAAAAAATCCTTCGTACGCCTTCCTTCGAAGGGGAAGTAAAGCTGGCTGTCCCATGTAGTAGATGTACTGCATGTATAAGATCCTCAAGCCTAAATGAAGCCTCTGAGTAAAATTGAGATCCGCCTGTTTCGTCGCCCAAAATACCTCCTTTCTCCGCTAGGTGGTGAAAGGAGCGTAGCGAAATTTGCGGGGCGGGCCTGATGGCCCGAGTCTCGCCACGTAATATAAGGCATTAACTAACTAACTAACTAACTAACTCACTCACTAGAACTCGCGAACACTGCATCCAGAGAAATTGTCGCGAGATTTACAAGCAAGGGTTGTACAAATGCTACGGAATGGCGGTACGTCACTGGGTACCTTGCCCAAGACAGTCATTGGGAGAAGTTACATCACAGTCATTGTCACAAATTTAGCTATTATAATTCCTATTTTCCCTTTCAGGCAAAGAAATGATCCATTAAAATGAAATAATTCATCAGTCCGATTTCAAATTCTCAACTGAGAGTAAAATTTAAAAAAAATGAATCAAAAGTATCTTGATTTTATAATTATATTTACTTAAGAGTGATGTAAAAACATGAAGTTTCTACAAATATTCTTGTCTGTTAAAAGCGCTGTCCGTCCTTAAGCGAAAATTCTTAACTTACGGAGACTTATTAATTTATTTCACATTATTGCTCAATATAATAAATAACTGAATAATTTAATATCACAGTACAAAACAAAAACAAGGAAAGAATTCGCCATTCAATTATATTCCGGTCACTTAATAAACATGCTTATATTTGGGAAATTTAGTAGGAAAATAAACATTAAATATAATACAATTCTCGGTTATTTGACAAAAAAAAATTGGCAAACAAATTTTCGTACAAAGCGACTATTCACTGCCTGGCGACGCTCCAGTTAGGGCATGTCCACCCCTTTCTGGATTTTAAGAGGAAATGGGTGCGGAGTCAGGGGAAGTTCCCCGTACCTGTAGGAGCGCCGGGCTCCCCAGGCGGGCAAGAAGGCGTGCGGACGCGGTGTGACGTACCTGGTCTAACTGACTGACACGAAATCGGTGAAAAATTCTGATCTGATGATGAAATGAGTAAAATTATAATATTCATTTTAAACTCTTGACTATTTTAGTAAACTGAATGACTGGATTTAGTTTAACAGATTGGAAATAATTTTGAAATATTAAGAAATTTCAGGTCTATTTTTATATAAACTGCATTAATTTCTCAAGATGCAAGCGGAAGATTTTAAATCGTTCGAAACTCCATAAATACCGGAATACTAATCACTATAAAACATACTCTGTTGATGATAGTATGATATCCAACCGGTTTTAGAAATCAAATTACTACAAAAGCTAATGAATTTGCTTACTTCTTTGTGCAATTCACGGAGCACATGATAGGAAGACGAACAAATCATTTTAGAAGAAATGTTAACGTTATTATACAATATATAAAACAATACATGTAGGTCTTATGCATCTTCTATTACTATAAGTTTATACCTTCACAGACAATTTTATACATCATAATTCATCATTAACATCGTATAGCATATTTGTTACGAAGATATGTTGACGAAATATGTTGACCAAGATGATCTCTTTTATTTCTTCCCATAAGAACGTCAACAGCCGACCTGGATGGCCGAGGTGGCTAAGAGCGAGTACCGACTCAGCGCTTCGGTCCGAAGGGTCGCGGGTTCGAGTCCCACCTTGGGCATGGCTGTTTGTCCCTTGACTTTGTATGTATGTGTTGTCGCGGAGGGCCTCGCGTTCCGCTGACCCCGGATCAGAGGAGCCCGCAAGAGTGTTTGTCTAGTGTATGGTCGAATATGCGTCCCTTCGGGACGTAAAGGGCAACTGGCTGTCGGCTGGATAAAAGCCCTAGGGAAAAAAACAAAAAAAAAAAAAAAGTCAACACCACATCAGAATTCCCATAATTCTCATAGCATACCTTAAATCCGATGACCTCTTAATCTGACGTGTAATGAAAGTGAGTCAACATTATAATTTGCATCGCTGGAATGTTGGTTCGCGTCCACCGCGCGACTAGCCAGGCGCCGGCAGGAGCGGAAAGTGCCCAGTCAAACAACACGGCGGCGGCGGGGGCGGCGGCGGGGGCGGCGGCGACGGCGGCGCGCGAGCTCCGTGCGTCGGGAAGGCAACTTTCCTCTCAGCAGCGCGCGCCGAATTGCCGTTTGGCGTTGGCTGCGTCCATTTGCGCTAACTCCCGCCGCGTTGTGCCGGGCGCTGCCACGCAAAGCTCCTTGGCCGGCTCGCGCCCGCGCCCGTGCTCTGTGCAATCGTTCGCTGCGTGGCGAGAAAATACCAAGGAGAGAGTGACGCCTTGGAATAAGAGTGGAGGATGGAAAGAATTATGTATGAATGAATGAATGAATGAATGAATGAATGAATGAATGACGCGTATTTTGTCGTGTTGTGGCTAGTTAAAAAATGTGAGCTAGGGGTGGGTCCAGCCGAACATTTGGGGGGAGGGGCATCATAGATTTTCGTTAAGTAATACACATATTGGTTATTATATTGTATATTATTTATGTACTGTAGACATGGTACTATACAGTATGATTGTTTAAATAGTCAAATAATTCGAACGTAAATAAATATTAAAATCAATTTTGACAAATGAAGGTAAACGAACATTCTCTGCCTTTTTGATGGGGGGGAGCATGGCCTCCATGTCCTCCCCCCCCCCCTAGATCCGCCACTGACATGAGCCAATGAAAGCCTTAAATTATAACATTCTCACTGGAATTACTAAGTTAAATTTATTTTTGTTTATAATTATTGTATTTACTTTTAAGAAGTTGCCCTAAATTGCAAAATTCTGTACTATTTTGTCTGTTTTTTTTTTTTTTTTAATTTTAATTTTTTTTTTTTTTAATTTTTTTGAATAAACAAACACTATTATAGTTTGTAAAAAGTTTTTTTTTTAATTTTTGAACGATCAACAACTTTGGTTCATCGTAATCAATTTTGTAGGATATTTTTCCCGCATTTGTAGGGGAACTGAACAAATTATTGCTTATCGACGTGTATTTGGGGGAAAAAATAGATAACATATATTCTCGGAGCACATTTTGCGTGATTATTTACGGTGATTTTTCAGTACATTTCAGAATAATTACAATATGTATTATATGATTCAAAGTGTAATCAGTTTTTGCAATAATTAATTGATATTATTTCAATTGCCTTTTACTTACCGTGAAATTTTCGGACAATAGTCAAGGAACTTTTCATAAAAACCACATCAAAATAATTTGTAGTGATCGTATATGATATTAAGAAAATTTTCTACGTTGCTTCATATTTTTCTTTTCTTCTTGTTTAGTGTTTAGTATCTACTCTTCATGTTTGCTGAACAATAATTTACAAATTTGTTTTCTTTGCAGGTGAGTTATTTGACATCCTTTATTTTTCGAAGCTAGTTCTACACGGTGGTAAGTTTATTCAATTTTTATATCTGACATGTTATTTTTATAATACCATATCGTCATCTTCATGTGCAGAATTTAACATCTTATTATTCTCATTCACCTCGACGAGCTCAAGATTCCTCAGTGTTTTCATGATATAGTGCGAAATTTCTATCACCGAAAGAACTATTGCAATTTTCTTAATTTCATTATGAAGTTCTAATAGAACTAGAATCTTAAGAACTCTCAGAATATTCAGAATGGCCATTACTCGATTATTCATCATCAGCGTTCAATCCAATGTGTTCCTTAATCACCTTCATGTGGGGGATTGGAAAGAATGTGCGTTCGATATATTGCTCAGTGTGAGTGTAGCACCTCATAGCAGTGATATGATGCCGTTAAAGGTTTGTAGTGTTATCATAACATATTAGTTAGACACAGATGAACAGATTCTCAATTGTAGCTCAAGGCATACTACACATAGGTAAATAGACTCTCAGGGCTTACTACCGAGCAAATGCAACGAAACCGATCAAACTTTTCTTCGAACTCAATATTTCATTTTCTCAGAGAATCACTCCGGTGCAAGCACGGCTCGTCATTAAAGGCTGTAAACCGGAGCCTCTCCTATAGAAATCGTCCCCAAAAGAAATTTAAAAATTTATTTATAAATGTATTTATTAATAATGGCTTTCTGAGTTATATTGTGTTAAAATCATATCCATATTTTTGTTTATGAGTTTGACAACGGTCGTCCGTAACGCTTTTGAAGCTGTTGACAGGGAAGACAAAAGCGTTAGGCTCCCAATTCATTCCGCCATAAAGTCTGTGTAAAACGACGAGGCGTGACGTCATGCATTCACTGCACAGTCTTACCGACGGACGAAGGCTGCGGCCAGGCAGCCTTCAAGGGCGAGGTTTAGGGTCTGAATAGGGGCGTGCTCACCAGATAGCATAACCATAGACTAAGGAGGCATCTTTACTCTATAGCATAACTATACAGCTCAGCGAGTAGCATTGGGCATCAACTAGTTTTCCCAATATGTGGTAGGAGCGCTTCTCTGTTATGCGTGTATGTGAAATGATTGTGATGATTAATGTAATACAATGCATTTGCAGCCTCCCCCATTTAGAAAACCACGAGCCGCAACTGCTCCGGTGGCTTGTTTTGATCTCAGGGAAGCAACCTCCTCCTTTGGAACCGTTTCCTTTTCGGTCTCCATGCCGGTGATGGCGGCGTTAGAGCTGCGTGCCGGTCAGAGAGCTTGCGGGTTTGGCGCGCTGTGGGTGGCGGACGCGACAGTGCGGGGCGACTGGAAGGCACGCCCCCTTCCCGTATGCCGGTCGGAAGGCTCGCGGCGCCCGCGAGAGAAGGGGGAGAGGGGCTGCTAATTCTAGAGAATCCTCGCGGAAATGAAAGAAGGAATATGCGGAGAAAGAGGGCTACGCAGGAGGAGTGGTTGTCGAGTCACAGCTTCTCGCGGACGATGACACGAAATTTGATCTTCTCATGGTGGAGATGAACATGCCAGTGGCAATGCTATAGATCGTGGATGAGCACAGATCGTGTTACCAGACGTTAAGGGCTGCTAGTTTTGTGGCTGTTCCTACTAATTAGCATTATGCGATGTGAGCCTTTAGTGAGTGATTAAGTAAAACAAAGAATTTTATTATACTCTCAATAAAGTATTAATAAAATTGGTTTTGAATTGAATGAAATGGGTATTTATTATTTCTTAAATAAGCTACAATTGCTCACCAAACTATGTTACCGAATACGTGTTCACTGAAACCATTTTGTTTTGTACAAAACCTCCAGGTTAGTAACGCGATCCATGATCTGTATCTCGATGCTGCGCAGACCAGACGTAATTTAGCCGAGCGGATTTATGTTTTCTTATCTGTGGACAGTGGCAGAACGCGAACGGTGAGATACAATATCACCCTGTGAAAATAGCTATAGCAGGTATAAATACATGACTAAAATATGATACGTATAAATGGTTGCTATAGGCTTCCTTTGAACTAATGTACGGAATAGTAGATTGTGACACATGCAACTTCATTATTCTCGTTCAATTCGAAAACATTCCCTTCTCTTAGTCCATAATAAGTAAAGAGAGCTGTGGCGCGATGGACTACCCCTTCTACTCGTATTTTCGCGCCTCTCTCCCACGGAGCTTGAAGTGTTGAAGAAATCTAGGTTTACGGGCGGTCCCCCGGCCAAGTCCTGCGCGCAGATTCAGTAAGCCCCCGCCGCCTCCCGCGTCCAACTGCTCCGCGCAACTTTTCCGAACTTTTCTCCTCCGTACAGTATGAACGGCCCCAGCCGGGGATAAGTCGTAATGGCGCGGGGAATGGTTTATCGCTTTATGGCCGCCCACCGGACAGGCGAGCTCTCGCCGCCCGCGTCGCTCCCCTTTCCGCCTCGGCTGCCCCGTCCCTCTCCTCTACGGCTGTCTCACCATTTTTGCTCTCAGCTCTTGCCGCCCACGCCGAAACCTACGTTCGTATCGACTCTTCATCCCCGTTGCTGACGGCCGTCCCCGCTCCGACTGGTTATCCCCGCTGATCCTACCCTTCCCGTTGCCCCTGCCCATTCCCGCTGTCCCTGGCCATTCCTGCTGCCCCTGCCCAGTTCGGCCTGCCATCCGCTGCCCTGCCCATCCCGCTGCCCCTGTCCAGCCCCGCTGCCCCTGCCCAGCCCCGCTGCCCCTGCCCTGCCCCGCTGCCACTGCCCTGCCCCGCTGCCACTGCCCATCCCCGCTGCCCCTGCCCATCCCCGCTGTCCCTGCCCAGCCCCGCTGCCTCTGCCCATTCCCGCTGCCCCTGCCCAGCCCCGCTGCCCCTGCCCAGCCCCGCTGCCTCTGCCCATTCCCGTTGCCCTTGGCCGTCTCTGCTGCCTCTGCCCTTACATCCTCCACCGCCTCCTCCATCCCGCCTCTACGTCCTATCCTATCCCTAAGTCCTATCCGCCCCCTTAGTTCATTCCGCTCCCCTTCACCGTTCCTCCCCCTCCCGCTCTGCTCGACCGTGTCCACCACCGCCGCTCCCGCCGGCGCGGCAGGCCCCTTGCGCTGACGGCCTGAAAAAGATGCCCGTCGTCGGCCCGTTGGGCGGCCCAGAAGGCGTGCGCGAGCCGTTACGTCTTCCGCGAGGCGAGGGAACGAGAAGAGAGCCGTCTCGCAGGTTATGAGTTCGGCGCGAGGCCTCTCGATCCGATTCGCAAGAAAGGATCCACACACGGGTGGGGGGGGAGGTTCCAGGCCTCAGTCTCCGCTCGCCGGTGGCGCGCGCAGCGACTGAAAGCGATTTGACGAATAAAATCCGAGAGCCGGAGATTTGCAAGCGCGAAAGTCTGGAATATCCTGGGCTGTGGAAACCGCCGGGCGGAGAAAAAACACAAGTGCTGCTATTATGCCTGGAAGTTACAATCAAATCAGACAGAAACACGTTCGGATGTGTCTGTTTCTTACGTGCAAATGATGTAAAATAACTGTCTCTTTGATTGTGTGTGTCTGGAAAAGGGTTATTCTGTAACCGAAAAACGTGCGTGGCTTATGCTTAAAGACATTGCCCACAATGAGTGAAATCCCACCAGTAAATGTTCAAGTAGTATTAAAATTTGAGTGAGAACTGCCAATGAGAATTTTGAATTTCCTCTCAGAAATCTGCACCGAGAAGAATGGACTGTACATCTATCTTATTCGTATTCTTAGTGCAGACTGTTGGCGCTCGATCAGTCAAGGAGGAATGATAGAGAATCAGGCTGAAGCTGGCTTTCTTATTGTATTCTATTTAAGAGCTGAAATCTAGAGTAGAAAGAACTTCCATGGACAAATTTCGTTGTCCAAATCCATGTCTTATGTATCTCTATCTTTACTAATATATGAAGAGACAAGAGCGTTCAGTTATAACGCGATAATCTCTGATGTACGGAACCAATATCCATGCAACGTTTGTGCTAGCTTCCTTTGAAGGTCAGGAGTACTATATGCTATGATTTACAGAAATAAACCTTAATATATTTACAAAATAATAACTTTTGTTAACTTATTTTACTAGCACTTCATCGCAGATTCAAGAGTGCTTTTAAGTAGTGCATCCGGGTGCAATAATTTAACTGCACGCCACCAGAAGATGACAACTGATATATACGATTGAGATCATTAATGCCCAGAATTGCGTATCTATAGGATTAGATAGGACTGTTTGTTTATTTTACATTCAATTTTCTAATACAAAATATTTAAGAATGATTCTGTCAGTTTTTCTTCACTCTATTTATAAAAGTAACGAGGATATTGATTAATTGTGTCTAGGCCTGAATGTATTAAGTCTCCAAGAGAGATGAAATGATTGGAAAACAGTTATTTTGCAAGTGTGTTTGATATTGTAGTGAAAGGGTATGAATGCACACGTGTTCTGCATGAAATAGTCATTGGTTTATTTGAGTTGAACGAGCAAAAGTGAAA
The DNA here is from genome assembly GCA_964035755.1 of Teleogryllus oceanicus. NCBI lineage: Eukaryota > Metazoa > Arthropoda > Insecta > Orthoptera > Gryllidae > Teleogryllus > Teleogryllus oceanicus. The sequence continues at coordinate 26,013,785 of CAXIVR010000012.1, read as the reverse complement.
AAGTTTAGTGTTTGTAATTTGTGATAGAGGAGCATTTATCTAGGGAAGTGTATTATTAAGGAAATACGTTTGAGTTGTGAAGGCATGATTATTTAAATTGACGAAAGGTCGGCAAGAAGTATAATTGAAGTAACAGAGTAATGGGAAATAGGTGTTTGAAGGATGTGAATGCGTCGCAACACTGTTTTTCACTGTTGTTGAAAGTAGATCAAAAGAGGTTATTTTAGATAATAGAAAACTCTTTGTCAGACGAGATGCACCGTTATGTTGGGTTTTTGGAGATACTGTAATTGTCTAAGTGGGTAATGGCTCCTTTTTAGTCAGCCACTATTTATCAAGGATCCTAAAACGTGTTCTCCAATTTAATTGAAGAAGTTTAATTATGTTTAAACGGCAATTGTCTCAATGTGACGTTAGATAAATTTTACACATTTCTTTATGAAACGTGAGAAGAAAAAATATTAAAAAGAGTTCACAAAGTTTTACAATGTGGCAATTGTTTGAGAGTATTGGTATAATATATAAAATTCCACAAAAAGAAAATACGTGAGTTCATGAATTTGATTTGTTTACGTATTATTATTATTATTATTATTATTATTATTATTATTATTATTATTATTATTATTTTAGTTATAAAGTAGGTAAAGTGTATGGCGGGAACCCCAATAAGAACAAATATAAATATTTTTGGTAGAAAGTGAGTGAGGAAGACTGCCTATTCCCAGGATGCGAGCTAGGCAGAGAGAAGTGGGGCACGGCTGAGTGGGGATTCAATAGAAAGAAAGTAAGTCCTGCCGCAGGGCGGGAATTAATGAAATTTCTCTTTCTGCCTCATAAATTATTATGATAAATACCCGGGAAACGCGGGGTAGTTCAACTAGTAAATGTAGTATGCTATTAAAATGTGGTCAGAAAATTAACTTCAGCACATTCCCATCAAAGTAAACTTCAATATTTATATTTATAAAAGTCTTCCTTTTTCTTCATAATTTGGATGTAGTTTTTATGAGATACAGGAAATTATCCACTGGATATTTTGTGGTGCAAGTCCGCGTAAGTAAACTGGAAAATATCTCGGAATGGTGAGACTAGGAAACCGAGTGAACAGTTCCGTGCATTTGAGCCAGAAGCCTGAAATGAGTTTTATTGGAACAAAGGATCCAACAGGCCGAAGGCGGAAACGTGGAGCGGTAATGCCATCCCAGAGAGTAATACCTCCGCGTCGGGGAGACACAAGGGCCGGTAGGCAGAGAGACGGCGGAGGTTCTTGCCGACTTTCTTGCGAAGCAAGGCAGCGTGGCGGTCTGGCAGATCGGGTATTAGTTCCTCTTCATTTGCCTGCTCACCGCCCGCCCGCCCGCTCATCGATTCTCCGACGCGCAGACGGCGGCGGCCGCTGCTGCCTCGCTTCCAATGCCGGGATTCCCCGCGGCTCGCTGCGCGCGCTCTCTTTCGGGTCACGTGACATTCCGTCAGATTCCACTCAGGCATTTTCCAAACTGCTCCCGCTCTTCAGACACTTTCCGTTCCAACGTTGCCATGTATCACATACTATTAATTCATCCGAACACATGCACAGATATAGTTGTATGTCAGTGCATGTACAGGTGTATAAAGCCTATTAAATATATTCAGCTTGATCCTGCGTTAATTTTGTGTCTGTATATAATACTTTGTTGTTCTTACGGAGCTGTTGTACTAAAGTACATACGTGCATACAAGTATATTGGTAGCTGGACCTCTGCGAACTTTCGTTTATAAATTGTTTCAAAAATGAAAACGGCTTCATTTTAGAACCTAACTTTGCATGGCCAGGTTCTGAACTACATCGTTTATGTACAATATGCTCAGTACTGTGTGTGGGTTACTATTCTAATAATGCTAGGCGTTTATTTAAAAACAGACATAATCTTTATTAGTTAACTTTTATTAATTTATCTATTTGGAATATTCATTATAGAAGTTTTGTTTCTTATATTCCTATTCAGTTATCTTCTCTATCTTTCACATTTTTGTGTATCTGATTAAGAAATTAGCGGAGGATCATTTTGACGAGTGTTTTGGAGTTCACTTGCAATGTTGTCTTTTTTCACTCTCTTAGAAATCTAATCAAGACAAGAGCTTGCCTTTACTTCACTTAAATACACCTCTTTGTAACGACCTTCAGTATTACTTCGTACATTGTGAGCTTTTAGCTTAATGTACCTCCTGTTCAATAAAATATTGTGAATCACAATTTTATAATAGAAATCCTGTAAGAAACAATGAAAAGTTACATCTCCAAAATAAAGGCATTGCTTTTGAGTAAATGTCCCTAATAAAAAAAAGATAACTTTCTCGTCATAAATGCAGGTTAAGCAAGAGGTGGCATTGATTTCTGCTGAGCACATTATTTTGAGTTTGAAAACAAACCTTTCTCTTCTACATTTTCTAAATTTACACACACACACACACACACACACACACACACATACACATACACATACACATACACATACACATACACATACACATACACATACACACACAGATTGAATAAATAGATAAGTCTCATTTCGTAATTGTATGTCTCCTTCAGTTTCATTCTCGCTATCCCTTCTTTTTGCATTTTTCCTTATAATTCCAACCACTCCAAGTTGCGATTCTCCCCTCTCAGTCACAATTTAACTGCCGGAAGAATATTAAGTAATGCAATTAGTTTAAAAGCAAAAATGCCTTAATGGCATTGAATTACACTAATGGAGATTCCGCAGATCGAGTTTGATGCGTTTCGGATTCATTTCTTGTTGGCTTTGTCTTCGATGTAAGAGTGAATAATTAACTCTCTCTGTTGGAGGCGGCTGCTGGAGAACGCGTTCTGCCGTGCAGAGATTTTGCTGTGAAGGGGCAGGCTGCGCTCAGAAAGATCGTATCGTCGAAGCTTTGCTTTTCAGATCGTTTCTGAACGCCGCTTGCGATGATTTGCAAAACGCGAGCTCTTTCCCAAAAGAGTGAGGGCCGCACAAAGAAACGGGAAGGAAGAACGGAGAAGATCGCGTGTTTCTTTATCCCACAAATTAAATATCTGGTTTCCGGTTCAAAAATCCTTTGAAGAGGTGATTCGCGCACAAGAATCGCGGAGTCAGAGATGAAACGGGTCAAAGACGACGACGACGACGAAGCAGTTTTATTGTTTCTTCGTTCTTTTTCCGATCGTTCGAACTGAAAAAATCTGTTCAAAGAAATAGATGTGCTAATTTGTTTCTCATTGGCTTTGATAATATTAATTCAGAAGCCTCTTATTCATTTGTATTTGTAGTGGTTTCTTTCTCAATTGTATGTTTCAAAGCAAATGATTCATTGTTTTAACATGTGAGAGCCCACTTGCTCGTTGATATCAAAAGTTGTTATTTGTATACACTGTGTGTTTTCCACATGACAATATGGGTCGTGTTTGTTGGTGTGACGGTTATTAATTTTGTGTTTCTTAGTATATCTGTACAACGGTGTACGTTTCATATCATAGAATGTCGTTGCCGAAAATTTATGTTTCTAGAGGCCCAACAAATCCATTTGTTTTTTGCACAAATGTGATAGTCATTTCTTTAGAAAGCAAATAACTCTACGTGTATCAATATTAAAATTTCATTTATCCTTACGGACAAATTCAGATATTTCCAATGCAATTTCTTTAGAATGTTTCACGATGTATTCTGTAATTTGAATCAAATCATTCTGTCTGCATTAGGGGAACTAAGAACCAAACAGGGAATATGCGGATGGAACTCTGATTGTGGTAGAAAAGGACCAACACAAATTTCGTACTTACGAGAGAGATCGGGAAACTAACCGGTCGGATCCGATGCGAAATCCTTCGCTTTGGCCAACCGCGTTTGCAACGTACTTACGAGAGAGATCGGGAAACTAACCGGTCGGATCCGATGCGAACCTCGCTGGCACCGGTTTGCAAACGGGCTGTTCCTCTGGAAGATTTGCTTCGACTGCTCCGCGTACGAGCAGCGAGCGAGCGGTTGGACGGGCAGGTGGGCAGGCGAGCGGGCGGGCGAGCGAGCGGTTGGACGGGCAGGTGGGCAGGCGAGCGGGCGGGCGAGCGAGCGGTTGGACGGGCAGGTGGGCGGGCGGGCGCGCGGGCGAGCGGACGGGCGAGCGGACGGGCGAGCGGACGGGCGAGCGAGCGAGCGAGCGAGCGAGCGAGCGGGCGGGCGGGCGGGCGGGCGGGCGGGCGGGCGGCCGAGCGAGCGGGCGAGCGAGAGGGAGGGCGACGAACGCCAAAGAGCAGCGCTTGCAGCCAGAGCTGCAGATGCAGTAGCGAGGCGGTTCTTGCTCGTGATTCGCCGCGCAGTCCGATGTGCTGTACTAGAAAGCACATAGTAAAGTTTAAGGTATTTAATTGAAAAATTGGGCGTTTGCTGAGTAATCTTTAATAACCTCAATTTATATTTTAATTTTCGATTTTTAAATGTCTATTGTTTGCTTTCACGCATTTGTTTTAAACAGGAATACAATTTTATCTGGTAAGAAAGTGGTCGAAACCTACATGTTAAACTTAAAGGCGTGATATTTTGATCTAATGTCAGTTGAAGTTGCTTCTGTCTGTTGTATTTGATTATATATTTTAAATTCTCTGCCCAAAAGAAATAGTTGCAGTTGGTTTATCGTACAATATTATGACTTCATGAAGATTATGTTTAATAAATGAGCATGTTTCGACATGTTGTAAGATGTAAGTGCTAACAGAAGATTTGCCAAGTTCTTGTTTAAAACTCGTGGAACTTGAGTAGACAGCGATAATGAAACCTCAGGTGTTCTGGGGTGCGGAGTTTTGCTCTTCATATACGATTTGAGATGAGCCGATTGGTTTTACTCCTTCTCCAGGAAAAACAAATTGGTTAAAACCATAGATATTTAACTGACTGGCGTGACAGCAATATTACAAACAGGAAACCTTCGTTCACTTCTGTAAATTAGTAGATATCTGGGGCTGTTCAGGGATGCTACATTGCGATTTTGAAGAATACGTAATTTACGAATATGCATTTTGCTCTGCATCCCCAAATGAACTAGTCCATTGGTGCAATCTCTTTGCGATTGATCATTGGCCCGAATCATAGAGATCTGGAGATGGATCGTAGCCAACCATTATGAAACAGCTACGGATGTGAGGTATTTTGCCGCGATTCCCACGTACTAGGATTGGCCCTTTGGTTCCATCCCTTCCTCACGCCGCGCCGAGCGGAAAGGACGTGCGATAGGCCTCGCAGGGCGCGGGCCGCGGCCCTTTGAAGCTGCGTGTTGGGCGCGCGCCCTCCAAGCGCATTGAGTAATTAGACTTGAGGCGCTGCGCTGGGCTGCGCTGCACTGTGCGAAGCGATGCGGAGCGGGGCGGGCTCTCTCTCAAATGAATCCCCCGCAAGCCGTCCTCGCTGTGCGCGGCGTTCGCAGCCCTCGACGGGGCGCCCTAGTGATCGCTCGGAAGGAGGGGAAGGGGACGCAAATGTGCTTTCGCTGCTGAACGAGGTGGGTGCAACGTTGGGCGGGATAGGTTGTCGCAAGACCGGAAGCTGTAGATAGTGTTGGAGATGTCATCCCGGTCCCGAGTCTCTCCGCGGTACTCACGTCGTTAGCTTCATCGTGGAGGCGTTCGCAGCCCTCGACGGGGCGCCCTGGTGATCGCCCGGAAGGAGGGGAAGGGGACGCAAATGTGCTTTCGCTGCTGAACGAGGTGGGGCACGTTGGGCGGGATAGGTTGTCGCAAGACCGGAAGCTATAGTTAGTGTTGAAGATGTCCTACCTGTCCCGAGTCTCTCCTCGATTCTCACGTCGTTAGCTTCATGGGCGCGGTGAGAAGATGATTCACCACCGACCATTGGGGAAGAATTGGCCGCTGCACGGCGCTGCGCTGCACTGTGCGAAGCGATGCGGAGCGGGGCGGGCTCTCTCTCAAATGAATCCCCCGCAAGCCGTCCTCGCTGTGCGCGGCGTTCGCAGCCCTCGACAGGGCGCCCTGGTGATCGCCCGGAAGGAGGGGAAGGGGACGCAAATGTGCTTTCGCTGCTGAACGTGGTGGGTGTCACGTAGGGCAGGATAGGTTGTCGCAAGACCGGAAGCTGTAGATAGTGTTGGAGATGTCCTTCCGGTCCCGTGTCTCTCCGCGGTACTCACGTCGTTAGCTTCATCGTGGCGGCGGTGAGACGGTGGTTCACCACCGACCATTGGGAAGGGTTGGCCGCTGAACAGGCTACACTGCACTGTGCAAAGCGATGCGGAGCGGAGCGGCGCGGGCTCTTTCTCAAATGAATCCCCCGCAAGCCGTCCTCGCTGTGCGCGGTGTTCGCAGCCCTCGACAGGGCGCCCTGGTGATCGCCCGGAAGGAGGGGAAGGGGACGCAAATGTGCTTTCGCTGCTGAACGAGTTGGGAGCACGTAGGGCGGGATAGGCTGTCGCAAGACCGGTTGCTATAGGTAGTGTTGGAGATGTCCTCCCGTTCCCAAGTTTCTCCTCGATACTCACGTCGTTAGCTTCATGGAGGAAGTGAGAATGTGGTTCACCACCGACCATTGGGGAAGGATTGGCCGCTGCATGGCGCTGTGCGGAGCGAAGCGGCGCTCCACGGCGCGAAGCGGGCTCTCTCCCAAGTGAATCCTCAGGAAGCCGTAGTGATCGCCGGGAGGTGATGCAAGAATGCGCTTTCGTGCTGAACGACTTGGGTGCACCACAGGACTGGATAGACTGTCGCAAATCCTAAATCTGTAGGTGGTGTTGGAGCTGTCCTTACGGTTCCGAGTCTCTCGGCGGTACTCACGTCGTTAGCTTCATGGTGGAGGCGGTGAGAATGTGGTTCACCACCGACTATTAGGGAATGATTGCGCTGCACTGCACTGTGCGAAGCAATGTGGCGCGGTGCAGAGCGGTGCAAGCTCTCTCACAAATGAACTCCCCGGAAACCTACCCCGCTGCTCGCGGCGCGGGATGGCGTTTGCTGCCCTCGACCAATCCTGCTCGTGCTCGCCCGGAAGGAGGGGAAAGGAGCGCGGGGATGCTTTTGCTGCTGAACGGGTTGGGCGCCCCGCAGGATGGGCCAGACTGTCGCAAGACCTCAAGCTCTTTACTTCGCTTCATTTACAGTGTCCTTTGACAGATCACCTGTTACCGTGTCATTCAATCGGGAGCTTGAAGGACACTACAGTGATGTTACCATAGTGACGTTTAAGACCCCAATTGTCGTTTAGGCTCCCGTTTAAGACCTTGATTTAATAACACCGTAACAGCTGATGAACTGCCGAAGGACACTGTAAATAAAACGAAGTATAAATGGTATTGGATATGTCCACACGGTCTTGAGTTTTTGACGGTACTCACGTTGTTAGTTTCTTGGTGAAGGCCGTGAGAAGGTGGTTCGCCACCTACCTTTTTGGGTGAAGTGATAGACCACACACGGGTATATATTATACGAGGTGGGGGCCACCGGTTGCTATTGAGAAATGTCCCGTTGATGAGTGAGCTGATCGGCCCGGATTTGGGTGTGCTATAGGCGCTGTGGGTCCAAGGTACATCGTCATATTTTTTGCTGCTGGGAGTTACGCAAGAGCTTAAGACAAACTTCATACAATATCGACAACTAATAGTAGTCGCCAACTTCTGAGTGAATTTTGTCCGAGTATTGTTGCAAGGTACAGAACAGTGAAAGTCTCGGAATCTCTTTTCTAAACATAAACAACCCTATTGTATTGTTCGGTTCATCCGAATGGTAATTTTTGAATGTAGACAGTAGTGTCGTAAACCGAAGTTTTTTTCGTAATTTTTGTCTCCTTGAAATTAAAAGGCTGGTCCTCCACCTCCGATGTGGAAATCTTCAAAATGTACCGCAGCAGTGAAATATTTCAGTGTTAAAATTGTTTCAAAATATTTCACTACAAGAAAATGTTTAAGACAAGTTTATCCGGGTATCCGTTTGTTTCTTTCAGCTGCATTGGTTACTTTTGGTGCATTTCTTTCCTTTTTGACATATGTTATTTCTGACACGTTTCCTCCCCTTTCCAGTACGTACGTACTAATATTTTTAATGTGTTGACTTTGTAACAGACTAATAAATGTCCGTGTTTTGCCATTAATGGAATTTTGTGATGCAAATGGGTTGCAATTCTTTAAGCACTCTTCCTAAACTATTGTGTCCTTACAATCTTATCTTGTTCTTATTGCCACAAATACAGACCAGCCATGAAACCTGTCAATAGTTGAACGATGAAACGGGCGAAAAATTCGTTGTTTACCAAGAAGCTTCCATCTAGACATTACGAAAACGATTCAATTTCTCCGAACCGACTAGCTGCGTACCATTTATTTCCACAGTGTAGGTGGCGTTCTGCAAACACCTTTATTTATCTCCTTTGCCGAGTGACAAGCGCCGAAGCGAAAGAATAAAGCAATAAGGAGGTCGGTGTCGTTCGTCGCGAGGAGTGACCGCCACGCCGCTGCTGCCCTCTGGCGCCGTCCGGGGCAGACTGTTTGAAATATCACCGCCGTTAAGTGAGTTACGAGGGCCCCCGAGTTGGAGGCACGGGTCGCCGCGCGCCCTGGCGCTCAGAGAGCGTCGCCCGGTAAACAACCCTCCTCCCTCGCGGCGGGGCGGAGTGGGCGGAGATGCCGGCCAGGTCGGTGTAGAAGTTGCAATGGCGAAGACGCTCGGTGGTTGGTTGGTTGGTTATCAGTGATTCCCGGCGCGTCAACTACAGAGGTCATTGGTCCCGTAAGTGTAGTACAGGTTTTTTAATCGTGAGGTGGCCGTGATCTTCCCCCACTGGATGGCGAAATCCAGCGCCGACCTACAGTCAGCTAACGGAGTTTCTCCCAACCAGATATCTCCCACCAGCGAGGCACCGCCCCCGGACGATTTGATTGATTGATTAGTGATTCCGGGCGCGTCAACTACTGAGGTCGTTATTCCCATAAGTGTAGTGCATGTTTTTTTCATCGGGAGGTAGCGGTGATCTTCCCTCGCTGGATAGCGAGATCTTGCTCCAACCTCCCGTCGGTTAGCGGGATTTCCCTCAATCAGGTATCTCCCACCAGCGCGGCACCGCTCCAACCGGGACAAGCTCGCGACCGGTCTGCCGGAATATGTGGTAGTGTAGTGCATGTTTGTGTGTGTGTGTGTGTAAGGAGTGATGAAAGGACAAGGAAGAGGAAGGAAAGATCACGCGTGGTTCGTGGCCCGTTTGTTAAGGTACTGCTCTGGAATTCGCCAAAGGGAAGACGCGCGTGAATGACAGAGGGGCATTCAAGATGGGAGTGGCCGCCGGAGAATGAAAATTGGAAACTGAGAAACGAACAGATAAACATAGTGTTGAGGAATGAAAGGGAAGAGTGCGTGCTGATAAATCAGATGGGACACGAAGATTTGATGAACCGCAACAAACTATAATCAGTTAGAAATCTTTTAAATGGCTAGGCAAAGACTTCGGAGGCAAATGATATGAGAAATAGAGTGAAGTGGCAGCTGTGGAACAGAATCTCCAGAATAATCAGCTATGAAAGAACAATAAAACGGAAACAGAAACACTTATACGCGTGTGGTGGAGAATAATGTAAAAGTCTGCTATTGAATTTAATGGGAGGAGAAGATCATTTTTTAAGACAACCTAGAAACCGCAGTGAAATGAAAAGATCTAACTGTTAGCGACTTCATGATGGCTTGGCAGAAACAAATAGAATGGAAAATGGTATTAATTCAAAATTGATAGGGAAATGATAGGGACTTTGGAAGAACAAGAAAAATACAAGCTAAAGAGAACGAAGTGATAAACAATGTTTGGGAAACATGCTGATGAAGAAACGTTCTTATGCTGTTGTAATTCACTCGGGGCATTCATAATAAAACAAAGCAAGAGCATCTCTATGTGACTGCATGATGTTATGGAGACAAATGGTGGTGGAAGCCGTATAAAGGGCTCAGCGAGAAGAAGCTTGTAAGGGAAGTGAGTGCAATAGAGAACACAGAGACTTATGCTGGAAAATTAAATGGGCGAAATGCGAAACAATACGCCAACGAGCCATGGGATAGGCTCTTCATCAGACATATTCGAAATAGATACGTTATTACACTACCAATCTTTGTGGTCGGCCTTTGAGAGCCACACGGTGATATTGTCAGTGGTATTGTAGCGACAAGCAGCAGTCACCGAGGACTCTCTCCAAAGTCGTAATCTACTTTTAAGGCCACCTACTCGACAAGGACGAATGAAAGCGAGTGTGCGAAATTCGCTTCGCAGAGAAGCGAGGACACAGAATGTAGCTATCTCGCGACAAGGGTGCTAGACGCCGACGCTACCGCTGCCGCTCTCAAGTTACAGTTGTCGTGCACAAAGATGATTGGTACACGTTAAAGGCATCGTGTTACATGCGATAAAGAGAGAACTGCAAAGACACTTATTGGAAATCTCGAAATGATCCGGTTTTTCCTTCGTCTTCCTTGTCCTATCCTCTCCCCTTACACACACACACATACTTGGAAGCTTCGAACTTTTCTAGACTGGGGCAGTGGCTCTCTGACGGGAGATACTTGGCCCTCAACGGGGGCTAGGACACGCAGGAACGGAAAGCATCAACGCGGGTTAGATCACGAAGTAACAGAAAGCATCAACGGGGGCTAGGACACGAACTAACGGAAAGCATCAACGTAGGCCAGGACACGAAGGAGCGGAAAGCATCAACGGGGCCTAGGACACGAAGGAACGGAAAGCATCAACTCTGGCTAGGACACGAAGGAATGGAAAGCATCTACGCTGGCTAGGACACGAAGGAATGGAAAGCATCTACGCTGGCTAGGACACGAAGGAACGAAAGCATCAACGGGGCTAGGACTCGAAGGAACGGAAAGCATCTACGGGGGCTAGGACACGAAGGAATGGAAAGCATCAACGCTGGCTAGGCACGAAGGAACGGAAAGCATCAACGCGGGCTAGGCCACGGAAGAACGGAAAACATCAACGCCAGCTAGCGTGGGCGGCGCCGAGGCGATACGAGGGCTGAAGTACGAAGTGGTCGGATGGAGGCGGCGGGCGCGGGGTGGCGCGAGAGGGGCGCAGCCTGGCGGGAAGGCGCGGAGGTGGACGGAGGCGCGGCGGGGCGCCAGAGCGCGCGCGGCGCAGTCGTCGTATTTTCCCATTTAGCTCCTTGCTCCGTGAAGCGCGCGCGCGTTACCGCCCCGAGCCCTCTTCTGCTCTGGCGCGTCTTAGCCGCTCGCTTGTTTTTTGGACGCCGGTGCCCGCGCCACCGCCCCTACTGCTTCTGCCGCCGCCGCCGCCGCCGTCTCGTGCTTAACCTGCGCTACTTATCTCCCTGAATTTTAACACGCCATTCCATCTTTAAGTCTTTTAGGTTGCGCTGTGTGCTTCTAATTTCGTGACTTCTGAGGAGTTTTGTCAAAACGTATTTTTAAGTCCACATACTTTTCTTTTTCTTGCTTTGAATTCTTTCACTTCAATTTTCACTATTTTTAGTACGTTTTTGCATAGAGACAATTTCAGTCCTACTTAGCCCTTCCTTTATCATTTTGCTTTTTTTCACCTATACTATATGTCACTTTTTGATCTGATATTTGAATGTCTATGTTTTATTTCCCCACTGGAAACTTGCATATGTTTAGTAGATTCTCAACTTATATCCCTGTATTTTAACAAGCCATTCTATCTTAACTCTTTTAGGTTGTGCTGTGTTCTAATTTTGTGACTTCTGAGCATTTTTTAAAACGTATTTTTGCGTCCACACACTTTTGTTTTTCTTTCTTTTAATTCTTTGACTTCAATTTGAACCCTTTCAATGCATGACTAATTTTTCAGTTCATTTTCGCAGTGTCATTTGTAGTCCTTTTTGGCCCTTCTTATATCAATTAGCTTTTTTCGCCTAGACTGTATTTTGCTCTTTGTTCTGATATTTGAATGACTGTTTTACTTCCCCTCTGGATGTAATGATATAAAATGTTTGTATGGTGGAATGGAGCAATCTGATGGGAAAATAATATTGGAATATATTAGCGTTAAGTCTGTTTAAGGTGCCGATTTGTCAATAACTAAGGAGGCCGAATGGAAATAAAAAAGTTCCATTAGTGCGAGTTGTTGAAGTTCTTCTGCATGAAGACGATTTTTAAACTTCGTTTAGAAACCTCAGTTTCCTTTTCCATCGTTTGCATGTTATTATTCATAACAAACATTCCTGTTTTACTAATACTTTATTCTTTTCTTTAACTATAAACAATATTCATCATCTTTATCGATCAATCTGTCACTTTATTATCTATCTACTGAATAATGCAGTTTTTAATGTGTTTCACAAATATCCATCCTCCTCCTAGATGATTTCATGACTCTCCTCGTTCTTATTCAAAGCTGTTTCTTCAGAAGCATGTGTCCGTTGTCTGAAGTTTCTTCACCTTCAAGATTTTATATTTTTGTATTCTCAGTTTGTTTTTTAATTAGACTTTGTGTCACTCGCCCCTCAGCACATTTTTGTTCATTTGTTATTTTAATTATAAAACAGTACAGAACAATTATATTCCGAAAGATACCCTTTAAACAAAACTTAAGCCGTTACATTTGGCGTCTCGTTTCTTAACAATGCAGTCCGCTGAGATACGCTTTCTGCTTTGACCTGCGTAAGTTGCAAAGCTGCCGGAGCGCTTGACAGGCATCGGAGCGCAGAACGCTTTCTGAGTGACGGGCCTTGCAGCTCAAGAGCCCGCAGCCAGAGGAACAAACAAGGCTCGCTCCTCGCACTGCGCGTTCAGCTGTGCCATTCACAATCAGACCCCGGAGAACCTCCTGGATTTTGCCCAACCATCGGCGTTTAAAATTCTCTGCTGCAGAAATACATCCTCATTTAGCACTGTGAACTTAAGTCGCCAGTTTGTTGATTGCATTGATATTCTTTAATAAGTCTGTGGGTCAGCTACATGCGTATGTGCTTCAGAAATATTCTTTGTTCATTTTTCTTTCATGTCTCACGTAAATCGTCGAACATACAATGATTAGATTTTTAAAACTTTTGAATAAATGTTTCTGATATCTTTCTGATACATTGCAATTATAAGTGATGTTTCGTCCTCTGAAATGACCAATTTGGCATATTATCATACAGATTGTAGAAATCGTCAAAATGCATCGTAGATAAGCGTGATACATTCTTTGATATTTAAGTGTTTATTTTTTGCTAAAAGTAAATTAAATTTTTAAAAAATTAAAAGTAATAGTCGAACGATACCAAAGTAGTGTCAAAGTGAAGTAACACTGCGACTAAAACGTCTTTGTAGTTGAATAGAAATCTGATTTTGATGTTACTTTGGACGTCCCTAAGATTAGAAAGCGAATGATATAAAAAGTGACACTAGTATCAAACAAGTTAATGTCCATCTGAATTTACTACTATCAACTTCGTTCCCAAAATCGTGATTAGAGCTTTAAGGATTGCAATTGAAAACTTTGTGGAAGGGAATTCACTGAGAACATACTTTAGCTTTATCTGACATTGCCACTGCCTTCTGCTTCCTTTCTGTCGGCAGGATCGTAGATTCACTCCCCTCCTGTAGACTACCGGTGTTAGTTCGTTTATTATGGAGGCCTCGTCTGGGAACTTAGCCCGATAATTCGAAGTAATAACCGATAAAACGGTGTAGGCTGAGTATCGGATAAAAGGCTTAGTTTGTAACTTGAGGCTGCCTTCACGATAAATCGCACGAAGTTTCCGAGCGATTATGTAAAACCTATTTGGTAAAAGGCTTTATTAAGTGTTGATAGCGCGCCGCATGGAATAAGTGGTTACTTTTAAAATATAATTTGAAATTTAGCAGATGCTTTTGTTTTAGAAGAAACTTTCTTAACCTGTCGAAAAATTCGTACAAGCACGCAATTTCATCTCTTACTCCAAAACAATTGTACCCACTTTTTTCATTTTCAGTAAGCACTCTTCTCTTTTTGACTTCTGAATGCATCGTTTTGCCAATATTTGTTGTTTATGATCTCAATATCGAAAACTAAATCCTTATGCGATTATTTCTGCCTCCAGTTCAATATTTTTCGAACAAATTAGTCTCAGTAAGTTCACTTGGTTCCGACCTGCATCAATATGATTCGGCATTCCATTCTAAATTGAATATTGAAAGCAGAGAATTGGCGATATAAACGAAGTAAGGCGCAGATGCTGGGTGCCCATTTCGAGGCGGAGGCTTCTCTTGATTGCGTGCCCCGCCGCTCCGATCGCCTGCATTCACAGAGCCAATGACGCGTCAAGGCGCGCCGGCAGGCAGCGGATGGCTGCGAGGATCTCCTCGAGCACGGAAATTTGCCCAAGAATGGCGCGATGAATAGAGGATAATGCCTTCGCCCTTCGGAGTGTGCCGCTTGCCGCCCCAATGGCACCTATACCCGCTCGCTCATTCGATTCTCAACGCCCGCTTCCCAGCGCCCAGCCATTGCCCAGCCAACACGCCCCCTGAGCGTCCTCCGAACGCCCGGCCTTCGCACGCCCTTTGCACTCCCTTCGTTGCCCTTCGCACGCCCAACGCACGCCCAACACCAAGCGAATGCCGGAGCAGTACCCTATCAAACGGGCCACGGACCGCGCGCGATCTGTCCTTCCTCTTCCTTGTCCTATCCTCTCCTCTTACACACACACTTGCACTAACATGCACTACGCTACCACATATTCCGTGAAACCGGTCGGGATCTTAGAGCTTGTCCCGGCTGGGGCGGTGCCTCGCTGGTGGGAGAGTCCTGGTTTGGGGGAAACCCCACTGGCCGACGGTAGGTCGGCGCCGGATCTCGCCATCCAGCGGGGAAAGATCATAGCGCATATCCCGAGAAAAAACATGCATTACACTAACGGGACTAATGACCAAAGCAGTTGACGTGCCCGGAAACATCAATCAATCAATCAATCAATCAGTCAATCTTCCCTTTCCAACCCTCTCTGAACTTCTCCGTCATCCTTCGTCTCTCCCCGCCCTTCATCTCCGACCTCTCACTCTCTTCGCCCTTCTTCCACCTTGTCGGGCTCTCCCCCTTCCTCCACGTCGCTCTTCTGGTCTCTCATTTCTTTACCAGTTGCCACTCCACTGCCGCCCTTTTCACTAGTTATTTACCTCTCTCCTCCATTCGCCGCTCCATCCGACCCCGCCTTTCCACATAACTCACTTAGAATCTTTCTCATTCTACTCCTCCCCGCCCCATCCAACCACGTCACACTCCTTCCCCCATCCCTCACTCCCCCCTTCATTAGCCGTCCTTCACCACGTCAATGGGTCTTCAGTGAGTCACGCGAGGGGAATGGGACAGGACAAAGGGCGCTGCTGAAGAAGCTATCGTTATTAAAAGGTCTACATTTGCGCGATTTTGCCATGGAAAGTTTCTCGCTTCGGTAAACTTCAGAGCTTCGAGAGAAATGTTAATGGCTCTGTCTTTACATGAAAGTTCTGTTTGCAGAACACATTTGATCATGTTCTAGCTATAATTTATTTTTAAAAGTTATTGTTTCAGTTTAATACGACTTATTGATAATGTTTGCGTCAAGATTTTTATTCATAAAAAGTTTAGTTAAGGAACAAAAACCATTATACTTTTGTTCAATGAGTGATGTTACATTTCATAATGTGTTGTCTGAGTAACGAAAAAGCGATATCCAACGCACTTGTATGGTCACGACATTCTCCAGAAGAGCTCCCTGTGTGAACGGAGACCTGCGGAAGACTCATCTGATGTCATCAACCGATGTCAACTGATCAACTCATCAACTGATATCACTGCAGTGCCTCTGACCGGGAGGTCCTAGTTTCCAGTCCCGACATTGGCAAAATTTTCGAAACTAGCTTGTCAGCTAGGTCGAATTCAGTCGCTGCCTGGAGGAGAATTCTGATCGGTAGTATTCCGTGGTTTCTCCGGCTAACACCAGGTGAATGCCGGAGAGGTACCTTAACAAACGCGCCACGGACCGCGCGCGATCTTTCCTTCCTCTTCCTTGACCTATCCTCACCCTTTACTTACTTACACAAACATGCACTACACTACCACACATGCTGGGAGACCGGTCGGGGGCTTAGAACGTGTTCCGGCTGGGGTAGTGCTTCGCTGACGGAAGATACTTGGTTGAGGGAAACACCGCTAGCCGACGGTAGGTCGGCACCAGATCTTGATATCCAGCAGGGGAAGATCGCCGCCCGAGGAATAATGCACTACACTTACGGGACCAATTACTTCAGCAGCGGACGCGTCCGGAATCACTACTAGCCAACGAACCAAACAACAATCCAGAAGTGTGGCCTGTCCGAACGGAGTCCTAGTCGCCTTCCATGAAGGCAAAGAGGAGGGGTGAAAGGGATACAAATGCCCAGCTTTCCCAGCGTGGTTGACAATTGAGGGGGAAGGTGTTGTGGAGCTCTGGAGCACGATTGGGCACCCTAGCTTCTCCTTCTTTGACAGAGATGGTCTGGAGCTACGAGCAAATGATGAGATTCACCTGTTCCCGTGGGATTCATCGTAAATAAATTTGTTTTTGGGGCATATAAATGTCACTTTCGTGGCTGTCGGTACTTCGCTTGTCGATGCATTAGACTTATTAGCGGACTCAATGACCCCAGATACTACTGAATTGTTGAGGCTAGAAATACCGAAAAATATATGAAAGTTATTACATTTACTTCATTAAACTTATTATTATTATTATTATTATTATTATTATTATTATTATTATTATTATTATTATTATTTATGTGTTGCTCATGCTTTCGTATTCTTCGACATCCATAAACCATGCATTTCACCATCACCATTTACAGTCGTTTTTGTCCCTGAATGATGGGAATTCTGATTTGGTGTTATTGACGTTCTTATGAGAAGAAATAAAAGTGGTCATCTTCGTCAACATATTATTTTTATTCAGAAACACTGTGTAGTCTGCAGACTTTTGCTGAAAGCAGCGAGACTGATGATGACGGCAAAGCCATCGAAAGCCGGCTCTATGAATAAAAATAATATGTTGACGAAGATGACATCTTTTATTTCTTCTCTTTCTTATCCTTGACGCAGAAAACTCATTAATACTTAAATCCGTACGTTAACGCTCTTTTGGACTATATTTAGATATTTACGTTAAAATTTGGAAACCCTGTATAATATTATGTGCATTCTAAAATTTACCTATCCAAATCCGACATATTTAAAAGTTTAAAGCATACACGTACAGTTACCATATTGTAAATTAGACCACCCGCTTTCTATCTCCTATGCGTACACTTATTTTTGAATTTGAACATACAAACGATTGATTACAGTAGATTGCTCAGTCTATCAGATTGTAATTGTTCAGTCCCTCAAACGACAGTACTCCGAACAAAGCAGATCTGAATTGATGACTAGAATACCCTGAGGTCACCATTAGAGAATGTCCCTCACATTTCTGCAAAAGCTCTCTTTATGCAGATCAATTCTTGCTTCTTCCAAAGGTCACGAAACAAAGGTTTCATAATGGGCTCTCACTAGCATACTGTGACCGGAAGGGTGTCTGTGATTGTGTTTCTTCTCACTAGCGTCCTGCTGGAGTGCAAGAGCTTTATGTAGCTGCCAGGTCCCAGTGCGAGTAGAGTAGCTGAGTCATGAAGTCTTCCGCAGGCGCAGGAAAGGTGTCATGATTTATGCGACATCCACCGGAAATGAAGGAACGAAAGTGCCCATTACCGTAAGAAACAGTTCTTGTTGATGGGACCGCTGTAATTTTGTAGGTACACTGTACCGGTGTCACGGTACATTTACATATCAGAATGTTTTGTAAGATTAATGGAGCAAAAAAGGCATCATTTTCAGGTAATATATTTACAGGACGAAGTTATTGATTGGATGCTATGCATTTTCTTGAGAACTTACTACGGTTCTGTCAGTCACAAATATGCTGTGGAAAATACAAATCATACCGACAAAATAAGCCGAGGAAAAATATTGCAATAAATAATGTTTCACATTATCTCCATATTCACCTCAATTAAATGTGAACTCATTCTGTCTGTTGGTTGTTAATTTTACATTCTATTCTCAGCGGCTACTAACATTACTCAAAGAATATTTGTATCATTAGTAGAGTGACATTGTATAATCCAACATGCATGAATCCCTGCAGTAAGTTTAACTGTGTTTCATGGAGTTTTCTTTCTGGTCTTTTGATTCAGACTTTTCTAAGTTTGCTCCTTTTTAAGACGTGATAGTTCATTACGTCCTAAGAAGTACATTAAAATGCCTACCTGTCATCCCTCCCAAGTCTCAAATGTCCCGTTCTTGTTACTTGAAATGACACGGACATCCGTCTCCCAAAAACACAATAATTCTTCTTGAAAGTGACATCATAATATTTTGACACGGGCGAAATTCACAACTCCAATATGTAAACCGACAACGACGATTTAAGTCAAAAGATTCTCTTCCACTGAAACTGAAATCATCATACAAAAAATGTGTGAGAAAAATTACACACAACATTCAATAAATATCATTGGACATTTTCGTCATAATCCATTGTAAATACGGAAAGAAGTATGTATTTCTGCATGTATGAATATCAAACCATATAGAATTGCTTTGATTCTTGCTCAATTTGTTTCGTTAAACTTTATAATTTGTTTTGTGACAAGGATGTATGCAAACGATGGACGAAGTTACAACAAAAGTGGAGTGCGTGAAAATAAATAAAGAAATCGAGAGGATCCCGAGAAATTCTGGCACAAAACTGGCCCTGTCTACCTCACCGATAGAGAAACATTGATTTTACCTGCTGAGGATGGAACGCTACAAATCTAAAAACCACATTGAAACATAACCTTCCTGTTTTGTTAAATATAATGCGTTAAATCTCATTTTATTTGTCACGCGCGTTCCATATACATCACAGTTTTTCCATCGCAACCACGCCTCATCACCTCCCCACTCATGCATACCCATGGCCGGAAAAACGCATGGGATAGTAATGGCTGTTTGACGTGCTGTCCTGGCTGCTCAGCGTCAGACGCGGTTTGCACGATAGACTTGTAAATTTCGCTGCCCCCGGAGGGGAGGGGGAGCGGGAAGGGGAGTTTGCGTCGACACAGCGATTTATCTGGCCCCTTATTGTGTTCCGGGAATGCCACGTGCAATGTAATTTAACTCTCTTCGCATTCAAAGTTTCGTTTCCGCGCGAGCCATATTGATATTCTCGCTATCGCTTCCTTATGTATTCTCCTTCTACCGGGACTCGTGGGGCGGAAGCGAGCGGTTGGGGCGGGGAGCGGAAGGGGCGGTGCGGGGAGTCGGTGGCGGGGATGGGAAGGCTAATCTCGGAAATGGGAGAATTCGACTGCAACGAATTACGGCAGATATTTCGGTTCATATTTCTTATGATGGGATTCTTGTCAACTTTAAGTGAATTCCATCAAGAGGAGTATAATGCAAAGTTTTTGTTATGCTAATCCAGGCAATGGAAGTCGTGCTTCCAACTTGTTACTAGACTCCGTATCAATTTGTCCGGGAGCTTGTTATAGCCGTAATGCCGTCTTCAGAGGAAGGGGGAGGGCAGAAAGGGATCTGCAACGTGAAATGAATCTGCCACGCCCACCTCCAGGAACGGTCGCGGTAATTAACGACTCGATTTTGCGTAACTGGCTTCCTTATGGACGCTCCACTTCGTTTCTTTGCATAGAGAACTTTAATTTTGCCATGCAAATCGCGCTCCGTTCGGTCTATTTAGACTGTGGATTTGTAAGTGACAGATGGGTGAAGTTATATCGTTGGATGGTGACTTAGACGAGAGATAGATTGCAAAATTTCTAGAAACTCTATTAAATCGGTTGTTTCCACTTTTTAGGAATTACGCGAAGAATCTTATATTGTGACTTGTCTTGCATTACTTTAATGAACAAGCATGTATTCGTGATGCTTCCTCGTGCATGAAATTAAGTTGTAAAACTTGAAAAAGGACGAAATAATTGGATAGTGGATGCTTCAACGAGCATCAAACGATGTAGTTGCCTATTTCGCAATATTTAACGTCTCAGTTTGGCGTAATGTTCTTTTAATGTGTTATGTTCTTATGGGCAATATATAGACATTTTGTGGGTAATTTAGTACTCATAAATTCATCTTGGTCGTTATCGTCACCATTGATTGCCTCTTTGCGAACTGTGTAATCTTTTGTAGGTAATATGACTCGCGAAACAAAAAAGTGCTGGAGCATATCAGTACAATCTGGGCAGGAATGAAGTTTCAATTATGGCATTTAATGAAACATTTTGGTAGATTTTTGGCACAATAATGGCAGTAATGATTTTTAAATTCAAATGTAGATTCTGGAACGTCGTTATAGTGATACTTAGTCGCTTCGTCATGCAACATTATTTTATTTGCGTGTATACGATCAAACAGATATGTTAACCCATTTAGTTTCCTAGACGTAATGGAAGTTTCGTAAGTTGGGAAGAGATTCAAGTGTCGACAATCGGAAATTTTTGGCAACATCTAAGTATCTGCATCGGCGCCTGTCTGAATGAAAATTGTAGAAGCCATGTGCTCTGATCCGTTCTTTTTTATGGGTTCTTCCTAGCAATTCCAGAGTGAATTTGAAGCATTACCTTAAAATAATTGAGAACTAGTTTCCAATTCTCCATTTACCATCCTCTTTCTTCCACCCTTGCAACTGGAGTATCCTTCCTTCTCAATCCCAACGCAGTTTATCTCATATTATCTGAAATACTTCGACTGTACTTCAGGTACGTCTCAGTCCGGCTGTACTGCATACGTTAGGTAAAGGTTTTAATTGGGTTGAAACAACATCGAAAGAACGGTCAAATTCTTCATAGCCCTCCCAGTATCCACTTGTTCTGTGGAACGAATATACTTCCTTATCCATTCCCAAAGAGCCCCCCTTATCCATAATTCTCCATGATCGGAAAGAGTCCAAGAGGTAGTTGAGGTACACATCCTTAAATTTTCTTCCCTTACCTTGTCCACAAACATATTTTTAGCGCCGGAGTATGTGTTGATTTCCCATCTGGAAGGACTTTGATGCGCGGATGTCAGACCAAGGTAGAGTTGCCAACAATGTTCATGTAAAAGGGAGGACACTAGATATGCAAGAAAACACATAATTTTTTATCGTTTCAACACAGGTTTTAATAAATATTTAATTGAGACTAGCATCAGCTCTTTTTTCTTCTCTCCATTGGCAATTCATGTGAAAAGATTTGTTCACAAAATGCAGATAAAAACGGTCTGAGCGTCTCTTTTCTATTGTACTTGCTAGATAGAGATACTATAATGCATGCGTGTGTCAGGGTTCAGAAAAAGAGTGTTAATGTTTTCTATTCTAAATTAAACAATAAACGATACGTGACAGATATTAGTCATGTCATAAAGTAAACGACAAAATATGTACTAAAAGGAAGATATTTAAAATGCAAAGCAGGACGGGAGCACACTTGACGTCTATGAAGGACTGACCTCCAAAATGGAGAACGGTTGGAAACCCCAGACTAAGCCCAGAATTGGGGTATAGCGCCGCAGGGAAGAGTGTCTGACCATTATATTTGGACTCTTGAGTGCTTTTCGCTGAACAGCAGTTATCTAACGATCTCAGCACGCTGCTTCGCGAGTTCCCGTCCCTAGGAGATTCTCTGAAACTCTGATATCTGTTGCTTCTCTTCGTAGTCTGCCTCCGGCCCCGGCCCGACGTTTGTGTTTGCAGCAGCAGAAGCATCAGTTCGCTATTTAATTACCTGAGCGTGCTGCGCCGTTTTCATGTTTCTCTTCTGCAGCTGTTAGGATCTCTTGAGTCGCCTTTACCTAGACAGCTCTCTTACTGCCTCGCAAGCCATTTAGGAATCATTCATTCCGTTTCGCCTCTTCAAATTACGTAAATCAGTTTACTCCTATTTTTATTTCTTAGAATTTGTAATGTTTTTATTTCTCTAGTAGACCGGAGTTCCAGTCACAGTTTTCTCGTACAATACATTTTTTTTTATCATGCAGGCGATGCATTACATTTTTAAAATGAGATGATAGGAGGACATCTTTCCACGGTCCACGTCAACACTTGGTAAATATAAAATCTTTTAACTACATTTTCAAAATTGTCTTTAAATCTATTTCTACAGTAAGTAGTAATTGTATTGTTCCAGAATTTCGAAACTTCCTTTATATCATTAGTTTCAGATAAAAAATTATTGGATGACATTAAACAATATAGTTGTTGGGTTTCGATTTTCCAAATACTGCATATGTATTACTTTTATTTGCAACTATTCAACTCTTCTTTTTGTGCAATTTAATCGCTTGGGTTCAGCTAGCTTCTTATGATGCTCGTAAATCGCGTTCTCGCATTAATTGCTCCTCCGTTCGACCATTGCGAGTGCAGTTGAGGACATTCCGTCACCAGCACTGAATGGAAAGTCGGAAAAAGGAGTATGACGAATTCCGTGAATATTTGCCAGCGTACACATGCCCGCCAATATTATTTAAGATAATATTGTCAATTTTTCATATCACGGACACTTCATAAATCTTCCAAAAACTACTTGCCCATCCTAACACCGTATTTGGAGAAGAGAATGAGGGTGTATGGTCTTAGGACGCTCGTAGAGCTCGTCTTCGCATTAATTGCTTCTCCGATCGACCATCGCGAGGGCAGGCGTGGTCATCTCAATACCAACATTACGCGGAAAGTTGGGATTCGAAAATGGTGAATTCTCAATGAATCTTTGCCAGCAAATGCATGCGCGCTAATATTATCTATGACCATGTCAATATTATCTGTGACCAAAACGTACCTGCCCGTGCTAACATATTTGATGAAGAGAATTGATGGTTAACGGTCTTAGGAGGCTCGTAAATCGCGTGCTCGTATTAATTGCTCCTCCGTTGGGACAGAGCGCGAGCGAGCGAGGACATCCCAAAACCGATCGAGATACGAAAATGGTGTTTTTTGCAATAAATCTTTGCCAGTCTATGCATGCGGACAAGAATCGTCACTAACATTTCATTATTCTTTCGAAATCTTCCAGCCCGTCCAAAAAACAAATTTGGACGATTGACGATTGATGGAGAATTGACGATTAACGGTCTTAGGATGCTCGATAAGCGCGTGCTCGCACTAATTGCTCCTCCGTTCGGCCAGTGCGAGAGAAATCGAGGACATCCCAACATCGATATTATACGGAAAGACGGGATACGAAATCAGCGAATTATCAATGAATCTTTTGTCAGTGTATGCGTACACACCAATATTATCTATCACAATGTTGTCAATTTTACGTGTCACAAAGACTTCTTTATTCTTCCAAAAATTACCTGCCCGTTCGAACGCTAAATTTAGCGAAGAGAATTGACTATTAACGGTCTTAGGACGCTCGTAAAGCGCGTGCTCGCATTAATTGCTCCTCCGTTGGGCCAGCGCGCGAGCGAGCGAAAACATCCCAACATCGATATTATAAGGAAAACGGCGAATTATCAATGAACCTTGTGTCAGCGTATGCGTACACACCAATATTATCTATTGCAATGTTGTCAATTTTACGTGTCACAAAGACTTCTTTATTCTTCCAAAAATTACCTGCCCGTTCAAACGCTATATTTGGCGAAGAGAATTGACGGTTAACGGTCTTAGGACGCTCGTAAAGCGCGTGCTCGCATTAATTGCTCCTCCGTTGGGCCAGCGCGCGCGCGGGCGAGCGAGGGCATTCCGCGGGCGGCGGTGTTCTGTGCGGGAGGTCGCGATTTCGCGCGCGCCCCGCCATAAATCAACAGCGACCGTGTTTGCATCTGCTGTTTAGCGCCGAGGGTTGTAAACACATGCGCTGCCGGTCCCGCGTAATCATCCGTAGTGCAATGCAGTGTAGGGGAAATACATGTCAATGGGACTCGTCGAGCAGAACAGCCTGGTAAATACCGGCAAGACACCAATTCCGGCTAATACACCTGATGGGACTGCGCGTCCGTTTTGGTGGGACACACGGAGATGTTCGCGAGTCGGGAGCGTGTCGTGTCATTTGGGAAAATAATGATACTGTAGTGATTGCAGGTGTGATCTAAGTATATTTTGTGTATTGTATATTTTATTGTTTTGTTAATATTAATTTCTATACAGTCACCGTGTAATGCTAACGTATATTAATATTAACAGTATTGATATTAATAATAATAACAAGAAAATTTGTATCCTGTTATGAATGCAATTCCTATAAAATAATTTAATATATTTTGGTTTTGTGCGCTTTCGGGGAGGGACGTTGGCACGGTCTTGCTTCCTCCATTACTGTGGCAGGCAGTAGCGCCATATATAGTTGGTGAGCAAAGGAGTCTGTAGGGTAATTTTGGAATCAGTTTCTTTTTAAATATTTAAACAAGTACTACAAGTCGTAGCCATTCAACAAATTATTGTAGTTTTGTACTTTAAACAAAGAGATCGCACATAAATTCACGATCTAGTCCAGTTTTCTAAATTTTATGTAATCTAAAAATTGAATGCATCTTATTCATTTTCTTTCTATTCACTATATTCCTTTTTTTTTAATATTTTGTTAATCTTCTCATAACGTCAATATCTTGCACCAACAGTTTTCATCCTACTTTATTTTTTAATGTCCACATTTCTGCTCTATATGTCAACAACCTCTGGATAGGCGTTTCAAAAAGTATCAGTTTGACATTACACCGTACATACTTGTACCTTAATATTCCGCTCAAAATTGAAATTTCTGATATCCCTTTATTTATTCTACGAGTAATATCTTGCTCAACACTTGCACTTAATTTTTTTTTCATTTATTTACTTACTTCTTCGTTTTTTTTGTTTCGGCTTCCTGAAAGGGGCGTTTCTTTGGCACGCAGTGTTGCTTGCAGGGCGTTCTAGAGAATCGTGGAAGGCAGTGGCGCCGCAGTGCGGACGGCGGGCGGAGGATACGGGCGAAGTGCTCCTAGAGCGCTCTGGGCGACCCCTGTGCCAAGGGCCGTTCCGGTGGCAGCTGCCAGCGCCTTGGCAATCAGCCTCGCATGCGTGCTATTCCGACTTCTGTGCGTTTTTCTCGATGGTGTTTCGTAAGATTTTTCAGTTTCTGTTGCGGTCTACATGTGTTGCAATAATTGTGAGAGGGTTTTTTGACGTTTGTAGTGTAGTTGTGTGACCGCAGTTATGTAATCGTACACTAAGGTAATATCAAGGCTTGAACACGTGTTGGAGATAACTCATTGTGAAAAATTGCTGTGTTCTTTTTATTCAAATATCGTTTTACTTGACTGTTCGTCAAGATTCGAAAATCGTCAGTGATAAATGTCAACTAAAATAAATTTAAAAATATTTCTTAGGCATCTTTGTAGGCTATCTCTTGTGTCATGTTCACAATTTTTGTGCCAGTGATCGTTTTTTCCAGTTATTGAATGATTTGATCTGTAAATATAAGAGTTTATCATACTATCACGTTTTTGTTCGTAATTCTATTTCATTAGTACAGAATTTAAGAAGTAATGTGTTTGCGTAGTTTTCTGTGTTGCTGGAATGTCACTTGCTACATTGTCACTAAAAATCGAGAACGAGTATTGAGAATTACATTTGACATCATGTATTAATAAATTACGCACGTTAATACTGATCATACATAAAAAACTGCAAACATATTTTCTCGCATTGTTTTCCTTAGTTCCAAGAAATAGTTCCCCTATAGAATTTTCTAAATTGGACTGACATTCTCTTCCATAGTTCCAAGAAACCTGCAACATCGCCTTGTAACTTCTTCCCTGATGGGTTGCAGCCCATCCCTTAGAGGACTCGACCCATTTCCTCCGTCAAGGGTAAAGGAAAGGGTGGTCGTAACTGCATATCGATTGGCAATTAGCTTGGGACGATAATTACTGTGCACGCTACATTACTGTGTTTTATTATTCACCCTTGTAGACTTTCTTCCTTCCCAGAGACGTCCCTTCCGAGTCAGTTCCCTGGAGTTTCGACAGAATTCAGACTGATAGAAATTGTAACAATCCAATATCATTTGTAAAATTTGGACTATGCGGAGTTGAGAGAAGTATAGTGATGTTTAATATACTTGATTTGTTTTCACGTATTTATCTTTGCATTATTCACTTGTTCGTGTTGAGAATTCTTTATTTATTTTAGCTTTTACTTCACTGCGCAAAGAAAATATTAGATAGCCACTAGTAAAAGTGTTGGTTATTTTTCGGGGCGTGAGTAGTGTGCTAAGAGTTTACTCTATACTGCTAGTGCCCAAATTGAAATGATGCCCAAGTGCTGAGATAATTTTGTGAAAGCATCAAAAGAAATCGCGTCAGCAACTACTGAATTAATGTTCATTTAGTGATTTGTATACCTGATTAAAAAATAAAATGAAAGTCAGTAATACTGCTTAAAAATAGTGTATGACACACGTCATAAAAATGATTTTTTCCTCGACCTATCGGACCCGTGTCCCAACCATTCTTATTCGCAAAATAAAATGTCGTTTTACCACTAGTGTCATTTTTTGTCCAAACCAAACCGAGGCTTATGGAAGTAATTCTGTAAGGGGCAGGGTAGGCAAATTGCAAGACGAAGTAGTGTTAAGAATTGCCTACCTCTGGAAACCACGGGGCTCTGTGACAGCATACAGTAATGGGCTTGGTAATCAAATGGAACACGTGGTAATTGAAAATGGCTTTGCTTTAAATTGCTCAAGTAGTTGTTAAGTGATGATTCTCAGAACATATATGTTATGTCCTGAGTCATGTGTGTTCCTCGAATTAATTCGACCAGACTATTACGTATTTACTCCCACGAGTCGGCGAATATGTCACTGAAGGAAATCCTCACTATACTTAAATTAGGGATGCTACAGCAGATCAGTCTTTTTGGTAGGTCTAGCAAAAACCTGTTGTAATATGAATTCATCTTAGTCATGTCATTCAATTATTCAACAAACTCTTCAATTCT
The DNA here is from genome assembly GCA_964035755.1 of Teleogryllus oceanicus. Classification (NCBI taxonomy): domain Eukaryota; kingdom Metazoa; phylum Arthropoda; class Insecta; order Orthoptera; family Gryllidae; genus Teleogryllus; species Teleogryllus oceanicus. The sequence goes on along the minus strand of CAXIVR010000012.1, from coordinate 25,986,812 downwards.
GTTTACAAAAAATCTGAGAGCTTTACAGAAAATGATTCACACAATACCATCTCCTTCCATTGTAACAGTGACAAATGATACGCCAAACACCGGACTTGACAAGCGTATGAAATGCTTATGGTAGACTACCAGAAGCGTACGATAGGGTACCAGAAGACTAAATGGAATCGTAATATTAATTTACAAGTCTCTCTTTATAAAGCTAAGCGTTGTAAACTAACGGTTATGATGTGTAAATCGTCAATTAAGTTTTTTCATTTATATATATATATATATATATATATATATATATACACAAATGTTGAATTAAGGTTAGTTGACATGCTATCTTAGTGTATCTTAATTACAGAAACACACGTGACCTGATGTTAATACTTTCTAATTGAAATTAAATGTTTGCATGCAGAATGATATGTAATATTACCCTGCATAGATGAATAAATGTACGTCAGGATTTGAATGTATTTATGACGGAGCTGATGCATGTACCATGCAAACATCCTCAAGAACACATTATATTTTAATTACTCACAGAACTTCCAAAGGTGTTTTATGTCGAGGAACTTTGTGAGACATAAGAGATTGTAGGTTACGTTGGACATCGATTTCTGTTTTAAGACGAAAGGTAAGATATTTGAGTTTAAGGAAAAAATATTATATTAAATGAAATAATTCTAAAACGTTGTTGCTTTTGAAAGTGAATATGCAAGTTCTTTTATCAGAAACAATCTTAATATCATGTGATTTGAAACAGCCTCTCATTACACGAAAACTTTGACCTAAAAAAGTTCATACTCGTACGTAAGCTACATGTACTTTTAAATATATTATACACACATCTTATATGTACTATGCTCATTTGTTTGTACCATCCTAATGATACAAGACAGAAGAGGAAACCTTGGTATTTTTCATGCAGTACTATCTTTGATTTACATGTGTAATATTTTACTTCTTACTTTGGCTCTCCCTAATCACAGAGAATACTAAATAGCTACTATTAGTACTCGTCTCATAATTTCGTGCATTACCAGGTTTTCTCATTAGCTCCAACGCTACATTGAAGCGTGTAAATGGTAGGATAACAGCCGTTTCTCCTCTGATCCCGCAATATCTGATCAGCAAACTCCAATGAAAAAAAGCCACCAAAGAATTCTCTGTGAAAGTGGTATTTGCCTGCCGATTGCTCTGTAATAGCTTAACGGACTGAGTACGTCTTTAAAAGCGCCCATCACTAAAAAAAAGTGTTCGTGACGTGAGTGCGCAAGTTAATAAAATATGAGCTGTTAAATTAAACCTTTCGTCAGTAAATGAAATGTAATCACTCGATGCATTATAAATCAAATCATTTACTTCGGCGAGATTAAAAATTGAAATGGAGGTCGCGGGCTGGCACCCGGGTGCATTCGCGGCGAGGGCCGAGGGCCGATGTGAATGCAGGGTGAAATAGGGGGGCGGCGGGGAAGGAGGGGCGTCTGGCGCGAGCAGCTGTAGATATGCCTGGGCCGTAACCCCGCCGGATCGTTCAGGTCGAGTTATGCCAGTTGTAAAGTTCCCCCACGGCGGCGGCCCCGCTGAGGAACGGCGGCCCTTCAACCTCAGCTTCTCCCCCTGCCTGCGCGCATTCCACCCTGCCCCTGCTTGCCTGCCTGCCCTGACAGCCTTCCACTGCCTGCCCCTGCCAGCTCACTGCCTGCCCTGCTTGCATTCCATGCCTGCCTGCCAGCCTTCCACTGTCTGCCCTGCTTGCCCCTGACAGCCTTTCGCTTGCCTGCCTGCCAGCCTGCCCCTGCCTGCCCCTGCCAGCTACCACTGCCTGCCCCTGCTTGCATTCCCCTGCCTGCCCCTGCCAGCCTTCCACTGTCTGCCCCTGCCTGCCCCTGACAGCCTTTCACTCCTGCCCCTGCCAGCCTGCCCCTGCCTGCCCCTGCCAGCTACCACTGCCTGCCCCTGCTTGCATTCCACTGTCTGCCCCTGCTTGCCCTGACAGCCTTTCACTGCCTGCTCCTGCCAGCCTTCCACTGCCTGCCCCTGACAGCTACCACTGCCTGCCCCTGCCTGCCCCTGACAGTCTTTAACTGTCTGCCCCTGCTTGCCCCTGTCAGTCTGCCTCTCCTTGTCCCTACCTGCGCCTGCTTGCCATGCTAACTTTCCCTTGCCTGTCATTCTTGCCCCTACCTGCCCTTCTTGCCCTCCCCTGTCAGCCTGCCCCGCCGCCTGCCTGCCTACCATTACTTGCCTGCCTCTGCTTGCTCCATCATGCCTCTGATACTTTGACCATGCCCCTCCTCATATTCCTTTTTTTGTACTTTTGCTCCGTTTTCTGTTTCTTCTGCCCGCTGTTTCAGCCCTACGACTCCGTTTCCGATCCCTACTTTTCCTGCTCCACTCCCTCTCTGATAAAACCTTCCCGGTTGCTTTCTTAGCCTGCCTCCTTGCCCCTTCCCATACTTGTTCTCGCCGTTCCCCCCTTCCCTGCTTCCCCTTTACCTACTGCTTCGTGCCCTGGAGTTATAATCTCTGCATTCGACATGTACTGCCCCTCTTTGCTCCAACCTCATCGCTTGTTACTCATCCTTCCTGACTTTAATTCTTCAGTTGCTGTTTCTGTACTCTTGTTCTGCCACATCAGCTTCCCCATTTGGTATTGCTGCTCGTGCTACCTATATTTGACCCCTGCTCATACCTCCTCACCTACTCTATCATTGGACAATTTTCTTACAATTATACCTTTTTCTTTCAGCGTCATTTTCTAAACTCTTCTTACTTTTCCTGTAAAATGATTTATATTTAGTCCCCCCTGTACTCTTTACCCTATCCATTATGAGCTTTATTTCTCTTCCACCTTCTTCCCTTCTGATTGAATAGTATCTTGTTTCATTCAGGGTATTGGATGCGGTTTTCTCCTTCTATTCCATGTTTCAGCCTAATTTATATTAGCATTGACAGATCAAATTAGCTAAAATTTAGCACAGAATCTTTCTTTAAATTACCGTAAGTTATACAAGTTTCCATTTCCCCTCCATACAGGTATTTTCTCCATATATCTTTGCCCAATTTCTTCCTTTTATCCAATTTAAATCCTCTGCCGCATGCCCACCGCGGTCTTAATCTCTTTTATGTCCCTCTGCCAGATTCTACCCCACAATTGGAATTTTTACGATTCTGAACATTGGTGTTAATCTAAACGTCACGCATTAGTTCTGTAATTTCCTTTAGTGTTTTATTACTCGATTTGTACCGTATAAATTTCTTCACATGTAGAATTTTAGATGTGGTGTGATACTTTCAATAACAATGTAACATTTTATTTAATGGAGCACTCAAACACTTTGTTAGAATTATTCATTTATTGCGTGATAATTTAATACAAATTGCATAAATTTTATTTGATAATGACATTTATAATGTGATTCTGCAGATAAGTTAATATAAATTCATGAATTTAAAGAAAATTCTTATTATTTTGGTGTCCAAAGGAAAAAGGTAGTTTGAGGGAGTTTTGTATTCTATTGCACTCTAAATGTTTACTTAGAACCCAAGTTGTTTAAAAAAGGTAATTTTCTTGAGGGTAAGTTTAAACAAGAAGTGATGCATTCCCATCTCTTCAATGTTAGAACGTCATCTTTACTATCAAATATGTGTATTTTAATAACAGTGCATCACGAGAGTCAGCATTTTACTGGGGAAAATTGAAGTTTGTATTCTTGCATTCGACGAACAGGAAACAATACAACAGGACAACCGCTGTTTTCACCATGTCTTCACACAGTATTTTTAACATCCCAGAATACACATCGAATATTCCATTTCAAATTTTACCGTATTTCTCACGAACCCAGAGTCGTAAGGACACATTTAGAATTAAAATATTTTCTTGTGAATAAACTAGAGATAGCTATAATGGTTATTTTCTGTGAAGCTAAAAGTATAATTCCTCATGCAATCATACATACAATCGTGCCTGAAATGATATTCTTTCTTAGACTCTAACAGTAAAAAGCTAATGCATAAAACATAAATCTGCTTCAAAAAGAGAAAGAGAAACTTGAGGCACGGGTATTCAGAAGGACACGGAATCCTTTAAAAACATTTCAATTTTAACGATTGTGTTTCCCTTCCCTGTTATATTTTTTAGTTCGCTTTAATAGTACCTCTTACCTTTTGGCAAACCAGCACAAGCGAGCACGGTGGTCGACGGAATTTTCCTGCTTCTTCTGCGGAGAAAAAAATCCGGACGTCTTTGAAGTGTCCTCGAGTTTGAAAGTCCGTGTAATTGCATCATAAATCAGTGAGGCGGGGAGGCGGTGGGGGTGGGGGTGCAGGGGTGAGTGGGTGGAGTGGCAGAGGGCGCGGTCGCGTTTTTCCGGTCATCACGCGATGCAGGTCGATGCCTCTTCTCCGCCTTGGTCGGTTTCATCCCTTCTCCTCCTTCCCTTCCCCCCTCCCCCTCCTCGTCCTCATTTTCCCCTTCCTCGTCCTCCTCCTCATCATCATTCTCATCGTCCTCCTCTTCTTCCCCCTCCTCACCCTCGTCCTCCTCCTCCTCATCCTCTTCCTCTTCTTCCTCCTCTTCACTCCATCTTCTCTTCCTCCCCTCCCCTTCCTCCTCGTCCCCCTCGTCCTCATTCTCCTCTTCTTCCTCCTTCCTCACCTTCCTCTCCTCATTCTCTCCTTTCCTCTTCTCTTCTTCCTCCTCTTCCTCCTTCTTCTCTTCGTCTCCCCCCCCCCCTCGTCCTCCTCTTCGTCCTCATTCTCCTCTTCCGCCGACCTTCGTGGCGGCCTTCCATCCATTGTCCTTCCCCACCTCGCTCACGCCCCTCCCTGTTGCCCCTTCCGGGCGCGCTGTGCCCCGTTCGTGCTGCCCCACTGCCCCGCTTCTCGCCCTATCACGCCACGTCGACTACTCAGCTCGGTCTCATCACGCCCGTGCGTAAGCAGTCCCCTCCCTTTTGGGCGTGAACTGCTTTTTTGCCTGATTTTCTTTCTTTCCTTCCACTATTTTTCTCTTTTCGTACTGTGTTGTGCGTCTTTTTCACTTTCTAATTATCTCTTCTTTATTTCCTTCGTACATTTTTACTCCATTTCCTTCTCTTTTTCAAGTCTCAAACTAATATTCTTCTATCCTTTGCGCACTTGCTCTTGCACTCTTTTTTTTATTACCTAATATTATTTTGCCCTCCATTTTGTTTGTTCTCTTTTCCATTTTATTCTTTCGCATTTTAATAAAAGAAAATCGTCTACATTTCTAGATAATTTTTCGTTCATGTACTGTTAGTATTTTGATTTTATTTGGCCTGCCATTCTCACTTGAATGTAGTTGACCGTTACATATTATGTGATTATTTTGACAAAATAATATATTATTATTTTCTATTGTACCTTGTAAATATTTTTCATTATATTTTGAGGGAGGTAATGTTGGCACCTGCCTCTTTGCGACTGAGAAAATATAGAGTGTCAGTAAATTCTGATGTAAATTAAAAATTAATCAAAGAAAGGAACTCTTCATGGGTTAGTTATGATTATATAAAGAATGATAATAAGTTTTGTTGAAATTGCCATTGCAAATCAATCGATAATGAAGTAAGATGCGAATTATGACAAGGACACTGAAAATAGGTAGAGCTTGCTGACATTCAATATATCATAAAAGATAATTTCAAATATCATCGCTCAATATTTATATTTATATCTTCTGTAAATGACAGTTTTCTTATTAGACCTTGTTCTTGGCTATCTCCTGTCTACAATTCTGAAACCCTGTGAATTAAGACAGTCAATAGTTCAACATATCGGCGAAGTCTGCGTAGTGGAACGGTGAATTCCTCTTTACCTTCGCTAAACATCTCATGGGAAGGACAAGAAAAACTGCAACAAAGAAATGAGTGCCTTCTCGTCCAAACCGGTTTGTTTGCGTATTTCTCATCCAAGTAACTGCTTTCTGCCGGCTGTCTTTTCCTCTAGACAGGTGAGAATAAAGACTGTTGCAAAGAGGCACGCTAAACAACAAGTATTTTGCCTATATTGTATATTCTACTAACAAGCAAACCATGTATCAATGTTAATGTTTTAACATGTGAAAAGAAAAATTAATGGATAAAAATTTAATAATTAATTTTTGAAGTCTTCAAACATTGTCTCGGGGTACGTGGAAGGGATTCTTAATTTTCTCAATAAAAATTAGCTAAATCATAAAATTATTACATATATTCGAAACAGTTTTACTTTCAATGAACCAAACGTTCTTCTTCCTTTTTAAATTTCGGACAGAGAACAACATAATTAAGGCATAAAACGAAAACCAAGTACTCTTGATCATCTGGAGCACATACACGCAATTGTATTGGAGCATTCCTAATGTGTGGATATTATTTTTATTTTACAAATTTTCTCGTCCATATTGGAAGTTCGTTTCTCCGAATTATATAAAAATTAAATCACCTCAAAGTATCTAACACCGCACGTTGCAAACTGTGTACAAAAAGATGAATCAAAGAGTTAGAAATTCATTAGTCTGCGTAATAACTCTTCAAAGAGCAGTGTACACCGTCCACTTTTTTAATAAAAAAAATATTTGAATAGCGGCCACCTGCAAAAGCGACCGGGATGGCAAAAGCTGTAGCTGTGCCACTGTTCTCCATCAAAGCGCCCAGCGGCTTCAGGGCGCGGCGAGGGGGCAGAATCGATGGGCTGTCGGTCTCCGCGACGTTAAAACGACTCCGCCGCCTCTTTGATGTCTCATCAAACGCGCCGATTCATTGCGCGCTTAGGTGGCCGGCGCCGCCACGGGAATTCCGTGGTAGAGGCAGCCCTCCCTCGCCTTTCTCGCCCAACTCGTGTCACCCCGACCTGCCCACCCCCCGCCCGCCCGCCACGCCCCGCCTTGCCCCTCCTCCCCCACCTTCCCCGCCTCTCCTTGCCTCGCCCGCCTCGCCCGCGCCCACCTCGCTTCGCCACGCCCCGCCTCAACTCGCCTCACCCCGCCTTGCCCCGCCTGGCTCCGCTCCGCCTTGCTCCCCTCGCCCCGCCTTCCCCGCGTCGCCCCGCCTCGCCTCGCCCACCCCGCCTTGCCCCGTCTGGCTCCGCTCCGCCTTGCCTCCCCTCGCCCCGCCTTCCACGCTTCTCCTTACCTCGCCCGCGTCACCTCGCCTCGCCCCACCTCAGCCCGCCTCGGCCTGATCAGCACAGCACAGCCATTCCCCGCCCTGGTGAGCCCAATCCATCCCAGCTCTGCCCAGCCCGCTTTGCAACTCCTGGCAGTGTTCTGCCCTATCCCTCCCAGCCCAGCTCCACACCGTCCCCATTCCTCATGCGTTTCCCCGCCTCGTCCGCCCTGCCCGCCTTGCCCTGCCCTGTCCTTTCCCCCCCCCCCCTTTGCATCACCCTCACTCCCCACTGCGTATCATCCTCTCTCCCCAATTCGCATTACCCTCTCGGCTCACCCGTTTACCCTCTCTTCCCATTCCGTATCACCCTCTCTCCGATTCCGTGTCGACGTCCTTTTCACTCCGCTTCGCCAGTCCGTCCCTCTACGCTTCCCCCCTTCCCCGTCCGTTTCGTCAGTCTGTTCCTTGCATTCCATCCCACCGTCTCTTTTCTTCATCCCTCTCAACACCGTGTCCTCCCAAGCTTCCTCTTGCCCTCTCCCTCGCCTCTCCAATCAGCGAACCCTTGGCCTCCTCACCCACTGTTTTGTGTCGTCTCGATTCGCCCGCTCCTTCCTTCCCACCCCTGCTCGCCGCTGCTCATTGTTCCTCGGCTGTGCCGCTCCTTTAACGGTCGGCGCTGCGCTTCCATAAATTATGCAGGAAAGACGCCCGCGAAGGTGCAATCTCGAGGTGGCCCATTGGCATCGAACCCTGTTGCGGGCACCGGGGCGGGCAGACCTGTCCAAGCTGAAAAGGTTATACGACGTCCGACTTTGTGAAGTGTAGTTCATTACAAGAACATGGGGTGGGGACTTGTGCTGTTCATGCCGTTCAATGAATGTGACTTTGTATTGTTGCTAATGCCTTATGTCCTCAGCCCTCAATGTCGCCTCAGCCGCCACAATATTAACGATGGTCGCAATACACCAGGAAAAGCTTTTTGGTATAATAAAAGCTTTATGATATGACATAGCCATGTTCACTAAATGATATTGTTTCGGTAGTACAGAGGCTCTTAAGATAATTATTATTTTACGCAAAGCAAGTTCTTTCGTGATCAAACGTGATGAAAATTGCGAGTAAATATTTGTTTTTATTTGATTTATAAATGAATGTATCGAAATTCAATATATTTTGCATCAATTTTTTGAACTTGGTAAATTAGCAAAACACACTGTTTTTTGTATACTGGTCTTCATTGATTTCGTTCCGTTAACAAAGAGAGAAATGCAGTAATTTTACAATAGATTATCATCGTTTGAACTATTGTTTTCAGCACCATCATTAAAAAATATTGTATTTAACTATTGTTTATCAACGATACATAGAGGGGAGTAAATGTAGTTTACATTCCTTTGTTCATCCAAAATTGTGGAAACCCCGTTAAATCATACATCACGTACGCGTACTTCATACTGAGGTTGCATTACTTTTTCTTCTTCACATACTTCTACCTCAGATCTGCGTTGAAAACAAATCTGATTAAGTAAGAACGATAAAAAAAAGTTCGAACACTTTAGGCTTTTGCCAAACCTAATAACTCTTTTGCTCTCCGCGAGAAGGGCGATACGGGCCCTCAATTTTTCATAGTGCCATCCTCGAAACTTCACTTGTTATGCTTTTGCGTTATTTTATTCGTAACTGAAGTTGCCCTCGAGAGAACAAATCTACTTTTGGCCAATCATGCGTCCAGGTAGTTGCCTCGTTCTATATAACGTTTTGCTATAACCGAGTGAACGACCCGAACAAATTATTGTAGAGTTTACGAGTTTCACAATCCAAACTTAAAAGTACAATAGGCTGAAGATCGTTTTGTGGCCATAATTACCTTGGGGCGTTCGCCTCCGATCAATAAAGCCGACCACACGTATTCTAGAACGATCGCTGGAGTTTCTTTTATATTTCCGAACTACTATCATTTTGGGTTAATCACAAGAGAATCATAAGGAACAGAATTATTATTATTATTATTATTATTATTATTATTATTATTATAACATGAATAATCATTTTTAAATGAGTGGATGAACAGTATATACAGTAATTCTTCGTTAGCACGAACTCAGTTAACACAAATTTCGCGTTAACACGAACAAAACTTGGGTGCCGGCAAGGGATTACAGTAAAATGGATATTAGTAATATTCGGATAAAATGAATTTTTATATCACGAACTACGTCCCTTGAAATTCGTGTAAATGAGAATTAACTTATTTAACTTATAATGTGATTTTAGTATATTTCTGTTGGAAAAACAATTATCGCTGTCATTTAATTGGTTATTATGTAATTAATATGTATTTACGTAAAAATCCGCCCCCTAGTCAGTAGTCCAGGGTCGAGCGGCAAGTGAGGTAGTGTTGCTGTATTAAAAGATTACAGTCGCTCGGGATGAATACCAGGCTGCCGCCATTTGGAGCGATGTTATTCAATTGAAATTGTTTCTAACTTCCGTCTATGAATTTATAATTCTTCAAACAAAATTTGCCACATTTCAGTGTCTATTTTAATTTTTCATTTATCTATTTAAAAGTTGCATTTAAATTATACTTGGTTTCTACTAACTACTTGCTACTTAAATATATTTTTACATTTGTATATGATATTACATGTTTGGTCTTTGTATACATCTGACATGTGGTAAGGCGGAAGAGCAGGTCTGATGGTCCGAGCCTCGCCATATCAATAAAAGAATTATTATTATTATTACTATGACTTATGCACTTCTCCCACGCGGGGGAAAAACATTCACCTGCCACAGATGTCATTGTGTTGTTGTTGTTGTTGTTGTTATTATCACTATTATTATCACTATTATTATCACTATTATTATCACTATTATTATCACTATTATTATCACTATTATTATCACTATTATTATCACTATTATTATCACTATTATTATCACTATTATTATCACTATTATTATCACTATTTCCTATTTTCTGTAAATATACACTGATTCCGGGGTTCTCACCCAGGGCAAAAATCACCCAAGGCAACAATGGTTTGCACGTAAAGTGGAACAAGAATATATTTTGTTTATTAATTCATTTATAAATTTATTATTTATTTATTTATTATTATTACTATTATTATTACTATTATTATTACTATTATTATTACTATTATTATTAGGTTAGTTCCTGCAACAAGATGCAAGGGTAGAGCAGGCCCCTAGTTTCCGCGGGAGGTGTAGGCCGTGCGTGGGCGGGGCGGGGCCCGCCTGCGGAGTTGAGACGTCGCCGCCTGTCTGCGTGCGGGGGCAGCTGGGGCGGAGCGCCGCGTGTTTGAGGAGCGGCCGCGCGAAGCGACGGCGTTGGCAGTGATTGACAGCCGCTCCCTGCCAGCACCCTTCCCCCCGCCCCCGCCCCCGCCTCACCGCTCAGCGCCATGCATTGCACGCGTGGGCACATTCTCCCCCTCGCGTCGGCTCTTCCGCTTGTCTTGTCCTCGCCGCTCCCCGGTCCGCGCCCTCCCCGGTCCATCGTCCCCGCAGATCCTTTTCATACAATTTTGAAATCGTTCCGACGTCCACTTCGTCTCGTATCTTTGCTGCCTGGGTACCTGTCCCACATCAAGGGCTCTTGTTCATTCTGCTTCGTCCCCTGGTTTTCCCTCTAACCACTTCGTTCTCCTTTGGCTTCCCGAGCGGATCCACCTCGCCACATCTTGAAATTCGCATACCTTCCCTCTTCCCTCCCGTATTTCTCCTCATTCATTTCCCCTGCGTTCTCTCTCTTATCTACCCTCCCTCCCCCCGCAGCCCACCACACTCTTCTCTACTGTCTCCTCCCTCCAACCTCCAGCCTCCTGACTCTTTCCACTTCCCTTCTCCCTCCTCCTCCACTCTCCTCCTTTCTCCTTCCTCCTTCCTCTTTTCACCTTCCTCCTTTCTCTTTCATCCTTTCTCCTCCCTCATTTCTCATTCTTCCTCCCACCATCTTCCTCCATTCTCCTTCTTCCATCCTCTTCCATCCTTTTCCATCCTGCATCCTCCTCCTTCCTCGTCCTTTCTCCTTTCTTTTTCATTCTCCCTTCTCTGTCTTCACCCTTCATCTTTCACTCTTCTTTCCCACCAAGCATGAGCATAGTTCCACTTGACTCCCCCTTTTACGCCTTGTCCTCACTTCGATACCCGCTCCTCTTTCCCTCTTCCTTGCCCTTCTACCCCGAAGCGCCTATTTCCAATTGTGATGGAGTTAGGAGGCTGTTGCCACGGAGGGGTATGCTGAACGGAATATATATTGTCGCGAGTACGCGAGGCTGAATTTAGGTTTGTGCCCCCCCCCCCCATTAACGGGAATAACCGGAAATCGAGCGTGATCCCCACTCGCTTCCTGCACTTCGAATGTTTGATGAAGGAAACGCAACTGTAGGAGGCATACTTCATGTGAGTTGATGTAAATGATACAGCAGAAGTAAGTAGTACGGAGTAGGAAATATTATACATGCTGTATGATGTGAAACCTATTTCATTGCAAAATGAATAACTTCTCATTATTTAACTTCGCCATTTTTGTAAAGATCCATGTAACACAAGTCTTATTAAATTTCTCAAATAATGGTCGTCTCGAGTAATCATGCCTGAAATCTGCCTTTAGGCAGAATATCCAAAATAAGTTAGCTGTCACGCTTTAATCAGTATTTATTTTATAAATTTTCTATGGTTTCGTAATTTGCATGACTGCCGTATTCGTCGGACTCGCATGAATTATAGAAAAGTATATGATGATGAATTAAAATGTGCAAATTTTTACTTGTGTGTGTGCTTATAGCATGTATAAATCAAGAGAATTCCTACTGGTAGTATTTCCTGCATTAAATGTAATATTTATGTCATTTCCCGGAATATCGTGAGAAATTGTATTTTTACAAAATCCCACGTCCCGAATCACCATTCAGTGTAAATAATTTTCTCTTCCGAATTTGTGTGACTGAATTACTCTCTGTCATCTGCATAACTTTTGTAATTGTGAAAACCTCAACATGTCGTGCATTTTGAACAATATTCATTCTTGATCATAAAAAGAATTGAATGCATTTGGAAAACTATTCTCTTCCATCACGTATGCACTGTGACAATGCCCTTTTAAACATCCAAATGCCGGCATTGATCAGCAAACGGGAACGGTCGTCACTTCCTACCATTGTATGACCGTGTCGTATGTTTCGTTTGCTGTGTTTAACTTTGCCATTTGTCTTTCGCGTTGCGCGTTGTAAAATGAAAAATGAAGTATACCTACGGACGTACAGGAGTGCGTGGTGATTAAAACGATGGGAAGTCCTAATGGACACATCACTGTTTGAAATGAAAACGGCACTGGCCGAATTAAATCGTTTGCGCATTGTATGTCTATTGCAGGCAATCATGCCGTTCTTCGCGTCGAAACTACACGCGTCTACTGAGCCTTTAAGAGGTGACGTGAACTCTGTGACATAGTAATTCTACCTTTCTGCGACGGTTGCATTACAAATTGCAGCGCTATTCAGTGCGTTGGCCTGAATTTTTCTCTCGTAACAAGAAAAAATTAAATAAGATACAAGATTTAGAAGAGTTATGTCTTGTTGACATCTCGGTCTGGTTAATATATTTGACAAATGGAAATTAATCAACGTCAGACTAGTAAAACTATAGGTAAAAATATTGAGAACTTGAAGCAAATGAACATGTCTTCGAAAAATGTAGAATGTGTCATTTCCAACATGTGCTGCGGACAATACACTTACTAGAAAATTTCAATAAATAAATGTTTTTATTACAATTCCACCAAACAAAAAAATATATTACACATGAAGTTTCTCCCTCCACTTCGAAGTCCGGAAGTTTATCGTCCATAACTGGAACTTTTCCCCTTACGACAGTGTTTCATCTTTAACTCAACTCAGGATGCTGGTTATCTACACTTGAATTATGTGTACGTATATAAAAAGAGCCACCTATGCAGTGGTTATTCATCCACTTCAACGTAGTGATTTCTCTCCTGAGACCTCGTAGAATTGAACACGTATATTCGTAGAATGCGTACTCTTGCAGCCCGATTAGAGCACTTGTGCTCCACCCCACACACACGCGCTCTCCGCGGCAAAAGTTACGTCGCGCGCCCCATTTCTCAACAGCCTCGCGCAGAGCTTTAAACTCCCCATTAACACCCGAGCGGCCGCCGCTGCATCTTGGGCTAACAGCTCCCCGCAGGGTCTTCGCGCGGTAATCGGTTCCGCGAAAAAGAATACCCGCGCCACCATAAAACTGCACCTCTCCGCGCTGCTGCCGAGGCGGCGACGGCGGCGGCGTCAGACGTGACTGTACTGCACCGGCTGCCAATGCTGCCCCGTAGAACCATCCCTCACGGTGTCGCCTCCCCCAGCTCGAGGTTCCTTCTCCTTGGGGGCTTATCCGGGGAGGTTACTTTGGCTTGCTTCCACCATGACCCGCCGCCCCCGCGGTCGCCGCCGTTCGCCCCGCCTCCTGCCCCGCCCCCTCCCTCATTATTTACACCTCCCCGGCCCAGCCCAGCCCGGCCCGGCCCGGCCCCGCCCGCGTCTTATCTTTATTCCATTCTGGTTTGCCATTACTCATTCCGCCCTAGTGCTTTTTATATAAAGGTAAGCCCGCGGAGGGGCGTGGCGGGGGTCGGGGCGGGTGTGGCGGGGAGGAGCGGGGTCTCGTGTCGTATTCGGAGGCCGTCGCGCGGTGACCCTCGGCCATACGCGGGACGTGTCCGCTTGTGGGCGGGATGGAGAGGGGTGGGGTGGGGCGGGGCCCGCTCGCAGTAAAGAGGCCCCCCCTCCCCGCGGCGGACGGGGGTAGAACGACGCCGGCTAACTGCACGAGTGCCGGTGGCGCAGGCGGGGATGAGGGCGTGACCGTGGGATTGCGTGGGGGGTGGGGGGAAGAGGGAGAGAGAGAGCGGGATGATGTGTCCGACCCTTCGCTCCGTCCTTCGCTCTTCGCCCTGTCCGCACGCTCTTAGGGCTCCCCGGACGGTCGTCCGCGGAGAGGTTGGTTTGCATGCCGAGCGAGGCGGGGGGAAGCAAGATTGATGTGCTATTCATTTCATTACTCATTTATTTAGCCTATTACATTGAAGAGCATTAGTACGGCATGAGAAAACTCTTTTAAGGTAAGTATCTAATTATCAGATTCACGAATTACTTCTGGTAAAAATACGCGATATTTCACAAACACTATACAACAAACCTTTGTTAAAACATGAATATTTTAGAAGACGGTGGCAGCTTCAATATAAACAACTCTTTAAGTGTAAGAAGGCTTATTGGGTACAGGAAAAGTCAAACGTGATATTCAGCATTGTCTCAGTGCAAATTTCCATAGCACCGTTACTTCCTTCAATGCACAGGGATTTAATGATACACTATTTAGTCTTCAGTTTGAAATATTGTGATAGAACCGTATGTTAACTAAAGGAAGCCAAATCAGTGTATTAATTTACAAAGAATGATAAGTATTAATAGGAGCATAAATGTGAATACAAACAATCGGAATGAAATATTAATGAACGCAAACGCCTTTTAAGTTCATAGCGATACAATTTTAGATTCTGTACAACTGTGATTGACGCTGTTCGCAAGCGTTGGAAAATGCCTCCTGCGAATGAATAGAATGCATAACAACGCGGCATTTGCATTTCATTTTAATCGGAGCACATATTAAAAACAAGGTACTGTAATTATTGTCCACTTGTGTTGCATGGAACAAAATATTACGTATTTTATGTAATTAAAAATAAACATTGATGATAAATTACGAATTAAAATCATGTAATCGACGGACTCAAACCTTGTTGATTTTGTTTCACATTGAAGATTTTACCCTAGCCGAGCGTTATTTACAGTCATTCTCATCACATATGTACGTTTACTCCTTAATCTTATCGATGAACTATACTGATTTTACCAAGAAGGAATGTTTCTTTAGATTTATTTATTTATTTATTTATTTTACGTCAAAAGCAGTTAAAACTGTGTGTGACTAGAATGTATTATGTGCGCGTTTCCTTTATTCTGGTATCCCTATTCTAAACCATATTCAAGTTGAATTCTCAATACAGAAATAAATGAGCGTTTTTCACAAGAATTAACAAAATATTTGCTTCGATGTAATAAAATCTATTTTCAAAGGCAAATCAGCTACAGATTTGGGTTCTTATCCTGTATCATGTCCTTCTTGAAGGAAAATACTTTTGTCACGACGACATGGAGAACGATAATTTAAATAACTATATTTCTCACTGAACTCTAGAGAACGTGAACAATGAAATAATGAAATCACATCAATGTCCAGAAGCAAAACTAGGGGCCATCTCAGCATTTGTTCAATGGATTTGGGAAACTGGATGAAAAACTTGATCAAGATGGGGGTGATTGAGCCAAAAGCTGAGGTAAAATACTTGTTTCAGGATTTTTATCCCATCTCATAAAATTTTTTGGACTTACTTAAATATTTCTAAGAGAGACTTAACTTAGAAACAATTGTGTTCTAAGACTTAGACACACAAATGTCCTCAATTCTTAAAATCAGAATTTTATCCTTTAATACATGACCCTTCAAGTAGACCTTTAATGAAGGACTGTGAATATTTTTAACTACATATTATGACTCTATGAGCCTGGTAAGCGATGACGAACAAAACTCCCTCATCACACGTGCATCCACAGCTCGTCGGTTTATTAGACACGAATGACCAGCCGCTACCCGCTCTGTTATTATTTATATTCACAAATAATCACCGTGGCGCGCAAACGCGGATGTGCCAGGCGCGGGCCAGCGAGCATCAAATTATGCCGAGAGTTCTCGCGTCATAAATAAGTTAATGAGAGATTAAATCGGCGGCTGAATAATGCATTATCGAGCGAATGAAACGGTGTGTCACGGGGGGCGGGGGGTATCGACCGATGCGGTGTTTGTCTGTAGGAGTTGCCCGCGCCGTGCCGTGCCGGCCGGCGAGCGTCCCTAATATTTTAAACACCCTATCACGAAGCGCGCTTGCTTTCCGAAGGGGTCGCCGGACGGGAGGTCGGCGCGGTGGTGGGGGAGGCAGACGCCCTGACGGCCTCCACTTCTGCGAGGGAACTGAACCCTTCTGTCCCACTTTGGTTCCCTCCGTCCCACTTTGCATTGTCTGGTCTGTTTTTCTTCTTCTCTCGCCTCTTTTTCGTCTTGCTCCTCTATTTCTGTCTCATTTTCTTCCTTTCTCCCCTTCGTCTCTTTCTTTTCCCCCTTCTTCTTCCTCTTTCTCCCCTTTGTACCTTTCTTCTCCCCCTTCTTCTTTCCCTTTATCCTCTTCTCTCTCTTTCTCCTCTTCATCATCGTAAGCTTCATATCATTATCTATTCTTAATTTTTTCGCTTCTTATTTTCTTTCTCTTATCGTAAGCTTCATCATCATTATCTTATTATTCTTAATCATCTTCACCAGTTCTTCTCTTTGACATTTCATAACTGTATTGAGGAGCGACCATGGTGTACGTCATCTACTACTGTTGACGTGTTCTGTGGATCAAATCCGGTGAAATGTGATGTAGAATGCCGATTCCTTGCAGATTTTCTCGGGTTCTCCTGTTTTCTGTCATATTCTACTGTAGCGTCACGTTGGCGGCCGGGTGGAGGAGGAGCGGAAGTATCGTGTACATGCGGGCTGAATAGCCTTGCGCTACGGCGTTGGGATATATTTAGATCAAGTGGACGTCAGCTTGACCTGGAAAGTCACGGTGGTAGACGCGAGCCTCCTCCACACTCCAGGACGGTCACGTGACGGCACACTCAGGTGTAAAATCGAGCCGACGAGCTCACACTTTTTTTTTTTTGTTTTGAAACTCGCGCGATGCGCAAAACTTACGCCCTGGCTGGAGCGTGCTGTGCCTCTTAGACGGTGACGAGGTCACGGTAGTGAGCGGAGAAGCGTCAGTTGAGGCGGGACTCCTAGCAATGTGGGGTATCCACAGGAAATACTCAAAGTGTGTAGTTTCGAACATAATTTAGTTATTGTACATACGTGTAAATAAACTTGTACATACTTGTAATGTCTGTGTGTTTTTCACATGGCGCCACATTACCATCGCTCTATGATCACATCATATAGACGTCACCTGTTCATGAAAGTCGCTCATGACGAAAAGATGGTACTGGGAGGATGTAAGGAAAACGCAAACAATAAAACAAAACTGTCATACATTTACAAATCTAAACTCATTACATGAATATACGAGTAAATAATGTGACTTTCTGGCCTTCTGTAATTGTAAAATACTGTTTGAATTACTTTAAATGTCACATGATATTTCTCAAGATGTTACTGAACATACTGCAATGTTGCCATTAGAAGAGTGCAAACGGAAGAAGTAGACGTTACTTTCTATTCACTATATAATGCCTTGTTGTCTCAAACGGCTTATACCTGTTAGGACACATCCGCTTTTCTAGACTGACCATTTGGTTACTCGTCACCATGCCATCAGTTCACGCTGAGTACAAAATAACTCGACACGTTATGTTGAAAACGCATCAAAACTCTAGACACCGAAGCGCACTTTGGGTGAAACGCTCAGAAGCTGCTGCTGGAGCTGCAAGGCGAGGGCCAGAGGCCAGAGGGCCAGAGGGCGGAGACAAATGCTGACGCGAATGGAGCGTGCGAGGATTATCCGTTATGACTGCCCGTCGCCCGTAAGTCACGGACTCGCGACGTTACGCCCTGCTCCGCCCCTCCCGCCCGCCACGCAACACCCCGCCCGCCCCCACGCTCCACCGCCCCTGAACCATCACGCTTCTACAGGCCACGTTCCATCCCATCCCATCCCGCCCTCCCCCCCTCCCTCGCTGCCCGCACACCACCCTGCCCCACCACGCTTTCCTGCCCTTCTCCGTCCTGCCCTGCCCGGCCTGCTCTGCCCTCTCCTCCCCTCCTCCTCTCCTCCGCCCTGCCCTTCCTCGCCCGCCCTGCCTGTCCTGTCCAACTCGTCCCTGCCTTGCCTCGTCCGCCCTGCTCCTCGCCCTGCCCTGTCTCGTCCCACCCTGCGTTGTCCCGCCCACTTCGTCCTGCTCTGTCTCGTCCCACCTGCCTTGTCCTGCCCTCGCCTCGTCCTCGCTCTGCCCTCCTCCTCTTCGCTTGTTTTCTCGCCCCTTTTCTGCCCCACTTTTCATCTAGTTAATCAAGCCATATCCTTCTCCTCGCTTCGTTTCACCTCCTACACCGCGACTGTCCCCTCTCTTTGCTCCGCCCTCTGTCGCCCGTCCTTCGTTTCGCCCCGTGCGGCGCTCACACGCTGCAATATCTCGGCCGCGCGCAGCTGCACAGCGACATCTGTTTTTCGTCGGCGCCGTCGCGTCGCCCTCCGTCGCAATGGAGCCCGCTCGCCGCCGCCGCCGCCGCCGCCGCTTCCGCCGCCGCCGCCGCCACCGCCCCGCCACCGCCACCGCCACCGCCGCCGCCGCCACCGACTCGCCACCGCCACCGCCACCGCCACGCCACGCCACTGCCACCGCCGCCGCCGCCGCCGCCGCCGCCGCCGCCGCGCCACCGCCACCGCCACCGCCACTCGCCACCGCCACCGCCACCGCGCCGCCACTGCCACCGCACCGCCACCGCCGCCGCCGCGCCACGCCGCCGCCGCCACCGCTACCGCCACCGCCACCGCCACCGCCACCGCCACCGCCACCGCCACCGCCACCGCCACCGCCACCGCCACCGCCACCGCCACCGCCACCGCCACTGCCACCGCCACCGCCGCCTGCCACTGCCACCGCCACCGGATTGAAATTGGTGCATCAAAACAGACTAAGTTTCTTGAAGTTATAATTACGAAGCAAGATATAAAGCTTTCTGAGTTTGAAGATTGAGTATTTTTAAAAGCAAACATTAGTGAGAATATATAAAAGTAATGCTCAGCGTTACAAGAAATTCAGTGTTAATAATATATGATGCCTTAGATTTTGTAAAGGCGGTTAGCAGAATCCATGCTACAGTCTTCTGAGCAGATCTTTGTCAATATCAAACATTTCAATTTCTGTTCAACTCTGTGTTCACACTGAATAGTGTTTGTAATGTTCCATAATTGAAACCTTCATTATAATTTTATTAATCATCAAGAATAAGTACTGAACGACTTAATTAAATATTTTGAGGTTTTCTATTTTCCTAAGAGAGCATACTTTCTCTTGAAACTTTTCTATAGTTCTTCCTATTGCACAATCGCAGAGGCTCAGCTAGTATCTTCGTATTTTTCCCAGTTGCGAAGTTACGATCTCCATTGTGACGCTTTTCTTCGGAAGACGTCCAGCAGTTGGCGCACGTGCGCAGCCGGAAAGGTCTTCAGCTGAGGCGCATTCACGGTCTCCGAGGTCCCGCCCTGTCCCACCCTGCCCCCCCCACCACCCGCCCGCCCCACTCGCCCGCCCGCCCGCCCCTCCTGCCTTCCCTGCCCCTGTCCCTCCCTGCCCCACTCCTGCTCCTCTCCCTGCCCCTCCCTGCCCCTCCTCCTGCCCCTCTCGCCCTCTCCCGCCCCTCCCTCCTCCCTCCGCCTCTCCGCCCTCTCGCCCCTCTCGCCCCTCCCCGCCCTCCCCTGCCCTGCCCCGCTCCACCCGCCCCTCCCGCCCCTGCCGCCTCTTCCCCTCCCACCTCCTCTCCCCTCCTCCACTCCTCCCACCTCTCCTTTCCTCTCCACCCCGCCGGCAGGGCTTTATCGGCAGCGCGGCTGATGGACGAGGTGCCCTGGCGCGAGCAAACTGAACGCCCGCCCGCGCCTCTGACCCTCCGCGCTCGCTCTTCTTAAAACGAGTGTTTGATTCACCTGAGCGCCGATCTACACTGACAACTCTTAATGGCAATTTGGAGAGCAGGTGCAGAATTGATTGATTGATTGATTGATTGATTGATGTTTCTGGGTACGTCAACTGCTATTGCATTAGTCCGTTAGTGTAGTTCATGTTTTCTCTCGAAACGTGGTAGTGTTCTACCACTCTGAATGGTGAGATCCGGCAGCGACCTACACGTTGGCTTGCGGTGATCCACTGAAGTATTTCTCCCCAGCGAGGGACTACCGCGACCCGGCCAATCCCTAAGCTCCTGACTGTTTTCCTGATGTTGTAAGAATGTAGGCGTAAGGGTAAGTGTGTAATTAATGGAGAAGATATGACAAAGATTTATGATCGTGCGCGGTCCGTGGTCCGTTTGTCAGGATACCGCTTTGGCATTCACCAAGTATTGATGGAAGTAACTGCGAAAACTACTGATCAGAGCAGCCAGCAGCTAGAATTCTCATCCAGACAGAGACTGAATTTGACCTAACTATGTAGTTAGAGTCGATAATCCGCCATCGTGGTGCATCGTCTTGACTCAGACTCTCGGATCTCTCAGGAAGAGTCGGCGCAATGGTTTAAGATAAACTCAACTGATCAGCTGCGTAATATTGTTTCTGCTGACCATCAGATTTGGGGTTGATTGTAATTGTGGAGAAATGAGCAGATCTTCGTTCACAAGCTACACTTCGAATCTCGATTTTTGTCGGTATGAGTGTCATACAGCCGATATATCTATTAAGTTAGTTCAGTCATTGTTTCAAGAAATGTGGCATTCTGGTGCCTTAGAGGTAAACACCATTTTCTGACAGCGTGAATCTCAGAGTTCAGAAACTGCTTTAATTCTGAATATATTGTCGCTTCAAACAACGTCAAAAATAATTGACAACGATTTTCACCTGAAAGTGATTGAAATACGTGATTTTACTGTGGAAGCGAGGAGCTGTTTAGTGCATAATACGAATGATTATTCTTGCAAACCTATTGATCAAAATACCGATGAAAATATACGATGCTAAATTGATCCAGTATGCATCTTAAGTCAATACACATTAAATCTACTTTATAATTTTACGTTTGAGCGTTTGCTGGTAGCGAACTAATTCCTGCTTCTAAGGAAATAAACATATTTTCAAAATATTATAAATTAATTATATTAGTACATTTTAGTGAAATGCTCATTTAAATTCTAGAACATTGTTACTGAAATTCAAATAACAGTAAAGAATAAATAAATTCAACATTGTGCATTTCACGCTTCGAAACGGTGCGTGGATAGACAGAAAGGAAATAAATAAACTCAGCGATCGCTTGATCTGTTGTGTCAATTCCAGAGTAAACCGGGCGATGGTTTTCTGAGAACGATGGATTCTAGCTCCGAGAGTCGCAGTTGAAGTGTCGGGTGTCGCTTTGTCGGGTGTCGCGTCACGTGTGACGGCGGTTGGCCGTCCTCAGCAGCCGTCCTCGCCAGGATGACAGCCCTTCCTCGAACCACCTGTCGCTAATCTCTTGCCTCCACTGCAGGATTTTCGCACTAGCTTTTCAGCTAGGTCGAATTCAGTCGCTGCTGAGGAGAATTCTAGGGCTGGCTGTCTGATCGTAGTTTTCCGTGGTTTCTCCGAACACAAGGCGAATGCCGGAGCAGTATCCTACCAAACGGGCCACGGACCGCCGCGATCTTTCCTTCCTCTTCCTTGTCTATCCTCTCCCCTTACACACACACCTTACACTAACATGCACTACATTACCGCAATTCCGGGAGACCGGTCGGAGCTTCGAGCTTGTTCCGGCTGGGGGTGCCCGCTGTGGAGAGTCCTGGTTGACCCCACTAGCCGACGGTAGGTCGGCGCCGGATCTCGCCATCCAGCGGGGAAGATCCCGCCATTTCCCGAGAAAACATGCACTACACTACGACGAAAGCGTTGACGCGCCCGGGAAACACGAAAAAAACTCTCCACTGAACGCGTATAGTCTCTGCTCAGGCTGAGCTATGAGAACTCGAGATACAGGCGCTTCGAAAGTCTCTCTGCAGTGTTACCAGAGGCTCGTGAGAGTGCTAGCAACAGAAATTATGTTGGTAGACGAACTGCAACTTGCAACAAATGAAAACGTAAACTTGCGTACTCACCACATGCTGAAGTGTTTTATCCTTCACTTGTTTACCAGTGATCTGGTTGCTACTAACACAAATGCAGTGTTTAATAAGAGTCCCTGCATCGGCCCGGTGTGGGAGATTTCCTGGAGTTCTGTACTTACTTGTGAATGGTCCTTATTACTCTAATAGACGTTATTTGGCATGAGAAAATTCCATCATGTGATTTTCATTGCTTGTTCTTTCCTCTATTCATTACATCTCTGCTACAATATTTTGTTATATGTATTGAACTGGTTAAATGAAACTCTAGGTTTCTCGGAATCTGATAGATTGAACCACACCATTTCATTCCACATATTCTGCAAACTAAAAGGGAAAATAAAATAAAATAAAAAAATTGGAGTACAAGTGGAGGAGAAAAGACAGGGAGGGAGAGAGAGAGTGCGAGTGTGAGGAGGAGGAGGAGAAGAAGAAGAAGAAGAAAGAAGAAGAAGAGGAGGAGGAAGAAGTTTGATAGAAAATTAATAACAACTGGAACAATAAAAGGAATGTGTATTGAAGATAGGACGATTGGTGGAACGAGGCGTTTAAAAAATTCAGTTAGGTCAAATATGTTGGAAAATGAAATTACATTGAATAAAGAAGGAAATAAGGAAAACAATGAAGAAATGCATCAAATTTATGCGTTAAATAGAGAAAGGAATAGGAGAGAGGTGGAAGAAAGAAACAAAGATGGAAAGGATGGAAACAGTGAAAGATTAGGGAGGAAGTCGGGGTAGGTACATGTAAGGGGAAAGGAATGGGAGAGAGGAGTTGCACAAATGGTAGGAAGAGATAATGAAGGAGGTGGGAGAGCGGGGCGTGCGCTGCGGCGGCGCGAGCGCGTCGCAAACTAAGCGCAGCAGGCGCGCGGGGGCGTGGGCGTGGGCGTGGGCGGGGAACGGGCGGGGAGGGCGCGACCGCAAGCGACAGGTGCGGTGGCGGCCGATGCAGCGCGCGCTCCGCGGCCGCCGCTGAGTTGCTGCTGCAGCGGACGCACGTGACAGGCGGACAGACGAGGTGGCCTCAGCCGGCCGCGACACGCCCGCGCCCGGCTCTCCGGCTTCCCTCCTGGCTCCCGGCACTGCTCGCACCCCGCTCTCTCCGCTTTCTGTACTCCCGCTCCTGCACTTCCCGCACTTCCCCTTCTGTACTCCCGCTCCCCCACGCCCCGCTCCCCACACTCCCTGCCCCACACTCCCGCTCCCACACCCCCGCTCCCACCCCGCTCCCCACACTCCCGCTCACAACACTGCGCTCCCAACACTCCCTCGCTCCCAACACTCCGCTGTTCGCTCTTCCGCTCCCGGAACTCCCTGCCCCAACACTCCCGCTCTTCACTCTCCCCACTCTCACACACCGTGCTCCTGCCTTCCTGCCTGCTGAACTCCCTGCAACTTAATCCCCGCTTCCGCACCCGCCCCACACTCCTGCCCCACACTCCCTGCCCCCACTCCTGGCTCCCACACTCCGCTCCCCACACTTCCTGCTCCCACACTCCGCCCCACACCCTGCTCCCCACTCCGCGCTCCCCACCTCCCGCTCTCAACACTCCCCGCTTCCTGTATTTCCGCTACCTGCACTCCCCCCTCCCTGCCTTCACTGCTCCTTACCTTCCTGGCTCCGTGGACTGCCCGCTCCCCGCATTCCCCGCTCCCTGCACTCTCCGCTTCCGGTCCTCCCTTCCCCCTGCACTTCCCGTACTCCCCACTTTCTGTACTCCTTGTTCCCCACACTCCCCCGTTCCCAGCTCCCCACTCCCCCTTCCTCCGTTCTCGTTCTCCCACTGCCCGCCCCTACTTCCCGCTCTCACTTCCCGCTCCCCGAACTCCCTCTCCCCACTCCCTGAACTCCCCGCTCTCTAAACTCGGCACACCTGTAATGCCCGCTTCCCGCATTCCCCGCTCCCGGCACTCCTCACTCCGTGTGCTCCCTACCCCCCTGCACTCCTTGCTTCCTGTACTCCCCGCTTTCCCCGCTCTGCGCTCCCCGCTCCCTGCGCTCCGCATATCTCGTGCACTACCCTGCATTCTCAGTCCTCTTCCCGTTTCATGCCCTCCCCGCGCTCTCCACGCACCGCTCTTCAAACGCCGTTCAAAGCGGCGCAGTTGCCCACGAAACACGCGCTTGGGCAAGGGCAGCGTTATACGCGGCTATTCCCTGCCGCCTTTTGATCTCCGGCTCCCGACTCAAAGAGTTGCTCGCTACCTAGCTCACTTGCTTTTTCAACACGCCGTATGTTATTTTGACTTTCCTGTTCCATTATAAACGTGTGAGTGATTGTATCAGTAAGGGTTACATGGTGATCTAATTAATCTACACAATTACTAAGTGAAACATCTATGATTTATGAGCAATTCGATCATTCAACCCTACGCTCCACACTCCATCGTTACACGCTGCTCTCCAATCCTCATTTTATAGGCGCTCAAATGATGAGCGACCCATGAGCTAGTTGTCAGACCGCTCTTCCCGCCACTCTGAATGCCGATGTTCTAATTCCTACCGATCTAGTATATGAAATCCGTGGTGAACTGACGTCCGCGACAGTTTTTATTGGTGATCTGATCTTTCCTGTCTCTTTCACCAATTCTTCGTCATCACTGAAATCATGTCTTCATAAGCCATCCACTAAAACGCGGACATTTTCATCTCAATTATGAGTAAAAAGAACACGACCTGAGACCGTATAAAGAATAAATGCAAGGTTATTTACGCTTACAAAACTGATGTACTGACTCAGCAGAAAATGAAAGACCGTTTTACTCACGCTCCGCAGTTATTAAATGATTATTGATGATGACTGATGATGATTTAAGTGATTATATGCGATTCATAATGAATAATGATCTGTCATTGACCATCATGACCCGAATCACAAATTAAAGCATCCTTCTTTGTGGCATTACAACTATAATCTCAACGGTAAGTGGTTGCCGATGGCAAATACATGACGTCAAAACACAATTTCTCCTTGCTTCACGTACAGGCTTAAAATGCGCCCCCGCTAGGATGTCGATGATATGGAACATTGCCATGTGGGGAGGCTCTCATTCTCTACATTGAATAATCCATGAGTATTTGCAGATTCATTAAATGCGAGTTCATTCCGAATCACTTTTCTCGATATGCAGTGCTTTAAATACAATATTGCAAAATATGTCATTAACAACTGGTATTCATTATATCCATTCGATATCAGCAAATCAGAGCGAAACAAAACAACGGAAGAGGAATAAAGGGGAGACACTGATATCAGTGCTACCACATCAACCGAGAATTTGTATGAAATAAAATATGCTTATCATACAATTGTCTAAAAATGAAAAGTATGTCGTGTTCCAAAATATAAAATAGATTGGACGTTTCCTTTGTATATCTTTTAAATTTATTTAAAACATTAATATGCTGTCCAAGGACATTGAAAAATATATAGGAAATAAGGTTTGGGGGATTCGAATTATAAAAAATTTTAACAATTAAGGCTAATGTAATAATAACAATAACAACTTCTTATTCGATTCCAGGGTAAGGATATTAGGGGAGTTCTTCTCCATAATACTTAATCGGCATTAGATAATTAGTCTTGCAATACCAAAGAGGAACAGTGCGAATATCGAATTTGTAGGTGGCATTAAATGTATATAAGAATCTACAGAACTGTTAAAGACGCTAATGGAGATTGAAAATAAGGCAAAGACATTATTCGGAGCACCGAAAGGGAGGGATGATGCAGGGATTCTGCTGAGTGAGTGCAGCCGTATGCTCAGAACGTCCGCTTGCACACTGTCTTTATACAATGCCATAATCGTATATAAATCCATCATCAGACCCCTCCTCCTGTACGCCTGTCCAATGTGAACAAAGGGTGGCAAATATAAATACAAAAATTGCAAGTTGTCCAAAATAAATTCTTAGGATCCATTACCCAAGTTCCGAGGTTCATCTCCTACAAGCAACTACACACCGAATTAAACATCAAACCAATCACTCACCATATTTCCTACTTTGCCAATAACTTTTTCTCAAACCTTCAATTGATCAACCAAAGCAGAAATCTTAAACTGGGAGAATACACAGAACGCCGAAATAAAATCAGATATCCGTTACATGCATTCTTGGACATTTTCAACAAAATTGACTAAACCAATTGAGGTGCTCTTGTGAGTCCCCTCGTCAGATGTAGGCTAGTGTTAGTAGTAAGCTAGATTAACTTAGGTTGTACGCCAGCAAATACAAACGTAAAGTTAAATATAAACTAAACTTTGTAATCTCATCCAAGATGTAAATAAAAAATAAAAAACCTTGGCCTGCTCGGGTTATGCCAGGTGCGCTGGCCGGCACGGCACGGGTGCGTTCGCCTAGGCCGCTTGGCAAGGAATCTCGGCGACGCGATTGATTGAATGATGATTAGTGAATGAGGGCAATATGGGAACGTGTGAATGTGAGAACACGCAGTGGCGCTACAGATGGACGCGGGTGGGAATAGTGAGGAACGTCGCGAAATCCACAACAGATCGGGCAATGCGCGAACTGGTGAGAGTGATGCGAAGATACTGGTGAGAGTGATGCGAAGATACTGGTGAGAGTGATGCGAAGATACTGGTGAGAGTGATGCGAAGATACTGGTGAGAGTGATGCGAAGATACTGGTGAGAGTGATGCGAAGATACTGGTGAGAGTGATGCGAAGATACTGGTGAGAGTGATGCGAAGATACTGGTGAGAGTGATGCGAAGATACTGGTGAGAGTGATGCGAAGATACTGGTGAGAGTGATGCGAAGATACTGGTGTGAGAGTGATGCGAAGATGCTGGGAAGATCGAGTTTAAAGAGGGGCGAATGGGTTTCGAGGGGAAGCGGGGAGAAGCGAGTGGACAAGTATAACAGGAGCGAAGGGTAGCGTAGCGGGGTGAGACGCGACTGGGAACAGACCGTGGCGAGGTACCAAGAGGCGGAGTGAGGCTGTGGGAGATGATAGTGTGATGCTGGAGCGGATGATCGCGTGGACAGGGTGAACGGACGATTTAGCTCACGGGATGGTTTGTTGAATTCTGGCGGCGGGGCAGGGAGAAACTGGTTGGTTGTTTATTAGTGATTTCTGGCGCGTCAACGGCTAAGATCATTAGTCCCGTAAGTGTAGTGCATGTTTTTTTCTTGCTGCGGTGGCAGTAACATTCTCCGCTAGATGGTGCGATATGGCGCCAACCTACCGTCCATCTTTTCCATCGTCTTCCTGATATTTCCTCACAACGCAACTTCATCCGCCTTCTCATTCAATTTCCTCCTTTTCCTGGATCCACTCAAGTTGTCAGCTAGTCTCCATTCCCGCCTTGTCAGGTTATATTTTTAAACGTTCCTCTTCGCCCTTCCCAGACACAACCGAATCTTTCTCTTTTCAATTCGCTCTCATCTGCATGCTCTTTTTCGCCTCGTGTCTCCTTCGTTACTGTTCATTATTTTTACGGAGAACTCATCTTTCCAATCATGGGAATTTTGATTATGTCATTATTCTCTTTCTGGAACCTCGTACTCTTTTAATACTCCCACTTTGCAATATTATCCCATTCTCACGTTCTATCGCTCTATTTTGCGTGCTACAACTTCGCAACTTCGATTGCCTTACGATCACCTCGCCGGGACCATTGCATGCAACCGACGCATCATTATTCTACCCGACTATCCTGTCTCTTTCTCGCTCTACTAGCTTACCACACACATTTCCAACTATTCCCTTCCCTCAACATTTCCACAACTTCCTCTCCGCGTTTCAACATCCCCACCCACTCCGGAGAACCGTTCCGCCCTTTTCTCTTTCCATTGTATATTCCGCCCGCGTAATATCTATTTTACCACTACGATCCAACACCACTATTTCCACGCGCGCTTTCCACCCCCACCTCGACCCTTGACCCCGCCCCCGTCCCCGCTCTCCCCCGCGCCAGCGGTGTCGCGACGCGCGCGTAATGAAGCCGTGCAACATTGATGGCGGCCGCACCGGCGCGCGGGCGCCGCGGTGGCGCGCTACGCGGGCGCTTTGTCGGCCGCCGCCGTCGCCGCCCCCGCCGCCAACGCCGCCCCTGCCGCCCCCGCAGCCAGCGCCGCCTCTGTCGCCAACGCTGTCCCAACCGCCCCGCCGGCCACCATCTACCCCTCGCCGCCCCGCGTCCGCCGCCCCGCCCCGCCGCCCCGCCGCCCGCCGCCCCGCCGCCCCCGCAGCCAGCGCCGCCCCGCCGTCCCGCCGCCCGCCGCCCGCCGCCCCGCCGCCCGCCGCCCGCCGCCCGCCGCCCCGCCGCCCCGCCGCCCGCCCCCGCCGCCCCGCCGCCCGCCGCCCGCCGCCCCGCCGCCCCGCCGCCCCGCCGCCCCGCCGCCCCACCGCCCCACCGCCCCGCCGCCCCGCCGCCCCCGCCGCCCCGCCGCCCCGCCCCCGCCGCCCCGCCGCCCCGCCGCCCCGCCGCCCGCCGTCCCTGCCGCCCGTGCCGTCCCTGCCGCGCCTGCCGCCCCCGCCGCCATCGTCTCCACCGCCGCCGCCACCGCATCCAACGCCGCCGCCGTTATTGGCGTGGCGCAACGCGTTCTGTCGCCTGCTGCCACCACCGTTCAGTCAATAGCCACTGTCGCCGCCGCCGCCGCAACCGCCACTCGCCGCTGTTGGTCGCCGCTCCGTGTCGCTTTGTCCTGCCTTACCCGCCAGTCAGCCACTCGCCCGCCCGCTATCTTACCAGCTCGCCCTGAGAGAGATTCCCTATAATGCAGTGAATCACATTGAGATGATTTTGAATTTAGTTAGTTAATGCCTTATTTCACGTGGCGAGACTTGGGCCATCAGGCCCGCTCTTTCGTCTAACCACGCACATTTTGCTACGCTCCTTTCACCACCTAGCGGAGAAAGGAGGTATTATCTTGCGCGACGAAACAGGCGATTTGAATTTAGCTCAGAGGCATCATTTAGGCTTGAGTATCTTTTACATGCAGTAAATCTACTACATGGAACAGCCGACTTTACTTCCCTCCCGAAGGAAGGCGTACGAAGGAGTTTTTCGGCCTTACAAATCCACGTCTTCGATCGGATTAGAACCCGCAAACAGTCCGGTATGCTGACCGCTATACCACCGAATCCGCGAATTACTTAATTTACTAGAAAAAATTAATCTAAACTAAGCGTATTTTTACATTAAAGGGATGTTGGCCGTGACTGGGCGCTTACACCAGGCGCACAATGTTCACGCCCAACATGGTTGCTACGAACTTTCACTTCTGACTAATAACTTTTAGCGGGCCGCAATAAGTGGGTTGCATGCGTCCCGCGGGCCACCAATTGGACAACCCTGCTCTAGCTTATTACCGGCCACTCACCATCACCCGCGGTCTCCCGCCAGTCGCCGTCCTCGTCCTCCCGTCCATGTCCCGCCCCCCCGCCCCTAGGCGTTATCCTCGCACCCTCCCGGTCTGCGTTCTCGCCCCAGCGTTGGCGCACATTAGCGGATTTGCCGTTCCGCGCTGGACCGCCACGCCACGCCACGCCACACCACGCCACGCCACGCTCCGCCGCGCCGCGCCGCCGCGTCGCCCTGCACCGCGGCGCACGTATTTAGCCCGCCGCATTAAAACTTCATCCGTTGATCTCTGACGGCGCGACGAGCGCATAAACCTCCGTGACGGGATTCGCGACGATGTTCGGTGAAGTAGGACAAAGAGTTGGTGAATGTTTCATAAATTATAGCGCGATGAGAGCTGCAGAGTGCACAGATACGTGGGGGGGGACTATATTCATTATAGTGCACCGACATCATATCACGCGACGAATAAGCTTTCGTGCTGAAGCGAAATTTTGGCCACGCGCTGTACAGCATCGCTTTAAATCCCCACCGATTTGGATAGGAATTCGACAGGACATGTGGCCAAAAATACAGTTTAATACTCCATTCGTAATTTCACTGATATTTATTTCTGAAAAAAAGTTATGTAGAGTTTGAGTGGTTTGAAAAGATTTGTAAGTGATGTGGATCATTCATTTTATAAATTTGATTACAATAACAGCGTTTAAATTCCAAACATTTTCGTGTGTGATGAATGTTTTACTTATTGTTTAGAACTGAACGTTGCTATTGTATTATTCATCTCTTTGAACAGGATCACAAACTACATAGCTTATTTTGTTATTGAAACGGGTTAGTACTACCTTTACCAACGTATTTCATTCTCAGTTTCGCTATATGATGTGTATGGCTTTTGATAGATGCAAGCAGTACTCTTGTATGTATTTATTTATTTGATTATGAATGATTTGAACAAGCGTATATTAGAATTGCACCTTTTTATTACATTAGCGCGCAGTGATCGGTTGTATCTGGTGGCAATAAGCTTGGGTAGATAAAGTGCAATGGGTTTTCCGGCGCAAATTAATTATTGAATGAGTTTTCCGTGTATATATTTAATGTATTGGAAGTTTAAATTTATCTTCATTTATACAAATAAATTACAATATTTACTTGTTAATTGAAAATAATTAAAAATACATTCATTAAAAAGAAATCTAGAATTGTACATCGAAATCAAAGCTCGCGTAAGCTGAATTAATTTCATTACTTTATTAAATGAAATGATATATGAAATGATATCATTGAATTGCATTATTATATTTTATATTTCTCAATATTATTTGTCAGATTTGGCAAGGAGCAGTACTGAATTTCCTGGAGATAATCGAATAATCACACTTTTCGTTTAAATGGCTTTGAGAAAAAGTAAGAAGAAACATGAACTTATTTCTGTTCATGGATTTAATGCCCTTGTAAACGCCTAAAGAATACATACTATGTTCAATTATATCTGCACGTAAGCTATTAATAATATTCTGTTAACTGTCAATAGCATAGAAACGTGTAGACAGAATATCCATTAAAAAACATTTTTAACATTAACATGTTTGTGAAACACGCAACAAGCTTCTGAAAGTCAAAATCCGTTCCGCACGTTGCCTTTCGAAACGCGATATCCCTACGAACTAGTATTTCCTTGTGAATAGAAATTCTTGGAATCGGCGCGCTTTCGGAGGGAGAGGAAAATGCTTGGGCGCCGAAGATTCCGATCTCCAAAGTATTACCCTGGGGCACATCGTTACTAGGAATGGTGTCTTTTTCCAAAGGATCTGCATGGCTTTAGAAAAGAGGCGCAGTCGACATGAAGAAGATTTCTGAGGCTTCGATCGACGATAAAACGGTGGCTTAGCTTCAGCTAGCCTTCAGCCCCGGCTAGCTTCAGCCCTTAAGGGATTAAGGTGATCGAATAATAGAGTATTGCAATTACTCGACAAGTTGAAGGTGAAGACGTTACCATATTGGAAGGTGTAGAATATGATTTTTCTGTCCGAAGGTGGAAAAAACAATGCTGGTTCTTTTTTTTACGTATTTCTTCGTTGAGATTAACTGATAGAAAAATATGAGAATAGTTAGAATGTTTAAAGTATATCTTATTGTTTATTCACGCGAGAACTATATCCTTTTATTAGTATTACAATACCTTTACGATCAACGCCCTGCTCGTAAGTGGGTAAAAGAGAAACAAAATAGTCTCATTCGCTTTTCTTTTTCCTGGAAATACACCAGCTCATTACCATCCATGGCGCTGTTTATATGCGCAGTGTAATAGTGAGATTACACGGTTGTTTCTCTTTGTGAACACGGCCACACAATTCTAAGCAGAGGACGAAAATAATATTACATGGTGAAACGACAGCGAATTAAACTGCCAGCAACGAGTTCGACTGAACTTCAATATCGGTAACGGAAACAACAAATCCTGTATTACCTACATTTTATAGTTTATTTATAATAATTATTTTCCCCTCAAACGTGTTGTATGTTTCATTATAAGGATTGAAGTAAGGATTGAAGTACCCTATTCCCATTGCAATAGATGGCAACATAACACCATCGTATCTTCCGTAAGAATCCTTATCTTCAACCGTGTCGTGAATCTCACGAACATCTATCTTTCGAGCAGAAAATTCAAGATAATCCCGCGAAAACTCTCAGCGATATTACTTCGGCCTGGGCTATAACTTTTCTTTACTTTGGCCGCGGAGCATTACGAAAGCAGGGGCCACCGAAAGCGCCCCGGAGATTGCGACGAACGGAGAGCAGCCTCCGAAAGGGGCAGCGCGGGCGGGGCGCGGGCCCTTGGGTGACCTTTGCGGATAAATATCGGAGTATTAGGCCGAACGCGGCTCAGCGGCCTTATCGCGCCGTTCGCGCTCGTCGCCAAAGCAGCCCCGTCGTCGCCGCCACCGACACCCGCTGCCCGCTGCAGTCTCTCGCCCTAAGACCTCGCGGTCTCGCCATCCCTCCGCTATACCACATCCCTGCCTCTGTACTTCCTCGCCTTTCTACATTCCAGGCACTTCGTATCCTCGGCTCTCTGCAGACCCACCGCTTTACCTCCTCCCATTTTACATTCCCCCCATTTAACCTCCCATCCCGCCACTTTACACCAATTTTGCCCTGCAACTTTGCATCCCCGCATCTTTACATCCCCGCAACATTACACCCCGGCAACGTTACGCCCTCGCAAGTTTAAGCCTCCGCAACTTTATTCCTCCCCAGCTTTACACCCCGTAAACTTTACACCTTCGCCATATTGCACCCCCGCAACTTTACACCACCACTACTTTACACACCCTCACATTACACCCCTGTCTACTACATTCCTGACAATAAATAGTCTCACCAACACATCCCAAAAGCCAATACATTTCCATCACACCATTTCCTACCATCCCACATTGTCAGCGTTCCGCACCCTCACTAATTTACTGAGCTTCCAGTGGACTGTATTCTCAGCATCTCCTCCTATCCTCCCCACACCTCAGTCACACATCTTCCCATTGCATGTCCATTCATCACAACCACAACCAGCATTCCACACCCCATTCATCACAATCTAAATATCCGGATTCAGCTCCCACAGATTCTCTGCTTCACTTCCAACAATTTCAGCACTACGCCCCCACACTGCCTTCCTACAACTCTACTTCTTCATTATACCTTCTCGCTTTCATCCGCCAATCCTGCCAACTTTGCGTCCACAACCAAACTGTAAAACATTGAAACTTGTTGTCAATGCATTACTTCATCTTTAACACATGTTTCACCTCGCTGAATTTCCTCTCTTAGACAATCGAAGTCACAGTGTGTATATTTAGCATCACCGCCAATTCATCTTCCACTTCTCTCTTCTCCTTATTCCTACGCCTCGTATTTCATTCCCTATCACCTCGACTCTTCATACACGCGTCTAGGCTGCAGACATCAGCTCCCACCCGTGTCTCCTCAACCAACGTCGTTCTTCATACTCACGTCTAGGCTGGCAGCATCAGCTCTCCCCCGTGTCTCTCTCAACCAACCTCGCCTCTTCATACTACGCGTCTAGCCAGCAGACATCAGCTCCCGCCCGTGTCCCCTTCTCAACCAACCTCGGCGCTGTTGAACCATTGCGAACCCACGCACTTCTTCCAACCGCGCGCTCCGCCTCGCGCCCGCGCCGTCGCCTCGCACAGTCTTAACGGCCTTCCCGTGATTTATTGTTTCGCTTTGGCCCTGATCGCTTGAGCTCTCGTTTTCCGACCTCCCTTCCTCTTCCTTCGCCCGCTCCACCCGGCAGTGTGTATCAAGAGCGCGCGGCGCTTACCAACACGCCGGATGTATTCCTCGAAGACTGTGGTTAGTTAAAGAACTGCTGCGGTTCACTGGGGCGCTGAAAGAGTGAGCGGTGTTTGAAAATGGAATGTATATCTCTCGACTGCGTAGGCTGGTCGTTATATTTCGTCAAGTCTGTTTTATAGAAAAAATGGGATGCAGTCTATATCGAAGAAATGGGATCCAGCATATATGTCGATTCGATTACGATATGGATGGAGCTGTAAAAAGAGACTTTCATTTCAGTAGCTCGAGCCATTACGAAATTGAATACTGCGTTTGTGGAACAGATATTTTCACACGTTTGTTGAGTTATACACTTATAGTCTTGCCAATATTCTAGT
This sequence comes from Teleogryllus oceanicus, assembly GCA_964035755.1. Lineage (NCBI taxonomy): Eukaryota > Metazoa > Arthropoda > Insecta > Orthoptera > Gryllidae > Teleogryllus > Teleogryllus oceanicus. The sequence goes on along the minus strand of CAXIVR010000012.1, from coordinate 25,952,677 downwards.
TTTATTGGATGCTTACGTAGATTGTTGGGGAGTGCTATACAGCACTGTGCTAGACTTCCGCGTAAAGCGGGTTGCAGCTCGTTTTAAAAGGATTTCTCTTGATGTGTCACTAATATGATAAATCGATTTATGAAAGGTAACAGATAAGCGTGATGCATGCAAATATGCTAAAAGACAGCAAAGAAATCATTCGTTTTTGTTTCAATCGATTAAAAACATTCAAATTGTGCAATATAGGAAGATAGAGATATTGCACAAGGAACCGTTATAATAAATTTACACATTCCTACAATTTCCCGCGCATAATGTTCTCAATTATTACGAGAATGAAAATCTAAGCATAAAGAAACATTTCAAAACTACGCTCCGAAATACATCGGTGACTAAAACGGACCTAATTTTTTTATTCCTGCACATTCGTCAATATTCTTGTTTGGTCAATGTACGCGAAATCAACAAATCACGCCAATTACTAGCAGCGAGCAACACGCAACACATCTCGTCCGTCGGCTTCATAGCGGAATCATCCGCCGCTCATAATCCCGCGAATCCTGCCCGCATCGCAATCAGTGCGCGATCCGCTGCCACGCGACGGGCCGGGCTTTGCTCCTGGGGCGGGCCACGGGGCCACGACGCGTGTCGACCGATGCAGGGTCATCGGAAGGCAATCCCGCCGCGGAACACGTTCGGTGACACCGGCCGCTCGCGCGCGCGCCCACCCCGCCGGACACCGCACGCGCTTCCCGCCGTGACCGCCCACGCCCGCCAACCGTCGCCCGCGCAACGTCCGCCCAACGTCCGCCCACGTCGATCTGTCACCAACCGTCCGCCACGCGCCACGCCACCGTCCGCCACTCCGCCACTCCGCCCAACTCCGCCCAACCGTCCGCCCAACGCTCCGCCCAACCTCCGCCCAACCGTCCGCCCAACCTCCGCCCAACGTCCGCCCAACCGTCCGACCAATCCGTCCGCCCATCCTGCCCATGTCCCAACCGCCACCCACCACCAGCCAAGCTCCCCTCGCCAGCCCAGCCGCTACCAGCCAGCTCACACCAGCCAAGCCCGCCCGCCAGGCTATCCCATTCGCCAGGCCCGCCCACCCATCCTCTTACCCGCCACCTGCCGTCCGCTGCACTGTCTGTCATCGCCGCCTATCTCCTACTGCCCGCCGCTTCTCTCCGCCCGTTTCCACCCACCCAAACTCACTCTAACCCATTATCCGGTATCAATCGCCCCCCCGCCCGATTGTCCCCTGCATCAGTGACCGGTTCCCGCTGGCCACTCTTGCCCCCGCCTGCATCTCTCGCAGCGTTTCTGAAATTTTCCCGTCCACGTCTTCGCCTCCCCTTCCCACTTTTCGCGCGGCCCCCCCCCCACCTTAACTGTCCTACCGCGAAATCTCCGCACCCAAAGTATCTCCTTCTCTGAGGTCTCCTTGTCTGCGACTTCTTTCCGCTCCCAACTTCTCGTTACCGCACATTTCTCCTCATGCCCTACTTCCCCTCGTCCCCTACTCATCGTCGTGCCACGGAAATCTCCGCGCCCTCTATTTCGCGTTGATCCTGACTTCTCCCAAATCCCTGTCTTCGATTCCCTCGCCGTCCCTACTCGCACCGTGCCCGCCTCCCCCTCCAGGATTCGCCCCCGCCGTCTGCGACTGTCGCGCGTGTCCGCTGCCGGCTCCGAGAGGTCGCGTCGTGGGCGGTAAATATTTGAAGGCGCGCTGCGGTTGGGTGACACGACGCCCACGCCGGCCCCGATCCGATTCGGGACCCGGCCACTCCTGCCCCGCCCCCGCCTCTGCCGGTCGCCGCACCCACCCCTCCCTCGCTCTTAGGTCGTTGCTCGTCCCTCCCCCTCCTGCGAGTTGCTCACGCTGTCATACCCGCCGTGCCCAGACATTCCTCATATTTCTTCTTTTGTTCTTTCTCCTCTTCTTCCGGCTTCTCCTCTTCCGTCTCATCTCCTTCAGACTTCTCTTCCTCCGAATTCTCTTTTTACTTCTCTTCTTCCTATTCCTCTTCTTCCTTTTCCTCTCAGCCATCTCTTTTTCCTTCCTTTTTCCTTTCTTTTTTTTTCCCTTTTTTAACCTTTTGGATCCTTCTGAAGATAGAGAAATTACTTTACTTTGATGTTAATGTTTTAATAATTTATTTTAAATCGTTGGGGTTTATCTGGAGTATCATTTAAAGTACCACGTTAATAAGAAAACTATAAAGTACCTGAATTTCTTTCATATTCACAATCAATAATTAGTCGTAAAACATGTCATCTGCTTTCTTTAGTAAAGTATTTTCTGCAATAAACTTAAGTCGTATGAACTGAAAATAGCGTACAATTTTGCAATTGCATGCAATTTCAGAAGCCATTATCGCCATGAGTTCTGACAAAAGAATTCTTGGGATGCAACGTATTCTGCGATTTTTGAAGCTGCTGAAGAATATTTAATATTCCTTGCTCATTTCCAACACCATCAAACCAACAGAATTATAGGAGGATTCAGATCTTCAAAAACAAAGATAATCTCCCTCTCTCTCTAATATTACGAGCCACCCCTCCGCCACTTTATCGCCGCCGCCACCAACCCCAACCCGTCGCCGCCCCCGCCGCCACCGCCGCCACCGCCGCCACGCCGCCACCGCCACCACCACCGCCACCCCCCCGCCACCGCCGCCGCCACGCCGCCGCCAGCCGCCGCCACCGCCGCCGCCGCCGCCGCCGCCACCGCCACCGCCACCGCCGCCACCGCCGCCACCGCCGCCGCCACCGCCACCGCCGCCACCGCCGCCGCCACCGCCACTGCCACCACCGCCGCCACCGCTGCCGCCACCGCCGCCACCGCCACCGAGAGCGCAACAGCGGACCCTCAATCAAGTAATGGGTCGTAAATATTCCTGGGCCGCGCGACTGGGAGGGGTGTGGCGAGACAAAGAGCGGCAGTGCGCGACGGCGAGGAGAGTGGCGGGTCGGAGGAGGGAGTGGTGAGGTCCGAGGCGAAAAGGCGGGGAAAATGATGAAGAGCGGAGGGGATAGACGAGAAACGACCGGATGCGGCGACGATCGCCAGAAAACGATAGGAGCGGCGGGGATTCAAGAGATGTTCCGGGAATGACAACGAGGAGAAGCATTGACGGGAAACTAAGAGGTACGCCAGGGGTGAGGAGAAGTGTCTGGGTGGCGGTGTGGCGAGAAATGTCAGTGGCTCAGGGCATCAACTGATGTCACTCCAGTTCCTCTGACTGGGGGTCCTATGTTCGAGTTCAGACTGTGGCAGGATTTTCAACATTAGCTAGTCAGCTAGTTCGAATTCAGTCGCTCTCGGGATTCTAGCGGCCGGCTACTTTGATCGATAGTTTTCCATCGTTGCTCTGATCAACCCCAGGTGACTACCCAAGTAATACCGTAACAAACGGGCCAGGGACTGCGCACGATTTTTCTTTCCTCTTCTTTGTTCAATCTTCCTTCATCTACTTACATACTTTTTACACTAACATGCTACCATATATGCCGGAAGACCGGTCGGAAGTTTGGAGTTTGTCCTGACTGAGGCGGTGCTTCGCTGGTGGGAGATACCTGGTAAGGGAAAATCCCTCTAGCTAACGGTAGGTGGACACCGGATCTCGCCACCCAGCGGGGAAAGATCACTGCCTCCTCACAAGGAAAGAACATACACTACACTTATGGGACTAATGACATTAGCAATTGACGCGCCTGGAATCACCAACAATCAATCAATCCATCAAATGTGCTGGGCAAGATGGCGGGATACGGCGGGAAACAGCTGGTTTGTGCCGGAGAGCAGCGAGTATAATAATGCTATGCTATAACGCTAATAATGGAGGGCCCAGCAATCTGTGACGGAGCTTGAAGGAGTGCGGGGCGGGGTGTGGAGGCGAGATGAGAAAGATATGTGTGGGTGTGGCGGAGAGGGGTCTCGAAGGGGTGTGGCGAGGTGGGAAGGATGGTGGGTTGCGGATCGAGGCACTACGAGACCTGGGGTGCGGCTGCTACACCAGTATTTGGGACGGTGAGAATCCCCGCGATGCGACGTGGTGTGGTTTGTAATAGGTATACTACGATATTTATGACGTGGCGCTTCTGGGAATCCTTTGGTTGTGAGAAGAACCGCCCAATGCGATTTGGCGGAGACTGGTGGACATGGCGAGAAGCTGTGGGATGATGCGGAGGGCTGTGACAAGGAGCGGTGGTCTGGCGGGGTGTTTTGGAGTGTGACGGAGAATGGTGAGATTTTCCGGTCAGCCAGGGGGTGTGGCACAGTGTAGTTGGCTGTTACGGGCAGATGTTACGTGTGGCTGGGAGCAATGGGGTGTGGCAAGCAACAGTCAAATGTGGCGTGGTATGGTGCAGTGTAATGGGGAGTGTTGAGACCTTCGTGGCAGCAAGTGGGTGTGTCAGGGAATGGTTGGTTGATGCAGGGAGAGATAGGGCGTGGTGGAGTGTGACAGGAAGTTATTTTCGGGATTGCCACGGGATGTGGCAGGGAGTGTTTGGCTGTTATGGGGATCGATGGAATGTGGCGGATGTGGTGGTGTGAAACGGGGTCTGGTATGATTTGGGGGTAACCACAAGATGTGGATGGAGTGGTTACGAGTTGCAGTTAGGTGTAGCTGGCAGCTGCGAGGTGTCCCCAAGCCGGTCGTATCGTAGGAAGCGGATTTGATACCGAGAGGGAGAGCAAAATGTCGGGAATGGCAGCAGTCGAATGGAATGGAGGGGCGTGGCGCGGGGGAAGCTGCCCAGGCCAGGCGTTGTGGTGGTGTGTAACGGGGTCTAGTATGATTTTGGGGTAACCACAAGATGTGGATGGAGTGGTTACGAATTGCAGTTAGGTGTAGCTGGCAGCTGCGAGGTGTCCCCAAGCCGGTCGTATCGTAGGAAGCGGATTTGATACCGACAGGGGAGAGCAAGATGTCGGGGAATGGCACCAGCCGAATGGAATCGGAGGGGGCGTGGCGCGGGGAAAGCCAGCCCAACGGCCCAAGAGTGCTTGTGGTGTGTACGGGGTCTGGTATGATTTTGGGATAACCACAAGATGTGGATGGAGTGGTTACGAGTTGCGGTTAGGTGTAGCTGGTAGCTGCGAGGTGTCCCTGCCGGTCGCATTGTAGGAAGCGGATTTGATCCAGGGAGAGCAAAATGTCGGGGAATGGCACCAGTCGAATGGAATCGGAGGGGGGCGTGGCGCGGGGGAACGCCACGCCCAACGGCCCAAGAGCGCTTGTGGTGGTGTGTAACGGGGTCTAGTATGATTTTGGGGTAACCACAAGATGTGGATGGAGTGGTTACGAGTTGCGGTTAGGTGTAGCTGGTAGCTGCGAGGTGTCCCCAAGCCGGTCGTATCGTAGGAAGTGGATTTGATCGAGAGGGAGAGCAAAATGTAGGGGAATGGCAACAGTCGAATGGAATGGGAAGGGGACGTGGCGCGGGGGAAAGCCACGCCCAATGGCCCAAGAGCGCTTGTGGTGGTGTGTAACGGGGTTTGGTATAATTTTGGGGTAACAACAAGGAGTGGAGGGAGTGGCTACGAGTTGCAGTTAGGTGTAGCTGGCAGCTGCGATGTGTCCCCAAGCCGGTCGATCGTAGGAAGCGGATTTGATACCGAGCGGGGAGAGCAAAGTGTCGGGGAATGGCACCAGTCGAATGGAATGGAGGGCGTGGCGCGGGGGGAAGCCACGCCCAACGGCCCAAGAGCGCTTGTGGTGGTGTGTAATGGGGTCTGGTATGATTTTGGGGTAACAACAAGGTGTGGAGGGAGTCGCTACGAGTTGCAGTTAGGTGTAGCTGGCAGCTGCGAGGTGTCCCCAAGCCGGTCGCATTGTAGGAAGCGGATTTGATACCGAGGGGGGAGAGCAAAATGTCGGGACTTGCACCAGTCGAGTGGAATCGGCGGGGCGTGGCGGGGAAGCCCAACGGCCCAAGAGCGCTTTTCGCCCGTGGGTGGCTGGACGAGTGCGGGGGTGCTGCCTGCGAATGCTCCGTAAGAAGCGTATTCTTCTCCCGCTCAACGGCGACCGCTCGTTCGCCAATTATAACCGGGCTTTATCGCGTCTGCCGGAGACGGATGGCGGATGCGGCAGCGCCGCGCGTTCCGCTGCGTTATTTTCGACCGCCGTCGCCCCCCTCCCCTGCCCCCGTTTCCCCTCCATCTCGCACCGCACCCTCTGGTGATTCATGCCGCTTAATTTCCCTCTTGTCGTATAATACAGATGGTGAAGATACGCCCTTGATTGCTCAGAGGACGGTAAGTGAATGTTCGGTTTTTTTGTCGAAGGGCGTAAAAGTTTTGATATACGGTTAGGGGTTTTATTGCTTCTCTTTGTGTGATTCATGTATCAGTGCGTTTTATCTCAACTGTTAGTCTTCATTTATTTTATATAAATGTGCTAACGTTGTTATTTGTGTGGTGGTTCTCGGAAATTCGTTTCTTCTACATCAGACTAGAGTTTTAAGTCATTTTGAATTATTTTTGTACGTTGGTTGTTCCTTCTTATACGAATTTATTCTTCCTTAAGTTATTAATGTGTTTTATTATTGTTTGTTGACTTAATGTGCTTTGTTTACTTAACGCAACTGAAGGTGGCTGTTACGTAACGTACTACTTTGCAAACCTGTCCTTAGGACTTTCAACTTTACTCAAAACATTTGTTTCCCTTTAGCCCATCTCGTTAGCTTTGCTCTTCCGTGTTTTTATTTCCGCGGAGAAAGCACGTGATTTTTTACGTCAAAGTACGCTATTTACTACACACAATCCGTAGGCTAACTCTTTGAAGCTTGAATACGGAAAGCATGAGTGCGAGAAAGGGGAAAAACGTTGCAGCGAGTTTGCAAATAATTACAAAGAAGCATGTTTACGACGTAGCCCGTCTGGATGGAGCATTTCCCTCTCCGGTGGAGCATTTTTGGCCAAGCCCGAGTTATTGTCCCGCCCTGTGACGCCCTGGGAAGGGGCGATGTATAACTCGCCCGAAACGCTCATCTCGCAGGGCTTGCCGCTGCGGATGTGTTTATTGGAGTACGAATCCGGCTTATCGAAAATCCCCGCTATCCTGAAATTTAGTGACAATGCTAAATTTAATTTTTAATATTCGGCGTAACTTTATCAGCCGTCCCCATCAATAGGGTCGTATTTAATTACTGCGAAATTTATAGCGCGATTTCCCAGCGTGGAGGGCGGCTTTGCACGCGATATGCAGTTGGCCCTAACGGACAGTGATTGGCCAAGCAGATGCTCCGACCGCTCTCGGAAAGCGTTAATTGTATTTCTTTAAACTAGTGTATAAGCAATGAAAACATAATGAAATCATAGATAAACTTAGTAATAAAGATAAGTATGTATTCCATAATCATTTGAGTGCATTCTGGAAGCGATGAAGTATAAGAATTTTGCGGTTGAATTGTCTAAGGTTTACAGTTTCTAGAACAACAGCCGTCTGCATTATTTTCGAGTTAGTCTTCCCTTTCCTCACTCTAGCATTGTCCCTTATTTCTTCATAAAAGTTTACCAATAGTAATCGTCCAATAGTCGCGTATCTGTGTCTGTATGGCGGGAGGAAAATATGCGTTGGAACAACCTTAAAACTAATTTTTCAAGTAACATTTTTTCAGGTACAAAATCCTGGGTCTAATGCAAACGATACAAACGATCATGGATAGTAGTACGATTGGCGGGTGGTACGAGTGTTTCTTACTGAATAGTGCCGGGCAGGCGAGGAAGGGACGCAAGGCGCCTGGTTGGATTGGAATAGTACGTGGAAGATTGTGTGAAGCGGAACGATGAGGGTGGCCGTGAGGGTAGATGGTTCATTAATTCCGTAAGTGTTCCGCATGTTTTAATGCTGAAGGCGGTGGTGAGCCGGAGGGCGGCGAGACCGGAGGGCGGCGAGGCCGGAGGGCGGCGAGGCCGGAGGGCGGCGAGGCCGGAGGGCGGCGAGGCCGGAGGGCGGCGAGGCCGGAGGGCGGCGAGGCCGGAGGGCGGCGAGGCCGGAGGGCGGCGAGGCCGGAGGGCGGCGAGGCCGGAGGGCGGCGAGGCCGGAGGGCGGCGAGGCCGGAGGGCGGCGAGGCCGGAGGGCGGCGAGGCCGGAGGGCGTATCACGGTGTGGCTAGGAGTATCGCGCCCGAGCGTATCTGGGCGGGGTAGAGCGGGTGAGTCCGGGCCAAGGGCTTAATCCACGTCATCCGATGCGCCGACGAAACGTGGTTCCACTGCACGGGCGTCCCCGCTGTTTTAACGCTCAAGGCGGCGGTGATCTTCGTCCGCTGGAAGGCGACATCCGACGCCGACCTGCGTCGACTTGCAGGAACTTTTCCCCACCAGGTATTTCCCACTAGCGAGGCACCTCTCAAGCCGCGTAAAGCTCTAAGCTCCCTACTGGACAAGTGTGGTAGCTTAGTGCACGTCAGTGTGTGTAAGTAAGGGGTGAGGATAGAACATGGATTAGGTAGGAAATATGGCGGGCGGTCAGTGTCCCATTTGTTAGAATACTGCTCTGGTACTGCAGCAAGATGGAGTACGAGAGCGGGTTATGATGGCAAGGAAGGAAGGCGGAATGGAAGGGAAGGGGGGCGGGGGGGTAGACTGGCAGAGTATTAGCCGGTAAAGGAGGGTAGCGCAGGAATGGCGGGACAGAAAAACAAGGCAAGATGGTAGTAGAGTTGTATGGGGATAGAGGGTGAAACCAGAAGGCAGGACCGGAGGGCGGCGAGGCCGGAGGGCGGCGAGGCCGGAGGGCGGCGAGGCCGGAGGCAGCGAGGCCGGAGGGCGGCGAGGCCGGAGGCGGCGAGGCCGGAGGGCGGCGAGGCGGGAGGCGGCGAGGCGGGAGGGCGGCGAGGCGGAGGGCGGCGAGGCGGGAGGGCGGCGAGGCCGGAGGCGGCGGAGCCGGAGGCGGCGAGGCCGGAGGGCGGCAGGCCGGAGGGCGGCGAGGCCGGAGGGCGGCGATGTCGGAGGGCGGCGAGGTCGGAGGGCGGCGAGGCCGGAGGGCGGCGAGGCCGGAGGGCGGCGAGGCCGGAGGGCGGCGAGGCCGGAGGGCGGCGGGCCGGAGGCGGCGAGACCCATGGGGCGAGACCGGAGGGCGGCAGGCCGGAGGGCGGCGAGGCTGGAGGGCGGCGAGGCCGGAGGGCGGCGAGGCCGGAGCGGCGAGGCCGGAGGGCGGCGAGGCCGGAGGCGCGACGAGGCCGGAGGGCGGCGAGGCCGGAGGCGGCGAGGCCGGAGGGCGGCGAGGCCGGAGGCGGCGAGGCCGGAGGCGGCGAGGCCGGAGGCGCGAGGCCGGAGGGCAGCGGGCCGGAGGCGCGAGGCCGGAGGGCGCGAGGCCAGAGGGCAGCGGGCCAGAGGCGGCGGGCCGGAGGGCGGCGAGGCCGGAGGGCGGCGAGGCCGGAGGGCGGCGAGGCCGGAGGGCGGCGAGGCCGGAGGGCGGCGAGGCCGGAGGGCGGCGAGGCCAGAGGGCGGCGAGGCCGGAGGGCGGCGAGGCCGGAGGGCGTATCGCGGTGTGGCTAGGAGTATCGCGCCCGAGCGTGTCCGGTACGAACCGGGAGAGGTAGAACGGGTGAGTCCGGGCCAAGGGCTTAACCTACGTAATCCGATGCGCCGACGAAAAGGGGTTCCACTGCACGGACGTCCCGCCAATTCCACATCAAGCCTCAGTGTTTATTTATAAATATATTCAAGGTAGCTACAGGCTATAATCAAATCAAATATTCATTTTGCAAAACTCTATAGAGGCACGCTGATGAAATCCGCTCTCCGCAAACAATGCGGCGATCTTTTTATTTTCGCCCGGAGATTCGGTTTCATGCGGATAGGGTCAGCGCGAAAGGGAGAGACGCAATGAAAGTGCGGTTCTCTGCGTTCGTTTCATATTTTTGGAAATGCCATCTGCCCGATTTTTTCTTAATTAACTTTTATTCTCTTTTGTTCTCCGTTGTTCGCTAAGTCCATGTCTTATTTGATGTCCTTTAGAACAAAAAATATGTTTTCTGCTGTATGTTTTGCGATGAAATACCTTAAACATAATTGAAGTAAAATGTATTGTTGTGATAGGATGTCCGTCTTTATTATTTTGAAGCTCGTAAGGTATTTATGCTAATAGATATAAATTAAGTTATTCAGAAAACCACTCATGTTCTCAAATTGCATGCATTATAATTTATTTTCTCTTCATTTTACATTTTTCTGTGTAAATATTTGCCTACCCTTCCTATGTTTATATTTTAATAATATATCATTGTAAACTCGTTAATGTAGATGTAATGCGGATCGGACTGGTCCTTTTTGAAAAAGCAATGAGTGATTAAATTACTAATAAAGGATATACTATTTTTCTCAGTTGCTTGTAGCAATAGGATTTAAATAAAGAAATATTGACAAATAAATTATTAGAGCGAAATGTTAAAATACTTGTGCATACCCTCTCCTATCCAATAATCAAATAAACCTGGTAATCATTTTCCTTTTGTATAGAAACCCATCACAATTTCGTTAAAGTAATATATACTTTTCACTATCGCATTCAGAATTTATCCTTAATCAGGCATTTAAAAAGTGCGTAAATAATTATATTGTAATGTACCGGAAACACATAACAGGTTTTTAAAGATTTCCATTTTCCAAGAATTTGTCATACCCAAATATTATTTGCCCTTTTCCTACGAAGTCTTCGGATATATCACTTTTGTATCCAATACATGACACATTCTATTTCATTTCCTTACTTCTATGAAACTGATTCATTCTATTGAACTTACATTATATTTCATTTTCTTACTTCTTAGATCAGGTACATCGAAAACCGAATCAAGCGATAATGATATTTGAAGGCTGGTCCGTTTGCAAGATTTGAGGGAAACTTCTAAACTAATACTTATAAACTACTGACCCTTTAAGAAAAGTAGATCATTCCTAGCAATTTTGTGACGCACGAACATTAAATATTATAGTATTATGTCTGAGTGAACTTGTATAATCCATCATGTTCATTTTCAAGAACCCCGTCATGCAAAATTCACGTTAAGAATCGCCTTCTACGAAACGGCACTCCCATTCTTTTCGTTCATTTCCCTATCTTACAAGACTAGTAATCCGCAAACCAATAAGCGATTATAAGATTAGACACCACGTCCGCGACCGGAAACTCGCGTAGTTGGGAAGGGAGGTGGGGAGAGCGGGCATGATCGGAGGCGAGTCGGTGTCTGCAGTCACGTCCGTGCGTGCGGCGCCGGCGGCTGCCCGACAGTCACGCGCGTCGCCGCCCCCGCCCCCGCCCCCGCCGCGACGCTCCGCCGCAGGAAGAAATTCCCCCCCCCCCGCCATCCCCCGGCCCCGCCCCGCCGCGCCGCGCGCGAAGTTGCGCGAACAAAAGCGATCGCATTAGTGAGCGCCCGCCCTGACTCGCCGCCTCGACCATCGCCCCGCCCGCCCCCACCTCCCTTACCCTTCGCTCCCCTCCTCTCCCCTCTCCATCCCACCCCACCCTCTCCTTCACAACCCTCTCCTTCTGTAACGTCCACGTTATCTTGCCTTATTAACTGGCCGTTACAACTTTGTATATCCATACAACATCCTTTTTTTATGTTGTATCTTTATCATGTTGTTTATTATATTCTTTGACGTTCTTCACTTTCAGATATCATATGAGATAGATTCTTTCTTTTAAAATAACAATTTATTTCACCTTTCAGAGGTTACATACAATTCATTCAATTTCAACTTTTGATCAACATCGTTTTCTGTCTTTCAATCTCTCAACCTTTTTTATTATCATCTCAATACTCTCTGTTACTATCGTAACCTTTAACAATGTTTCCAATATTTATTTACATCTCATGTTAACTTTGGCAATCCCCAACGAAGTTGAAACGTTACAAACACTCCTCCTCTTTCAAGAATTTTGGTCACCTTGTGCCAAAATTTATAAATCTTATAATTAAAGTCTAAAATTAATATACAATAATAACTTTTATTTTATGACAACTAGATTAGTCCGGAAATGAATTTGGGAACCTTTACTTAAACAATCGGCATTTCCATGTGCCTTCCATGTCTATGCTGAATCTGAAGTTATATGCTTGAAATATTAAACTCCATCTTAAAATTTTACAATTTGCATTTGTTTTTTCTTTTATATATTTGAGAGTTAACTCTTTCTCCAATTTATGACACAGAAGACTATCTTTATCTGCAACTAGCTTCTGAAAGATTCCAATTCAGTATTATAAACTTTATTGACAGAATTTAATTTCCCCTGCAAGGAATTAATGTTTTTCTGCAATTCAGAATTATCATCACGTATCCTTTGAACAGTACCAGTGAGCCCGGAAACTACTGCCACTTTTGACGAAAGTTCTTCATCTTTCAAAATTATTTCTTCTTTTAAAAAAGTCACTTTACTCTCAGTATCTAGAAGTTTCGCATCTTTCTCCTCAATTTCTTTCCTGAAAGACTCACGTTCTATATTAATTGATTTCTGAAGATTTTCCAATTCATTTTGCAAATACAATATCTTGCATTCTATTATCAAAGTTATCTTTTGAAACGTATTGATTGTTTCAGATAATTTGTTGATTTCTCCTATTTTCTCATCAAGATTCTGGTTCTGACAGAATTCCTGTCCCTTAATTCAAGAATTTCTTTATTATCCTCACTGATTATCATTTCCTTTAGCTAACATACTATCTTTCTCAACAAGTAATGTTTTCTGTTCTCATTTCTTCCTCCAAAACTGATACTCTTTCCTTCAATTCAATAATCTGTTCTTCTCCCAGATTTGACTTCATCCTTCAAAGATAAACATTCCAAATCAATTGAAGTCTTGCAAACAGATAGTTCAGAATCCTTTCTTTCACAGCTCCATCTTCGTGAAATTTGGTGAAATATTTACTCTTGTCATCTATATCATACTTTTGATTTTCTATTTCCATGGATTCTCCATTCTCTTCAGACTCTTCTGTCCGTTTCTATTTCATCATTATTTTGATATTCCTCTCCTTCATTGATGTTTAATACGTTAATTTCCTCTCTAAGGTCTTTATCCCATCTCTTTTATCATTTTTGCAGTTTTATTTCCTAATATATACTCATCTCTGTCTATTTTATGTGAAACTACTACCGCTTTTCCATAAACCTTCCAAATTGACACAGATTTCACTTCTGCTACAGGCAAACATATGGGATTTTCTGTTAAGGGAGTACATACCAGACACTTTCTCCAATATAATGTTCTTTCTAACATTTTTCTTCCTATTAAATCTATAGAAGCACCAGAATCACGCAAAATTTTCAATTTTTTCCATTTATATAGCTTCTGAACGTATAAGGTGCTAATAAATCTTTACTGAAGTTTTAAACAATTAACGTGCTCAGATCCTATATTCTTTTCAACCATTTTTTATATTTTGGCAAAATGGTTTTATATGTCCTATACCGTTACAAAAATAACAATGTATTCTTTCCTTTCTCTGAATCCTTCCTCAATTTCCTGTTTTGTATCAACTTTTTATTACTTTCCTTTGAATTTTGGATTTCTAAGAATTTGGTGATCAGCTGATTTATAAATCTTATTTTTTGTTCTAGTAAATATTGATCACAAGTCTTCAATTTAAAATTTTCTAGTGATGTCATAATTTTCTAATTCTTCAACTATGTCACGAGGTTTTGTATATTTAGTCCATTTGCTAACTAGATGTTCTTAACTACAAACGGAACGCATCGTTTTATTTGTTCCGTTATTAGTAATTCCTTTATTTCTCAAATGAGTATACATTTACGCTTCTAACCAACCATTAAGACTTATTTTTAGCTCATAGCAATATCTTTCCACGTTTTATCTGGTGTTTTTCTGATCGAAAGGAATCTTCTGTCGTAATTTTTCTGCGGTTACTTTGTACTTACTCAATAATATTTTCACTATTTCATCATAATCTTACTTCCCTACCATTTCTCGTTATATATTCGCATCATGTCCTGGCAAATGTGTCATTAACAAAGGTCCCCATTGGTCTTTAGAAATGTCATCAGCAGAAGCAAATTTTCAAATTGTTGAAGGTATAAAGAAATATCATTTTCATTTGATTGAAAATGTTTCATGCACTGTGTGAGTTTCAATGAATTTTACTTTGTAATCCCTGAGTTAATTGACCTTCATTATTTATATTGTTTGTTCTAGAAGTATTTCTCGACATCACCTTACATTTTTCCAACTCAATTTTTGCCAGTTCAATTTCTGTGTTCCTTTCTGTTCCTCTTTTCTATCCTCCCTTCCCTTTCGTATTTCTCCTTGTATCCTATCCTCCCTTCTCGTTCCTCCCTTTCAATTTCGTGTTTCTCCCTTTGTAATCTATCCTCCCTTCTCGTTCCTCCCTTTCAATTCCTGTGTTTCTCCCTTTGTAATCTATCCTCCTTTCTCGTTCCTCCTTTGTAATCTATCCTCTTCCTCCAACCTTACTGTTTCTAAAATCTCTTTTACTATAGTTTCATCATAACTCTGTTTCCGATATTTTTTATAATATTCTTAACAGTTTCTTCTCCGAAACCTCGCAGTTCAATTCCCTAGCTAAATTGATTAATTGACTTTTCTTACATTTGTTTAAAAGCCATTATCTTTGTTTGACCAGTCTGACAAGGAAACACACTTAAATTAATCTATCTGAATACCTGTTTCACACACATCAGCTGTCACTCACGTTTCAATCTGACAGTTTCTAGGCTTCTTCAAAATCTTCAGATATGGTAAAACATTCCACAGTTCTCCTTCGTATAATGTTTCACTCCACGCAGAACCACCACTGCAATTAATACGTCTTGATTACCAACCACAGCAACCAACACTGATTCTTTGAACACTCTTTCCCGCGAACTACAAATCCAGGCACACCGCGTTGTTCCACCAAGTTGTCTTTCCCGCGAACTACAAATCCAGGCACACCGCGTTGTTCCACCAAGTTGTTCTTCTAACAATTTCCACGTCGTACCACCGCTTCTTCTAACAATTTCACGTCGTACCACTGCTGCTATCCAATTTTGTAACGTCCACGTTATCTTGCCTTATTAACTGGCCGTTACAACTTTGTATATCCATACAACATCCTTTTTTTATGTTGTATCTTTATCATGTTGTTTATTATATTCTTTGACGTTCTTCACTTTCAGATATCATATGAGATAGATTCTTTCTTTTAAAATAACAATTTATTTCACCTTTCAGAGGTTACATACAATTCATTCAATTTCAACTTTTGATCAACATCGTTTTCGTCTTTCAATCTCTCAACCTTTTTTATTATCATCTCAATACTCTCTGTTACTATCGTAACCTTTAACAATGTTTCCAATATTTATTTACATCTCATGTTAACTTTGGCAAATCCGCCAACGAAGTTGAAACGTTACACTTCCCACCCCTTAACTCTCCTCCCCTTCCATCCCCTCACCCATTCCCTTCTTCCATCCCCTCCCCTTCCATCCCCTCCCCTTCCATCCCCCCCCTTACATCCCCCCTTCCATCCCCTCCCCTTCCATCCCCTCCCCTTCCATCCCCTCCCCTGCATTTCCCTCCCCTTCCCTTCCTCATCTCCTCTCCCCCTCCCTCCCCCCCCTCTTCCTGCCTGTCCTCCCCCCCCAAAAAAGCATCCTTTTTATTCCAGCCCGCTCCACGCCCCTGGACTGCTTTTGCTCCCGCTTGTGTGCAAGTGGCTTGCCGTTTTGTTCTCGTGCTTCTGTCATTGGGTGGGCGTGATTGTATGGTTTGACTGCCCAGATTATCGCTTTCATTCTTTCTATCTTGTTAAGTTTCTGTGTTGTTTGTGTTCTCATGTGTACTCTCTCTTTCTTGTAAATTATCAAATTGTAGTATATACATTTGTTTGTGATTTCCTTATTTTTTTCTCTTTTTTTCCTCTCAATTTATTCCCTTTGTTTCGGTTTCAGCGCCGCCGTAGTCTCATTTCGTGTTCGATTTTATTTATTTTTCTTCTTCGTCTACTTTCTTTTCTTCATTTTCCAGATTTATTTCTCTTTCGCTTTCCATTTCCAAGCCACAAATTTCTCAGTAATGACACCTTTTTGTAACTTATAACAACTTTTAACTGAATTCTCACAAACCCATGGACGTATTTCTCCTCTAACACTTACTCTTTTCGTCTTACTCTTTCACGTTCCAGACGTCCCAGTCATTATGACCTGACTTCCGTTCTCCCTTCGCTTCTTTCGTGATTTTCGCCGCCAACTTCGGAAGCCTTCTCCGCCACGCCTCGCGCCGCGCCGCCCCTGCCGACTTGCCGACTTCCGGTGCCCACCCCTTCCGCTGCCGATCGCTTCCCCTGCGCGCCGCGCCAGGCCGAGCTGCGCCCGCGCGTCCCTCTGCCGCCGCTTTCTCCAATTAGGGTCGTTTTTCCTCGCACGCCGGGCTTCCTCCGATTCGGGCGACGTGAGCCGGTGCCGGGCCCGGCCCGGGGAAAGAGGCGGGGCGGCCCTGACCCATAATAACGCTGGGCAATTAGGGCGCCTGCCGCCTTTGCCGTAGGCACGCGCGTGGGCGGCTGGGTGGGGTGAGAGGCCTAAGGTGGGCGAATTTTGCTCGGAGTCTCGATAAAGGAAATCGATTTTGTTCGCAAATGCACTTAATTCTACGGTTTGTCAAGTTTTATGCCCTGTTTCTACTGTTTCCTCATTATTTAATGGTTTCAAACTATTTCGTGATGTTTTTGCAATAATTGAGAAATGATTTAAACCATTTCGTGATTCCTTTGCAATCCAATAATTCAAAACGTGTCCTATCTTCCAACTCTTTGTAACATTCGGTGTTTCAGAAATGGTCATATTTCAAATTTATAAATGGTTTCGTATCAAAAATAAACATGACAGTCAAATTCATTGTGTGATTGAATTAGTTGTGGAGCTGATTACCGTACATGTTGGGGAGCCACTTGTGTACAGTGTCACAATCCACTTCAAATAATATAAAAAGAAATGACGCAACCTTTCCGGATTTAAAGACTCAAATATACAATGAACTATAAAGTCGGATTAAAAATAATAGTGAAAACACGGCCAAAAACCATTTCAATGATATTTGTCATGCAGATGGAATAGTAAATGAAAGTTGTCGAAAAAGAATGTTCGGGTACAATCGTACTAAGAAAGTGAAAGATCAAGGTGACACACCAGTGCATTGGCAAAGAGAGATCTGGATGAAGAGGACAGGAAAAAGAGAGGTAGGAGGAAATTGGCCATAAGAAGAATAGCCATAAGAAGAAGCCATAAGAATCCTGACCAAAAATATAAGTACGCCAGTCAGCTGAAGAAGTTCTCCCTCCCCAAAAAAAATCTTTACAATTACTGTACGTGTGTAATAAATGTGATCCTGGATTGTGGTTTTAATTGACTCGGTCCATGAAATACGTAGAAATACATTTATGAATTTATTCGTCCAATTAGTGATTCATTACTAATTTAATACTCATTTCCGAGCTATAAATTCATTTGGAAATGCGAATCTACACAAATTGGTTCGAGAGGATTGGACTATTTTATATGCATTCGAACCCAATATTCACAAAATATACTTTTTATTTGAATATGCAACATGTCCATATTGCTTTATTTTCTTTTTTCTTAAAATATTTTGAGTTATATGGAAACAATAGATTCAATTGCTGATGAAATTTAATGTTTGTTGACCTAAGGTGACCGATCTTCTCCACATCATTCCCACCGGAAATGAACGCTATGCTGGATGTCGATAGGCCTCCCTTTCGCCTGAAAACGATCGTGAACCGGAGCGTGAGGGATAACTTATAAGGAACCTCCGTGGACATCCAATTAGTGCTTCGGCGGTAGATAGGACGCTGTGGGCGGGTGCGGCGCCGTAATGTATGTAAATCCCATTTTCATGACTGGGACTTAATCGGAGTGTCAGGTCATTGTTCATGAATATATATCGCGGTTCTCGGTTCCGAAGGTGGTCCGCCTGTGCTACCTCCGTCGCCGCTATCGCTGTCTGCATCACCACCGCCACCGCCCCGGCGCAATTCCCTCCATTGTCACCGGGTTCTGCCGAAGCTGTCGCCGCCATTCTCCGCCTCGTCGCCATCAGCGGCTTGACCTTCACTTCCACTACCTCTACCGTCACCACCACTTCAAACCGACTTTACATCCACTACCTCTACCACCACCACCACTTCAACCTTCACCTTCACATTCACCACCATCACCACTCGCACAACTTCCACTACCACCATCAACACCACCACCACCTTCCTTTTTATCACCACTACCTCTTCCACCGCCACTACCACCACCATCTCCACCCCCCTTCCCCCCCCAAACCACCCCCACCCACCGCCTCTCCGCCATCTCTGCCATCTCCGCCATCTCTGCCATCTCCGCCATCTCTACTATCTCCGCCATCTCCACCATCTCCACCATCTCGCCATCTCCTCATCTTCTCCATCTCCCCATCTCCACCATCTCCGACATCTCCATCATCTCCTCCACCTCCATCATCTCCGCCATATCCATCATCTCCATCATCTCCATCGTCTCTTCTGCCATCTCCACCTCCCCGCCATCTCCGCCATCTCCACCATCTCCGCCATCTCCACCACCATCTCCACCATCTCCGCCATCTCCACATCTCCACCATCTCCCCATCTCCATCATCTCCGCCATCTCCATCATCTCCGCCATCTCCATCATCTCCGCCATCTCCAGCCCTTTTCGCCATCTCCGCCATCTCCACCATCTCCACCATCTCCGCCATCTCGCCATCTCCGCCATCTCCGCCATCTCCACCATCTCCACCATCTCCGCCATCTCTATCATCTCCGCCATCTCCACCATCTTCGCCATCTCCGCCATCTCCGCCATCTCCACCATCTCCGCCATCTCCACCATCTCCGCCATCTCCACCACCACCACCACCACCACCACCACCGTCACCTTCACCGCCGACGCCGCAAGCAAGAAGGGGGCAGACGAGTTAGGAGCCCCCGAATAGGAGTTAGCGGCGTGCGTACTCAGGTTCATGGAACCGATATCGCGTTAATGGAGAAGCTATAGCTTGGAAGATTCATGGCGGACACCTGTAACGAAGGCACGTGAATGCCTCGCAGGGATAGATGCGATTGGTTCCATTGTGCTGGGACGTTCTTGCAAGTTATGGCTCAATATACTGCGTGAATGCAATGCTGCGCATGTTGTGTGAACTATTGCTGTCATATTCGGATCTGCCTATTATGAATGCATTTGTGATGCGTCAGATTCTGATGCAGCTTCACGGGCAATAGTAATAAACAACACAACCATGCATTTATTTTATTCCATTTATGTTCGCTCATTCATTCCATCACTTGCGGTCTCTTCATTGTAAATATGATAACTTTGTATTCTAGGAGTGTCCTACGCTTGTTCATGTGTAGATTTTATGTTATTTATCATCCAAGGGTATATTACAATGAATAATGTATGTGATAGAGCAATTTATTTGTGTCAAAACAACAATCACTTCTCGTGAGTGCAGAAGTTTTGACGTTGTGTTCGTTCTGTCCGTTTTGTACGTTGTGACGTCTACGAAATTGTAGTGAACTAAATCCTTTGAAAGGTACTTTAATATTTGCCTCTCTCTACCTTTCAGGACTATGTAAGTATTGCGGTTCGCTGCCTGTGGCGTGTGTATAAGACTGCGGAAATAACCCATTAGATGTGATTTTCCGATATAACTGTTGCCGAAAATATTGAGGATCAAAACAAGTAAGTGTCTTTTTTCAAAGCAGATAAAGTTACATCTGAAGATAGCGTAAAATTGGTAGATGTACTTTAATTCTAAAACAAACGAAAAGGGAGAGCATGTTATGTGTCTCGCAACGAAAACTTAATCTCGCCCAACCATCAATGTGAGGACAAACGGACATCTGTCAGAGGTAGGTACAACTTTTACAAAGACCTCTAAAGCAGTGTTGCGAGAGGTTTCAAAGTACTTTCGCCAAAAATCTTATGCTTATTTCCTAAATGAATCGGTTGTCATAAAAAGTCCCCAACGTAAAATAACCGTAATTTTTAATACCAATACTTAAAAAAATTTAAAACATTGAAAAAGATGCTGCAATCTAGATACCTGAACATTGATTGATATTACCAATTTCCAACTGGAATATTTTCGTAGGAATTGAAAGAAATTTATTCACTCTGCACGATTTTTTTCAGTTTCTACGCGTATCGACAATAAGTAGTATAAATGTTCAGGTGTCCTGTTTGAGAGGTGTGTATAATTAATTAGATGCCCAAGAACTCAAGAAAAGACAAAACAATGAAAGAGTTTCGATCTCGGCTAAAAATGGAAATATTTGACTGTGGTATTCTCTTTCATACTACGCGTATCTGAATGCTAATGCGTTGTGTGGCACTGCTTAGACACATCTGTCATGCTGCAGCAAGCCTCCAAGAAAGAAGCTTCCCACTATTAAATATTTCCTATTCGCTTGTTGCGTTATGATTTTTTTTATATTGTTGATAAGGAAATAACGTAGTACTGTATAGCCGTTTATGTTAGAATACTACGTTATTGTAGCTTTCGGGAAAATTGCGTTAAAATATTTTATCGGTCACATGCGTCTTTAACCATTCTTAACATACAACCCTGCAGGTTTGTTGAGTGCACGTGTATATACCTGTATGTTAAGAAATTTAACATCCTTAGCAACGTAAACAATCATCGATTCATTACAACTCAAAAGAGTTTGTTAAGGGGAAAACATGGCGAGGTACAAAACAAATCAGATTCAAACAATTCAGAAGTAATTCACATTGTTTGCTGAATAATTATTCTTAATTGTAATATTATTAGTAATACAATTAGAAAAATGAATATTAGTACTAAAAATGTTTTTAAAATTATATTATTAAAAATGTATTTTCCTAACAAAATTTTATTCATAAACTTAATATCAATTTAAAACAAATCAACAAACTGTATTAGCAGCTATTCATAGTTATCGCAAGTTTTTGTGAAAATGAAGTGTGATCCAGAAGTTAGTGGTTTGTGTAATTGTCTTTTAGAACAATTAAGGACGGAACTTGACAGTATTGGGATTTAGCATTTAGCATTGGGAGCAGTAGAGGTAGCTTCCATAAACTGCAGTATACTTAAAATAATTTTCAGAATTCGCCACTGGATATCTTACTCGAAACTAAAAATGTAAACAAAATATTGCGAAAACTGTTGAAAATAAACCGTAACACCACATTATGCTGAACAAAACCGTCCCCGCGACTGGGAGGGGTATTTGGGTAATAATGTGAATCCAGTTTCATGCATCCAAAAATATTAACAAACATTTCCCTAGGGAAAATTGAAGAGTTTGCACAATTAGTAAGAAACCTACAGAAAATTCAGTAGGTGTGCTGCTGCTTGAAACGAAAGTACTCGCCAATCTTACACCAAACAGATTTAAGACAAAAACATAATTTTTTGTCGATTATATCATAGGGAAAAGAGCTGGCGCACATTTAAACTGGGTCGCATATTTCGTTGCAATACACGTGACCATCGTGCAGTACTAGAGAAAGATGTGTCCTAAGATCCGTAAAATCTGGTTTGGGAACAACAGTTACGTTTTTATGCCGTAATTTACAAAATGAGTCCTTTTTAGACGTTCTATTAATTTTTGGAAAGTGCTCCCACTCCAAAGCACGGGTAGTTGACGAACAACATAAACACATACGAAGTTGAAAAGAGAAGGAGTTGTGAGCTCTTGATGATAATTCTAGTAGTCACAAAATGTCAGTATCAAATAGGTATATATTTGACTGTCCCCCAAGACGCCGTGTTCTAAGCATTGATACCAACATTTTTCGCCGTCAGCATATTTCGGCCGTCACGCTACGACCTTCTTCAGGGAAAAATGCGGCGGCGAGGAAGGGCGCAGCATGCAGAAACCTGGTATCTGTGTCTAGGATGCGGCGTTTCCCGGACAGCCAAGTAGATACTGACTTCAGTCAACGGAAACCTACGCTTTGATAATTCCTAATTAGTTCCATTGCAAATCTTCAACACGGAACACTTCGAGAGAGAGAATAGAAAATAAAATTGTTTTCTCTCCCTGAGATTTTTTTATATCTTTTGTCGAACGTACGTGTGTTTAATCAGCTAAATTCTGATTTCGATTGCCGCATGGGGCGCGGGGATATTGTAATAAGAGAATAAAAGAATACAAAACATGAAACCAATCTCCCAAAATTTAATCTCAAGAATGTGAGCAAATGTCAGTCCATTGTTTCTGATCCTCAAAATCTAGAAGTCAGAAACATAAAGTTACAAATCCAATCTTTTGCATTTGAAGAAAGTATAAATCCTCAGCGAAAATGTCTTAGTTCGTAGACTATTCAAGAAAAAGACAGCAAAAGCAAGTTTTGACACCACAGAAACACAAGATATTCGATTAGATGTGATAGAAACTATTGCTAATGCTACTTCTACGGCTAATAACAGTTTATGGTGCCTTTTCCACACGAAAAAGTACAATTGTAGAAGTTGCCACATAATAATAGAAAAACTTTTAGAAAAGAGACAAGATTTTATGATCGAAATTGATTTATCCATTGATCCATTTACTGATCGAAAACGCTCTATAACACGTAATTCACAAGTCCCAATTTCCAGAAGGTTTTTACTAAGTCAAACAAATCTTCAAACAGTTTACCTCAAAGAAATGCCCAGGGAAAGATATAACAAAGAAATATTTGCCTATCCGGGTGGCCTATGTAGCTAAGGCAGTAGTATCGTAGCAATCTCGGGCCGAAGGATTGTGGGTTCAAGTTCCGGCTGGGGAAAGGTTGAATTTGTGTTGGTCCTTTAACCCGTCATCAGCAGCATATCACTTCATTCAGTATATACCCCCAACGTTAAATCAATAGTGATTGCTAATGGTCTCGTAGTTAATGCGACCTTAAATTTTAAAAAATCTTCTCAAAAATAATGTTTATGATATTAAAGATTATAAAAATGTCAGTTGAAGAAAGTCGACCGGAAGAACCAGCAAGTTTCCACGCTAGCTACTGCACAGTTGACCATTTATAAGCAGTGTCATAGAGGAAACCGAAGAACCCGACTCGACAGCATACGTCGCCTACAGAGACTAAGCAAAAAAAAAAAGTATTTGATGCCGTAGTGTTAGTAAATATTTACCAGGCCCTGAAATCAACAGCTGAATGTTGATCTAAATTTTTTTTCATTAAATTGAATTTGTGAATCTGCATGAGAAAATATATTTCTTTCCAGTTGTAAAATATTTGTACCTCATCTGAAGTAGTGTTCCAACCACCATCGACAATGGCGGTCTTGAAATCCCTAAATAAGAATTTCTCAACGCGTCTTCCACGGCGCTCTGATGGCAAATTTGTTTCGATTTGTGTGAAGCATAAAGCCTAAGGATCGTTACACTATCTTGAATAAATAATTTGTTAATATTTTAAACGAATCTCCACCAAATTTATATTTTCCAGATTAGGAACGAGGGCGACTGTTATTTTTAAAATTATTTGTTTTGATATATCACGAAACAAAACCAAAAATATATTTGTCTTGAAGAGCGAAAAATTAGTTTTCTTCCTACAATGGTTGAGTTACTTTTGCCAGAACACATGAAAGTGAAAGAGTGTATCAAACTCTTTGCGCAGTATTTTAAATTCAATTTTTCTTCGAATATCATTTCAGAATTCACAATTTTGATCAATATTTTCCTATCTTTATTTTTGTGTTTTTTTATATTGAAGTTCATGCATAATGGTGAAAAGGCGAATAATGTAAATTTGTGAACTGAATACTTATTTTATTATCAAAAATCTGCTTTCATGTATATACTTTCAATTATTCTGTAAACGCAATAAAAAATCTGTGATCTGTGTAATCTCCATATCGGAATTTCTCCGTATCGGAAATTTATTTATCAGATATTTTATTCCGAGAAAACTGGATGTCTGGAAAATGTGATCGTCAGTGCAGTTTAGGGCACCCTGGGTCCGTGTCGATGTGCGAATGGAACACGCAGTTCTTTGCACTGGAGCGCCCTAGCGGTGGAATGGAACACAAAAGCTGCCCTGAGTGTGCACTGGGTGCGCACTAGTGCGACGAATAGAAAACGCTATTAGATAAAATTGATTTGATTTGCTTACATTTTTATTATGTATTCGTATTTTGAATTTTGGAAATGACATTTCCGTCATTCGATGAAGGTGCAACCTCCAGGCTCTTGGGGCACCAGTCGACGCTGATTTAATTCCCTACGAATTGCCTCCAACGTAAGTTCTGACAACCATGGGATGTGTGAAGTGGGGATATGGAGCAGGAGATCCCCTATAAGACTTTATTCCAATGCCTCTGCTCTCGTACTTTAGATTAAAGTGGCAATTGTTCTGAATTTTTGTACGTTTGTTTCGTACAAAATTGCGTGTATCTTCTCGCCACCTATGCCACTCGATCATTTTTTAAATGACATTAACTCCTGACGTGACTAATTTGAAACTCAAAAGCTTTTAATCTGGCGAGTAACGTGTGACATGCGCACAAACAGATCCATCAATGCAGACAAATTGGTGAAAACACTTTGTTCGCCTGGGACTCGCGAAACGGATTTTAGGACCGAAATCTCGATCAGAAATTTTTAGACCGTTTCCAGGATTTATCCTCTATACCACGTGCAACTAAGAAATAGTAAAATAAGTCAAAACAGAACTGCAATTTTTGCACCCCAGACACCTTTTTTTTAGAACTGCTGTGAAATTTCCATAGCGGACTTCGGATCCGTTTCAATGCCTCTGGGTCACATATCGTGCAATTCAGGTGTGGAGACACGAAAAGGAATTGCGACCCTACTACGTAGTACGTTCAGCATTTGCCTTCGTCACGAGTGCTTGGGATCAGTGCCCCGTCACCGTCATTTCCGCCGTCTCTTCTCGCCCCGCTGGCCTCGTCCTTTGTCCCTTGCCGTCCCCCTTCCCCTCCCGTTGCTTCGCTTGGCTGTCGTCGCTGCTGCCAACTGCGGCGGACGTGGCTGGACCGACTCGGTTGCACGTGCGAGTCGACGTCCGGCGCCGCAGCGGGAGAGCACGCCCCTGTGCACGCCTTACGCGGCGCTGCAGCAGCAATAGGGGATTGCGCTGCAACTATTGCTCTACCACTCTAAAAAAAAACTTCCACTGCTCAAACCTTCCCCGTCTGCCTGCGCTTTTTGTCACAACATAGCTCTGTCTCTCTGTCTCTCTCTCTGTCTCTCTCTGTCTCTCTCTGTCTCTCTCTGTCTCTCTCTGTCTCTCTCTCTGTCTCTCTCTGACTCTCTCTCTGATCTCTCTCTCTCTGTCTCTCTCTCTGTCTCTCTCTGTCACTCTCTGTACCTCTGTCACTGTCTCTCTCTCTGTCTCTCGTCTCTCTGCCTCTCTCTCTGCCTCTCTCTGCCTCTCTCTGTCTCTGTCTCTCTCTGTCTCTGTCCCTGTCTGTCTCTGTCTCTCTCTGTCGCTCTCTGTATCTCTCTCTCTGTCTCTGTCTCTCTATCTGTCTCTCTATCTGTCTCTGTCTTTCTCTCGTGGGTCGCGCGGTAATTCAACACTGCGAGTTTGGTGTTAACAAACTGATGAGTGAGAAGGATCAGATGGAAGGCAGCTTACGTGTTTCTACAGTAGGGGTTGTCCGAACGATCAACAGAAAATAAGCCCTGCCTTGAAGAGTTTCGGTCTCCAGTCCCTGTTTGACCGTGGGTAGTGAGCAGTGACAGTGTGCTTTACACAGTAGCTGCTGTTATTCACAAAAACCCAATTATTACAAATGATTCAAAGTATATCCACTGAAAAACGATAGGTCGTTGATCAAATAATCATTGAACATGGCCACATTCCTCTCCGTCTTCCACCGTACCATCTAGATCTAAATCAAATAGAACTTGTTTGGAGATTTATAAAAGGGCGCGAGGCAGGAGAAACAATTGGTGCATCCTTAAAAGAAAAGGAAACGTTTTGCAGAGAAGCGTTTGTGCAATACAGTGCTGAACAATGGAAGAAATCCTGCGAGCATGTGTAGGGAATAGAGGCATCATAATAATTCA
Organism: Teleogryllus oceanicus; assembly: GCA_964035755.1. Classification (NCBI taxonomy): domain Eukaryota; kingdom Metazoa; phylum Arthropoda; class Insecta; order Orthoptera; family Gryllidae; genus Teleogryllus; species Teleogryllus oceanicus. The sequence goes on along the minus strand of CAXIVR010000012.1, from coordinate 25,926,580 downwards.
GATAATGTGGCAGGCAACGTAAATAATTCAACATAATAATGGCCCAACAAACGATGTATTCATTTCTTTGGACACTCCTGGAAGTGCGAGTTCCTCTTTTGATGAAGAGGGCCGTGATGACGAGTGGCGGTCAACACGATCACTGCGTGTTGCAGTCGCCTCTCCTTGTCGCCTGCGCGCTTCCTTATCGCCGAGAGGGGAAATCTCAGGTGCCACAGGGTGGGGGCAGCCTCCGAGGCTTTACCAAAGGTACGTCCGCCATGATGGTTATTTTGCGAGCGGTTCAGCTATAGTAAGAACGGGCTGAATCGATAGGCAGTTGCAGTGCACTCGACGGTAGCAGTGGCGAATCCTTAGCATTTTGTCAAGTTACCCCATTTCACGGAAGCGACCTCTACCGTTGTCTTTTATAGTGAGCTATTCGGAAATCCCAGTACTTATGCAATTCCGTCCTTAATAATTGTTCTATAAGAATAATTATTACATAAACCACTAACTTCTGGATCATTAACATGCTCCATTTTCACAAATGCTTGAGAGAGACGTAACTTACGAACGACCGGAAAAGGACTGTTCACCGCAATATTTTGCGGTGCCTACCGACCGTCCAGACGCGCATCCTCCCCTCTCCCCGCCTTTGAATCATGAGGAGCCGTGGTTATCGCGGCTGGCACGCGGTACCTTCGCCTGCCCCAGCGAATTCTCTGGTCAGCATTAAGAACCGTTTGAAACTTCTCACTCTACCGCACTTCATCGCCCTCACGTATGCGGAAAACTGACTGGCTCTCGGTAGCAAAACTGAGATATTTTTTCGTATCTGTTTCAAATCTTTCCAAATCTCAATAACTTTTTAGAGGATTACCAAACTTATGAAATATTTCTTCGAATTACTTGATATACCAGCGGTATACGCGGTGTATCGAAGAATTCGCCACTGTGGCAATATTTACCAAAACATCGATACATTGATGTTTTGATACATCGCTTAAGGGTTTTCGATGTCGATGAAAACATCCATGTTTAAAACATCGATGTTTTAATTATAGACTAATAAACATGCAATTTTCCTATCCATTTTCAATTACAATACATAAAAGGGATATATTTCATTTTTTGGTTACCAACATGTTAGTTGTATGTAAAAATTATTATCGAATGTAAAGAATAAAATTAACAATAGAAAGAACTTCTTGTTTTGCTATCTATTTTGTGTTTCACTGTCGATTTAGGCAATGACACGCCAGGCGATAACACACATTCATAACACTAGCAGCTCCCAAACTTCCTGACATTGCACTGGCGAAATGTGCAGCGTGATAAAAAGGATGACGCAAAAAAAGGATATTGTTGTGGATTGCTGCTAACTCTGCAACTCTGCAACTCCTTTATTTTTAAACAAATGTTTTAAAAAATTTAAAAAAACATCGATGTTTTTGCAACAAAATATCGATGTGAAGAAAACATCGAAAGCAAAATATCAATTTTAATATATCGATGCTTCTGGTGGGAAACATCCAGGATTTTTGTCATCCCTACCCTGCGCACGGCTTATGCGGCGCTGCAGTAGCAGCACAGGAAGCGCGGACTCCGCTGCAACTAGTAAGGGCGTGCTGAATCGATAGGCAGTGGCAATGCACTCGATGGTTGTGTTAGTTATTGCAAGATAACAGCATTCTCTTTGTACCGAAATCCGGAAAAAGCCTAGGTATCCGCTCCGCGGATTTATCCTCTCGGTAAAAGTTAACGATCTGCGTAGAAGCCCACGCAGGGTTCATACTGTACCAAAAATCCGGAGGAATTTAGTATATTATTAGGTATATTATAGTATATATATATATATATATATATATATATATATATATATATATATATATGTTATATATATATATAGTATATTTAGGAAAATAGTATGAAGAATGGTTATCATTTTCCTAAATTCTCACCGGGATCGGTAGCTCAGTGCATCAACTGATGTCACTGCAGCGCCTCTGACCGGGGGGCCCTAGGGTCTTGTCCTGATAGCGGCAGGATTTTCGACACTAGCTTTCCAGCTAGGTCGAATCCAGTCACTTTCTTGAGGAGAATTCTTGCGGCCGGCTGCTTTGATCGGTAGTTTTCCGTGGTATCTCCGATGAACACCAGGCGAATGCCGGAATAGTACCCTAACAAACGGGCCACGGACCGTGCGCGATCTCGGACCGCGCGCGATCTGTCCTTCCTCTTCCTTGTCCTATCCTCTCCTCTTACACACACACACACACACACACACACACACATACACTAACATGCACTACACTACCACATATTCCGGGAGACGGTCGGGAGCTTAGAGCTTGTCCCGGCTGGGTGGTGCCCCGCTGGTGGGAGAGTCCTGGTTTGGGGGAAACCCCACTAGCCGACGGTAGGTCGACGCCGGATCTCCCCATCCAGCGGGGGAAGATTACCGCCATCTCCTGAGAAAAAAACATTCACTACACTAACGGGACTAGTAACCAAAGCAGTTGACGCGCCCAGAAATACGAAAAAATCAATGAAACCTAAATTCTCTGAGTTATAGATCGTCTTTATTCTTTGACAGAATCGCAATCTGCAAAATAGAGAAAATGATTCATTTGACAAATTCATAGGGATTGGAAAATTATGTAACAATAAACTTAAAATCTGCAAATAATTGCATTTTGGACCCGGAAACTCGTTATATTACATTACTATTTTACTAAGAATGCATATTGCGATATTACTGTAAATTTTTGGTCATGCAGAGTTGATTATATAGGTCTTATAATCGGAAAAGTGTGTCAATGGAAGTGCAAAGCATATTCGCTTTTAAATCATGAGTCCCATTAAACTGATGCACTCCATGGAATTTTTAATCTCGTAATACCCATAATAAAGGTATTTCAGCCACATACACATACATACATATACACACATACATACATACAATAATGAATAATAAAATAGTTACCTTAAAGAGACCGTAAGAACACTTTAATTTCCTTCTTCTAGAGAATTCATCCTTTGACTACAAAATAGCTCATTCGAAATATTATACAAGAGCATAATGTGCTTCTATGGGCAAAGTTTGAAAGAGAGATGCAAGTGCATTATCGACCAGTGCTGGTAGATTGCAAGAGAAACAGAAAGCTTCCGCACAACACGAAATTCTGCTACGCATTCCGCTCTTTATATTTGTGTTGACAGCCGACCAGTGTCTGCTCTCAATTCAGATTTATCGGAAATTTATAGTTTGGAAACATGTTAAAATTTTGGTGTAATTCAATTAGCGCACGACGAAAATGGATCATGTGTTGTGAAAATACTCCATGCTCCTGTGAGACTCGCGAAATCGCCGACAAGGTTGCAGGATGCAACCAAGCGGCGACTATAGATGTATTTTCTAAGAGTACAAGATTCTTAGGTTATTTTAACAGTTTTGTATTGCTTCAGTAGTTATAAATAAAAGTTAAAAATTCTGATAATCAGTCGATTTTCAATTTGGTTAACCTATGCGCGTGCCAAAAATGTTCAGATTATTGTCATATTTAATAATTATATACAGAATGTCTCGGAATGACATGTAGAGGGTGAGAAAATGATCCGTTTTACTAATGAGCATGTGGGGGAAATTTCATGTAACGATATGCATTTATACATATGGCATTTGCCCTTGATTGTTAGACAACCCTATTTGAACAGATGTTCGGCAGGTAGATGCAATCTCCTTGAAGAATCTCCTCCCGAAGTTTATAATATCTATTCTCGGACACTCCCCCATATATATATATATATATATATATATATATATAATATTTTTATTATTCAAATATAATTTGAAAAGACATTAGAGTACAGAATGTATCAAAGCCGTTTTTCTGTGATAATCATCCATACATTTTTATTCACCCAAAAGCAGATCATATCAGTTTCTCGCTGATGTTTGAAAAGAGTATGGTTTTTTTTTACATGCTCTGCAAGGATTCAAGCTGAATGTGCGATTTTGTTATTAAAATTAAAAGGCTTGAAATATTCAATTTTCGTTGATCGGAAAATTAATTTTGCGAGGTTTGTTGCTGTTAGAATAGTTCAACTCAATAGTTACAGAACTACGTTACTGACAATTTTAATACATTATCGTGTATTCATGTACAAGAATGTTTGTTTATTTAATGGTTGTTAAATTCTCCATTGTTCATATGAAAGTGTGCACGTTAAGTTTCAAGTCACATGTTACGCAGAATTTGAATAAGAAAGCTTTACAGTAACATAATTCTTATTTTAGAAGTGTTCATCAAATTGAGTGTTGACCTAAGAAGTTCGAAAACAAGCAGGCGAGATATCTTAAAGAGTGAAGCGAAACGAATAGAGGTGAGACTGATAAACTTAGTAAATTTTACACGACCGAAATCTCTTATTTTTATCAAACATCTTGTGACAAGGGAGGAAATTGGAATACGATAAAAATATATTCGGTCTGCAGATATTCTGAAGCGGGTATTCGAAAGTATGAAAGTTTCACGATAAGAAAGAGGGTGAAAGGAGATCCCGACCGCAACGTTGGACACACTTCCAGAAAGAGTTGGCGGACGTAGAAAGATTCAAGAAATGAAAAAGTACGACGTCTGCGGCGATATCGGCAGAATGACGGGAGAATTTCCGCTGGCGGATATTCACCAGGAGAAACGATGACGATTGACGGTTGACGTCATCGCTTCACTTCTCTTCCGAATCGCCCCGCTCTGAGGTTGTTATGGATTTTCTTGGCTATGCTTGATTCCTAAACATCGGATGTTTAGGCTCTAAAATCGCCTTTTAGGCGCCTAAAAAAGCACTGAAAATGTGAAGAATAAGGAGAAAAAAGGCACTGTCATAAGTTACATACACAATAAAATGAAAAATTGTTTGTAATATTTGTCTACATTATTTTGTAAAATAAAATGCACATAATAAGTAAGTACATTTTAATGCAAAACTTAATTTACATATTTACAACTCTTCTACATTTTATTCTTAATAGTTTGCATTGTTATATATTACCAGTAATGTTTCAAGGATCACAACTTCAAATTTGCGACGATTGGGAGACAATATCAGTTTGAATGCGGAGAAGTATCTCTCAACATCTACTGATGGGGCTGGCATGGATTTTAGATGTCTAACATTAGCAACTCTGAAACCTTCTGGGAATTTACATTTATTTCCACTTAAAATTTCAGTGCCCTCGATGTATTCGACCATGTGCTCAACCAATCGACTCAGAACATGGCTGGTATTTATGAAATAGGGAAATAGAGAAAAATATGTTGATAAACTTTTAGGAATTTTCTTGTATTTTAAAATACAAAAATGGGAATTGAAGATTTTGTAATGAATGGTCACGTTGGACCATGACCAATCTTCTGATATCTTAGCACTGTATATAAACAAGTACATAAAAGGCAAAGAAGTCCAATAATTCCAAAAAAAATTATATATGCAAAAAAGGCATTTCTGCATAAAAAAGCAAAAATAAGTATTAAAAAACTTCGTCATATGTCATCATTTGTCATGAATCGTGCACATATATTACCAGCCCTTAAATAAGTTCGCTAGAAAAAATAGGCATTTCCCTAAACATCCCATGTCTATTCATTTCATTCATTTTAGTCAAACAAGAGTAATAGAATCATGTGCAGTAGGTACATAGTGGAAGGTTTCATACGCTTCTGGCCTCACTAACTTATATTTTTGATAGAAAGAAAAAATGTAAAACTTTTAAGCTTCCATTACTCCAATATTTCCTTTTATCATCCATTACTCAAACCTACTTTTAACATTGTATATTAACATCTCTAGGCCCTGTGCTAACATACTTCGAATTTTTGTTCGCAAAATGGTCAAAAACTGCTTCTTTCATCTCACATTCGTCTGAAACTTTTCCTTCCCAAAGGTGTTTCGTGAGTTTTGAAAAATGGTTGATGTCGCTTGGGGCCAAGACTGGACTGTAGTGTGAATGGTCGAACCCCTTTTAAGTCATAGTCCATCCCAGCATTCTTTGCATCATCAGCATTAAGCACAGTTGCGTTGCGGTGCAGAAGGTAAACACCTGGATATTTCAAATTCTGCATCCAACTCAAGTACCTCTCTCCACAAAATTGAGTGACATGCCGGCTGCAAACTAGCATCACAATAATTAAAAATAATACTATAGGCTGCTCAGAAGGTTTTCTTATTGATGCGCGGTATCTTGGTCAGGTCGGAAACTTATGGAAAAACCTATAATATATATATATCAGGTCCGTTTCTACCATCGAGACTACCCCGGATACCCAAGCTAAGTAGCTTAAGTATAAGGAAAAGCATAAGGAAAAACTGGGAGAAAATATAATGAATTTTTAATATTCAGAAAAAAAATTAAATTTCGCGTTCAATATTTGTGTTTTTACTTTTCAGTCTTTAGTTTCACATTTTAATAGGAATATAAAATATAATGGTCATAAAAAGCAATAGTTTATATCAACGAGACATTTATATGAAAATATTAATATGAAAAAAAATTGATTTTATTAATAAGAAAATGACCACCATGGCAAATACATAAAGGCATTCCAAATACATAAAGTAATTAATTGAAATGGATGTTTTAAAATGAATATCAATTAAGTTTATAATAATTATAATCACAACAATAATAAAAATAATTATTATTCTGTAATAATACAAATGTTGATAATATTAGTTGACATGGATACCCACTATTGCTTAGAGCCGTTAGTTCGGATACCCTCTCGGGCATAGCTGTGCGTGTTTGACCATTTATCTTTCATAATCATCCTTTCATTTCCCATAGTTCACTTCTACGGCTTACAACTGTAGTTGTAATTATGAAAGATGGCTCTAGAAGTCGTTTACTCCCTCACGAATATTCACGAGTTGCCGCTTTACCTAATTGGCAATAATACCTCATCGCCATGAAGTTGTCATATTACGCGATAATGTCATAACGGTAGGCGATCCAAAATCTGTAATATAAAGAATTGGAGGAGAACTGAGACGCTCAGTCGAACCTCACTTAGCCGATAATATTCAACGTCTTCCTTATTGTTTGCAAAGATGTGTAGAAATTTTTATATGTTTTTAGCTGCGGTAATGTATTGTTTATTGCCTAATAAATCAAACGTCTCCCACACCATAATCTGCACAATGAGATCTTGAACATTTTATTTCATTTTTGCTGGATCGACGCTTCTCGATTCTACTCTACCTGTTCAGAGCCTGTAGAATCTGCGACTGTATGTGAAAGTAAACTAATTACTTGATGTTCTACGCGATTAAATTACACGGGTGTACCTCTCTGCGCGATAATAATATTAAATAAGAATAGTTTATATTTACAAGGGTGTATTTTACTGTTATCAATTACAAGGAGACATATAGAACAAATGTCGGAGGATAAGAAGGTCTTGAAGAAAAATATATATTACAGGCTTAATATGGAAATGGAAAAAATAACGAGAGTTCTCGCGCGTGAACACTAGTTCATCTAAATAATCACTTTCTTACCATATGAACATTTCATTTTCATTTTTCATGGCGTTTCCCAAACTGACGTGGCTGTATCTTCAGATATTTACTGGAAGCAACCAATTCTCGGTTTTCGTAAAAATAAGTTTCACATATTGAAAAGAAACACACCTTGGAACAATGATACATTTACAAAACATTTTTCAAGTGAGTCTGGAGTATCAAGTGAGTCTGGAGTTCAAGTATATCTATGGAGAGGCAAGTCGATATTTATAAGAAAACCGAGAATTGATTCCCTCCCGTATACATGTGATCGTGCAGGCACGTCATGTTGTGAAATATCGTCATGTAAAATAAAAATAAAAGGTTAATATGATAAGAAAGTGATCATCTTTATTATACCATAAAACTTCGTCTCAAAATAAAAATAAAATAAAATAAATTTATTTGTTATTGCAGAAATAATTAAGTGCAGGAAACTATGTGTAAATGAGTAGCTGGAGACAGAAATTCCTAAAGGCTGTAAGATGTATTACTTACTTAATTTTGTTAAATTGCAAGGAATGTATAAGCTTTACACACAGACGTTTGCAAAGAGTTCCATACAGAAGATTTATTTCCCTCCACTCTGGGGTGTGTGATTCGGCATTGAAACTTTCTATATTTTGGTATTTCTTCACAACTTTGAGAGAAGTGTGTGAAGTGTGACGTAAATGCCATTTACCGATTTGCATTGCTCAACTGCTGTACAGAACAGAACTATTTTGGTACGCCAAAAAATGCAAATCGATAATCTTAATTTGAGTGTAGTGTGAGTGTAGACGCAATTTTTATGCCACAAATGAAAGCGTCAAACGAAAACATGTTATACTTATATCTGTCGAGCGAAATTCATTCAGGGAAGTTGCCAAGAAGAAAAAGCCAACGCTTGGCATTCCTAGACAAATTTGAAATGGTCAGTGATTAGTAAAATGAATATATGTCAAAAGGCACGTACAATACAACCACAGCGCATCCCTTCTCAAATTACTGAAGCATTTTTTTAATTAAAACTTGAGCGAAACTCGAAAAAAGAATCGCAAATTTAAACTACTCATCATATTTCTTTTCTAGAACATTTAAATATTATATCCAAGAAGTGTGTAGTCAGTTATTCAAATCTTTATAACTTCTTAGCTGTGGCCATCTTGCAACGAAGCAATTTCTCCAAGTTTTACTGAAACGCGTGAAACTTTTTCTTCGTATGCTTCGCTTTTTATTCATTGAACTTGTAATTTATTGAAAGATTCAAATAGGTAATCGTTAACAATGTTTTGATCATCAAAACATTTCCAAAATCAAAATACAATTTTTAGAATTACACAAATATTACTTCCGGGTACCCTCTGGTAACATTCCAACATTCGAATTGATTAAAACAGACAATTTAAAGGCGAGAAACATTTCGTCGCATTATTCATCACTGGAATTACACAATGTCGAATTACTCGGTTGGCGTAAACGTGCAAAAATGTTTGCGTTTCGCGTTCACGTTCACGTTTTTCTTAAATTTGTATGTAGAACCAAGCCCACCGAGCGAATCTTTTGCAGCCTCCAACGGACAGGCGACAGTGGCGGAAGGGACCCACATTAAATCTCCGCGCGTGACGAGAGGGCCGCTGATAATGGCTTTGTTTCCGAATATACCTTATTAAACTCCTTTCCCGCGTGGGTCCTTTCCGCGTTTTTTGCATTCGCAATGCCGCGCTGGCGAAACGCGCGGGGTGGAACAAAGCGAAGTAGGGGAGCAAGGGTAAGAATATGGGGAATGCATATACGTGAGGTCGAATTCAGTCGCCGTCTGGAGGAGAATTCTAGCGGTCGGCTGATCTGATCGATAGTTTTCCGTGGTTTCTCCGATCAACACCAGGCCAATGCCTGGGCTCGTCAATCCCTGGGCTTGATCATTAGTCCCTTAAGTGTGGTGCATATTTTCCCTCGGAAGATGGTGATCTTCCCCCGCTAGATGGCGAGATCCGGCGCCGACCTACCTTCGGCTAGTGGGATTTCCCCCTAACCAGGACTCTCCCACCAGCGGGGCACCGCCCCAGCCTGGACAAGCTCTAAGCTCTCGACCGGTCTCCCGGAATATGTGGTAGTGTAGTGCATTTTAGTGTAAGTGCGTGTGTAAGGGGGAGAGGATAGGACAAGGAAGAGGAAGGAAAGATCGCGCGCGGTCCATGGCCCGTTTGTGTGGGTACTGCACCGGCATTCACCTGGTGTTGATCGGAGAAACCACGGAAAACTACCGATCAGAGCAGCCGGCCGCTAGAATTCTCCTCCAGACAGCAACTGAATTCGACCTAGCTGAAAGCGGGGGTCACCATTCTGGTTAAGGTTAGTTGGAGCGGGGAGGGTTGGGTGGAGCTGTACTGTGCGGTGCAACTCAAGATCAGATGGGGTGGGGACAGGGCGGAAGGACGATGGGGAGACGGTTAGATGGGGCGAGGTTACTGGAGGCGGGGCGAGGGTAACTGCAATGGTAAGGTTAGGGAAGGTTGTTGGAGGGGCGGATGGGGAGAGTAGAAGCAGGGTAAATCAGATTCGGAAGAAGGAGGACGGGGCGGGGCGGAAGGTGGATCGGTAGGTTGGCCGTTGGGGCCCGGGGGGCAAAGGTGGCAACGGAAAAGGTTAGAGGAGCGGGGCAGGTTGGGCGTAACTGGAAGGGGAAGGTTGGGGGAGGTTACTGGGGCGTGGGGCGAGGGTAGGCGAAACGGGGTAAGGTTAGAGTTGGGGGGGTTGGTTGCTGGACGGGACAACTCAGGTTTGGATGGGACATGGCGGGGCAGAAGAGCGGGCGCCTTACCGCGGTAGAACACGCATAGAGGGAGGCGGGCTGCCTCCAACCTACCGCCGCCGTCGGGAGCGCATTCATTAAGAGGCGCTTCCCGTATGTAGAGCGGGTCCCGCGGAACCCGGTTTGTTACGCGGATAACTCGATAACGCCGGCGCGGCGGCGCGGCGGGCGCGGCGCGACCCGGCCGCGAATGTGACGGGAATGCGCGATGCCACCCCGCTGTGTGCGCGCAGGGCCCCAGCGAGTAAATACGACGCCGCCGCCTCCGCCGCCCCGCGTCCGCCCCGCCTGAGTCCCACCTCCGGCCCGCCTCCTCCCCGCCTCAGCCCCGCCTCCTACCCGCCTCGCTCAGCCTCGCCTCTGCCCCGCCTCTGCTTCGCCTCAGCCCCGCCTCCTCCCGCCTCAGCCCCGCCTCCTATCCGCCTCCTCACCCGCCTCCTCGCGGCATCTTCCCGGCGTCTGGCCCCCGCCGCCCCGCCTCCGCCCCGCCTCCGTCCCCGCCTCGCCCCGCCTCCTTCCCGCCTCTGCCCCGCCCCTGCCCCGCCCCCGCCCCGCCCCTGCCCCGCCTCTGCCCCGCCTCTGCCCCGCCTCTGCCCCGCCTCTGCCCCGCCTCTGCCCCGCCTCTGCCCCGCCTCTGCCCCGCCTCTGCCCCGCCTCTGCCCGCCGACCCCCACTTGGCAAGCCTCACTCCGCCGAACAAAAGAGCGCGTCGTTTGTGAGTTGCCGTTGGGTACGGGCGCAAGGCAGTTCGGTTATTGACTTTTGTGCTATATGATTTGTAAACGGTTTAATGGGTTTTGATGTTTTGAAATAACTGTATGAACGATGAATATCTAAAAATATGGATGAGATCTTATCAATATTTTTATAAACATACATTTTTAATTCAATTCATGTTTCTGACAGATATCAATCTATTTTACGTTTGGTTTAAAAAAATCTTATCATTTTTTGTGAGAAGCAAAGATGAAAGAACTTTTAAAATGCAAATTAGATGTTCGTAGCAACACAACAGAGTTGAATATTGTACAGGTGTGATGGTGGACGGTGAAGCGGGAGGTGAGAGATGCACAGGCGGACACAGATATGGTAGCACAGAAGCGGGACAGAAATGGAGTAGGCAGAAGCAGGGCATTGGAATGGGCAGGTAGGCGCTGGCTTGGTGATGAAGAATGTACAGCGGAGTTTCTCTAAGAAGGAATCACTTCCAAACCAACGTACGTGATACAGAGTGGTGACATCGATAGCCTCGCTCATAGCGAAGTCGCTTGCCTTTCACCACTGAGGTCCGGGTTCGATTCTCGTCGATCTCTTGTGAAATTTATTCCAACAAAACGAGTTTGGCTGTTTCACAAGGGCTAGTCAAATGCCTGTGAAGTGTCCTAAAACCCTACCCTTATCCTTATTCCTTCCCAATTCTTGACGCTGGGTAGTGACGCAGGAATGCGTAGCAGGAGGCGTGTACGCGGAGATGCTATCTGGCGGTCCTCTTGACAACTGACTGCGACTCGGCAGACGTAGAATACAACATTAACGGAAGATTACTCCAAAGTAGTAAGAAGAGGTGTGAAGAATAGTAAGAAGAAAGTAAAGCTTTCAACGCCCTGAAGTGGCTAGAAGACGCGTTGCTTCAATAAAGACATTCCAAAATATAGTGATGAAGCCATTTGGAAATGAGCTAACTGTAAATAAATGCACTGACAAAATGAGTGTATGGATGTAACCCACAGTTATGTTACCAGCAATGGTCAAGCAGTAGCTTTCAAAGCGGACCCTTCTTATTCTAATCTCTCCATACAGGCATATCGGGGCTATTGAGAAGCTGAAGGTATGTGGGAGAGCCGGTAGAGGCGATCTCAGGAGACCGCACGGTGGAGACGGTTGAGGCTGCGGTGGGCAGACGGAGTCAGTAGTCTCAGAGACGGAAGGAGGAGTGGAGAACGGGTCAGAGGGGCCAAAGAGCTGAGTCGGTGGCAGTATATTGTTCGAATAATATTTCTGACTACTTGACAGCTAGCGGCTGACTGGGGAGCAAGAATTCCGTTGTCGAATCAGTGGATTAAAATACTGGTGATGTCGTTGAAGAGTTGCCGATACTTATTAATGAAAAAGTGAAATCATACAGCAACAGTGAACTGAAGTGCGCACTTACTTCTTTGGTTAAGCATCGTGTGTGCGGTTCTGTGTCGTCTACTGTTGTGTGCTCGTATTTCGATTTGTTTCTTGCTACTGTTGTGACCTGATGCCAGAACTACCGCACAACCACGTGTTTGCCGCCCGACTAGGTGGCAACGTCGCTCTCCCCTACCCCAGCTAGGGTGCAGGGAGGAGCTTATTTAGTAGTCTCTCAAGAGTCATCCGTTGGATATGATGGAACCATTTCTCTTTTCGCACTTGGATTCTCATATTGACGTTGAATATTTATAGTTCGATTCTGATGTCTTCGCTTCTTATACGGTCTAGAAGCGTGTATCCTGCAACAGATCGCATTTCAGCAGCCTCAACTTTCCTTCTGTCTCAGCGATTCATGCTCCAATTTTCGCAACCCATTTTCGGAACCGCTATCACCTTGTAAAATTTCATCAAATCATGATTATCGTCATTTCTTTTTATTGAGTAAAACTATTTTTGTCCGCATTTTTGCCAGTTCGTACCATCGTGCATTGGCGACCTGTGCGGGAGCGCGGGCGCGTAGGATGCGGGAGGGAAGCGAGCCGCGAACGGGAGCGGAATATGCGAACGGGCAACAAGTAGCCTCCGACGTGAGCGGCGGAGGTGGCAAAGGGCGGCGAGGCACGCGGCAGGGCGCCTCTGTTGTAAGGCGAAGACTTCCCTACTGCATGCATCGAACGCAATTGTAGAACTGAAAGCGCACACTTCCGTGGTTTCAGTCGCTGACTGGAGGACAATTCTAGCGGGCGGCTGCTCTGATCGGTAGTTTTCCGTGGTTTCTCCGATCAACACCAGGCGAATGCCGGAGCAGTACCCTATCAAACGGGCCACGGACCGTGCGCGATCTGTCCTTCTTTTTCCTTGTCCCATTCTCTCTCCTTACACACACTTACACTAACATGTACTACACTACCACATATTCCGGGAGACCGGTCAGGAGCTTAGTGCTTCTTCCAGCTGGGGCGGTGCCCCGCTGGTGGGAGAGTCCTGGTTGGGCGGAAACCCCTCTAGCCGACGGTAGGTCGGCGCCGGATCTCGCCATCCAACGGGGGAAGATCACCACCATCTCCCGAGAAAAAGCACGCACTACACTAAGCGGACTAATGACCCAAGCAGTTGACGCGCCCGGAAACACGAAAAAATCAATCAATCAAACTTCCGTGGCCGGAGTCAAGAGACATTTTGTCCCACAGACGCCGCGTGCTAGGCACAGTTGTGAATGTTTCATCCGTCATACATCAAATTTCCTCAGGACGAAATCCCGGGTCAGGGTCTGACGGCCAAAACGTTGGCAATTGTGCCGGAGATGAGGCGTCTCTCCGACATTTAAGTCTCTATTCATCCCGTGTTTCTTTGCGGCTTCACCAAAAAGGTATATTGCGAATCGTACAGCAGAGCTGCCAATAATTCAGTCAGTGTTACTACTCACGTGGGACATCTGTTTTCGTGAAACAAAAATGTGAAGAAATATTGATTACTGTTATAATATTCTAATTGCATAGTCCGTACACTACGGTCTGTGTTTACGACTTTTTGTTATAATATACTTTATAATATAATATACCCATTTCTTTAAACCCATTGTGCTCTAATTTACTGTTGTACTTCTTTTTTTTAATTCTTGTATCACACTTTCCCTACATCATTTCTCTCCAGAAATGACAGAAAAGTTTCTCCGTAAATGTCGTAATTGATATTGAGGATCGTTAGTTCACTATTTTTAGTAATAGCTCAAGTATAACACGATTTCTAGAATTGTATCCCATCTGAGGTAAATTGGACTCGCAGCGGTTTTCTTCATTTGTAACATAGCACGCTATCATGTGGCGCCAGGAAATAACTGGGAGTGCTGACACGAATGAATGCAACTGCTGGCGTCAATTTTTCATAAGAGTTCCGGCGCGGTGCTTCCTTCATCCATTTCTTCAGCATTATTTATTTCTTAATGGGTGCAGATTTCCTGCTGTTGTCGCATTTGAAATAAGAGGGCGTCCGTAAATTAAGATTGCGATCGAAAAACGGAAGAGCGTTGACCCAATTACGGCATTGATCATAGCAGTGCGATGCATACGAAACGAGCTGTTTTATGCTTGCACTTCCTGGAATGTTTTGGTGATAACAAAATTGTGTATTTATTACTTGTGTTTTCACTACGATTTTCAAAAATTGTATGAAATATTTTTCGTAAAATTACATTGAATTTAAATCGCGAACAGAAAAATTATCTATTGAAAATTACGTGTGAATATCTAGACTTTTTGAGTGCTTCTTCCCAATTTAATGAAACTGTTTTATGAGAAACAGCGCAAATCCAGGTTTTGGTAATTGTGGTTAGTGACACAAGTCCAGTGATTTCCCATCGTAATATCACAATGTGATGTTCATGCTATTTTGAGAAAGAGCACATGTTCAGGACTTGTGATATCAAACAAAATGCGTGAAGTGCTCAAATCTCTCACAAAAGCTCAGGAGAGTTGCTTTCATATGAGTGTTGTCGTAACATGGATTGTGTTAGCAATTTTTGTAGCTACCAATTAAATGTAAGAAAAGTGTTAAAACTGTGGAGTACGTTGTGATAAGATAAAGAAAAAAGGGAGAAGTGATCAGAATATCTTAACTCTGCTGGAAAATTAGTACCAAAGAAAGTGATTGATACAAAATGCACATAATTAAAACTAATCTATTTAGTTGATGCAGATGTATGTAGTTCATTCTACTTATTGATTGACTTCAATAACTTTTAATTGAACGTTAGTATCTAAACTAATATTTAAGCGAAATTTTTAATTTTCTGTGTTTACTGAACTCCTACTTGCGTACTGAACTCCTCTTGCAATTTATTTGGAAGATGCACAAAGAAGTGTTTTGAGATAATTGCATAAGACCAACTGTTGGATATTTTCATAAATTTTGCTCCTCTAAATAAAAAAATGAACCGAATGCATTTCTTGTGAATTTGATAAAAGTGACGAAAGAAAATGTATATAGAAGACATCGCACGTTATCTTATAAGATTTCAACATCACATTCTGGGCATATTAAGTTATGCCAAACTTAGGAAGTCAATTGTGGCGTCATACGGGTGTAATAAGTACACAGACGAGAGGGGGTTGTAATAACAGCAGGTTTATTTACAATTTAGACCGTAGTCACAAATAAGCAATGCACTGTATACAATTATCTAACTAAATAGACCCCACTGCTAGGAGAGATATTTACAACGGCTACCACACCGCAACATACCATCTAACGTTTCGCCGTGCGTAGTACCGCCTGCCCTGAGACCGACTACATGTCTCACTAGTCACGACAATAACTGCCGGCTTCTTGGGCTGCGTGCACGTTCGCACCTCTCACGGACGACCTACGCTGCCGCTGCCAGTATCACAAGAAGAAGGAAGAGCTATTGTTCTCAAGGCCCTTAAATAGCCCTCGCGACGCTGCCCGCCGCCTCCATTGCCTCCGCCCTAGCGATGCGCACACCCTGTCAGAAAAAAAAAGTGCATCATACGTGTCATCAAAAGTGCATTTGTCTACGCATCCGGTGCCCACGACGCGCCACGTGCCCACGCTGTTTTAGCGACACGACGCTACACAATAATGGGCAATGCAAAAAGTAGGGATATATCTCAATAGTGAAAAATTTTAGTTCCCATACACTTTCTTAGTTCCCATACAGACAAACTCACTAACCTAGTAAGAACATGATTTACCTCAATGAAAAATCTTAAGTTGATGTATCGAATGCTTACTGATAAACATCCAGAAATTGAGGTCGGTTATTGGTTCCAAAGAAAAATATTTCTGCAGAATTTAGTCCTGTCACTTAGTTGTTTGCAGGTAGACACTTGATATTAATGTGAGGAACTTCGAGTTAAAATTAAAAGTGAATTATTGATTGAAACTACTGTGAAAACTGCTGCGGTAAAACTTATGATTCATAAAAATAAGCAAGGTAGTTTTATTCTAAACACGAAGAGATAGATAAACAAATGACTGACAGAGATGATATCGACAATATTAACATGATTTCATGCAAAACTTCTAGTTGTGTGACATTCATTTCAAGCAATATTCTACCTAAGACGATTGATTACTCAAAATGAATTTGGTTTGCATGATTGAAAGAGAAAAGCTAACTTTTACTCCTATTACGAGGAGGTGGTGAACGCACAAATGAAGTTTGTTTATACCTCGTGAATGTCATACATACGTACATCCCTAAAACCCTGAAGGGACTTCATATTGTTTCTGATGCCTGACCTGATCAAAACAAAAATCATGCAATGTTGAGGTTGTGGCTCATTTTGACAGATCAGGGTAAGTTCAGGGTAATTTAAGGGCATAAATCATTATTTTCTCACTCGTGTAAATTGTTTTATGCTACCTGATAAAGACTTTGTAATCTTTAAGAGGAAAATTAAAACCGACGTAATCTAGACACCAATAGAATGATAGAAGCCAGTGCTGCAAATTAATTTTCAATCACAACGGCAGAAACCAGAGATATCCTTAACTTTAAAAACTGGTAACGTAAATATCGTAAGACAACACGATCCTTTGAATCCCGTTGAGGAAATCAAGGAAAAATAAGTATCTTTGAAGATTTCAAAGAAGTTGGTACTGCCAGTACTACCAAAGAGAATCTGATCGTTCATATATTCAGGTTACTCATTTAGAATTCTGTGTCATTTCCTCCCACAACCAAAGTCTACACAGAGGGGACATTCTCGTCAATTAAAAGTCTAGAAAGTTGACTTGTTTATTATTTCAAGAAACGCCGTGAATCTGACATTTATTCCAGGAACACTGCACGTCCCCGTTACAAAATACCTTTGTAATAAAATTTTGTATATCTAAAATTCTAAAAGTATCAAGTTTAAGAAGTCTGAACATGTTATTTCAACACACTTAAATTTAGTTTTATATATTTTTTTGAATATATTTTCAGTAACTGCAAAAATACCCTTCTGGATGTGTACTATTTCTCATTCATTAATTTCCGTGATATTGAACATTCAAAATAATCATGATTCAAGCTTCCATTTCATATTCTTTCCGTAATACGTGTCAGACATTTCACACTTATGTTTGAATATGGAATTATTCTATGAACTGTAAATTAAATCACAAACTATCATGTAAATAATTATTCTACTTCTCAAAATGACTAGAGGAATGAAATTATAGAAAAAAGACTAGATATATGGAATTATCTTTTATTTTGAAGTACAATGCAATGGTTAAAACTAGTGACATCACAGCTGAGCAGGTAAATCACATAATGTGTTTGGGTAATTACTTTTGAAATGAAACACATTTTATTAGACCTCTGATCAACGCTATCAGTATAGTCTTTGTCTCTGCGGCATTGTTGATAGCCATGCCTTGACCACTGTTGTACGTTTCAAATTTGCGTATGATTCGTTGTCCATTCCACTTATCATGATTGTAACAAAATATATTCTGGAGTTTTCCCGAATTATCTTTGCCATTATATCCCTTATACTGTGATTTTTACATTGCTACGTTTGACATTTGATCAGCTTTTACGGTGACATCCAATCGGGACTTTAGACGTTTTAGAGTGACGTCATAATGGTGGCGTTCAGCCTGCCGATTGGATGACATCGTAACACCTGATTTACTTCAAAGGCAGCTCTGTAAAATCCGCAGAATAAATTACTGGAGGAAATTGTGTCATGTATAATGAGTTACTATATTTTCCATTACTTTATATTTCTGGTACTTTTCACGTTTAGTTAACTTCATTTAATATCGTCCCATACCATTGATTACGTAATCATATAATTGATGTTACATTTGCGTGTAGTAGGGACAGGTATCTCATGCCACCCAATACAGGAGCAAAATAATAATTTTCTGCAATAGCTGAGGCGTGTGTGTTTTGTTTGTAGGTTTCCTCGTGAGCAACAGACGCTGCCCAACCACTTCTATTTCACGGACTTCGAGCGGCACACCGCCGAAATCGCAGCCTTCCATCTTGATAGGTGAGTACTACCTTCATTATTTTATTCGGCTGACGTGCTAGGGTCCACTGATGACCATGATGTTGAAAGCGACGTACAAGTTAAAAATATTCTTCTTCATTCTTTTAGTTTCTTTCAGCGTCGGGATAGCCATTTGACATATTCATCCTTATTTTGTGACTTGCGTTTTACTTCCTTTGATGTTTTTCCATTCCTGTGACAGACAAATGTTATAGAGCCATCCGAGATTCCCCAGGGTCTTCCTGAAAGACTTTTCCTCTCTGGCCTCGCCTCCAACATCTGTTTGGGTTTCCTGTCCTCTTCAATTTAAAATGTCAAGATAAAAATTTACGAAACGTATTCATAATTAATTTCGAATACACCAAAAAAAGTAAAATACTCATTTCCTAATAACAGGTCTATTAACAAGGGTGCTTGGAAGACAATCTTTGAGCAAACTTCGAACTCGCTCTTTCCAAACGCGGAGCGATGAGCGCGCGAGGAAATAACGGCCGCGCGGGAGCGAGCGCTTGGGCCCAATCCACGCGGCGGAGAAAGCCCACATTCCGCAGCGCTATTAGCGGCGGGGGACGGAACGCGCGGGGGGCGGCAAAGGGGGTTGCAGGGGAGTCCTGTGCTGTGACGACGCAGCAAACTGAGGCAGGGGAGATGAGAGCGGCGGGAACGTTGCGGGCAGGGCTGCCAACAATGTTCATGTAAAACTCTCAAGCAAATAGTAAATAAATGAATTAAATAAATAAATAAATATATAAATAAATATATATATATATATAAATATATAAATAAATATATAAATAAATATATAAATAAATATATAAATAAATAAATAAATAAATAAATTTAAATAAATAAAACAATTAAATAAATAAATAATCTAACAGCAGTTCTATTTTCTTCTTCTTTCTTCTCTCCATTTGCGATTCAAGTGAAAAATTTCGTTCACAAAATGCAGATGAAAATGATCTGAGCGACTCATTTTTATTTTAGCCGTCAGCGCTCAGAAAAAGGATATTCATGTTTTCTATTCTAAATTATACAATAAGCGATACAACGTAGCAGATGCTAGGCATGTGATAATATAAATGAAAACTCGTGTTAAAAATTTACTAAAAGGAGGAAATTTAAAGGACAAAGAAGGACGAGAGGATAATTGTGACAGTGGATGACTGTCCTAAATGGAGGACGGTTGGTAAGGAAAGGGGGGAGGCGGAGACGGGTATGTTGGACGGGGGCAGGCAGTGGGAGTGGGACGACGTCGAGGCGAGCGGAGACTGGACGGTAGCAGCCATCTCTCCACTGAAATTAATTTACCCTAAAGTTATACATTGTCTTTCCTCCTTCTTTAATATTTTATAAAACACCGACGTAGATTTCAGGATTCTTCTTGTGATTAGTTTCGGAAATTAGTGTCGTCATGATGTCGATGATGAAAGTCGAAAGATGACCATGACAAAACATGGTTCAATAAGATATTTAAAGATATATGGAAAGAAGATCTGGATATCAAAACTGCACTCGACCCAATTAGTAACATCTATGATAAAATATGATGAGTGAGCCCTGAACAGAAATCTTTTGCGAATACTCGATTATAACAAGCTGCAAATGGTTTGTTTAGAGTATTCTAGTTTCTGCATGGCATGAAAGAGTTGCAGTAAATATTGTAAATCAACTATATTTTAATCATAGCGCCAACCTATAATTTTTAAAAACACAAGAAATTGTATAACTATACATTTTTTTAAAAAAATATTTAACATGCATAAACAGCTTGAATCCAATTCTGCATTCAACCCTGAATTTCCTCTGGAAACGTTTAATTTCAAAGCAAGAAATTCGCAAATGCCATTGTAGCATCCCCACAGAAATAATACATTCTACGCTGTAGGTTACGACATAGAACATTGATGACAAATATTTCATCAGGTAAATCGCTTTCTGTTCCACTTTGTGGCCAAACGATGTACGATTTTCGAGCGGATATTAATTATAAAATAGAATCTCTGCAATTATTCATAGCGTGCTGCTTGGCCGGGTGGAAACGGGAAGAAGCGAAGTGGCAAATGACCCGCCCCCCTCGCGTCGCGGACGCTGCTCCTCCCCGCGCTATGATTCGCGATGAATAATGAAGGCGCGGCTGGGAGGGAGAAATGCAGTGTGGGGGCGTGGCGCTCGAGAGCAGCGGCGGTGGCCTGCAGGAGTTTTGCACGTGGCCTCGCGCACAGGCTGAATTTACTCTTTCCACCTCCGCCCCGCCTCCACCACGTCTATTGTCGATTCTGCCCCGTCTCCGCCCCCGCCACCCCTCCGCCGGGCCACCGCCCCGCCTCTGCCACACCTCCGCCTCGCCTATGCCCCGCCTCTGCCCCACCTCCGTCCCACCTCCGCCCCGCCTCCGACCCGCCTCCGCCCCATCTCCCCGCCCGCCTCCGCCCGCCTCCGCCCCTCCGCCCACCTCGCCTCGCCTGCCCCGCCCCCCCCCTCCCTCCTTTCCGCACCATCTCCCCTCTCCCGCCTCCCCGCCTCCCCCCGCCCCCCCCCCCCCCCCCCCCGCCCTTCGCTTCTTCTCCCCCTTCACCGTAGCCGGTTTGCCCTATCTCTGCCCCAAACCCCCCCTTCACCGACTTGCCCTCTAGCTCATATGCATCAGATGCTCTCCTTCGATTACACATCCATGCCTTCCTGCGTAGGGGATCCAGTCTAGAAGACTCTCTTTCTAGCTATTTTCTTTCTTCTGTTTCCCCATCTCTTCCTGCCCTTTTTATTTACCATTTCGTCTTCTCTTCTATTTTCCATGCTTTCCTTATGTCTCCTGATCTCATTTTTATCCCCTCCTTTTCCTCTTTATCACTCATTTCCTTTCATGTCTGTGAAAGGAAATGAGTGATGCCCTCCCCCTTCTTTCGATCAATAATCTCGTATTTTTCAGTGCTTCTCACTTTTACGCCATTTTCGTGACCTCGTACTGCTGCCATATCTCCAGCTCTTTCGCCGCCTTGGGTGCTTTTTTAATCATACAATTCGACATAAACGTGTTCCGATTCTGATAATATTCTCAAACTACCCCTACTGTGCTGACTATTTCCTTGGTGTATCTCTCATGATTTTCGCCACCTCGCTTTTGCATCAACTGATGTCACTGCAGCGCCTCTGACCGGGAGGTCCTAGGTTCGAGTCCTGACGGTGACAAGATTTTCGACACTAGCTTTTCAGCTAGGTCGAATTTAGTCGCTGTTTGAAGGAGAATTCTAGCGGCCAGCTGCTCTGATCGGTAGATTTCCGTGGTTTCTCCGATCAAAAACAGGCGAATGCCGGAGCAGTACTCTACCGAACGGGCCACGGACCACTCTCGATCTGTCCTTCCTCTTCCTTGTCCTATCCTCTCCCCTTACACACACACACTTACACTAACATGCACTACACTACCACATATTCCGGGAGACCGGTCGGGAGCTTAGAGATTGTCCCGACTGGGGCGGTACCCCGCTGGTGGGAGAGTTCTGGTTAGGGGGAAACCCCACTAGCCGACGGTAGGTCGGCGCCGGATCTCGCCATCCAGCGGGGGGAAGATCACCGCCATCTCCCGAGAAAAAAACATGCACTACACTAACGGGACTAATGACCGAAGCAGTTGACGCGCCCGGAAACACGAAAAAATCAATCAATCAAAAACCACATGAGATGCGCCGCAAAGAAAATAACCTTCAAGGCAGGGCTTGTCTCCCTCGGCCGAGGAGAATTCCGCCTCACGCCGGCCTCTGAGTGCAGGAAGGGCTCCGGGTGTGGCTTCTGGGAGCTGTGCAACGGTCACGCGATTCGCGTTTTATGCATGTGACGCAACCTGGCTCGATATTAGAATCGACTGTCGCTTTAACAAAAGAGTGGCGACGTCACGTTGAACGAAGAAAGGGATGCTGCCCTGTAGTGATCAATGGATTCAGCAGGGATATAGTTGCCAATCAATAATTTAGGGCATTCACAGGTTTTCTTCTACTCGCTTTACTTATATTGTTGTTCTTACATCTAACGACCTGTATTGTGTGCGGTATTCCTAACATTTGGCAAATTATTCAGTAGACTTTATTAGAATTCGAGATCCCAAATAATGAAAAGCACACTTTCATTAACCTCCGTGTTTCATATTGCAGAATCAATCATCGATGAATGTTGTTTATTGAACTACGTGCTTTCAGAAATCACGATAATGTTCGTAAACATAAGCAAACAACGTGTTTGATTAAATACAGGATTTTTTTTTTTTGGTTTCATTCTAAGCTGCTACTAAAGTTGTTTACATAATGAGATAAATTATGACATTGTTTAACTTTCATTTAGATTGCTTCATTACTTATTTAAGTCTTTAAAAATTTCAAAGAAATAGAATGAAATATTTGGGTAGTCAGTTAATTTACCTGCAATGTAGACACGACTAAGAATTGAGCTTAAAGAATCATTCTTGTGTGGAAATATTATTGGTAGATATTAATTGTCTAGTATTTCAACCCATTCGTAATAGAAATTATTCTTTTAAAACGAGGGTGAAAACGTATCGGTCAAAACCAAGTCACATTTATTACGAATAGGTTATAATCAAGATATCGACCCTACTTTACCGGCATAAGAGTGATTTAAGCGAAGTGACAGCTTCTATTCAAGAGAGTGGAAGTAGTTTCAAAACCCAATATTTACGAGAACCTTGTCACAATGAAGTGACAAATACGTAGCTTTTATGTTACTAATATTTAATGTGTTACAAAACACGTATAATTACCAAAAATATATATAAATACCTGTGTAAAATAAGATTTTGATTGTTAATTCAATTTGGCTGCTTTCCCGTGCAAAGAGTCTCGATCATTTCGATGCTGCTTGTGTCGGCTCATCACTAAACTTACTCTTCATTGCACCTCATTTCTCTAAGCTCACAGCGTCATCCTGTCGTCCACTTTCCATTTCATTCGTAATTTATCCGCGTGAAGTCTCCGCTCTTTCTCATCCGAGGCAGCTCCGCCTCCGGATGCCGGTTCCGGCCGCCGCCAACGCCGCCGGGAGCGCTCTCCTCGCTTAGTGCCTCCGATTTGAAAGCGCTCGCCCCCCCCCCTCCACCACCGGACGCTTGGCGAAGGCCTATAACTCCGCGCCCGCGGTATTTCTCGTTAGGGCGACCGACACCCCGACCCGGGGCCTCCGGCGCAGTTGCGCCCTAGAAAAGACGGAGAAGAATGCCCGGAACGGGTCCGCCGCGCCGCGGGCAGAATGCCGCCTCGCGGACCGACCCTCCCAGGCGTCAGCACTGCCGACGAAAACGTGCGACGCCGCCCTTGCTGTAAGCGTTCGAGATGTGGCTCCGCACCACCTGTCGGATCAATGGAATGCAGCCGTTCCGCTTGTGACGTCGTGCCGGTCTGGTCCCTAGTATTGCATCTCAGATATATCTGCCATTCTTTTCTTTGTAATTTATTCACAATCGCTGCATTCGGGTATAGGCGATGACTTCTGACGTTTTGTGAAAGTAAAATAATTGATTTATTACGCCCTTCTTGTAAATTAGTTACGAAGGCTCTCTTTATATCGCATTAGTTATAGAGTCCAGAACAATCGACAATGAAAATACATTCAGACTTTGTTTTATTACTTATGTGCAGCACATTTCCGTTAGTGAATACGATTATTGCACTTCCGTAAGTAACGTGGATGTCAATTATCATTATTTCTGCCAGAACGCCTCAATTGTAATTACCTAAATGTAAAATTGAAGTGATTAGGTGGGAGGGAAGACCTTACGGCCTGGGTCTCGCCAGAAATAATGACATTATTATTATTATTATTATTATTATTATTATTATTATTATTATTATTATTATTATTATTATTATTATAAGTTTTCGAGTTTGGATATCCCGTTGATGACTAACAAATGTCTCAACTGACTGTCAAATGTCTCGATTATGACAACTCTCTTCTTTTAGCGATTCCGAAGCTTTAAAGTTTTAAAACAATTATCGTATTTAATTATTTGAGGTTTTTAATTACTTACATCAGTGTGTTATTAGATTAGATAGATCCCGTTCCCTACCGACAGACAGAGACCCAAGGAATGACCTCGTTTAACCCAAATCCCAAAAGCGGAGTGATGGATGGATACACGCATGTTACCTGATTATTATGGGGCGTATTTTGATGACCTAAAACATCGCCAAAATTGATCAATAGAATGCTCTAAAAATGCTTTAAAAATGCCCTGAAACCAAAGAAAAATGACATAAAAATCTTTTCATGAACAACTCGATCTTTTGTGTACATTAATGTAATCGAAACACCTTCCCTTCGTTCGAGTGAACTCAGCTTGCAAACTTTTTGTTTGGACTGTTTTTTTACCAGGAAATCTCTGTCTTTAGATATCCCAAAATCGGTCGAACCAGCACTGATATGTCACAAGAGTTGCATACTCACAACTTCTGCCAAAACAATTTCTCAGCGAACAAATCGAATACGCTGAGTAACTCTGTGAAGAACATTTATAGCGTCTAAAAAATATTATTTGAAGCAAGAACCATTGAAAATAGCATTATAATTGATGGAATCAGCAAAACATGAATTAAAAGTGTCGGAGAAAGGTAAAAAATTACTTATTAGCCAAAATCGATAAAAATGAAAAAATGACGTATAAAAATCATTTCCGTTTGTCATAACATAAAATCAATTTCTATACTAAACGACCTTGTTCTAAATTGGAAAGAAAAAGTGACATTTCATTAAACTGTACGTAGACAATAAATACATTCCAAACGTCACAATAATACGTGTTACGGTTACTTCTTCTAATTTATTTTATAATTGTTAAAAAATACAATTTTGTGTTCCTTAAAGTGAATCGATTGGTTTTAATGACATGATCTAAAATTTTGATATACCGTTTTCTCCATTTTGTCGTCAGTCTTTTGAGGGCACTACAACACAATATAAAGTGTTTAAGTGCCTAATCAAACCCCAGAGTTCCCGTAGTTTTCGGCCTAAACGCTGGAAATGTTTCATTAGAGGCCTAAATGTGCTACCACGGAAAAAAATTGGCTTCAAGCGTGTATGATTTTTCTGAAATCAGAAATGTAAGTGTACGAAATCAGTAACTAACAATAAAAGAAAGTAGACGCTTTGAAAAAAATTATTTCCAATCATTTGTTGTGTAACAAAGAACAATATTAATGAGAAACTTCACGTCAGAGTACTCATCTTACCGGTATAATAAAACATACCTCGAGATTTTTTTTATTGCTGGTAGTCATAAATCTAGCCAGTATTATGTAAGTGTTACGTAGCATGAAAGCCCTTTGATCGATTCCCTTGACGTAATCGACATCGAGAAAGGTCCTCCCCCCCCCCCCTGCGGATGACTCCATCACCTGGGGCAGTAGCGCGCATCTCACTTCTCAGTTCCATCAGCGGGAGATTATTAGGGCGCGGACGTCGGTCTCGAGTTGACTACCGGTCCCTTGATGGGAGAGTCGATCCTCCACCTGCCCTCCCCCATCGACTGCTCTGGCCGCGCGCGTCATCGCGTGATGGCCCTCAAATTTCCCTTCCCCTCCCTCCTCCTCTTTCCCCCCCCCCACACATCATCCCACCTTCGGAGCCCCGAGCCCATCTCGAGTCGTATTTCGTTGTCGTAATCTTGTGGTTCGTCATATTAATTAATTCCGCGAATTTCCTGCGCTCTGTCATTGATTTTCCGTCCGTTTTAACGGTTTCTATCTACTCACGCCCTCCAACTGACTTCTCTCTTCCACTTCCGGCTTAGGCTCGTAGGATAAAAGACGTCACGTCCGTTTTCGTTGGCATGAAGGCTGGTCAGCGTTGGTGAAGGGCATATAATGAATACATAGCTCTCCACACTTGAGAATTTTTGAGAATCAAATTTCGTACAAGAGAATTTATTATTTTAATCTAAATTTTAGTCGGTTTATGCACGTTAAATTTATTTGTTTTTTTCTTTTATTTAATGCTTATTTATTATTTCTAATCCAATGTAGAAATGTTTAAAATCATTGAAATTGCTTTTTCGCCTCTCTGGATTACATGCTTCACCAGCATAGATTACTTGAGCAGAAGATATCGATTATGCACGGAAGTTTCTTTACTTCTTAATCTTGATATTTACATAAAGTTGTCCATACTATATATGGATTTTTTCACCTACGATCTTTCCTTCTTTTTCCATTTTCTTGAACTCTACATTCCACAGATAATCACGTTTGTCTAGCAATGTGGATGGTTATATTTGATTTCCTCTGGGGCAAGTCCCTCAATTCTCCGTATATTTCCCGTGTTCAATTCATGGCACTGTCGGTGCTTAATTTTGTTATGTTTCCTGACGTGTTTCGACACCGACTAATTCGCTGTGTAGTATCAGACATTCTAAATTAGTGTCAAATATAATCCCCTTCCATGTCCATGCCACAGAACATCGTTATTGCGTTTAGTCAAATGATAAGGCTTTGTTGGCAACAGAATACTGTACAAGTGTTGTCTTGACCCAGATTCACAAGATTACTGATTAGTCAAAGAAATATCCTTATCTTATAAATAAAATATTTCTGAAACACGTCGCCTTTAATTTCTACTCGAATCGTGACAGTTTTGTAGAGGCACTCAGTAATTGATTTAGGAATGCAATAGACTTTTAGCGTTATCAACAATCAGTACAAGCAGTATTTTTTGTGATTTTCTGTTTATCTTTAGACATTTAATTAATTGAGAAACTTTACCCATGAAATGGCGCAAGTTGATATTCATAATTGCCAAACGTATTATTGTCATTAATTTGGCTAAGAAATAGAAGCGGGCTATGTTAGTGAAATTGTCAATTTCGATTTCACAATGATGAGTAAAATTGCATCTAGAAATAAACTGGACAGCAAATGAAATTTCACTCTGTTTTCAGGATTTTGTTATCTTGCAAGTATATTACTACTAAAATACGAAATATTGTATTCCAGTGACAAAGGCATATCGAAACTCTTCTTCCTTTCGTTTCGCTAAACGTGAATTCGAATATTGCAATTATAACTTAGATGATCGTAACATTTTAGACACTGTTATTAAAAATATTTCACAAACATGAGTATTATAAATGGATATTCGTGATTAGTGACGTGATCTTGGTATTCGTGAAGAGTGAGTAAATATAACTGAAGAATAGTACAATATTTTGACCTCTTTTCATTTAAGAAAATGGCTTGGTAAGAAATTATTTTTAATATTCCGTGTTTCTGGCTCAAGTGGCAAGTTTTATGGTTCTTGAATTGTTTTTTTTTTTCATTTTCTCGTCTCCAGAATCAATCTTAAACATTTTTGATAAGGTATTAACATTAGTCCTCACGATTGTGTACCTGGTCTGCTCAAATTGAGCGTGACACTCACACACACACACACACACACACACACACACACACACACAACATACATACATACATACATACATACATACATACATACATACATTAGCACATCTATGGAGACATCAATGCACAAACTTTATTCGCCTCTGGGTAAGCTATAAACAGATTTTATTACCGAAATGTTGATCTCGAAATTCTGGACATAATCCAATACATTTTCTAGTACTGTACATAGTCAAGGAAAGTAAAATATACCACAGTTGAATATCTGACAATACTGTGCCACAAGAATATTGTGACGTACTAGGATGAAAAAACACAGACGACTGTTCTGATTGATATTTACAATATATTTACAGTATATTTACAATTAATGTACAGTGATTACAATACAAAAATCTAACCCCTTGGCAACCTTTCAGTTCTCTTAGCCGCGAAACCCCGCGACCGTCCCTAGGCCTCGCCCAGAACCACTGCTTTGAAAGCAGCAAAAAGCAACGCGAGGTGCGAAGCTGTCGGACATAGAGTCCCGTAACTATACCAGTTACATGGCCTGTCGCCAAACCGATCTTCGACCCGAAGATCACGTGCAATGAATGCACTGGAGATACCTCTCGTCTTTCGACACCCAGCGTATCCCGCCAGGCGCCTGTCGGCGCGGCCTTAAATATCCGTTGGCTCGCCCCCACCCTACAAGCAGCGGGCGTCATACGGCTCGCTGGCCAGCCCTTCCACGGCTGCAACCGACATCTCATAGCCTCGCATCCGCGCGCGTCCCTTTCAGGGAATTTCCAGCCTGGATTCCTACGGGTTTTCCAGCCGGCGCAGCGAGGCGCCGTGGCTTCCACCCCCATTGAGCATCCGGCTTAGCGCGGGTTTCCCCGAAGCGGCCCGGCGCGGCCCGGCGCGGCCCGGCGCGGCCCGGCGCGGCCCGGCGCGGCCCGGCGCGGCCCGGCGCGGCCCGACGCCGCGGCGCCGACCCACGCGACGCTACAGACCCTCCCATGCCGGGGGGTGAGAATTTTTTTCCGCAGCAAAATATGCCCAGGAAAAAAATTCTGCTAAGTTACCTGGTCATGAGACCTTTACATCCAAATTTTTTCATGAACATGAACATAATTATACCAGAATATTAAACCCTATTTAATCGAAATGTGTGAAATAAATCTCTGGGCTGTCCCCCCTCCCTTTTCACCTAAGCTATGTTGCCATTTACATTTAAACCTTACTCCTATATACATACATAAGTATTCTTGACGCATCTTGAATTACATATGATCCTGAAATACAAACATTTACTTTACATTGAAATATTACATAATAATTCTTGACGCATCTTGCATTACATGAAATCCTGAAATAAAATACAAAAATTTACTTGCATTGAAGTATTACATAATTGTGGAATTCGTTACATACATCATGTGCCGTTCTTAACTGAGTTTATTGACAATGTATGTATTTACATATAAAAATATAAGAAAGAACACAACAATTTTACCCTTGAGTTTACAAAATTATTTACATAGAATTTCACCGACATTTATACATGTCTTGAACGTGCGTGTTCCCTATTCTCGCCGGTGGATCAATTCACATCATCAAACATGCGACTAAGCGCATCTGCATTAACATTTTCTGAGCCCTTTTTGTGCCTGATGCGTAAATCGAGGTGCTGGATTAAAGGAGACCAGCGTAATAATCTGGGGTTTTTGCCGGCCGTATTACGCAACCAGACCAACGGATTGTGGTCGGTTTCGACCTGAATTGTGGCCTGCCCGTCGAGATAAATCTTAAGTTTATCCAACCCCCAAATCAGCGCTAAACACTCTAGTTCTGTGGTGCCATAATTAATTTCGGCATCATTTAATTTACGGCTTAGAAAAACGACTGGTTGTTCTACTCCCTCGTCATTTACTTGGTAGAGAACCACGCCTAAGCCTCTCCGAGAAGCATCTGCCTGAACTCGAAATTCCTTGGTATAATCAGGTGCATATACCGCTGTTTCTCACTGAGAGCTTGTCGCAGCTCATTGTAAGATGTTTCACATGCCTCTGTCCAGACGATTTTACCTTGGCGCTCGCGTCCTCGCAGCGCATCAGTAAGCGCTGCCGCTTTCTCCGCAAACCCTGGTATCAAACGTCGATAGTATCCTACCAGACCGAGCAAAGAACGCACTTGTTTCTTTGACTCTGGTCTGGGGAAGTTCTGGATTGCTTGTATCTTGGCTTCGGCCGGCCGCAATTTCCCGTTACCGACTACGTACCCAAGATATTTTACGTTAGCCCGCGCAAACAAACACTTGCGCGGCTGCACTGTCAATTTGGCGGATTTTAATATACGAAAGACCGTATCGAGGTGTCGAATGTGTTCTTGCCAAGTGTTACTGAAAACCGCGATGTCATCAAGGTACGGTACCGCGAATTCTTGGCATTTATTCAATAAGGTGCCCATAATACGACAACATTGATAGGGACCGTTCTTTATTCCGAAAGGTAATCTAAGCGGCCGGTACGTGCCGAAACTGGTCACGAACGCCGAATACCTTTGCGCCCTTTCCGTAAGACCGATCTGCCAAAAACATTTGCAAAGGTCCAGTACACTTATAATTTTAGCTGCAGCTACCTGTTCTATCCGTTCTTCGAGATGGGGTAACGGAAAGTATTCGGTCTTAATAATTTCGTTGAGGCGCCTATAATCGATACAGGGCCGTGGTTTCTTGCCCGGTGCTTCAACCAATATCATGGGAGACGTATAATCACTCTCCGCCAATGATGTTGTCGCGAAGCATTCTATCGATTTCTTCCCGTAATATTTTAGCCTGCCTCGGCGATGTACGGTAGGGTACGCTTCGAACCACTTTGCTGGTATCAGTTAACTCGATATCCATGGTAGTGATATCTGTCAATCCGGGTTTCTCACTAAATATAGAACTGTACTTACAAATGACCGTTTTCAGAGCGTTGCGAAACTCAGGTTCGACCTCAGTCCCGCTCAGCATTTCTTCCGCGTCAAAGTCGCAACAATCCAATTTAAGCGCATAGCGATCTAGCGCGTCTTCGTCACCTGCGTAGTCTGTCACAGACGTAGAACTAAGCACATTCAAGTACTCTGTCCGCTGGTGGTATCTTTTAAGCATATTAATGTGATAGACGCGGAGTTCCTTCCGCCCTGGCATCTGGACCACATAGTTATGCTCCGAAATTTTCTCGCGAATCTCGCCCGGCCCTATCCACTGAACCGCGAGCTTCCGCGTCCTGTTAGGTGCGAGAACCAACACCTTAGCGCCTATCTCGAAAGTACGTGAGACCGCCTTCCGGTCATACCACACTTTACGTTTCTGTTGTTCTTCAGCCATTCTATTGTGAGCTAGGTCGCGGGAGCGTTTCAAACGATTGATTAATTTGAATACATGCTCAACTACAGAACTTTCTTCACCTTCCGCAGTTCCCGCAAGCCTTTCATAAAGAAGTGTCATGGGGGTACGGAGATTCTTCCCGTACACCAATTCGGCAGGAGAAAAACCTAATGATTCGTGCACACTCGTGCGCAACGCGAACATAATAGCGGGAAGTTGGCATTCCCAATCCGTCCCTGCCTCCAAACACAGAACCTTCATAAGCCGGTTCATAGTTCGATGCATTCTTTCGACTGCGTTTGATTGAGGGTGATACGGCGAACTTCTCACCAGTTTAATGCCAAACCGCTCGGCGAATTCCGCTGTCAAAGCACTTGTGAAGCAGGTGCCCTGGTCGGTTTGCAATTCGCGTGGAAATCCTATTCTACTGAATAATCCTAATAATGCCTCAATTACAGTGACCGAAGTTAGGTCCCGTATCGGAATAGCCTCGGGATACTTCGTGGCTAAACACATCGCCGTTAAAATAAACTTGTTTCCGGTGACCGATTCTGTAATTGGCCACACGCGTCGACATTCACTTTCTCGAATGCCTCGCCCGTTATAGGAACACTTTTAAACGGCGCGGAAAGTTTTTCGCCGCCTTTTCCTACTCGCTGGCAACTGTCGCAACTACGCACATAGTTTTCAATATCCTTATAACAATTCGGCCAGAAGAAATATTTGGCCATGGCATCTTTGCTTTTTGTGACTCCCAAATGGCCGTGAGCAACTTCGTGACAAAGTTTTAAGATCGTGCTACGATACACCGCGGTATTACTAACATAGAGAACTGCTCTCCGCGCTTACTATGCCGGACACGAAACAATAGGCCGTTTTTCATAACATAATCGTGCCGATCCGTCTCGGGTCCTTCCGCACGCTCAATCAACGGCGCGAGCTCCTTGTCTTGTCTCTGAGCCGTTTCAAATTCGGTGGGGTCCAAACGAGCCAAAGCAATGCTACCGAAATCTAATTCAGATTCCTGATCGTCTGATTCCGAGTTGCCCGGGCGTCGACTCGCCCTGACCAACTCTATTTTCATCCTCGGTTTCTTCGAAACGCTTACCTGGAACGCGTCCGGCCCACGGTCGGTTCCTTACTTCGTCCATTGTCTGAGGCGCTTCGTCTGCCGCATTGCTCGCACCCGGGCCCTCCGCCCTTTCGCGCTCAGCAACTGCTTGCGCCCTAGTCCGTACAGCGCAGATAGGCTGTGGTTCTAAGAAACCTTGCTTTATCTCCTTCAAAATCGTAGCAGAACGATTACTAAAAATGTAATAAGGCAGATCGCAGTTCTTCGCGACTGCGGCCTCTGTAACGAGAGTACCGAATGGCCCTACTATCTCTACCTTGGCTACCGGTAGATTTTTCGGCGCTTCGTCCAGGGGCTGCTGAACCCATACGGACTCGCCGGTGTATTGTGTCGGCGTGACGTGCTTTGCATTGATGACGTCAATCGTCGCACCCGTATCACGGAGACAGGTGACTGTTTCGCCGCAAATTTTGGCAAGAAATGTGTGGAGACAATAACTCTGGCGCACTAGCGTCGGCCACGTGACACATCTTCTCGCTAGGTTTATTGTTATATTGAGGACAATATCTTTTTATGTGACCTGGTTTTTTACATAAGTAACACGTCCGTTCTTGCGGCTTTTCGAACTCCGCGTTACTAGCTACCTTCGGCACTGCAGTTTTGGAA
Source organism: Teleogryllus oceanicus (assembly GCA_964035755.1). Taxonomy (NCBI): domain Eukaryota; kingdom Metazoa; phylum Arthropoda; class Insecta; order Orthoptera; family Gryllidae; genus Teleogryllus; species Teleogryllus oceanicus. The sequence continues at coordinate 25,893,567 of CAXIVR010000012.1, read as the reverse complement.
GTGGACGGCGCGCTTTCCGTCACCTTCGGCCATTTCCGTTCGCCTGCGTGCTCTTTATTGCCGAACCGCGAGAATTCCTTCTTATATCCGCTAGCCCGGTTGTTTTCGTAGGTGTCCAGCCTTCGTGCCAAATCTTGGGACGCAGAAACCTCACCCAACATCAATGAAATGGTCACGCATAACCGCCGGCACCTTCCGCTTCATCTGGTCTGTTACAATGAGATCTAGCAATTGCTCAAATGTTTCTACTTTTAAACCTGAGATCCATTTTTTACAATAACTAGCTAATTCACGTGCATAGACGTTCCAAGTGGTCTTTGCACCCTTTACGTGACTACAAAACATCTGACGGCACTTTTCTGCCGTGAACTTGAACATATCTAATAGTTGTTCTTTAATTTGGTCATAATCTTGATCCGGTGTATCGGATCCTACTACGAGCCAGTTGTTCACCTCATTAGGAAGTAACCCATTAAATGGCTTACCCATTCGACCGGCGCAATGCCGTGGCGAGCATGCGCCTCGAAAACACTTAAAACAACGTAATATCGTCGCCTTCGCCTTTGAATTTGTCCATGACTTGGCTGATACGAATATTAGTTCGATTTCCCGTGTCGCTACTACCTACGGATACACGCGTGGGAGCCTGATTCGTTAGTTTAAGCTTTTCAAGTTCAAATTGCCGTTCTTCGCGTATTCTTTCCTGCTCGCGTATTCTTTCCTGCTCTCTCTCTTCGCGTATTCTTTCCTGCTCCTCTCTCTCTCTCTTTTCTTGGTCAGCGAGTTGTTTCACGAATGATTCCTCGTACTGCTCGCTTTCCGTAATGATCGATTTAAGTTTAACCACGGTCTCGTTCCCTTCTAATGTTTCCCATCTCCATCGCGACCCTAACAAGCACCTCTTTCCTATAACCCGCTAAGAAAGCCATTTTGCTTGAATTGATCCCCGGCCAGAACAAAAAACACACTTACGTTCAGTTGACCTCGGTGTCGCGTCAGCGCCTTCTGGATCCGGTTTTCTGGCCTCCTTCCTTCCTCTCGTCCGGGATGTCTCCTTCCAGTGGTACCAATATCAGCTGCTCCAGTTCCAGTACCAATATCAGCTCGTTCCAGTACCAGTTCCAAGTTTTAGAAAAGAAAGGTTCCGAGTCGGATTGTACCGCCCCGAAACTACCGTACCGAAACACCGCACTTTCGGTTTCGTGGCGTGCGCGACGCTGCCGGCGCCACGTATTTACGACGCGTGTGCACGTTTAACTGCGTACACTGTCTTTACGCGTACTGTTCTGATTAATCAGCGCGCACCGATGACTCTGATGCCGCACTGATGTCCCCGCGGACTGCTGCAGGCTTCCGCGTTCCCCGTTCGTTGCGAACGTAGTAACTGCTTCCACTAAGCTGATTGATAGACGTGAGTCTTTGATCTGTTGTAACCAATTATTAACTGCAATTGGCACAACCACCCGGTGTGAGTTCTAAACACCGCTGCCACCAGTTTTAGAAAAGAAAATGGCAGGAATGATGCGGCACCCTGACGTGAGTTTTCAATCAACCGCTGCCACCAGTTTTAGAAAAGAAAATGGCAGGAATTGGTGCGGCGCCCTGACGTGAGTTTTCAATAACCGCTGCCACCAGTTTTAGAAAAGAAAATGGCAGGAATTGGTGCGGGCGCCCCGACGTGAGTTTACAGTAACCGCTGCCACCAGTTTTAGAAAAGAAAGGTTCCGAGTCTGTGACGTACTAGGATGAAAAACACAGACGACTGTTCTGATTGATATTTACAATATATTTACAGTATATTTACAATTAATGTACAGTGATTACAATACAAAAATCTAACCCCTTGGCAACCTTTCAGTTCTCTTAGCCGCGAAACCCCGCGACCGTCCCTAGGCCTCGCCCAGAACCACTGCTTTGAAAGCAGCAAAAAGCAACGCGAGGTGCGAAGCTGTCGGACATAGAGTCCCGTAACTATACCAGTTACATGGCCTGTCGCCAAACCGATCTTCGACCCGAAGATCACGTGCAATGAATGCACTGGAGATACCTCTCGTCTTTCGACACCAGCGTATCCGCCAGGGGCCTGTCGGCGCGGCCTTAAATATCCGTTGGCTCGCCCCCACCCTACAAGCAGCGGGCGTCATACGGCTCGCTGGCCAGCCCTTCCACGGCTGCAACCGACATCTCATAGCCTCGCATCCGCGCGCGTCCCTTTCAGGGAATTTCCAGCCTGGATTCCTACGGGTTTTCCAGCCGGCGCAGCGAGGCGCCGTGGCTTCCACCCCCATTGAGCATCCGGCTTAGCGCGGGTTTCCCCGAAGCGGCCCAGCGCGGCCCGGCGCGGCCCGGCGCGGCCCGGCGCGGCCCGGCGCGGCCCGGCGCGGCCCGACGCCGCGGCGCCGACCCACGCGACGCTACAATATGCGATTAATTATTGTATTTTTTCAGTTAACTTATAATGCTAAGGAATTAAGTTTTATTTTTTCGTTAGTAATGCAGATTAATTCATATTATTTTTTTTGCAAGATATATGCTTTTCTTAATAACGATTCACTGTGAAATACACAATTTCATTTAATGTTTACATTTATTTTTTACACTGCAATCCAGCGTATCCACATGAATAACGTTCATCCAAAATACCTACCGTTCGATCGTGTTTATTAAAGGTAGTTGTTGCCTTTGTGTTGCGTTTTTACCAACAATCTATTACCGATTCCTTTCAAATTACACGGGCCTATAACTCTTTGTGCAGCACCCGTTTGTTTTGAAAATTGAAAGCCTTTGTGTGAAGCCCTTCAACCAGCCGCCCTGTTGACGATCGAACGGGATTAAAGAGCGCTTGGACCAGCGCTGAGTGAGTGGGCGCTGATCGTGGTGAGCTCCTCTTCGGGTGACGTTGAGGCTTTTGGTCGATCGCGTGTGTGCTATGTAACACTTGACGTCTCCGAAAATCAGCAATACATATGCAACAATTCAACGAATAAATTACAGTTGCAGTGATATGGAATATTCGGTAATAATACTTACCGAACATCAAATCATTTAAATATTAACACGAAATGGAAAATTAGATATTTTAATTCTCGAGGAGTTGGAAAATGTATTTTCATTACTGCTCCGAAGATTTGAATAAATTAATGCAGTCGTAAGATGCATTAATGCAAGTTAAGATGCATGATTACACTGCACGCTGCATGGAAAATCGGAAGAATTAATCCATGGAGTTATGTTACGTTCAAAATATCGCTTAGTATAGCTAAAAATTTATTTTATTTTGAAAACATGTGGCACCTTTTTATGTGGTTTGATGAATCCAGTTTCATTTAAGATAATAGTCTTATGTTTGACCCACACTAAATTCGCTCTAAAGTGATATATTAATAAATGTAAGGTCACCATTGAATGTCAATTTTAATAATATTGAAACAACGAAGAAGTCATTTACTTAAATCAGGGAAAACAGTCATTGGCAAAGGTAGTTTACTTTCTTTGTTTCCTATTGACATTCGAAATGTGCTCAATCCAACATTTCCTATGTAACTTCAGGAATTGATTGGATAAAGAATACTTAGGCAATGATATTCGAATAAAGTAACTTTAATTTAGGTTGTTTGAATTGTATGGAAGAGAGAAAACGGCGAACTGGTCACAAACAACTAGCAATTGCACGTTGTTATTTTCAATAGCAGATTATTGAAATTATTTTCCATTTTTTCACTACCTCCACCTCACATCCACTCTCGTCATTGTCTCCTCACCCGTTCGGACCTCGGCCCTACCTCCACCCTTTCATCCGTCCCTGCTTCTGTCCTGCACCCAATTCGTCCTTCCCACCATCTTCGTCCTCCCCGAGACCTTCGTCTTGCCACCACCTCGCTTCCGTCCAACTACCGACCCCCTTTTCCCCACTCGACGCTAATCACCCGGCATCAGCCCGCGCCTTTCTGCTCTTTCATACAAATCTCTAATGGGCGTTATCTCATTCAGCGGCCGACTTCCTCGCGTTCCCAGGAGGAGGGCCCCCCGGCCGAAGGGTGGCTGCGGGAGCTGGCGGCGCGCCCGGCCACGCCCCCTCCTCCCTCCTCCTCTCCTCGTACTCCCTTCACCATCCCCCCCATTCTCCGTTTACCGCGCTCCCTGCCCACGCTGTTTTCCTCGCCCTCCTCGTCCTCATCGCCCTCCCCGTCCTCATCGCCCTCCCCGTCCTCCGCCCTCCCTGTCCTCATCGCCCTCCCTGTCCTCATCGCCCTCCCTGTCCTCATCGCCCTCCCTGTCCTCATCGCCCTCCCGTCCTCATCGCCCTCCCTGTCCTCATCGCCCTCCCCTGTCCTCATCGCCCTCCCTGTCCTCATCGCCCTCCCTGTCCCCTCGCCCTCCCCGTCCTCCTCGCCCTCCCCGTCCTCATCGCCCTCCCCGTCCTCATCGCCCTCCCCGTCCTCATCGCCCTCCCCGTCCTCATCGCCCTCCCCGTCCTCATCGCCCTCCCCGTCCTCATCGCCCTCCCCGTCCTCATCGCCCTCCCCGTCCTCATCGCCCTCCCCGTCCTCCTCGCCCTCCCCTTCCTCATCGCCCTCCCCGTCGTCATCGCCCTCCCCGTCGTCATCGCCCTCCCCGTCGTCATCGCCCTACCCGTCGTCATCGCCCTCCTCGTCCTCATCGCCCTCACCGTCCTCATCGCCCTCACCGTCCTCCCTTCCTCATCGCTCTTCCCGTTCTCATCGCCCTCCCCGTCCTTCCTACACTCTCCGTTGTCCCTGTCCTAGCCGTCCTCCTAGCCCTCCAGGCGCCCTTCCTTCCTCCGCCCTTCCTATCCTCCTTACACTCTCCATACTCCCTGACCTCCGCACCTTCACTGTCCTCCCCGCTCTCCTCGCCTCCCCGAACACCCAACCTCCCCTCCTCGTTCTTCCTCTCCTCCTAGTCTCCTCCGTCCTTCCCACTATCCCTGTCCTCTCTGTCCTCCCTGCTCCACGCCTCCTGATACGCCCACTAAGCGTTTCGCATCCGTATCTCTATCCTTTTTCCTACAGGCGACGTCAACTAAATGCAAGTTACACGATGCGACACTTCGCGACATTTTCTTTAAGTAAATTTTCTCACTTTTTAGATTTTAACTAGTAGTGATAGCGAAATATCTTTTTTTACTGATAACGGTTCTGATGTGTGATCTCTGTAACAAAAGTGCTGTTTCAAAATCGATAACTAGACTTTCCAAATATTTAAAATTGTGCGTTGCAATTACATTTACCGTTAAATGTGTTGCTTTCTTTCCCTTTGGAGTCTTTTCTTTCCTCGTGAGTGAAGTGTATATCTAAAATAAGTTTAAATATTATAATAAAACTTAATTATATAACCAATAATTCGGTATTATAAAAACTACTTCCAATATGTTTGAATATAGATTAACAAGCATGTAATTTGTTCACTATAAAAATGTATCCGTAGGAATCTACGCAAATATTTCAGCTTTGTTGATACCAAAGTAATATATATTGTTACTTGAATTCTTTACTTTCTCTGAAATAGTTAACGAGCTCGGAATTATTTAGCAGCATAGGCGCAATACGTATATGAGAATGTTCCGCCATTTTCTTGTTAGATGCAACCATTCTGTGCCGCTTTCATTCCCATTTACTACACCATCAACTTTAGTTAATGGATCTTCTTTTTTACCCGCCACCGCTTGGGTCGCTCCCTCGCGGCCACTCGTCTCTTTCTGCTCGAATAATCTCCCTCTCGATGCCTCAACGGTCGACTTCCGACGATCTCCCAAGACACTTTCGTGACCAGCTTACCGGCACGCATCTGCTTTTCGTTTGTTGCTACGCTTGGCACAGATTTCTTTGCCTCCCTCCTCATCCCCGAAGGTCCCTAACCGCCCTTTCTCCCGTTCAGTCTACTCAAACTATTTCGATTGATTGATTGATTTTTTCGTTTCCGGGCGCGTCAACTGCGTTGGTCATTAGTCCCGTTAGTGTAGTGCATGGGAGATGGCGGTGATTTTCCCCTGCTGGATGGCGAGATCCAGCGGCGACCTACCGTCGGCTAGTGGGGTTTCCCCCTAACCAGGACTCTCCCACCAGCGGGCCCCCGCCCCAGCCGGGACAAGCTCTAAGCTCCCGACCGGTCTCCCGGAACATGTGGTAGTGTAGTGTATGTTCGTGTAAGTGTGTGTGCAAGGGGAGAGGATAAGACAAGGAAGAGGAAGAACAGATCGCGCGCGGTCCGTGGCCCGTGTGGTAAGGTACTGCTCCGGCATTCGCCTGGTGTTGATGGGAGAAACCACGGAAAACTACCGATCAGAGCAGCCGGCCCCTAGAATTCTCCTCCGGACAGCCACTGAATTCGACATAGCTGAAAAGCTAGTGTCGAAAATCCTGCCGACGCACGGTGGTGCATTTTGGCGATTTCCTGGCCAAAACCTCTGAGAGTTGTGGTATGTTTTCTACGACGACCAAAACTATTTTGGATTACCTTTATAATGTAAGGGTGCTGGTAACATAATACCAGAATAATGCACTGCTTAAATCTGTGAAATATAAATACATATTTTTCTATATAAACTTGGTTAAATTTTATCAATTCACAAAATAGACTTTAGAAAACCGTAGGGATTACTTACTTATTAATTTAATTAATATGTAATAATAACATTATTACTTACATATTAATTTAATTAATATGTAATAAAACTTATTACTTAATTTAATTAATATGTAATAATAACATTATTACTTACATATTAATTTAATTAATATGTAATAATAACATTATTACTTACATATTAATTTAATTAATATGTATAATTGCCATTTATTTAATGTTGTATGTCATTTTACTACTTTAATTAATACCAGTAGCATCAGTTTAATGCCATCTCATGCTTCGCGCTGGTTGGCGGCCTCCGCGCCCATCGCTGCCGTTCCGCAGCGCCGCAACTCTTCGCCCGCCCCCTGGGGGCACCGAGTCTGGCCGCGCTCGACCTTCTTTCCCTCCTCGCGTTCCGCCCCCAGCGCCCCCAGGCACCGCAGGCACCCACCCCACCGCTCACCTCTCCCCCGCGCCCCGCCCTCTGAATGGCAGACCTCCAAGGTCTTTAAGAGTCCACCACATCTGGACACATTCTTCGTCCGGCCCGGGGGGGAGAAAGAAACGTTTAGGGCGCTGAAAGAGAAATCTTATTTTTTTGTTAAAGAAGCAATTTTGCTCGCGCTAGCGAGAAGCGGGAGCAGAAAAAACAAAAAATTTTCTCGCTGGCCTTTGCGACCCGCCGAGCGCTGTTTCAGAGGAGGGAGAGGACTTTGAAATAGATTCCGTATTCGGCGAAATCAAACCAATCTATTTTCGAGGCGCCGCGCCGCCGCCGGTCCGATTCGCCCCTTGACGCTCTCGCCACACCTCCGGTCGGGTCGGCCTCTGGCTCGGGCTCCACGCGCCTCCCCGCCTCGCCCCACCCCGCCCCTCCCATCCCCTCCACCTCATCCGTTCAGGCGTTGCAGGCCTTGGCTCGTTCCAAAGCCCACGCGTCGCTTGTGCTGTATCCACTGTCTCCAACTTCTCCCGGTCTCGCACTGCGACTCCATGCAGTGCCACGCCCCCTTCTGGCCCGCCTCATCCTCTCGTAACACTTGAGACCCGCCCCCCTCCTTCCTCGGGCCACGTTTCGCCTCCGCATCTCACCCTTTCTCTTCTTGAATCGCCGTTGGAGTCTCTCTCTCTCTCTCTCTCTCTCTCTCTCTCTCTCTCTCTCTCTCTCTCACACACACACACACACACACACACACACACCACACACACACACTCACACACACACTCACACGCACACTCACACACACACTCACACGCACACTCACACACACACACACACACCCACTTTCTCTACATCTCGCGTCTCCCTGCCCTGCTCCTTTCTGTTCCCTGACCCTCCATCACCTCATTCCGCAACCGCTTTCCCCCTTCCCATCGCCTTCTCCTATCAGTCTGGTCCTGTCCCATCACCCTACTCGCTCTTGTTTCTTACGAGCCCCACCCACCACTACATCACCACCCTCACCCTTCACCAACCACCATCACACCACCACCACCACCACACCACACCACCACCACCATCACCACCACCATCACCACCACCATCACCACCACCATCACCACCACCACCACCACCACCACCACCACCACCACCACCACCACCACCACCACCACCACCACCACCACCACCCCTTTGCTAGTATTCAACACGAACTCCGCCTAACCCCCTGCAGTCCTCTGCGCCTCCCCTCTCTTCTCGCTCCACTTGAACTGGCCCCGCCCCCCGGCTAAACCCACGCCGACGCCTTTCTTTGTGGGCGTTCGGGCTGCAACCTGAGACCTACTCAACGCGCCGCGGTTGCGGCTCCGTGGCGATTTTTTTTTTATTCGCGACTTTTGTTCTGAACAAGAAAACACGCCTTTTGCGATGCGTTGTTTTTATTTTAGTGGAGAGTTTTTGTAGCGCCAGGCTGTGCGTGTTGAAATTTGTTATTCGTTCGCGCGTGAATCTTAAACCGCTCTCGGTTCTCGATGCTGTGAAGATTCTTTTCTTTTACTTGTAGATGACTGAGAATAAGGTTTGTGTCGCGTATCTCTTTTGGTTTGGTTATTATACACGCGTAATTCGATACCCTGTTGGAGATAATCGATTTTTCGTTAGAAGTCTTTCTTGGATAGAAAAATCAAGATGTGCATTCGAGAACAGTGTCAATATGGATGGAATCATTTTTCAACTATGAATGGTTTTGTTGAATTTTCCTTTGAACTGAAAATTAAGTTTTCGTTGTTAGCTGTGACATGTTCGAAATATAGAAAGACCCTTCAGTGAATCCCCAGGTAATGTTTCTTATTATCTAGAGAAAAATATTGCATAATAAAAATAATAGTAGGTATGAATTTTGTACCTGCTATTGTTGAAACTTATGAGACAGCGGTCACTCGTTCAGTTAGTTTAGAACAGTAGTTGTTATTGAAAAATTTTGAGAAACAGTGAAGATTGATATACATCCTATTTATGATGTACTCTATCGCAAGTGAGAACGAGGAAGAAATTTGTTCGAATCGTCTTTTTAAATTTCAGGCTGACAGATTTATATCCCATTGTACTCAGGAAATAGATATTGCGTACTTAGTAATACTGACAGTTATCGAAGAAATATATTTTTTGTTTGTATGGTGAAAACTAGATACTCTCTCGAATAATGCATTTAAAATTTTACCCTTCGTTTTATTTTGTGTAATGTTTCCCTTGCTTCACATATTTCTTTTGAAAATGTTTTCATTGCTCTCAGCATCCGGATGGGAGAAAGACCAAACATAGAACAAGGGTAGATCCCGTGTGATGTTTTCCACTTGCTTTTTAACAAGCCCAGCTCCTTGTACAGCGCATTGTAATGCGAGCTCTTCCGGTGCGATAGACACAATGTCGGCGGAGGGACGTAGGTGGGCGGAGGCCTGACGAAGCGGAGAAAAGTGAGACGAGCGGAGTGGGCCGGAGCGAAGCTGGGAGGGCTGGAAAAGAGCAAAGAGAATAGGGACGAAGAGCAGTGAGACGAGCAGTGCTGGAGCTTGACAATTTTGGGAGCTTAGAGTTTGTCCCGGCTGGGGCGGTGCCCTGCTGGTGGGAGAGTCCTGGTTAGGGGGAAACCCCACTAGCCGACGGTAGGTCGGCGCCGGATTTCGCCATCCAGCGGGGGATGATCACTGCCATCTCCGGAAAGAAAAAAAACATGCACTACACTAACGGAACTAATGACCAAAGCAGTTGACGTGCCCGGAAACACGAAAAAATCAATCAATCAACCTCGAGCGATCGGCCGATCTGCCCATGTCTAGTGCCGGCACTGGAGACGAGTCTGGGGAGCTGGGTTGGACTATTGCGGGGAGGACGAGAGGACTGAAGAAAAGAGCAGCAGAGCGGAGCGGTTGAGCGAGGTAGGGCAGGGCGAGTAGAGGCAGGCGGTTGGTAGGTGGGCGGGGCCTGCATACGTTTCCTCGCCGGAAGTACCAATTTCAGCCGCGTGAAGGGAGGGGGGCCGGAAGCGGCCACAGCGCGGAAGCCCGCGAGGTCGAGGCCATAGCGGGCGCAGGTCATTCATGCGAGGCCGTGGAGTTGTCGAGGTCACGACCTTGGGACTCGCTAATGGAATACCAGGTGTTTTGACTCTGACCCAGCTTGGCGTCTGAAGCTTTCTGGTTGGTTGTATACGGTTGTGCTAAATATTAACATTCTTAATAAAATAATAAATTTTCAGAAATAATAATAATAATAATAATAATAATAATAATAATAATTAATTATTATTATTATTATTATTATTGTCCCTATTGTTCTTACAAGTGTTACTTCTCACTTCTAAATATAGCATTATAATTATCTCTAAATTATAATTTCGCACTAATTGGTTTAACATGTTTGATCTGAAGACTTTAACAGTACAAGCCACGATGTACACGTGGAAAATAAATAAGCAATTTCTCTGCTTAAAACTTCGAGCAAGATGCCATCCATACATTTCTTCGTCGCACAAGAAAAGTTACGCATGTATTACATCATTTTTTAGTAAAGTAGAAAAATATATTTGTAAAATAATGTACTTTCACTAGTAGACATTTTTTTAAAGATAGTTCACAAAATAGCCAGAATTTATAGTAAAACAGTTTGCTTATGACTGCGAAATAAATTGCTGGATTGGATAAACCTGTTCTCCAGCAAAATTTCAATATTTGAGATTTGTTACTTTTCTTGTGCGCCGACGATTTTTAAAAATGAATTCCACCAATATCAAAAGTAATTAGAGCTGTGGAACGTTTGGCCCAGAGTGGTGGGTAAAATAGGACAGGATGCTTTGTGATCGGCCTCCGTAACGAAGTTGTGTTCGGAGCGCCAGACGTGACAATGAACGTCAACAGCGCCCCGTCCCCTCACCGGGAGAAGGGACGAGACGACAGGACGCGTCGTCCACTTGAGAATGGTCGCCAGCCGTGTCACTCTTCCATCTCCTGTCGCCACTGTGACCGCAAACAGAGTCACGCGAATGCCAATCCCTTTGTGAAGCTGTAATCGAAATCGCTGTAATTTTATTGCGTCGTATCCTCCAGGTGATTTTCCTTCCTACACTTTTCAACACGTAACATTGTAAATTCGTAGTGTCCTTACCGAATGCAATAACGAATATTGTTTGAGTCCTAAACTCGAGCTTTGTTGACCGTGTCGCCCGAGGGTCGATTTCGGATGGTTGTGGATTTTTGTCTGAGAAGAGAGTTTCGCTGAGACGGCCGACGTTACTCCTTGCATGGTGATTCCAAAAAGTGGGGTAATCAGCAGTAATTTCTGTGGTATTATCTGATCAAATCTGATAGTTGCGAGGGCAGTACCTTAGAACACAGGCCACGGACCTCGCTTTTTTCCCCTTTTTTCTTCGTATTTCCGTTCATTTTTAAGACGGACGATTGTAGTTCAGTGAGAAAGAGAGAGAGAAGGGGCAAGAAAAAAAGCGGATATTTTTAGATTTAGTTGTTCGATATTCTTAATTGTTAGTTGCTCTAGTTATTTATTTCAAGGTTCCCCTACATCGTCTTCTGATATTCCGTTCAATAATGGGATTAAGAATTTTCTAAGAATACGTGTGTGCAGAATCGAATATTTTTTTGTTGTCCCCTTCTCCTTCAGTGTCGTCGTTTTTCGATATCGACCAACACATACTTCACGAAATACCCTGTGGAAATAATGCTCAGCACACCTGGAAGGTACGCTTGAAATGTGTTAATGATTAATGACTTCCAGAGCAGGCTCCGTATATGGTTGCGTTTGGAACTGAGTTAAAAAAATACGATATCGGAAGGTGAATGAAGTCGAGACAAACATAAATAGCAACGGATGAGGTGGGAGCAAACTCACTATTTCTGAAAACTCGTCTTTGCAGCTTGTAAGTTACGAGACTTCCACATTTGTCCTCTTGACCGCGCGGATTGATTCAATGCATTTTATTTGTAGACGTTTTCTTGTGTATTCTTACAATTGTTTTCCAACACGTTCCATATTGTTTCTCTGCACACTTGCTTCCCCAAAAAATAATCACGAGCGTACTTGATTCCTCACACCTTATTTACTAAAGTATCTATGAATAATGTTTTAATTTTTATCTATAAATTTATGTGTTACATGGTTAGGCGGAAGAGCGGGCCTGATGGCCGGAGTCTCGCCACATAAATAGTCATTATTACCATATCCATCTCTTCAATGTCGTTTGACCTACATTTTCGGTTTCGCTTGTCTCTTACAATTGTATCACAAAGACAGGCTCTTTGTTCCCAACTCGACAGCCTTGTGGTAGCCCACCCTTGGGTTCTGCTTTAGGTCTGCTCTTATCCCGTTTCGATCCACGGAAACCCTATCCTTCCATCGGCTGTCAGTCTGACGGTGTTGGCACCTGACAGCGGATCGTTTTCCTCTCGTGGGAAGCAGTACTGAGCCGTGTCGACCACCTCGCCCACATCATCACGCCGTCGACACAGACCGCGTTGCGCAGTGGGATTAAACGAATCCACAGCTATTCACGAAACGTAATTTTTGCTGAACTAGAAATAAGCTTTTCATCCCCAAAACAAGTACGAATTTGTTACATATTCTGCTTAAAATGAAAAAAATTTATATATTTAAATGCATCCCTTACAACATTTTTTTTTCATTTACATCCACTGTGAATTTCCACCACGATTGCTGCTAGTAATTCCATATATCAATTGTTATAAATAGTAACTTTAAGGCAACAAATAAAAATATATTTTATTCAGCCTTGGTGTAAATTTCTTTAAAAGAAAACATCAAGTCGGCCGGGTAGTGTACCTACACTCCCCCCCTCAGAGAAAAATCTTGAATGCACCAGTTTATATCATGCGTTTTAGTTACAATACATTTGTACTTCATTCAGTAAGTATTCCACAATGTCAATGAACATAATGCTAGTGTTCGTCGAAAATTGGTACAAGGGAATTGATAATAACAGTAAAACATTGTTCTCTGACAAATAAAAGCAACATTCTTTAATTTTATGTTTTGAATATTCTTAATTGACCTCTTCATCTAGTAGAGCAGTGCTTTATTTTATTCCTGGCTCTTCCGTTGCGTATTTTTGAAAAGTGTTCTCGCTTTTTTCGCGGGTGCGATTTTCAGCTGTTTCGGACCAGTGTACTCCGCGCCGATACTGTCATGTCTCTCGCTTTTGTTTCCAGATAGCGCTTCCTGTGACGCTATTGTGGAGAACGTGTCATGTTTCTTTTTTCTCTCACTCGTTCGATACAGTGTAATATCCCAGAAGACGACAGCAAATCTTCCCATAGAAAGAAAAGATAGGACATTTCTAAATACAATGGTTCAAAATATTTTAAGTCAATCAATACGATCCTGATAGAGCATTTTCCCCTCTGGTTTTCTCGTATGAGACGAAATTCACTATGGAAATGAAATGATATCCAATTTTATATAAAAAGTACAGAGATACAACGCACATACAAGTATTACCTTCAATTTCTAAAATCGTTGTTTACAGTTGAAAAATGAATAAGATTATTTATTTTCTATTTACCGTGAACATGAGAATATTTTTCTATTTCGGATGTCAAAAAATATGATATTTTAGAATACATGTGAGAATGCGTAATAATTTTCCCTATCGATACTCTTTTAGTGCTCTAGTTGGTTCTATAGGTGATTTTCTGCTTCCAACACGTTAATTCCATGGAGACAGGGGGGAGAGAGGAGGGAGGAAGTGGAGAGAGAGAGAGAGAGAGAGAGAGAGAGAGAGAGAGAGAGAGAGAGAGAGAGAGAGCAGTTCACCTTTCATTATGTGCTATTCATTGATTTTCAATTAATTATTATATTAAGGCACAAGTTAATAATTATATTGCAATCTGTGCTTTTCTGCAGTGCGTACGGGTTTTAATTAAATTATATTCTCTGCAGTACTTCTAATTCGTGCCAGCAGAGAGCACATTTTCTGAGTACTTGAGCCAATTTTTCCTTTTAACCTGTTGGTTGCAGATAAAAGCTTATCTGTAAATCCGGTACGGTTTTCATCACAGAGCTCTTTTGAATACCAATTGGCGCAGCTATAATACTTATCCATCCGTCACTGCTCGTTGCACATACCCACAGCTCTCGTTACTGTACATTGGCATTCATCTATTACGTCACAGTCATCTATCGGCACTAACGCTACAGAGCGTGTACCGCGTATGTTGTGTTTTAACGCACGATTCACATCACAGCTAGTGTCCCCCTTTTACCCGATTTGTCACTCCTCATTCCTCGCTTTTGTGTGATATTTTCATTACTTCTTGTTTCATCAAACTAACATTTTAGCTATCTTATTCAATATTTTTTTCTCCAAAATTCAATTTATGTAGAACCATGATAATGTATGTTCAAATTGCATAGATGTAAATTTGATCGACGACAATTCAGTTCAGAGTCTAAGTTTAAAATGGAAATGGTTAACGAAAGAAGTATATTTACATTGACTCGCCACTTCACATCGTTTATCTGGAATTTCATTGCTTTTCTGTTACAATAAATGGGATAGATTTTGTCAATCGTAGTGATAATAAATAACCAACTATTTCTATCGTGGCCAAATTGTCAACATTGACCTTGAGGAGTGTGCTTTCTTAAAAGCTGACGTTGCTTACACTGTGCTTCCCTGATCCTCCCGAAGATCGGATATATTTTATCTCCGTTTCTCTTTGTCTTTAACTTTTAACCTTTCTCATTATCTGACTGTCATTCCAGTCAGCATCGTTCCATCTCCTCTTGGTACAACCACCACGACTCCCCGGACTAGCAACGGCTTCAACTCTGTTTGTTGTGTATTAGGCAGTGTTTGTGAATGTTGGAGAAAAAACCGTTGCGGGAAAGTGGGTTTGGTATTTTGTCCAAGAGAATTGGTTGTGTGTAGTTCGATAGCTCATTAAGGCTTTCCCTTCCTAGGGTTGGAGGTCGACGTCACCATCGTTCTCTCTTGCCACCTGCTACCGACATCACCTCCTTGGTGTCTCCCTCCTACGCCGCTACCGACTCGCAGACGCTGACATTGTCTCTTGCAAACAGCGCTTCCACCAAAGTCTGCCGGAGCAGTACCCTAACAAACGGGCTACGGACCGGACGAGATCTGTCCTTCCTCATCCTTATCCTATCCTCTCCCCTTACACACACACTTACACTAACATACACTACAGTACCACATATTCCGGGAGACCGGTCGGGAGCTTAGAGCTTGTCGCGGCTGGGGCGTTGCCCCGCTGGTGGGAGAGTCCTGGTTAGGGGGAAACCCCACTAGCCGACGGTAGGTCGGCGCCGGATCTCGCCATCCAGCGGGAAAAGATCACCGCCATTTCCCGAGAAAAAAACATGCACAACACTAACGGGACTAATGACCAAAGCATTTGCGGCGCCAGGAAACACGAAAAAATCGATCAATCAATCAAAAAACAATTTCTGCCCTGCCATCGGCTGCCCACGCGATGTGTTCCTGGCCTCTCTCTCCTACGCCGTCGCCTCCTCGATGTCATTATTGCATTTCCTTTCACCTGCTTCCTTCCGACCCTGTAAATCGACAAGAAATCCTCATCTGCCCTTTCATCACGATTTTTAACTACATATCTCCTCTGCAACGTCATAGGCACCGCTGAATCTCCCATGCCCTTGACAGTGGAGGGTGCGGTGACACTGGTACGCAGTGGCTTTCTACCACGGGCGGAGCGCTCAGCCACCGACACTTACAGCGTTTTCAATTCGTTGCACTGAAACCCACCCTAGTGCAGGGCAGAAACGTCATCGCTCCGCAACAGTGCTGCCCCACACGCGTAAACGAGACCTACGAATGAAACGGATTCCGGAACTGAGTCAGTGCTTGTGCGCTACGCAGAGAAATTATACACAGCTGTTCTTGGACAGTCACTCTGATGGAACTCGAAAAATAATAATTTTGAATTACGATCGTCGTTATAATTTTTTTGCAGTCTTTTGGTAATTCTTACTTCTTGGTTCATAAATTATTAACGTGTGATTTCTTTATTTAAAAAAAAACTATGAAAACTTGAAATGCGTATTAGTAATAATTTCATTTTTCGAGATTTGCCAGTTATCGATATAGTACACAAGATTTTGAACCGAAAGGCTTCTGTAGAATTGTTTGATTACTGAAAACAATAAAAATATTAACATGAACATTTCCGCTGGTATATGCATGGGCGTGCGAGAAACATTTCTTGGCATATATATTTGAATGATTTTGTAAGGGTCACTATTTTTATTTTCACTTTATTAGCGTTTAGAAATTGAGTCGTACCTAAAACACTTTAGTTTCTAAATACCACTGGATTTGTTAATATGAAGTTATTCAAGGTTAAATTTTCGGGGAACACAATCTGATTTTCCGAACTTCGTGTAAAGCATAAACATTATTTTAAGACATTTCTTGCAAAACATAATATACTCCATTATTCGAAGTATCCCTGCGTGACAGAAGATCCTCAATTACCTTCACAATTTCACCACGAATCTAATCAAAATGGATAACTTCCGTACCTAACCTCACAATGGCCCGGTGCACTGGACTGCACTGACGCGATCGTCAGTGCAGTTTAAGGGGCCCTGAGTGCGCCCTGGGTCCGTGTCGATGTGCGAATGGAACACGCAGTTCTTTACACTGGTGCGCCCTAGCGGTGGAATGGAACACGAAAGCTGCCCTGAGTGCGCACTGGGTGCGCCCTGGTGCGACGAATGGAAAACGCTATTAAAGTGTCATCCTCGTCAACAGCACCACTCCGTACATTAAGCAACTCCGTTGCTAGTGCGCCCCTGCTGCTGCCGTTACCGCCAAAATCCGGCGCGAAAGAGAACGATTTTCCTCCACGCTGTCGGCCGTCGTCGGTTTCAACGCTTCACTACCCATGCTTCATTCAGAGTTACCGTCGTTCTTACCGGCACCGCCACAGTTTCCGTCACCTCCACCACCCGCCGCCCCCTCCCCCCCCCGCCACCGACACTGATACAGCTGCAGCTCCCCTTCACCATTGCCACCGCCGCCGCCTCTACCTACCCCACCTCCACCCCTCGCCCTGTCTCCACCCCCGTCTCCGCCACAGCTTCAACCATCTTCGTCATCGCCACCGCCACTGCCGCCGCCACTCCCACCTCCACCTCCACCCCGCCTCTGTGTCCGACTCCGCCTGCGCCTCCGACCGGGAGCGGTAGCTCGGTGTATCAACTACTGATGTCACTTCAGCGCCTCTGGCCGGGAGGTCCTAATTTCGAGTCCTGACGGCGACAGAATTTTCGACACTAGCTTTTCAGCTAGGTCGAATTCAGTCACTGTTTGAAGAAGAATTCGAGCGGCCGGCTGCTCTGGTCGGTGGTTTTCCGTGGTTTCTCCTATCAACACCAGGCGAATGCCGGAGCAGTAACCTATGAAACAGGCCACGGACCACTCTCCCCTTACACACACACACACACACACTTACACTAACATGCACTACACTACCACATATTCCGGGAGCCTGGTGTGGAGTTTAGAGCTTGTCGCGGCTGGGGCGGTGCCCCGCTGGTGGGAGAGTCCTGGTTAGGGGGAAACCCCACTAGCCGACGGTAGGTCGGCGCCGGACCTCACCATCCAGCGGGAGATCACCGCCATCTCCCGAGAAAAAACATGCACTACACTTACGGGACTAATTTCCAACCCAGTTGACGCGCCCGGATCACGAAAAAACGAATCAATCAATCAAAAACCTGCGCCTCCGCCTCCTCCCCAGTTACCAACACCGCCATCACCCCCGATGACGCCCCCACCACCACTGTCGCCACCGCCTCCACCCCCACCACGCCCGCCGCCGCCGCCACATGTCCGCTCGTGGAGCGAAGGGCGCCGCCCGATCTGTAAACAGCGTCCGGCGCCGCGCCGCCTGCCCGTGAATAACGTTGCGGGTGGGGGGCGCGCAGGGGGGCGGGGCCCTCGCCACCGTGAAATAATGCAATTTAAATTACACGGCGCCGCCGCCGCCCCTCCCCCTTGGGTGCGCCGGGCCTCCCCTGGACGCCGCCTCCGCCCACCGCACGCGTAGCGCCGCTAGGCCCGGGACGGGTTCGGCGGCAGCCGTGCCTCTGTCCTGGCACCTGCGACAATGCTCGGTTAAAAGGCGGCAATATTTTTCCTTCACGGTTCATTCAGTTCGCCTTGTGATTCATTGAAAGCTATGATTAGCTTAAATATCAGTAGTTTCTGTTTATAGTGTTTTTATTTCGAATGATTTAGCATTTGTATAAATGTAAAGAACCTGTAACAAGTATTGTACTGCAGCCACCGGGTCAATGACCCTCATCTCAATCAGGTTTTTCGTCCAGTTTCCCTGATCCATTGAACAAATGCTGAGATGGCCCTTCATTTTGCTTCTGCACATACATGTAACTTCATTATCTGTGCACGTCTTCTAGAATACACTGGGAAATATAGTTACTTCAATTATCGTCTCCATGTTGTTGCGTAAGGAAGTTTTATTTCTTGACGAACGACATGCTGGATAAGAGCTCAAAATTTATTGCTGATTTATCCTTGGAAATAGATTTTATTACATCGGAACGGTTTTGTTTGTTTGTTTGTTTTTTCAAAATTCAAATAGTATTTGGCTTAGTGTAGAGATCACAGAGTTTTGAAAACGTGCACAATATTCACTTCTCCCCATAGCTCGTCATACACAGTTTCAACTGTTTTTGACGTAAATAAAAAAATAAATAAATGCAGGAACTGGCGTGTTTGTGTTCATATGTATGTATCAATGGATGAGGACACGAATATCAGTGGTCTTTGAACATTCCTTAATTTTACCTCCCGAAACCGTAATGGTTAAAATATAAATTATATTGATTGTTTCCTAAATTTTTAATTTTGAAATAATAAAAAAAAAGTGGAGGACATTCATTGCATGTGAAATGCAACAGTACGGGAGTAATCACATGATAATTTCAAAATATCAAATTATGATAATTTGCAGAAATTAATTTTATTTTCATTCGAAAATTTGTAAGAGAAATATTTAAGAAGCATTCCAAAATGCTTGAAGTGAACACTTTATTTGAGAGCACACATTTCCTACTGCCCAGTCCGTCAACCCTGAGTCTCTTTTAACTCCACTATTGAAATATTTTCCCACATTAGATTATGCACTAACAAAAATCTTACTAAAAAATTCATTCCAATCAAGTTAGTTATTTGCAATGTGGGCCGTGTATCTTTCAGTACCTTTGAATGACTTTCAATACTATTGAAGTACTACTTTCTTATAGAAAAAATATATAATTTAAAATACTTGATATAAATAAACACAGGAATGCAAATGAAAACTTTATAGACATTTTACGAAAATTTATAGAAAATATAATACATACCTAAGATTCATATATTAAGCACGTAATACTTGAGTCGGCGCCATATTTTTGCCAGTACTTAAATGACTAGGGCTGAAATGGACAGGACTTAAATGGCGCTTACTGGGGCGCTGCACGTAAATCCAAAATCGAGATTCTCCGAAAGTTTGCATCAAAATGTAGCCGTCAAATAGTCAATGCAATCCTTGTGCATATCCAACAACACGATAAAACAAGACCGACCAATTCCCATCATATATGAAGTCATAATACAACGCAGCATTATATTCCAAATGCACTTGAACAACACCTAAACCCTCTTGTCATCAGTCTTCTGGACAATTGTGAAAACCTTGACCGACTCAAGAGACATATCCTGAACTTGCCTTTCCGATCCGATTTAATCTCAGTACAATGTTTAATTTCATCATCAAAAACAAATTTAATTAATGTTTTTTTAAAAAAACAGGTAGTAAATTAGCAGTAAATACATTTTTTTAAAGGAAGCTTGTATAAAGGGTCCAACTGTCGCCCGCCGATAATAGAACTTTTCGTTTCTCTGACGTGGTTGCGTCATGTCGATGATGTACAGCATTTGGAGAAGGAATAAAAGTTGGTTGTAACTAGATCGCGAAGACGAAAGTTAATTTCTTTGCGATATAACTTTTCACGTTTGTTATGAAGTGCACCAATGTCAAACCGTTTGAAATGGTTGCCACTGAATCCCGGAGAAGGGGGAGGAAGAGAGGGGGCAGGAACTTCTATTCTGAACGCGCTTTCCGCTGTAAGCCGATCCTGTTCGCTAGCACCGTGCTACATATGTGAACGGGACGGTGTGTGTGTGTGGCTTTTCACGACACATTTATGACAAGTGGGACATGTTTATGGCTGTGAATGACGCCTCACATTGGCTCAGATTCAAGAAAATATGGAGCACCGACAGGCGCACAATAAATAATATTTAGGAATTATATTAATCTCGGCCTCGTATTATATCGTGTTCTTGTTGCGGTAAACAACCGCCGGTGATCGATGGATTCAACGGGCTCGCGTAAATCTATGTCTCACTCGCTCGTTCTCGTTCCATTTTTTAAAACACTACTTGGTAAATGGTGTCATAAATAACTCTAGGGTCAGAAGAACCCCTACAGAAGTTCCTGGCTTGTCGTATCCTGTCACCTCCAGTCGCCCTTAAATATGGCGACACCCCCTACAAGTTGCCCGCCTCTGCGAGGGCTGTACTTCAGCTATACGAGCTTTATTAGAGTATCTCGCTATCATTTGAAGATTCCGGGGCCAGTGAGTTATTGGCCATTAGTGCTGTCTGCGTGTAAAATAGTGGACATGTGGTTGGATTTATTATTCTTATTGCTTACTTCCAAGCTATCGTCGATTCGATGTTAGTTGAAGACAAGAATCGTCAACAAGAGTACGTTTTATGAGAAATGTTTGTTCGTAATTTGTTATCATTTATTGTGGACTATTTTAATGCTTCAAATGATTATGAAAACTCGTGTGTTATATGAAAACCTATTGTTCCTTCTGCTTTCCTTTCGAAAGATTCATAAAATAATGTTCTGGCTGTGCAAATGGGATTCTGGTACTACATTTGTAATGTACCGCATATTACACAACAATTGTTATCTAAAATAAAACTAAGACGTATATTTTATTTCTCTCTTGCTATGTTTCATTTTAAAATTGCGAGAAAGCGTGCCGTCTGTTTTCATTTGTTTTTAATAGCGTAAACACGGTTCTATGAAACCTGGATCACTGTCAACGCTCTTTGAAGATCAAAAGAATTTAGAAATAGCTAGAGAAGTGAATCGAATTATAGAAGTTGACGTCCCATTTGTACCTTTCCTCTGTTTTTAAAGCGAAACATCAAAAAGCAAAATACAAAGTGTTGTTTTAGTTTGATTATACAAGAGTATTTTGTATTTACACGCAGTTCGCGAGTATTCGAGCGTACGTTTTCTGCAATTCAATAGCATGCTGAAAGCATTTCGAAATACTTTTCTAATGCTGAAACGAACTTAGTTGTCAACGATCTGGGGTTCAAATGTGTCGTCATTACTATAAAATTGACCTCATCACGAATTTGAAATTTTGTTTCCGGCAAAACTGGACGTTTCAGAACATTGTCTTTCCCTATCCCCTGAGATTGATTGATGAACACTATTCAGAAACTTCTCTCCTCCTCTATTTATGAGTTAATATCTGTCACATGACCCTACCATAAATAGCGCAAGTTCAGTTTTGTCATGTGCGCAACGACCTCGAACGACGTCGGTCTCTGACATTCAAGTTGTCCCATGGGCCGTGCGTAATGCGGAAGACGATAGTCTGCTTTTTGTCGCCCCTCCGCTGGCATCTGCGGTCGGCGGTAATTGTGTATAAAAAGGAAGGAAAACATCGTGAGCACGAGATCGCCTGCCGCAAAGATCTTCCCGCCCTGTGACGGCTCGCAGAGCGCTTACGCCTGTAATAGTTATTAACGTCATTAGTCCGTTAAATGGACGCGGCTGAAGTTGGTAAATCGGGATTTTCCGAGGTTTATAACAAAACAAGTTCGTTATTTAGTCGATTAACCGTGTGTCGATCAAAGGTTTTTAATAGTATTATTATTTTACGAATATATGTAAAACAAATATCATTTTCTGGAATAAGTGTAATCATACTCCTTCGTTTGCTACAACTCATTTGACTTGATACTTTTTAGCGAACGGCGGGCTGTAAAATCCTTATTGGAAATCGGACCGGGAGCGGTAGCTCAGTGCATCAACTGATGCCATTGCAGCACCCCTGACCGGGAGGTCCTGGGTTCGAGTCCTGACGGTGGCAGGATTTTCGACCCTAGCTTTTCTGCTTGGTCGAATTCAGTCGCTGTTTGGAGAAGAATTCTAGCGACCGGCTGCTCTGATGGGTTGTTTTCCGTGGTTTCTCCGATCAACACAAGGCGAATGCCGGAGCAGTACCCTATTAAATGGAACACGGACAGCGCGCGATCTGTCCTTCCCATTTCTTGTCCTATCCTCTCCCCTTACACACACACTTACACTAACATGCACAACGCTACCACATATCCCGGGAGACCGGTCGGGAGCTTAGAGCTTGTACCGGGTGGGGCGGTGCCCCGCTGGTGGGAGAGTCCTGGTTAGTGGGAAACCCCTCTAGCCGAAGGTAGGTCGGCGATGGATCTCGCCATCCAGCCGGGGAAGACCACCGCCATCTCCTGAGAAACAAACATGCACTACACTAACGGGACCAAAGCAGTTGACGCGCCCGGAAACACGAAAAAAAGAAACCAAACCAAACCTTATAGGAAATCGGCTTTTCATTGCGTTAAGATGGTACAATATGGCACATGAACTATTACTTTACTTACACTCCAATGTCCACCTCCGCTCTCGAGACCATCACATCATTCGTCATTCAGTGTTTGTCACCAACCTCATCGTAAAACGATGGGGATTTTGATATTGTTTCTTCTATTGCAAAAGACATGGGTAGTGGAGGGGGCAGGAGCGAGAGACGGTAGCGGGGACGGTTGTCGACGAGAACAGGTAGGGAAAAGATATTGAGGTTGGTGAGGCAACTGCGGTAGACTGTTGCCGGTGTACACTCTTTGGGGAGGTGAGGGCAGTGGCAGTAGCGGAAGCGGAAACAGAAACGACGGATGCCGAGGTGGTGAAGGCGAAGTCGAAGCCAGAATTTGAAGTGGTGGTGGCGGCGGAGACAGACCGAGATGAGACGGGAGGCAATGGCAAGGCCGGAGGCAGAGTCCAAAGGAGTGGCGGAAGCAATGACAATGACAATGGCGTTAAGGGGATGGCAATGGCAGTGGCAATGGGTTGAGGAGATCCGGCAAAGGCGGAGGCGATGGCAGTGCCAATGGCGTTAAGAGAAATTGGGGCGTTGATGAAGGCGATGATGGAAGCGATGGCAGTGCCAATAGCGCTGAGTGTATGGCAATGACAGTGGCAATGGGTTGAGGGAGATCCGTCAATGGCGGAGGCGATTGCAGTCGCAATAGCGTTGAGAGGATGGCCATGGCAGGGACAATAGGTTTTGGATGGACCCGGTAGTGGGAGAGGAGACAGCGGAAGGCACTGGTGGATGCCAAAGACAGTGGCAATGGGTTGGGGAGACCCAAAGGGGAAGCAGTGGCAGTGGCAATGGCGTTAGGGTTGGCAATGCAGGACATGAGTTGAGGTGGATCCGCCAGCAGCAGGGGCGATGGCAGTGGCAACGGCGACGTCGACGTATGTGGCGGCGCGCCCGCCCTCACGCGTCGCAGCCGGCATTTCTCAACTGTTACTTTAAATGTCAGCGCCTCGCGACTGTTATCGCCTGTTGAGTCGCGCTGTCCCTTTTTTTTCCGGCAGCGGCGGCGGAGGCGGCGGCGGGTGTGGGAAATAAAAAATAATAACAAGGTTCCCTGCGGCGGAGGCGGCCGGGTGATGTCGGAGCGGAGCGCAACGCGGGAAGGGGGGAGGGAGGAGAAGGGAGTAGGGTGATGAACGAGCTCCGCTTAGCTTCCCCGCCGCGCCACTAGAGGCGCTGCTGTCCCGCTTTGCGGCGTGGGGCGCCCCAAGGGAACTATAGGATGCCACTGATTCTGGATGGCGACTTCTTGACTTCGGAATTTTAGAAAAAGCCGCGAAATTACGAAATGAATTAGATAATATCAACATATTTGAAGAGTTGTGCGAATTTTAATCTGGATTTTTTACTTTGTCTCAAAACATGTTATTAATTATAAGTTATTGTTGGGACCGAAGTAAATTTTATTGTAATGTGCGAAATAGCTGCTAATTTATTGCTATATGCGAAATATCTGCAAAGTATTTCGCACAAAATTTGCTAATATATTCATTTTACAATAATGACTTACTGATTATGTGCAACCATTTAATTTTGACTTTTCCGTTTCTGTACTTCACCAACCCCATTCTTCTGTCTTTATTTTATTGTCTTTGAGCTACATAAAGTATAAAACAGATCATATTTTAAATAGTGATCTTAGAATTTATGTATTTCTCGTCCTGAAAATACAGGGGAAAGAAAACGTACTGTGTTATCTGATCTTATGTCAATGGCTTTTAACCGTCTGGAGAGAATCGTGGAATTTTGACAGAGAGTTTGAATTCACGGAATAATACGCACTGTCTCTTTTTGCATGAATTAATATCACAATGCAGTTTCATTAGTTCCGTATTTTTTTTAAAATTCGTTTTGAAATTGCGTCAGGGACATACAGACGACTGAAGTGTCTCGAATATTCGCTTATCGTTTAAATAAATCTACCCCAGCACTTCCTTCAGCAAGCAGAGTTTCAATTTCTTGATGTGTGCAAATAACTATTGAACATAAAGGGAGAAAGCCAATATCAGTAAAGATCAATAATTCTGTAAGCAATTATAATCATTTCAGAAAGTTCTTTTACCTGCAGGCGCTAGTGGTAATTCCCGAGTTAAACATTAGAAGTCCTTAAATATTCCTAGATATGTTTTCTTACACCCTCTATTTTGATGGAAGTGGCTTCCTAGATTTTGGACACTCGAGCGGCAGAATGTCAGAGGATATTCCGTTTCTTCCGGATCGTAAGCGAAAAAGCATACGAGTCTCTGCACTTGTTTTGCTCCGAGAGCCCGAACGTGATCCGGTTTACTGTTTGCCTTACACTTGCGAGCAATCCTCCCCCTTGTGTGCTTTCTGGGAACCGAACGATATCCCGCCTCGGATCGTTCATCCGCACCGAGAAGCGTTATGTGTGGGAACGGCGGGGGCTGGAAGAACAAACATTTGCAGAAAAACTTTAGATCCTTTTTACATTCAGACAAGAAATCATATACTTTGCTAGGGAAATATCAGCCCAAAGCTTAATTTTAACGCGTAAATGCTCAATTTTTGAAAATAATACGTTAGAAAAGCTAGTTTCGATAACGTTTTGCCATTTTCGGCTCTACATTTTACGAGTACTCAAATCGATACCATTTCCTCACCCTTACAAGCACCTGCATTAAATTATGTTACAGAATAAAATATTAATTTGCTTAAAGATTGCGGTCATGTATTTAGCAATCTTCTTTGAGAAATTGCTTCTGATAGTATAATTGAAGATTTAAAGAAAATTGTCGTACAGTTTCACTTTCATTAAGTTCTGACGAACTATGTTTGGTAACCGCAATCGATATATCACCGTGATAAAATTACAAAGTTCTACCCGTCTTTCAGGAAATTTTCAGGAAATCATTTTAAAAATTCGTACGCGTCTAATAATGATATACAAAATGGTATTTAATTTACTTCGTAGGTTTTCTGTAAGTCTGACTTGAAAACTATTATACGTTGTACTTCTCACAATTCGAACACGTCAAAACATCCTTTTCAGCAAAAATCTATATATTAAAAAAAATAAGCTATTCTGCCATGGCTTCGTTTAGAGCTTCTACTGAACCGATTGTTGTATTTTTTCTTTTAAATGAAAGAATATGATCCCTATATGTGTTATCAGATATTGTTTGTGTTGATTCACCAACATTTACGGTGTAAATTAATTAATTAAATAAATCTTTAATAGTACGCTTATCAATAGTCAATTGTTTTCTTTCAAAGGGTGGCAGTTTCAAAATCGATATACATGAGTCCATACATGTGAGTCCATGCTGTTTGATGTTTTGTTTTGATTGTTGAGATTTGTTTACAATTCGTCAAGGTTTTGTTTCACTGCAATAATTGCATTGTGGTGTTGACAATTTGCATGTATTTGCTTCTGTGGTGTATTTTGTAGAGAACATTCGCCCAGTGGATTTTGCTCGGTTGTAATACTTTAGTGAAATTGTTTACAGGTTATGTCAAATTCCGAATCGTTGTCCACGAGCCCCAAAAGAAGCAAACGTACATTAACTGAACGCAGGGAAAGAGAAAGTCAGCGTAGGTGTCGTGATAGTGAGGTCATTTCGTTTTTTATTGGGTCATTGTCTATGAAATGTCAGTTTTGTTCTGCTTTGTACTTTCCATGTGAGAGAAATTCTGCAAACGATTTACTATGTGTTGCTTAATTGGAATATTAAGTATACCTTCGAGCAATATGCCAGAAGAAATCAAACAGTTGTTTATAGGAGATGATGACACATCAAAAAACTTTAGAAATAATATCCTTCAGTGCTATATCTTTTGTGCCGATATTGCATTGCCATCTGGTCATGGGCCATACGCGTTCAAAATTTTGGGGACTCATCACAGAATATCTTCGTTATACCCTCAAGATCCAAACAATGCAATATATTTAAATGATCTTGGCTGTCCAGGTGTGTTGTGCAGAACAGTCCTGAGGAAGACCACGACAAGATGGTCGAAACGTAGACAACACAGCCTTCGACGCGGTGTCACCTGGACAGCCAAGATCATTTACATAACTCTGGCCGCGGAAGCCTACGACTTCAATGCAATATATTGTGAACATTAGTCTGGGTACAGTATTTTACATTTATCTTAGATCTCACCGTCAAATTTTGACGGGTTCTCACTAGTATCAAATAAAACCTTGTCATTCTGAAGCCGTGATGTACAACTGCCGTCCGTCGTGGGCATGGCTGGGCTGCCGCTGCCGCTGTGACGTAGGTCATCCGTGCCCCGCGGCGAGAGCGGGGCGGGCGGGTGGCGCCTTGGCGAAGCGCCGCGCGCGTATTTACGGCATTGTTGAGTCTAGCGCTAATGCGCGCGCGGCTCAGGTTCCCGCGCGCGGCGCCGCGCGCACGGCCACGCCGCCTATTCATAGCACGCGGCCCCCCCCCCCCCCCCCCCTGCCCCGCCGCTCCGCGCCTGCGCCGCTCCCCCCTCAGCCACCCGCCTACTCGGTTGCCTAATCACTCGCCTACTCGCTCTCCACCCCCTCCTACTCGCTCTCCTAGTTTCCCTCCTACTTGTTTTCCCACTGTCCCTCCTAACACTGTCCACTCGCTCTCCTACTTGCTTTCTTCTGCCCCCCTACTCGCCTTCGTGCTCCGCGCCCTTCCTACTTGCTTTCCCATTGCCCATCCTCCGCCTCCTACTTTCCCTCCTACTGCCCCTCCTACTCGCTTTCTACCCCCCGCCTACTTGTTCTCCTACTTTCCCTCCTACTTGTTTCCCCACTGCCCCTCCTACTCGCTCTCCTACTTTCCCTCCTACTTGTTTCCCCACTGCCCCTCCTACTCGATCTCCTACTTTCCCTCACTCTTTTTCACCCACCCCCTCTTACTTGCTTTCCTACTGCTCCTCCTATTCGCTCTTGTACTCCTTCGCCTACTCCCTCTCTACTCTCCCCCCTTTCCCCTTTCCTTCCTTCCTTTTCCCCCTCGCCCTACTTTCCTGGCTCTCCTACTGCCCCTCCTACTTGCTCCCCTCCTTTCCCTCCTTAGACCGGTCGGAGCTTCGAGCTAGTCCCGGCTGGGGCGGTGCCCCGCTGGTGGGAGAGTCCTGGTTAGGGGGAAACCCCACTAGCCGACGGTAGGTCGGCGCCTGATCTCGCCATCCAGCGGGGGAAGATCACCGCCATCTCCAGAGAAAAAAACATGCACCACACTCAAGGGACCAATGACCAAAGTAGTTGACGCACCCGGAAACACGAAAAAATCAATCAATCATTCTCCGATTGCCCATTCTACTCGCTCTCCTATTCTTCCTCCTCCGAGCTCTCCTAATTCCCCTCCTACTCGCTCTCTTACTCCCCCTCGTACTCTCTCTCCTTCCTTTCCTTTTTGCCCTCTTACTCGCCCTCCTACACTCTTTCCTACTCGCTCCTCTACTCCCTTGACCAAGACAGTCTTCGGTTCTCGATTCACCTTATTCACGGAAGTATTTCTCATTCATTAAACTTTGTCATAACTATCCATCTGCTTGCTCGCCTTTTCGTACGTCGGCCTCTCCCGCCCTCCGTCAATCGTTCATGAGATGGAAACCTCTTGTCCCCCGTTTGCCTCAACTGTATTCGCGAGGTGGTTTTAGAGGACGCCGCGATATTTGTCATCGTACATTTATATGTGTTGAACGAAACTAATCATTGTAACAGTTTTTGACGTCCTGTCCGCGCAGAAGTAGTAAAAATTATCGATTTTGTAAAATATTAAAAATATCTTGAAGTATAAGCTAGTGGTGAGAAGACGGATGGATATTATGTAACTAATCGCAATTTAACATTCTTCGTGATTATGTTCATATAATACTCATAACGTCTTCTGTCCATATCACATTTAACGAGTTTCGCCAACTTATATTCTCAGCTTGACGTTCAGTTAGCTTCTCTCCACCTACTTTACATTGCCAAGTTTATTCAGAGACATTTTTTTATACATCATAAATGTCATGATATAAAGGTGAATATCCTTCACACAACATCAGCGTTACTCGATATTCCTTTTTACGAGCGCGAGAGTGATTTTCACGCTGTTCCCTCAGCGTGGTGTGTGTGTGTGTGTCGCGGGTGCAGGTGACAGAACTGATGCGTAGCGTCTGCATGGATGCAGATGTCAGAGGGCATGGCGCATACGAAGACGAGAATGAAGGAGACGAGAGCAGTGTGACGACGTAGGTAGGAACGAATGTGGTGAGAGGAGGGCAGTACCTGGGACAAACAGGACTTATGCGTGGGCGACAGGAGCGGTGGTGGAAGGGACAGAAGCGGAGTCGCCTGCATGAGGGACAAGAGCAGGGTTAGGGGGGGCGAGCGGGGCGGGACAAGTATGAACAGAATAAATGAAGGAAGAAGCATGAATTACGGAGGGGAGAGAGAGAGAGAGAGAGAGGGGGGGAATAAGTTGAGTGGGAGAGGGCATGAGACGAGAACACTTTGTGGGGTAGGAAGAATCCCGGGGAGAAGCACAGCGTGCATAACAGAGAATAATAGGAAGAGAAAGACGACAAATAGAAGAATCGCCAGCATAACGGATTAAGACATCGCGACACCCAGAGCCGACAAAATTCAGATGGGCGATGATATGCGGGAAGTTCGGATTAGGAAGGGGGCTTGGGTATTTCGGAAAAAGGAAGGGAAGTCGAGGGAATGGTGGCGATTAACGAACAGCAAGGCTGAAGCATGGAGGGAAAGGGCTTGGATGAGGTGACGGGAGGAAGGGGAAGGGGGAGGACGAGAAGGAACGTTGGAGAGAGGATGGGGGGGGAAGAAGGCGGAGGAGCAGGGGGGGGCGGGGAGGGCGGGAGCAACAGCAGTAGTGGGAGCAGGAGCCGGAATGGAAATTGGAAGGAGATGGGTGCGAAGGTGGAAGCTAGAGACGGATCGAGGGTGCGAGCGAGAGCCGAAGCGAGGTCCGGTGCGAGCGCGGGAGCAAGAGTGGAAGCGAACGGGGGAAGAGCGGCGATGCGGCAGGAGCGAAGGTGGGCCTTAGGGCCGTATCAACGCGCGAGCAAGAGCCGGAGCGAGGGCTGCGGGGGAGGGGAGCGAATCGGAAGCAAAAACATAGGGGCGGGGGGGGCGAGGAGCGGGGAAAGGGGGGGAGAGTGGGGGCGCGAGTCGGAGCGAGAGCGCGAGTCGGAGCGAGAGCGCGAGTCGGAGCGAGAGCGCGAGTCGGAGCGAGAGCGCGAGTCGGAGCGCGAGCGCGAGTCGGAGCGAGAGCGGAAGGGACAGCCGGACCGAGAATGAGCGCGAGAGCGGGAGATTGGTCCGAAGCGAAGGCGGAAGCTAGAGCCGGATCGACAACGCGAGCGAGAGCCTGAGTGAGGAGGGCTGGGCGCGGCGGGGGGTTGGCGGGGGAAGGGGTGCGCGGCGGGCGGCGGCGTCGAGTTCTCAAACGCTCTTCCGTGGGCCGGTGCGCGCCGTGCGTCAGCGCGCCGTGGATCGCGTCTCAAAGGCTGCGTGACGCGCGGACGTGGCCGGAACGAACGGGGCTGCCGCCTAAGAACCTGCACACGCGGCCACCGCTGCTCTTTCGCTGCGTGGGATGGGCGCGTGCTGCTTGCATTGATGTTTCTTAAGGTCGTGGTGTAGAGAACTGCCATATTGATATACAGTAAAATTATATAAAATGGAAAATTGAATTCGAGATAGAATGATTTCTCATTCATTGTACTTTGTCGAAGCTGATCGCGAGGAATCATATTCTTGTGACCTATTGCAAGTGGCTATCGTTTTAGATATACGTTTTCCTAAAATCCTCGACGGCACATGTCAAAGTCGCATGATCTTCTACTCCAATACTTTCCCAATCATCTCACTGTGATAGAAGTGAACCAATGACTGGAAGTTGTTGAATAGTTTTCTTAAGATTAGGCTAACTGTGGGGATCAACCAAAGCATTTCATAAACCACTAGAATGTAATTCTATGTATTATATCAATACTTTTTGTAGCCAAGGTATAATTCCGCAGATGTTGAATAAAATATACGAATTACGCCTGAATTACCGGGAGCGGTACCTCAGTGCATCAAATGATTTCACTGCAGCGCCTCTGAGCGGGAGGTCCTAGGTTCGAGTCCTGACGGCGGCAGGATTTTCGACACTAGCGTTTCAGCTAGGTCGAATTCAGTCGCTGTCTGGAGGAGAATTCTAGTGGCCGGCTGCTCTGATCGGTAGTTTTCCGTGGTTTCTCCGATCAACACCAGGCGAATGCCGGAGCAGTACCCTACCGAACGGGCCACGGACCGCGCGCGATCTTTCCTTCCTCTTCCTTGTTCTATCATCTCCCCTTACACACACACTTACATTAACATGCACTACACTACAACATATTGCGGGAGACCGCTCGGGAGCTTAGAGCTTATCCCGACTAGGGCGGCGCCCCGCTGGTGGGAGAGTCCTGGTTTGGGGGAAACCCCACTAGCCGACGGTAGGTCGGCGCTGGATCTCGCCATCCAGCGGGGGAAGATCACCGCCATCTCCCGCGAAAAAACATGCACTACACGAGCGGGACTAATGACCAAAGCAGTTGACGCGCCCGGAAATCCGAAAAAATCAATCAATCAAACACCTGAATTAATATTTTAAAGACCCCTAAGATAGTGTAGATCCTAACCTAGAACGTATTTTGCGTACGCGTTACCCTTCTGACAATTCCGAAACTCTTAGAGTCATCGCTTGGATATAATGGAATTTTTTAAAATTCGCAAATTTATCAGATAAATTGCTTGATTTTAATGCACACCCACACCTTACAGCAAATCCGTTTTGAAGTGGTGGTTTTGATTTGAAAACGTTTTATTTGTATTTTATTGAACAGATCTGTTGCATTATATTTAACAGATCATACAGACTTTCAATGAAATTATATCTACCAAGTAAATTTAAAATGCTTTGTAGATACGATCGTTTGACTACCTGCATTTCCGTACGCAAATTCAGCAACCGTGATAATTAAGGAACATTATTTTCGTCTTGTAAACAATTGAAGTATTTCGTTCCACTCTTGTCTGCCAGGCGGCGCTGAACCAAGTGTGACGGCCCGGCGCCAGGATAACAAGTGTGCATGTTGCGGATTTTCCTTGTGATCGGCTACGTCAGGGGGAGTGGCACAAAGAAATACAATATTAAAACTAAATGACTTTAATTATGTACTCTTTTTGATGAAGTATTGCGAAGAATTCTGGTAAGACGACAGGTTCCAAGAGCAGTTCCGAAAGTCGGGAGATCTACGGTGGCCAAACAAGGAAGATTCCTGAAAATGGTAGAGATTGTGCTTGTCGTGTTTGTGCGTAAAACGATGTGGGCGATACAAATGATGGACGATACTTACATTGCCTGGTTCGTTTGGTGGTCAAAGGAAAGATGTCGAGTGAAAATGATCTGTCACTAAGAGAAGACGAGCATTGATGTTAATCAAACGGTAAAAGCAATATGAACGTCCCGTCACTACTAATGTATTAGTTAATATTTAAAATACTATAAAACACGGAAGTAATAAGATACGAGATTTAACCTTTCCGAATTTACGTGATAAAATGTAATAAATCAAACTGTAAATCAATTTCTTATATACTTCCATCGTTTTATTTCTGGAGAGTAATTATTGGAACGTTAACCAACGGAGAATAAAATCCTAAAATTGCTTACATGAAAATACAATATAATACGAATTCGGACCTAGTAAAATCGTTATAGTAGCTCCTACAGCGTTGTTCAATGTATCAAAACTCACCAGCTAAAAGAATCTTATGTTCACTCATTCCTTTACGCAATCCATAATTAGAACAACCCCCAAAACAACAAGCGATAAAAAATACCCATGTCCCTGGTAAGGAGCACAGATTTCCCGCTTGTTACAAGGACCTTTCCGACTTTGCGTGATAACATGTGAGACGACGGCTCCAAGAGGCGTTCAGAAAGACCCCCGCATGCTTCCACGCAGGGCAGCGGGCGAGTTCTGGCGTTCCGCAGGGAGGCGAACGGTGGCACCTTGGTCATCGCCGGCCGATACCTGCCGCGCGCGCGGCCACCGGCGGCAGGGACGGGGGCGGCGCGGCGGGGCGGGGCAGGGCGGGGGCGGTGTGGGCCCTCACATAAAATACGCTGCGGCCCGCATAAACCCCCGCCGCGCGACTTTATCTGTTCAGCGCTGCGCGCGGGGCAGGACGGCGGCCGGGAGGGGGACGGGGATGTGTGGCGGAGGCGGCGGAGAGGGCCCGCTGGGAGCGCTAAATTAACGCGTCAGAGCGAGTATGCGCGGGGCGGGGGCGGTGCAGGTGGGGGAGTGGCCTTCCGGCCTGGGTGTCCTTGTAACAAGCGGGGAATCTGTGCTCCTTACCAGGGACATGGGTACTTTTTATCGCTTGTTGTTTTGGGGGTTGTTCTAATTATGTGACTGCGTAAAGGAAAGAGTGAACATAAGGTTCTTTTAGCTGGTGAGTTTTGATACATTGAACAACTCTGTAAGAGTTACTATAACGATTTTACTAGGTCCGAATTCGTATTATATTCGCATTTTCATGAAAGCAATTTTAGGATTTTATTCTCCGTTGGTTAACGTTCCAATAATTACTCTCCAGAAATAAAACGATGGAAGTATCTAAGAACTTGATTTACGGTTTTACTTATTACATTTTATCACGCAAATCCGGAAAGGTTAAATCTCGTATCTTATTACTTACCTGTTTTATTGTATTTTAAATATTAACTAATACATTAGTAGTGACGGGACGTTCATATTGCTTTTACCGTTTGATTAGCTCGTCTTCTCTCAGTGGCTGATTATTTTCACTCGACATCTTTCTTTTGACCCCCAAACGAACCAGGCAATGTAAGTAGCGTCCATCATTTGTATCGCCCACATCGTTTTCCCCCCAAACACGACAAGCACAATCTCTACCATTTTCAGGAATCTTCCTTGTTTGCCACCGTAGATCTCCCGACTTTCGAAACTGCTCTTGGAACCTGTCGTCTTACCAGAATTCTTCCGAATACTTCATCAAAAAGAGTACATAATTACAGTCATTTACTTTTAATATTGTATTTCTTTGTGCCGCTCCCCCTGACGTAGCCGATCACAAGGAAAATCGGCAACATGCACACTTGTCATCCTGGCACCGGATCGTCACATTTAGATTTCATTATAAAATTGACACAATATAAATAATATATAATTTTTAATATATTATAATTCCTAGTTATTTCAGTAGAATAATATACGGTCGTATTAGTAGTTTCATATGTTTGTATTATATTCGTAACATTATGATTTGATTAATTCGAAAACAAGACCCTGAAGTGAAATAAAAGTCTTTAAAATTTAAAACAGTTAATATTTCAATAGATTGCCTTTACGTGTCTACAGACAATATTTTGACTTCGTATACGTCTTCAACGAACTCTAAATAAGTATACTTAAAAGTACTAAGTATAATAAAAAGGAAAGTGTATTAGTTATATACGAACTTAATATCGAAACACGTCTTATTAGTTACAACAATCAAACATTGAATGAAACTAGACAATGAGATAGAAGCATGAAACTAGGCCGTTAGAATGAGTTTTATTACATATCGAGTACTGAAATACGGAGATATTATGGTACGAATATCGCACGTTGTATCTAATTTGCAAACATTTCAATACACAGTTATTTATATTTAAATTTAACTCTACATGGATAACAGAATATAACACATAGATATTGATAATAGTGGATAAGAGCTCAAGAATTATTACAACACCTACGTTCTTATAATTTACGTATTGTGAAACTCTTAGTAGTAGTTCATAGTACACCATGCATTAATTAAAATTACGCTTGCATTCTAATAATTTGTATTACGAAACTGATGCCACTGTTATAACTTTTAATTCAAGCCGATCAAAGTGGATAAAACTAATTTTATTCCCTAATACGTCATCGCATTGAGTTTGTATGGTTGTTACCGTCTATCTCTTTGGTTCTCGCACTCGGAAAGGCTTCGGGCCGTGGGCCACGTGGGCCGCTCCACGGGCGCACATGGCGGGCGGCTCTTGATTTGTGGCCCCTCGCCCCACGCGCCACCTGTTAGACGTCGCGCGCACTAACGCGCGGATCATGCACTCGGGCGGGTCGCGAGGTCACTCGCCTCCGCCCCCTCCCCACACCCGCTCCTCCTGCAGCCGCCGTCGATCTCACTGCCCCCGACGCCTCAGTGCTGCCCTACGACGCTACCACTCATCTCGTCCCGGCGCTGCCTCCGCCGACTTCGCTCCCGCTACCCCCCCCCCCCTACCCGCCCCGCCCCGCCCCCGCCGCTCACCCGCCCACGCCGCTCCCCCGCCCCCGCCGCTCACCCGCCCCCGCCGCTCACCCGCCCTCGGCACCCCGCCACCCCGGCACCCCGCCACCCCCGGCACCCCGCCACCACCGCCGTTCCGCCGCCCCCACCTTCCCAGCCACCCCTGCCTCCCCTCACTGATTCCCCGCCTCATTTCCCCGTCGCCCTTCGTCCCCGACGCCCTTGTTCCTCCCGCTGTCCCCGCCACCCCGCGCCCCTGCCACCCCTGCCGCCCCTGTCGCCCTGGCGGCCCCCGCTCCCCCGCAGCCCCCGCCACTTCGGCCGCTCCACCGCCCCCGCCGTCCCCACCTTCCCAGCCACCTGTCCCGCCCCCGCCACCTCGCTGACTCTCATGCCCTCGCCCCCCGCCGCCCCTCCGTCTCCGACGCCCTTCTTCCCCCCGCCGTCCGCGTCACTCCCGCCACCCCTGCTGCCCTCGCCGTTCCCATCGCTCCTGCCGTCCTTACAGTCATCGCGGCAGCCCTCGCTGCTCCCGCCGTCCTCACCGCCCCGCCTGCCTCCCTGCCCCAACCAGCCCTCGCTGCCCCCGACGCTCTCACCACACTCGCCTTCTCCCTTCCCCCGGCATTCACTACCCCCTGCCCGGTTACCGAGAGTGCGGCAATGGCTAATGGACCCAGCACGCGTGGATTCTGCCGGCCGCGCCGTACCAGCCGAGCGGCAGCCAGCGACCCGCTTCTTCCCCTCCCCTCCCCTCCCCTCCCTCCTCCTCTTCCCTCCTCGCTCGGCTATGGATTTATTGCGCTCGGCGGAAGTGCGAGCAAGCGGGCGGGTATTTGTAAACGGGGCATTATGTTGCGTAGGCTGCAGCCAACGTCCCAACTTGGGAGGAATTCCGATAAATTTCCGGACCAACTCTAGAGTGGTATGATTGTTCGTGCGTTAATGTGGAATTATATGGAAATAGAATACGTGGTTGGAGTTTGGATGATGTGTTTGAGCCAACAAAAGATGGCAATAACTGGAATAATAGTGACACTGTAACTCAGTTTCCAAAAGGATTTTGCGGTGTTCCATTAAACTACATTCATTTATATGTGTGTTTCAAAGTGGTATTTGAAAATGTCAAACTAAAGTACTTTCATTTTCAAATGATTGAGTTGTTCCACCACTCAAACCACTTTTTTTCTTGGAGCTGTTACGCATAATTTGTATTGAATAAATAAGGAATCAATTGTTTATTTCAAGGCGAGTTACTTAAAACGTATGTTTAAGAAAATATTAACTAGTGAAAGAAATGTGTTAATGACCTACAATTATAATGCCTTTGTGGATGAAAAGCTGTCACTTGTACATGTCCCCATGTAATAAGACGGATCAACTGAAAACTTTCGTAATTGCTTAACAACAATGAGCGAAGATGCAGAAGATGCACTATTTGGTCTATACAATATTAAAGAACAAACGTACAACCATTTAATTTATTATCTTCACCAAGTAGGTTCGAACACAGCTCTCTTGATGCTTTTTGAGCCACCACGCAAAAAGGTGTTTTATGGCACTAGTCTGCTGAACTCTTTACATAAGTGGGTCTGGGTCTATCTACAGATCTTTCTTTTGAAAAGCGCTCCAAACCCCGAAAGCTTCCGCAAGTAACCAGCATGTTTCGTGTATCCCCCTGCAAGTATGCAGCATGTTTTGTTTATCCAACATGTTTCGTAAGCCCCATGTTTCGTATATCTCCTCAAAAGAGAAACGTTTATTTCATATTTGTTTCCCTTTCTCAAGAGCGGCAAAACGTTCGCCTTTGTCTGCGATTTGATGAAACAGCTGTCGCCTGCAGATATTCATTATTACCTGATAGACGCATAACCGTTTAATTGGTATTTACACCACGTTCATTCCAACCAGAATTCTTTTGAAACGCTTTGCAATTCCTTGAAACTGCTCCGACTCCCTGCGTACAGGAGACAGACGACAGCTGACCCGAATAAATTGAGACCTCGCTGTCTAAGGGTTTCTTTGTTGAGTTGCTTCCACAGCACATGCCCCCGAGCTCTGTGTTTCTGAGATCTGCCCCGCTTTCCGGAGCGGCTAAACGCCCGCAGGGATGGGCCTCTTGTTTGCGTGTTGATGAAACGTCAGCAGACGCCTGCGGGCGGCGGGGGCGGCGGCGGCGGCGGCGGCGGCGGCGGCGGCGGCGGCGGGGGCGGGGGCGGGGGCGGTCCACAGATAACACGTACACCACACGGCGCCGCGCCGCCTCGCAGCCTTTGTGTGCTTTGCCGCCCCGCCGGCCCCGACTTGCTCTCCGTGCAGTAAGCCCCGCACAGGTGTTCCTGAAGCGGCAGGGAGAGCTGCACTTCCGACCAGGAGAAGACGGGGCGTTGCGGGAAGGGGAGGCAAGAAGCGGGATTAGGGCGGCGGGCGTTTTGCGGCTGTCTACCTCCGCCCCGCACTATCCCGCCCCGCCCCACCCGGCTCTTCTCGTCCCAACCCATTTACCCTGCCCAGCCCTTTTCGCCCACCCCACCCCGCCTCACTTCGCCCCACTCCGCCACACCCACCTCCCCTCCCCACCCGACCACACCACCCACACCCACACCCACCACACACCCCACACCACCGCACACACCCCACACCCACCACCACCCTGCCACCCGCCACCCGCACCACCCACACCCCCCACCCTGCCACCTGCCCACCCCCACTGCCCCACCCTGCCACCTGCCCACCTGCCCACCTGCCCACCTGCCCCACCCTGCCCCACCCTGCCCCACCCTGCCCCACCCTGCCCCACCCTGCCCCACCTGACCCACCTGCCCCACCTGCCCCACCTGACCCACCTGACCCACCCACCCACCTGCCCACCCGCACACCCTGTCCCTGCCCCACCTGCCCCACCCTGACCCACCTGCCCACCTGACCACCTGACACCTGACCCACCCTGACCCACCTGCCCCACCTGCACCACCTGCCCCCCCGCACACCCTGTCCCTCTGCCCCACCCTGCCCCACCCTGCCCCACCTGACCCACCTGCCCCACCTGACCACTGACCCACCCTGCCCACCCTGCCCCACCCTGCCCCACCCTGCCCCACCTGCCCCACCCTGCCCCACCCTGCCCCACCTGCCCACCTGCCCCACCCTGCCCCACCCTGCCCCACCCTGCCCCACCTGCCCCACCCTGCCCCACCCTGCCCCACCCTGCCCACCCTGCCCCCCCACCTGACCCACCCTGCCCACCTGACCCACCTGACCCACCTGACCCACCTGACCCACCCTGACCCACCCTGACCCACCCTGACCCACCCTGACCCACCCTGCCCACCCCACTCCTTGTCCTGTCCCCTACCTCGAAACACCCTTTGTTAACACAGGCACCCTCCGCCGCTCAAGGAGTTTCCGCGGAGGTTAAGGTGCTGTCCGTCCGAGAGCTTCGGAGTATGAGCTGCGGTACGACGTTGTTTGCTTGTTCAGCCTCAGCTTCAGTGGTCTTCGTTTTATTGGGGTTTGCTCTGGATAGAACGTACCTTTGCGTAGTACCTAGGCGGTGGTGGTGATCGACGGCTTTGAGTACCTTCTGTGGTTTCTGTTTTTACTTCACTTTACATATCCGTTTTTGACAGTAAATTCACAATCATCGTTGACACTTCTTTTTACCTTGTCAAGTGCTTCTTTGTTGCAGATATGTTTAGTGAGGATGAATGAAACTGACCCATATTTCCCTTTTAGTATCGAAAGTCATACAGCCCAGAACTCACAGTTCTGCTTCTACTATTTTATATACTGTATATTTTGTAAATCATAGATTTAAATTAAACTCATTTTGGTCCGTTCTTCCAATTCGAAAATAACAATTAGTATCCTTGTTCTTATATAACTATTATTATGAGTCTTCGATAAAAGCATTAATAATTATTAGAAATGTGACCATAGATGCGTGTGCACTCTTATTTGGATAATTTTTTCCGTCATATTGAGGCAGACCTCATCACGAGTTCTTAATTCTTTAAAATATGAACAAACAGACGCGTATTCGAGTCCTCTATGTCTGTTTTCCTTGTGAAAAGCTCTCTTGAATGTGTTTCCTGTTGTGGAAACATGCTTTATAATGAATCTACCTCAGACCATAACTTTTTCAAAACAACTAAAAAATAGTTTTCTATTTTAGTAAATAATATGGAACTGAAATATTTTTTCACATAACTGTTCATGTCACGACATCATTTACATATCAAACTCAAAAATATGTATATAAATAATGTGCATCTTGAAAGATGAGGTTAGTTATGTTTGATAATGGACATTCAGTGTAGCGAAATTTTCAGTTTTTTTTCTTTTTTTATTAAGCTATTTATTAAGCTTTTTTAGTATTTTCCATCAGCCATCTTATACAAGGACCCTAACTACAAATTCCAGCAACAGATATTCGTTTCAAATTAACCCCCCCACATCCCCGCACAAAATACCGTCATCGATTCCCGCCCGCCCAAATCTTCCGCCTCATTAAAGCGCCCTGCACGAACCGAGCTTCGTTTCCCTAACGCAGGGCGCGCGCGAGACGGTTTTTAGCCTCCGAAGCGCTTCGCGGAGGACGCTTCGCCCGCACCTATTTCACCCAAGCGAGGGGGTGGAGGGGGCAGGGCGCCGCCTATTGGCTGAGTGAAGAGGCGCTCTGTATGCGGCGCGTGGATGGAGTGAGTGTCTCGGATCGTTTATTCCGCGTGGGGACCTTTGTTCCTTGCACCCGAGCGCAAGAACGCTATCGGCCCTCTCCCGCCCCGCCCCGCCCCCTTCGCCTCGCCTCGCGTCGCACGCGGCAGCGCATTAGGATTGTAATATCGCGTGTAAAATCACACAAAAGAAATTACTCCTTTCTTAACGGGAGCCCCGTGAAAGGCAAGCGAAGTAAAAAGGGGTTGAGGGGAGATGGAAGAGGTGCAGGAGGAGGAGGAGGGGAAGTAGAAATAGTGAGTGAAGGGGGAGAGAAACAACGACGTTTGCCAGTCTTGCGCGAAGGAAATATGGCATGAGAGTGTGGAATGAAGACTGAAAAGAGGGGGAGGAAGTGTTGAGGAAAAAATTAAAAAAAAAATTATTGGGATAGAAAAGAAAGTGAAGAATTAAACCAAAGGAGAACACTTTGAGAAGCAACAGCAAAGAAAACAACAGCAAAGAGCTACAAAGAGACGCAGTGTGTCACAATCAAAGTCTTGATAAAAAAGGCTCCCTTAGCTAAGTACGAAGTAGAAATGACGTTCCACGCCGGTGATGAAAAGGGAATAGCTGAGCAGACAGCTCGTGCGCGTAAAAGAGAGAGTAAAGAAAGAGAAGTGGAGAGAAGTAATGGAACGAGGTCTCGGACAAAGATGCAGGAAATGGGATGAGAAGGAATGGCTGAGCGGAGAAAAGAGGAAAAGGAAGGGACAGGATCCGACAGGAATGAAACGGAAAGAAACTGGGTGGAGCGAGATGAAAAGGGACTGACCGGGACGGAAGGAGCGAGTCGGAGCGAGGCGGAGTGAGTCGGAGTGAGTCGGAGTGAGTCGGAGCGAGGCGGAGCGAGTCGGTCGGAGCGAGTCGGGGTCGGAGCGAGTCGGAGCGAGTCGGCGAGCGAGTCGGGTCGGCGAGCGAGTCGGAGCGAGTCGGAGCGGTCGGAGCGAGTCGGAGAGGTCGGAGCGGTCGGGGATGGGCGGTCGGGCGAGTCCGGAGCGAGTCGAGGTGAGCGAGTCGGGCGAAGTCGGGCGAGTCCGGGCGTCGGGCGAGTCGGAGCGAGGCGGAGCGAGGCGGAGCGAGGCGGAGCGAGGCGGAGCGAGGCGGAGCGAGGCGGAGCGAGGCGGAGCGAGGCGGAGCGAGGCGGAGCGAGGCGGAGCGAGGCGGAGCGAGGCGGAGCGAGGCGGAGCGAGGCGGAGCGAGGCGGAGCGAGGCGGAGCGAGGCGGAGCGAGGCGGAGCGAGGCGGAGCGAGGCGGAGCGAGGCGGAGCGAGGCGGAGCGAGGCGGAGCGAGGCGGAGCGAGGCGGAGCGAGGCGGAGCGAGGCGGAGCGAGGCGGCGAGGCGGAGCGCGCGGAGACGAGCAGAAAGAAGTGTAGCGGAGCACGCTGTTTGTTGGGGATGGTGCGTGTGGGTAAACTGCCGGGAGGGGGGAGGGTCGAGGTGAAGGGGACGCGCGCGAAGAAACGAGGAGTAAATTACGCCCGGGGGTCTATTTCGATCGCGGAGTAAACAGCGACGCAGTGTGGAGCGCTGGGTTGGGGAGCTGCTTCTGGCGTCGGCGTCGCTCGCTTTAAGGCGTGCAGTAATTTGTGTGCGCTCCTGCAGTCCGAGGAATAGATACGAGGAGCATTGTAGGAAACGAATGGCGTTTTCACTCACTAACATGCGATTAAGAACCTTTCGGAAATGTTTTGGTTATTTTGTCGAATTCAATTAAAAAGTAATGAAAAAAGAATGAAGCTTTGCAGTGGAAATGTAGCAGAGAGCACACGTATATACCGCAGGAGCCATGGAATTGTGTATATTTTCCACTAATATATCGGAGTACACTGCGCTGAACAGACGTTGATTTAATGAATTTGGAGTGAAGGAAGGCTTCATTCTGAACTTGGCTTCCTGTTATACTGGGCAAGGGCACTTGGTCATCATGGGAGAGTTAATTTCTTTATTGCAGATTTTATTTTATATTCTGTTTGAAAATATAACATTTCTCCCGTACTCTTCTACTACTCTTTCGTCTGTTGGCCGGTTCGTCTGTACACCAATTTTAGTACTTATAAAAAAACCAATGTTTTATTAATAAGTCTTTGCTGTTGGTGATTGAAATAGAGGTAAGTATATTCTGTGTATTTAATATCAGCTAATTCTTTCGAAAATGTTTCCAGATGTGTATCGAAATAATTTAGATGTATTATTTCTTTACGTTTTGGCTCTATTTATCAGTCACTAATGCAACTTACTTTGAAGACGTAAATATTACTTATACCGTCACAATAAAAACACTTATAATCGTGGTTGTTTGATCATTTCGGATAAGATTGTAAGTAGTTCTGCCACTCATCTATGAAGTATAATTAGGATTCCTGTCCAGCCACTCTTTATGTTTACAAAATAAGGTTTTCTCTCTAACTGCAGCCAAGAAGGAGTAGAACTTGTACTTCACATAAAAGAAAGGAAAGTGCTCATACTAATTTAGCTCTGCAGCCACATACATTTCTCACTTATTTTTTGCCTCTGTGAATGATAAGTATACACCATGAACTGGCAACCACATTCAAAACGAAAGAACAAATAAAGTATAACACAAGTGGGAGTAAACGTGAAAGAAAAAGCAAGCGTTGCTGGAGCTACATAGCCGAGGTTCATAAATAGGTTGCTCTTTGTTTTCATTCAGTTCGGTGAAACAATCACGTTCTACTTTCAGAAGATACAAACACATGAAGCAACAACACAAAAAGAGAATGGAGAGTGAATCAAGGCATTCTTTACCA
Source organism: Teleogryllus oceanicus (assembly GCA_964035755.1). Taxonomy (NCBI): domain Eukaryota; kingdom Metazoa; phylum Arthropoda; class Insecta; order Orthoptera; family Gryllidae; genus Teleogryllus; species Teleogryllus oceanicus. The sequence continues at coordinate 25,850,945 of CAXIVR010000012.1, read as the reverse complement.
GAAGGGAAGAACGCTTCGAGCATATACATTTTTCCTACATTCATTTTACTTCGAGTTGAAAGTAAACCCATGTGACCTGATCGAAAAGATATGACAAAGAGTAAGAAAAAAGAATAGGATGAAGAAAATATTTGTTATATTTTGCTATTAAGATTTGCCTTCACCCAGATTAGAAGAGTTAAAACAACAGCGATAACAATATAAGAATATTTTAATGGTTTAACAATAGTGAGATTAGTTGATTGATAGATCGAAGTGAAATGGCTTAAGGGAATGGAAACTAAAACTGAAGACACTGAAAAAAAGATATAGAAGGAAGAGAGAGAGAGAGAACAATCATGAAGCAATCACTGAAGAACAACTATTGTTTTTAGCCTAAAAGTCCTTCTTTAAAAAACAGGAACCACTGCAAGAATACCTGCTGCAAACTCGAACTGACCACAAATTCCAAATAAATTGATCCGAATTTAAAACCTGGTATTTCAAGATGGAACGCTTACTCACTAGTCTCTCTGCCACAGATCTGAGAATTGATTGCGCACAAGCGAATCATTACAAAACGGGATCAAACATAAAAGATGACCTGCAAGAGTATTCTTTCATTGCAAGCATGTGCTTTTCCACTCATTCATTTCACTAACAATAGTAATATTGAAGGCAGGTTAACGGGGCTACAAGTTGCACGAACTACAAGTTGGTTGGTTGTTTATTTATGACCAATCCCCATTAACCTGCCTTGAATATTAGTTGAATATCAATTGTTCGTTAAGAATTCTTCATGTAACAATGGTAAACAAACTGTTATCAAGTTCAGAAGGGATAGTTATGCGAGTGCCACATCACTCAAAGAGAGCGAGCTTTCAGGAAGCGCTGCAGATATACGCAGTTTTTATGCATTTATTCCACCCGTTCAGTCAATCCCTCATTCAAAAATTGACTGTTTAATTAATCATCCACTGGCAACGAGAAACCTCCAGCGACCATCTCCAGAAGGAAGACATGGGGAGCGCTGCAGGAGCGACCTGCCGCTCCAGGCACCTCCAACCCGGACTTCGCGCACTCCCAGCAACTCCGCTTCGCGTCTCAGCACATTAGGGCGGGCGCGGGGCGGCGGCGGAGACGCGCGGTGTAGTGGCGCGATGGGGCGATTAGCGCTAATGTAAATACTGTGTCGCGACGCCGCACCTCCGACGCACAACGCGACGCCCACGACGCACCCTGCCTCCAGGCGTCGCGACGCACCATCCTCACGGGCGGGCGGCAGGCGGGAACAGGACCAGGCGCGGCTCGTCATTAAAAACTGTACGGCGGAGCCTCTCCTCTAGAAATCGCCACACAAAAGAAATTTAAAATTATATTTATAAATGTTTTTATTTATTAATAATGTCTTTCTGATTGGTTGGTTATTGATTCCGGGCGCGTCAACAGCTTAGTTCATTAGGCCCGTAGGTGTAGTGTAGGATTTTTCCTCGGGAAATGGCGGTGATCTTCCCCCGCTGGATGGCAAGATCCGGCGTCGACCTACCGTCGGCTAATGGGTTTTCCCCCTGACCAGGACTCTCCCACCAGCGGGGCACCGCCCCAGCCGGGATAAGCTCTAAGCGCCTGACCGGTCCCCCGAAATATGTGGTAGTGTAGTGTATGTAAGTGTAAGTGTATGTGTAAGGGTAGAGGATACGATAAGGAAGAGGAAGGAAAGATTGCGCGCTTGGTAGATCGTAGGTTCGCGTCCTGACGGCGGCAAAATTTTCGACACTAGCTTTTCAGCTAGGTCGAATTCAGTCGCTATCTGGAGAAGAATTGTAGCGGCCGGCTGCTTTGATCGGAAGTTTTCCGTGGTTTCTCCGATCAACACCAGGCGAATGCTAGAGCAATACCCTAACAAACGGGCTACGGACCGCACGCAATCTGTCCTTTCTCTTCCTTGCCCATCCTCTCCCCTTACACACACACACACACAGTTACACTAACATGCACTACACTACCATGCACTACACTACCACATATTCCGGAAGACCGGTTTGGGGCTTAGAGCTTGTCCCAGCTGGGGTAGTGCCCCGCTGGTGGGAGAGTCCTGGTTAGGGGGAAACCCCACTAGCCGTCGGTAGGTCGCCGCCGGATCTCGCCATACAGCGGGGGAAGATCACCGCCATCTCCCGAGAAAAAGCATGCACTACACTAACGGGACTAATAACCAAAGCAGGTGATGCGCCCGGAAACACGAAAAATTGAATCTATCAATGTGATCGAAAACTAATTTCTTAATCAAAATGTTAAACTCGCTCGTTAAACACATCAGTCATCTGGTAGTTTCTGCTTTGAGAAGTTTCTTCCATGAATGATTTTCTGAAAGAATTTGCAGATGAATTTGTAAGTGCGATTGACGATTGTTATGGAAATACCTTCCCCATTCCTCGGAGACAAGGTATAACTACTCGAAACTTCCCTATTCCACGCCACGACTAAGTTTTGTGCATATATACTGATAACAGTACGTGGAATGGAATCTAGTCTCAAGACCGCCTGCAATCTTGTGATTTCTATCACAGAACTTATCAATTGTTTTTAATGTAGTTGGTTATATCAGTAAATTGATCTAAATATTATCGGAGCTACAGTATACATTATGATTACGTTATTTATGCGACACAAAAACAATTTCACACAAGTTACTAATACCGCTTTCAGAAATGACACGCACTCTACACTGGTTAGATACGTCTTTGTGAAAGCAGAATGTTTCTACTGCTTCCGTACTCGGTAGAATTCCTTTATAAATTGCCTCTTTCAACAGTAACATGAGCCAGACTATCATTAATACTAATGGGTATACTCTCAATGCAGTCTTTTTGACGAGTTTACATACTGCTCCAGTTAACTTTGTAGCTTCAATGCTGACAATCTCAGCCGACTACTCAAAATTCAAACGCATTACGCTGAGTGTCTCCCTACGCAGAAACGCTCCTATACATTTGTCTGAGTTAATGAGCTGATTTCCACGCCAATGGAATTTGTAGTATACTTTTGCGCTTTATAAAATTGCAATGAAGTACTTTTTAGTAAATTAAAATCTCTAAATGCTGCTCTTGAGTTTTATTTAATTAAATTCAACAGACACTCTCAGCGTTTATAAACAATATTAAACGTTAAAATATTATACTAGTTACACATTTTATATTTATGTATTTATGTATTATGTATTTGGTTATGTATTATATTTTTTTAATTACTTATCGAAAGTACATGCGTAAACAAAAATGTGTAATTAGTTATTTGCAGTGTAAGAACTCAAGTTTGCAATAATAATTTTAACGAGTTCAGGGGTTTGAAAATATTTTTAGAAACAAACGGTTCACAGAACATGCCATGTGATATTTTTGTTGACATTGTCACTCAAAGGATCACTAGGCTAAATTAAATTCTATACCTTTATTCAAATAACAAGTAGATCTGATTACTCTGTACGCGAGGCAGCTGTGTACACCTCTATAATACAATTTCAGTCCGAGTATTTAATTGATAATTTTGTTACACCCCGGACGCACACACTTGCGGCGCATACTTAATTTCCTACACGCCGTAAACACCTGTGCTTTCTGCGAACTGCTCCTGCTCTCCGTTCACGTAAGGGAAGTGGACCTTCATCAGATTATTTGCGGATTCTGCGTGGCGTTGGTCAGTGCACGCGGGGCGGCATTTGGCATGCAGCGCCAGGACGGGCGAGGGCCGAGCGCGGCTTGGTCGGCAAGTGGGCGGACTGCCATACAGGTGCGGGACAAGGTTTGTCCGTCCGGTGGGCGGGGGGTTGGGGGGGGGGGGGGGTGAACGGGGGACGGGCGGACTGTGCAGGCTAGTGGGCAAACCGGGATGAAGTTAATGCTTGTCCGCCCGGTGAGTGGGTGAGCGGGAGATGTTGCCGGTGGATGTGCGGCCAGGCAGGGGGCGGGGGGACGGGCGGCTGTGCAGGCTAGGCAACGGGGGGTGAAGTTAATGCTTGTCCGCCGGTGGGCGGGTGACCGGGAGATGTTGCCGGTGCACGAGCAATCAGGCGGGCGAGTGGGTGAGGCACGGGAGGAGGGCGGCTGTGCAGACTAGTGGGCAAACGGGACTGGAGATAAAGCTTATCTACCAGGTGGATGAGTGAGCTAGTGAGCGAGCAGTCGAGTGATGTGCAAGTGGACATGCGACTAGGCGAATGAGTGAACGAGCGAGCGACCGAATAAGTGGATGATCGGCTGGGCGGTCGAGCGGAGGGTGTGTGTGTGTGTGTGTGTGTGTGTGAGAGAGAGAGAGAGAGAGAGAGAGAGAGAGAGAGAGAGAGCGAATGAGTGGAAACCTGTAAAGGCGAGTGGACACATGAACAGACGAACGTGGAGTAAAGCTTATCCGCCCAATGGGAGGCTGTGGGAGCAAGCTAGAGAGCTGGCGGGTAAGAGAGAGTGAGAGAACGGGTGAGCGAGCGGGCGTGTGGGCGTCTGTTAAGCCAGAGGACCGTTGGGAGAGCGAGTGTGCAGCGCAGAGGGACTCTGCACTGTACCGCGAGGGGAATGAGAGCGCGTCCAATACGTGTGAATTGATATGCGTTTGCGACTTCGTCGTGTGCGAGTGACGCAGCAACTGTGATCTGCGACAAAGGAAACCGAGTAGTTGCGAGAACAACTTTTGACTGATAAAAAATAAGAGACGTAGATATTATAGATGGTCCATTTGAAAGGTTTTGAATGGAAAATGTTTTGAACTATCAACGTTGAATAGAAGGTTGCGGGAAGTATTGGGTTGGAACGAAAACTTGTTAGTTTTTATTGCCGTTAGAAACAAGACCTACGAACCTCTATTCACTATTACGTGTATTCAATATGCCATGCGCGGAGTTATATATATATATATATATATATATATATATATATATATATATATATATACAGAGTGGTTTTTTTATCGTTCGCCGAAGAATCGGGCCGCGTCGCCCGGGCAATCGAGGGCTCACTCGCCGGGAGAAATGCTGATTCACCGCCCGTACTGCCATACGAGAACTATCGCTACCGCGTAACTTACCTTAAAGAAGATGCTGAAAGTGGTGTCCTTCGGTTCGAATGCATTCTTGGCACCTCCGGAATAAATTATGATTAACCCTTTGAAGTAAATCTCCAGGAATTGCGGCGATTTTCTCTTCAATAAAGCGCCGGAGCTCTTCCTCCGAATGCGAGTTTTCTGCATATACCTGATCTTTCAAGTATCCCCAAAGGAAAAAGTCACAAGGAGTCAGATCAGGTGCTCTAGGAGGCCATAACCCACGACTATTCTATCATCACTATAAACATTATTTAAGAAGTTCATGGATCGACCAGCAGTGTGAGCTGTTGCCGAATCCTGTTGAAAGTAACCATAGAAGCTTTCTTCTGGTGTCAATTGTTTGAAGAATAATGTCAATATCTGATGAATGTAAACATCAGCAGTAACGGTGGTGTTGAAAAAAATAGGTCCGATAATTCTTGTGGAACTCAACGCACACCACACTCCTATCTTTACGTCGTGAAGTATCGGCCGGTTGCGCCGAGCGACGGACGCGCCGGATGAACGGGGGCCTTGTTGACAAATCGCCGGGCAACCGAGGGCTCGATCGCTGAGGCAAGCGGTGCGTCATCTTCGGCGAAAGATAAAAAAAACACCCGGTATATATATGATGACACCACAACTTTTAATTTCTACGCTTATGTGCAATGAGCAGCTAACCCAACTATCGGACATTAAATCGAATGAACTTTCATTCCAAATCAATACAGCGAAATTTCTTGCAAGTCTACAGTTCCAAGTTGCTTTTAATATTCAGCCATTTTGAACTCTTATTTACACGCGATATGAAAAGAAATATAAATCGTAAAGACAGGAACGAGTATTATCTACGACGAGGACAAGGCAACATAAAGAAAATGGCATGAAACAAATGACAAATTTCCGGCGATGAGCGTAGCAGGGGGCTCTACTTTGTGCTTTGATGAAAGAGAAAAGGAGAACGACGGTGAACTCGTGGACAACGCTGTCTCTATCCCCTCCACCCCACCCCTAACGTCACCCTCCCTTCCCCTGAGGCCAGGCGCGCGAGTTGCGTCTTCATCGGATTATCCGCGATCCGGGGTCCACTCCCCTCGCAATCTCTCGCGAGACGGAAACACCGCATGGCCACCTCGCGCACAAAAACCCAGGCGCCTCCATTCCTCGCCCTCTGGGGCGCTTCGCCGCGGCCCACGCCAACCGCCCCACGGCGTGGCTTGGATTCTTCCTCGCCAACTTTCGCTTCCTCTTTATCCTGAGACAGGGGGTGACCCAGAATGTATCCGATTCCGCTAGTCTTCCTCCGACGATCCTCGCCACCGCTCAAAGCCGATCCGTAACCTACGCCCCATTTCTATTCTTTTGTGATAGGGTACCTCAGGGTGGAGTGGCCGGACCAATTCATCTCGTCTTCTGCTAGTGATTCTCGAGTCTTCCTCACCGCCCTTCGGTGCCGGGCCGTACCTTTCGCTGCCTCTTTATCCTGAGACAGGGGGTGACCCAGAATGTATCCGATTCCGCTAGTCTTCCTCCGACGATCCTCGCCACCGTTCAAAGCCGATCCGTAACCTACGCCCCCATTTCTATTCTTTTGTGATAGGGGTACCTCAGGGTGGAGTGGCCGGACCAATTCATCTCGTCTTCTGCTAGTGATTCTCGAGTCTTCCTCACCGCCCTTCGGTGCCGGGCCGTAACTTTCGCTTCCTCTTTATCCTGAGCAGGGGGCCCAGAATGTATCCGATTCCGCTAGTCTTCCTCCGACGATCCTCGCCACCGCTCAAAGCCGATCCGTAACCTACGCCCCATTTCTATTCTTTTGTGAGAGGGGTACCTCAAGGTGGAGTGGCCGGACCAATTCATCTCGTCTTCTGCTAGTGATTCTCGAGTCTTCCTCACCGCCCTTCGGTGCCGGGCCGTAACCTTCGATTCCTCTTTATCTTGAGACAGGGGGTGACCCAGATTGTATCCGATTCCGCTAGTCTTCCTCCGATGACACCGGATTCATCCTCGCCACCGTTCGGAGCAGGTCCGTAAACTTCGCTCCCCTTCTATCCTTACGTGACAGGGGTGACCCAATTTCTACAGGCCGGCACAATTCTTCTCTTCCTCTAGAGGTGATACTGGATACTTCCTCTCCGTCCATCAGTGCCGGGCCGTATCCTTCGCTCCTTATGTATCCTTTTGTGACAGGGGTGATCGGAGTTGTAGCGGCTGGTCCGTTTCGACTTTTCTTCTGTGGATATCAGAATTTAAATCCCTATTTATCTACGTGAAAAAAGAGGCAAAACATGCTCGCGGTTGACTTTGTAAGTGTTCTCCTTTTCCGTCATTCCACTTTTGCTGTATCATCTTTCATATCGTATCTTAATAAATGCCTGGTCATTAAATAATCCCACCATTTCTGATACAGCTTTACCACAGGCATTATTATTATAATTAATATTTTCGTTTCAAGACGTCCTATGACATTTTTCTTTTCCTACAACCAGTTCACAGTGCCCTCCACATTTCTATGACTTACGTGTTTGAACAATTCCACGTCATCCCCATCGCCCTTTTAACACACTCCTCCATAGCCGTTCCCCTTACTCTTCCAATACATCTTTTAGATGCCCTTTTGCACCCATTTCCCATTGCCAGATTTCAACCTCCTCGCCGCTGCCCTCCCTCCGTAAAAAGAGGGCCGCTCTCGCCGAGGGCTTTTTTCGCGAGCGCCGCAGCCGGATTGCGCCCAGAGAGCGGTGAGCTCTAATGTGCAGAAGACGCGACGGGAGGAAGGGGTGAGGCAACTTTCTGTGGAGTGCAAAATGCGAACGCATTATGGGTAAAAACAGGCTTTTTTATTACGACAACTGAGCTGATTTTCCGAGAAAGAACACCGACGTTTCGTCGTAATGTTGTACAATAGAGTGTGAGATTTTTCATGAACACAGGTTCAAATATGTCTGTTTTTGTTACTGGTTAATGTTTTTTTTGTTTTTTTTATCCGTACGTTCCAAACCGTGACTGGGCGGGTGTAATCAGGATGACATCAACCGATCTTGCATTAGGGGAAATTCTGAGTATGCAATCCGTCCTACAGTACTGTATAACGTGTTGCAGGGTCAAACATAATTTATGTTCGTTAAAATTTCCGGTCAAGTTTTGTTTCATTAAATATTTTACAATGTTTAATGTTTGAACCAGCTGACCTGGATAGCCGAGACGACTAAGAGTGTGTACCAATTCAGCGCTTCGGTCCGAAGGGACGTCGGTTGGAGATCCGCCTTGCGCTTCTTTGCCCCTTGTCCCTTCTGAGTCTTTTCTTCTACGTACCGGGAGCGGTAGCTCAGTGTATCAATTGATGCCACTGCAGCGCCTCTGACCGGGAGGTCCTAGGTTCGAGTCCTGACGGAAGCAGGATTTTCGACACTAGCTTTTCAGCTAGGTCGAATTCAGTCGCTGTCTGGAGGAGAATTCTAGCGGCCGGCTGCTCTGATCGGTAGTTTTCCGTGGTTTCTCCGATCAACACCAGGGGAACGCCGGAGTAGTACCCTACCAAACGGGTCACAGACCGCGCGCAATCTTTCCTTCATCTTCCTTGTCCTATCCTCTTCCCTTACACACTCACACTAACATGCACTACACTACCACATATTCCGGGAGACCGGTCGGGAGCATAGAGCTTGTCCCGGCTGGGACGGCACCCCGCTGCTGGAAGAGTCCTGGTTAGGGGAAACCCCACTAGCGGACGGTAGGTCGGTGCCGGATCTCGTCATCCAGTGAGGGGAAAATCACCGCCATCTCCCGAGAAAAAACATGCACTACACTAACGGGACTAACGACCAAAGCAGTTGACGCGCCCGGAAACACGAAAAAATTAATCAATCTATCTTTTACGTCTTCTACGTCTGCGGTCTGCTGACCACAGACCAAAAGACCCGGTCAGACCCAGTCAGACCCGCTAGTGTATATGGGTTCTAGTATACGGTCGAATGTGCATCCCATCGGTACGTAAAGGGTAACGCACTGTTGGCTGGACATAAACCCCTGGGGGAAAATGTTTAAACAATCAGTTTTCTTTTTGAAAGCAGAAGAAGATCATACTCGTATATAGCTTTATGATTGACTGTATAATGTTTCTTGCTAAACGTTTCCAAATTAATTTTTAGACAATCAGATTTTCTATTTTTGTTTTCCTTCACAACGTTTGGGTGTTCAAATGTGTCTCCATAATCAGGTACTTTAAAATTCCAATACCATTCGTATGTTGTTTAAATTTAGATTCATAACCAGTGCAATGTAGAATATTTAAAATAATAAAAATAAAAACTGCCAATTGTACCAATTGTATCTAAAAATTACCTGATGATTTAGGCACATTTGATCGCCGAAACGTCAAATAAAACAAAAATAGAAAATCTGATTGTCTAAAAATTACTTTGGAAACTTTTATCAAGAAACAGCCTCATCCTTGTAATTCTAAGACTCAAGGTTATTTTAGTCCTTAATTAATGGGTTTCCTGATTTCTATTATATTTTACTTCATTATAACTGTTTAGAAACGATGTTTAATAAAAAATATGTTTCGTTGCTTATATAGTTTTACAACACACTCGAAGGATTCTGATGAAACGGAATTCTTTAATAGAGAATATGCTTTTCGTTGAGAAAAGTCTTGAAGCAAAACTGAGATGCATTTTGAATGTCATGCGAGAGTGCAGACAGTTGAATAATGTTGCTTTTATCGCGAGAAGTAAAACAAGGATTGAAGTTTGTGTTTGGAGACTGACATTTTCGATTATTTTAAGTCGGAACGAGGGACGAATGATGCATTATTTCTGTCAGTGGAGAAGCCTATGTATTACTTGCAGGCTTGTTTAAATTCTCTAACAACGTACTAGATTACAAGAACGGGTACTCCAAATTAAATTTTCAGTTTGCGTATCATGAAAAAATTCACATATTTGTGTCTTATAAAATTCAATTTCAACATTGCAACATTATTCTTGATTTTTCTTGAATAATAAAATTACGTTTTCGGGTTTAGGTTTCCTTTTAGACCTCCTGTGGCATCACTAACGCCGATGTTATTCGAATAAAATAATGATGGGATTAACACAACAGAAAACCACAAAGTTTAAACAATGAACACCTCATGTAGTCCAGAGAGTGAGTTTCAGAGGTTTCTATGAAAACGAAATGAAATTACAAAGTTTATCACATACTTTAACGGGGCCACATTTCCTGGGCTCATAACATAAAATGAGAGGAAGCGAAAATAAAACAAATGACGCTGTAGCTTCACAACCGTGTTTTTCATTTCAGGTTAGGTCCATTACAGAATATTAAATAATACTTTTCGTTAGAATTAAGATTATTAAAACATCTTATGGTAATTGCGACTAAGTAAACGCTCTCTATAAACAAGTAAGTTATCTCACAGTACGCTGTCTCTGAAGTGATGGTTTCACTAGCAGAAGCAGGCTGCGTATGAGAAAGACTCTGAGCACAGGGTTTGAGCCGTCAGCAAAATCCTACCCTCCCCCCCCGCAACATGAATATAAAAATTTAAATTTATATTTGTTTAGCCGTTACGTTGTTCTTGGGACAGGTTAAATTCAACCAATTGAATTAAGTTCAATACTGTAACAAAGTATTAATTTGTTAAGATTATATATATAAACAGCGTTAATAAGCGTCTGACTTGTAATACCCACATTTTGGAGAATTATTTATCCTCATCTTCAGGCAATTAATATCCATAAAACACGTACGATGAACCGTTTAGTGTGGCAACATTCTGTGAGACTGAAATAATAATAATAATAATAATAATAATAATAATAATAATAATAATAATAATAATAATAATAGTATTGCATCGTCTGTGAGGAACGTGTGGACATAAGGAATCATTGTGAAAAGCAGAAAGTAATTGAGCGGTCTCGACAGTCACGCGTTTCAAATGTCTTTGGGTATACGTATGTATAAATGTTCTCGCATCGTTTATACTCATTTCTTACGCCTTACTTCTTCGATGTCATTGGAACTAATTAGCTCGAATAAAACGGTCCTGAATTTCCATTCATCTGTTTTGTCACCTATTTCCCCCAAAACGCAATTATGCAATTCGCTGAGCCTCACCTATCTACTGACTTCATATATCATAATTGTTGCAGAACCACACTACATCAAATGATGCAGACGAAAACCAAATAATGTAAGTTTCATTACACAATATCTCAGCCATTTCATGTTACGCCCGTCGTAGTGTATTACATCATAATTCCGGTCCAAAAATTAGGGTCATTAAGGCGCCTTATGGTTATGGCGACCGCTGAGACGCGCCTTGTGCGGAAACGGCCCATCGCACGCGGGCGGCACGGAGCGAGCGCTGGCAGCAAAGGCCGCCGGGCGCCGGCCCTCTGGCGCGGGGTATTTACGGAACGTTATTGCCGCGCTGTAATGTTCATTCGTAATGGGCGCTTCCCGCCTTGCAGCCCGCTGCGCCGGCCCCACACCCCGTTCACGCCCCCCGACCACGCCCCCTCGAACGACGATTCCTTCGTGCCGCACACTGCCCGTGTTGTCCCGCTCCGCTCGACCCGCTCCTACCTTCATCCAGCTCCACTCACTTTGCCCCGCTTCACACATTTCTCCCCGCTCCCACTTCGACCTGCACCTCCCGCTTTCCACGCTCCACTCACTTCGCCCCGCTTCACACATTTCTCCCCGCTCCCACTTCGACCTGCACCTCCCGCTTTCCACGCTCCGCTCACTTCGCCCCGCTTCACACATTTCTCCCCGCTCCCACTTCCCGCTCCACCTCCGCTCATTCACATTTCTCCTTGCTCTTCCCACTTCACCGCGCTCCGCTCACTGCCCACCCACGGCATCCCGTTTCGCTCGCCTCGCCCATTTTAGCCCGCTCGTCTCGCTCCACTCACCTCGTCCAGTCTCACAATCAAGCTCCGCGTTCATGCCCGCACAGCTCTGCCCACTCCACCTGGCACCTCTTTACTCCACTCCACTTAACCGGGAGCGGTAGCTCAGTGCATCAACTGATGTCACTGCAGCGCCTCTGACCGGGAGGTCGTAGTTTCCAGTCCTGACAGCGGCAGGATTTTCGACACTAGCTTTTCAGCTAGGTCGATTTCAGTCGCTGTCTGGAGGAGAATTCTAGCGGCCGGCTGCTCTGTTCAGTAGTTTTCCGTGGTTTCTCAGATCAACACCAGGCGAATGTCGGAGCTGTACCCTATCAAACGGGTCACGGACCGCGCGCGATCTTTCCTTCCTTGTCCTTGTCCTATCCTCTCCCCTTACACACACACACTTACACTAACATGCACTACACTATCACATATTCCGGGAGACCGGTCGGGAACTTAGAGCTTGTCCCGACTGGGGCGGTGCCTCGCTGGTGGGAGAGTCCTGGTTAGGGGGAAACCCCACTAGCCGACGGTAGGTCGGCGCTGGATCTCGCCATCCATCGGGGGAATATCACCGCCATCTCCCGAGAAAAAACATGCACTACACTAACGGTACTAATGATTTGAGCAGTTGACGTGCCCGGAAACATGAAAAAATCAATCATTCAATCTACTCCACTTAGTTCGTCTCGCTTCGCATGCTGAACTCAGTCCACCCACCTCGTCCAGTCCGCGCCGGTCGATCACACCGCGCTCGCCAACCAAAGCCCGGCACGCTCACCAGGCAAAGACGCGTCCCCATCAAAGTCTCCTCCTGTCCCATTCTTCTCACATGTCCACTGTCTTCCTGCCACGCCTGCCTCAATGCTCCCACTGCTCTGCTCTTTTATTTCCTCACCCTTCTCCACTACAGCTTCATTGCTCCTTACTCTATCACGCATTGCATCTCTGTCTCTCCTCGTTTCCTATTCGCCTACTTCACCTCGCCCGTGTTGTTCCACCTCATGATCCCTGGCTTGCGTTGCCTCACTCGCCTTGCAAACCTATGCCCCGAGCCACCCTGATTTCTTCGCCGCCTCATCGCTTCTTATCTTTCCCATTGAACGTTGCATTTCTGCCTTGCCTCTCTCCGTTTCGTGACGCCTTGTCTTATACTCCGCACCCCTTACGGCTCGCGCCCTCTCATCTTCAACCTAAACTCCATCTCTCTTTTCAGTCGCTGTCTGGAGGAGAATTCTTGAGGTTGGCTGCTCGGATCGGTAGTTTTCAGTGGTTTCTCCGATCAATACCACGCGAATGCTGGAGCAGTACCCTAACAAACGGGCCACGGACCGTGCGCTATCTTTTCTTCCTCTTCCTTGTCCTATCCTCCTTCCTTGCATAGACACTTACAATTACATGCACTACATTACCACACATGTCAGGAGCTTAGAGCTTGTCCCGACTGGGGCGGTGCCTGCTGGTGGGAGACACCTGGTTGGGGAAATCCCAACTGGCCGACGGTTGGTCGGCGCCGGTTATAGCCATCCTGCGGGGGAGATCTCCGCCATCTGCCGAGGAAAAACATAAAAAGAAATTAAAAAGTATACCCTGCACTTAGGCGATTAATGACCTTAGTAGTTGACGCGCACGGAATCACTAACAATACATGAATCTATCCCTCATCCCGCCCCCCATCGCTTGGTCTAACTCTGCCAAACCTCCTCCCGCTCCGTCGCCTTTTCATGGTCGATCCTACCACTATCGCCCCTTTCTCTGCCCTGCTTTGCCTCTGCCCACTCCACTTCGACTTGCCTTGCCGCTCCCCCTTTCACTCCGCCCGTCCAGAACAACGCGCCCACTCGCCCGCAAGCGAAACACCGCCCTTCCACCCCGTCCGGCCGTCGTCGTTATGCCGATGGGCGCAGCGCGCTGTTCTTTTAATTTAAGTGGCGAAGTTAACCGGCGGCGGTGGCACGGGGCTCGCGCACCTAAACTGCGCACTTTCTTAATTTTCCAGGTGTAATCGCCGGCTTAAGGACCTGCGCTTCGGGGTGGCGGCGATGAGCGGGTGAGGGGAGAGGAGGCGGGGGGAGGGGAGGGGCTCGATGCGGCGTGAATCGCTCCGAGGCCATACGCGTGCTCTTAATTGGGGGATTAGGCTCCTCAGGGGAGGATCATCCGGATTTTGAGGCGCGGCCTTTCGGAGCCAAGTTTCACACAATCTCCTTACGTTTATTTTTTATTCGGGTTTTCCGCCCAAAATGTAATACTTCAAGAGTTATTTTTAAACTTCTAATGATCACATTTGTTCTGCTCTAATATGGTCGTTCGAAAAACCGTCTACCATTAGGTAAGGTATTATGATCGAAATATATTCTTGTCCTGTAGTTCAAGGATTGAAATTAGTTAACCCAGCTGATTTATTTCAAAAAAATATATATTGTGGAAGTAGCTTTTGATTTGTAATTGACTAATATTTGTATTCCTAATTGTCACCGCAAAACATTTAATTTTGTATAATTATGTATTCGTGCACGAAATTTTAGTATTACAAACTGACGATTTGGCAATATCCAGAGCAATGCACACTCGTCATTGACAGATCGAATTTCCTTGCCACTTCTGTATTATTCTCAACTTCTGCAATACAAATTTCACAAGAAAGGACAGTGCCTTTCAGATGCTCCAACTAACAAAGTGGATTTCGGAATTTTAATTAAAATTCCCAAAATTCTGTTCTGAGTCTTGTTTAATTTTATAAATCTCGAATTAACTATAGCAAAGTATTCGAACTACTTCGCGCAATACCAACTGTTTCGCTGCTGCTCGTAATGGGAGCGGAATCGCGAAAGGGTATCGGAGACGGAGATTTTCCTTCGTTTAAGAGCAGTCGCTTTTAAGTGAAATACAAGGCCAGGATCGCGCTCCAGTCAGGAACACGTGTTACTTAATTCAAGGGGATTACGTTTTGGAGGTTGATCTCCCGGGAGTGGGAGGCGGCGAAGAGATCGCGCCCCCTGTCGCGGTGCCCTCCCGCCCCCTGGCCCCCGACCCCCTTACACCCACCCCTCACTGCCCCCGTGCCCCCCTTGGGGAGCCATTGCTCCGTAGCGTTTCTCTTATCGCCACGAGGGGGAGCAGGAAATTTGAATTAATTAAAGTGTGTGAAGTGGTGGGGGAGGAGTGGGGAGAGGGGGTTGCTAATTGGCTTGGAGTGTTGTAGAGGGAATGGTGATCTGGGAGTAGGTTCTCACCTGGGCTTCTTCGTAACCTTCTGCTCGTTCTCGTTCCACTGGTCCTTTTTGAACGTGGGTGCAAGGGTGTTTGAAACAGGTTTGAAGTGGTATTTTTTGTTTTGATACAAAACCCTTGTGAAATTATTACATATTATATATACAGGCTGACCAGGGAGGAAACATTGAAACTTCAAAAATAAGCACTTAACACAATTTTAATCATATTTTGTAAATAATCTAATAAACTCGTTCGATATTTCGAGTGGTTGAGCCACAATACGCACTCAAAAGTGGTTTTGAAAAAATACTTCCTTTGCAAAAATTTGCATTTCTGAAACATATAAATACTCCAGAATCGTATAAAAATTGTTTGTTATTTACAAAAAAGAAATTAATATATTTGTCCATAAAGAAAAATTAACACATAAATAAAATAAGCAATTGAATTGTGTAAATTGGAAGTTTTTTTAAATTTTTGAGTTAATTTGTCTTTGCGAACAAATATATTCATTTCTTTTGTAAATAATAAACAATTTACATGATTCTGGAGTGATTATATATCTCTGAAATTCAAATTTTTGCAAAGGAAGTATTTTTTAAACCAAGTTTTGAGTGCTTATTGCGGCTCAGACACTCGAAATATCGAAGGAGTTCATTAGACAAAATATGTATAAAATTATCTTAAGATTTTCGTTTCGAAGTTTTCTTGCTTCCTCCTGTATATCACACATGCGGCAGGGGGTCAAGGAAGTTCTTAACTCCGTACGAAGGAAGGACAACTATGAATTCTAGTGATCAAATAACAAATCCATTTTTTTCTTAAAAAAATCTACTTTTCGGTTCATTCACTATTTTATCGTACTCTCTTACGTACAACTATTGTCAAGCAATCATTTACGGTTTCAGCGTACAACATTTGTAAGTCTCAGGATTTCTTTTTGTGCCGATGGTTCTTTTGTAGAGGTATACGCTAGGCATCCCCGTACAAAGCGCGGCATTCATTTCTTCGTTCTGTTCGCGACTCTGACTTTCATCTGATACGCTTTGCGAGACGTCTGGAGTGTTATTAAGGGTTTCCTTTCGCTTGTGCAGTTCCTTCTGCATCCGCTTCTGTCAAAAAATATTATTTTCAAAGCGAATGACGCAATATTTGCGAAACGTATGAATCTCTTTCATGTGCGCTTTAGTCAAACGCTGCAGGAATAAAAGGAGCACTTACTATTTGTTCTTCAAAGAATAAAGTCACCCGACGAAACGCATTATATATGAATTATGAACTCTTTCGTAGATTAATCTAAAAGACTTTGTGTGAATGTCAGTTGTGGAGGCACTCTGAAAGGATCGGCTTTTTCTTGCGGAACTAATAAGAGGCGGCCTTCCCTTGAATTATTCAAATTCAATTTTCTGTTTCTGAATAGGAGAATGTGCGGCATCATTCGTTAAACACAAAGAATCCGGAAAATTGGATTCATTGTGATGTGATGGAATGAGAGAAGGGAATTCACTAAAGAGAAGCGCATCGGTTTATTTTAATATTGGAGGGACGCACTTCTTTTATAAGTTTAGCAAAAAATGAGGGCGAAGTAGAGTTGAATGTTTTACTATTTTTGCTCCGACTTGTCCTTCTTCTGTTTATATCGTGTGTAATAAGTTTTTCAAGTTGCTTCATTTAGTTACGTGAATAACAAAGATCTTTCGAATTTTTAACATGCTTTCTATTTTATAGAATGAAAATACAATATAGATCTTCACTAAGGAAATATCAGCCAATCTCATAAAATAGAGATACATTGCATGTAATTGATCGTATGTGTATTTTAATTAGTTTCAACTGTAATATGACCAACAGTTTCGTACCTATCATAATATGTCATTAATTAAACCAAAAGTTTCAGGAGATAGTTCTATACATTTGCGTACTGAATGCAGGAAAATGTAAAATTTTCTTGAGGCACTGCATAATATGTCAATTCAGTTTCAACCTCAACACTGAATCCAATTAGCGCAAATGAATGAATCAAATTTTCATCTAATTCCCTTTTCACTTAAAAAATCTTATTATTGACAATAAAAGTTATTTACCGTTGCAGTCGTGATATTGAATGTAAGAAACTCTAAAATCTGATTTTATTAGGACCTGATAGAAATTAAAACATTGTGTTATTTGGAGTAATTAATATTACCAATAGACTACTTTCTACGAGGCGTTTCTTTTCAGATTAGTCAAAATCGTTAACATTTTCAAGCTTCTTTGCACGTGTTTTGCTATTAGTATTTGTGACCCAACATTGAACTAAGTAATTTTTATCCACTGCTTGTGTTATTTCCTGGCTGAGCGAGTATGACATTCCATTAGGACGGGAATTGATAAAAGATTTAGGTAACTCTTCTGAACATTTCGACAGTATCTTATGTACCACTATCGTTACAAGATGCGTTCAGGACTTTCCACCATTCGAATATCCACGACCCCTAGCAAGGCCATTCGCGAACTTGCACTTCGTAAGTCCGTCAACCCCTATACAACTGCAGCTAGTTCATTTCTCAGGTCAACATTATATATTTGTATAATCGCATACGTATTTATTTATTTACTGAGTTGTAAGAACCCTTCAACCTGTAAGGTCATAGGCCTGAAGTATGGCTGTTTAGTATGTGATGATGGAGCAAATGCACTTTAAACGGGAGAACCCCGAGAAATACCTGCCGACAGATTCTTTTGCCCTCCAGGAATTCCACACGAATAAACGTTGTGATCGAACGCGGGTCCCAGCGACGGCAGATCTGGACGCTAACCATTCCTTCACGAACCACCCCACCCCTCCACATAAATGTCCGTATCTGTGCAAAGAGCTTACACGATCTCTTTTGTTTCTCTTTGCCGTCAGGCTGCTGGGCTTCCGGCGCGCCATGCCCGTGACGGGCCGCGTGCTCAACATGACGACGGAGCTGTACGAGCTGGCGGAGGGCGAGCTGCTCAAGACGTTCTTCGTGTCGCCCTCCAACAACCTGTGCTTCCACGGCAAGTGCTCGTACTACTGCGACACGGCGCACGCCATCTGCGGCAACCCGGACACCATCGAGGGCTCGTTCGCGGCCTTCCTGCCCACCAAGGAGGTGGCCGTGCGGAAGGTGTGGAGGCACCCGTGGCGCCGCTCCTACCACAAGCGCCGGAAGGCGCAGTGGGAGCAAGGTGAGGTGGCCACCGACGCTCATTTTTTTTTCTTTTTACATTACATTTATTTACTTCAACTGCAATTGGGTACGACCTGGTGGCAGTTAAATAACAATAATTACAATAATAATAATAACAATATTAATATGAACTAGTGAGAACCCGTGCGATTAAATCGCACGGTTAGTCAAAAAATGTTCTCATGCTTAGACTACCTAGACTAAAACTGAAACAAGCAAAAACGCTGTGAACGTGAACATTCTGAATACACGTAATATATGTGAAAAAATAATAATACTGTATTTCTCTAACCTTCATTCAATGGCTACATATATAAATAAGTTGATGGAATCAGTTAATAAAATAATGAATTATATGTATGCGAAAATTAACATTCACTAACCTCTCCTATTTCAATATTTCTATTCAATGTAGAAAATCACATTTACGTGCACGAAATGCGCACTGGTTCTGGCAAGCCAGAACGCTGTGTGCTCCCGCTACCGTCCGACAGTGTAATTTTCTTCCGAAAGATCGCGCGGCAATCAGAAATTACAGATCCCGAAATCTACGTTTTTTTAATATTTACGTATTTTTAACGCACTTTTTCAATACGAATGTCCCATGTGCAGGTGAAAAGAAACACGATTTTTCAATCCATTGCTTCTTTATACAGATCGGTTTCGTATGTCACCCAATTTATTGAAAAGACCAAACAGCCCTTTGAGAAATAATATATAAGATAACAATAATAATAATAATAATAATAATAATAATAATAATAAATTAGTACAGTACAAACCCAACATGCAATAATCATAGTATCACTAATATTAAGTATTATAACAAATAGCATGATTGATTGATGATCACGTGTTTCCGGGCGCGTCAACTGTTATGACCATGTAGCGCATGGTAGTGCGTAGTGTGTAGTGTGTACCGCAAGTTTTAACATGGGAGGACCGGTAGAGGTAGCTCAGTGCATCAACTGATGTCACTGCAGCGCTTCTGTCCGGGAGGTCCTAGGTTCGAGTCCTGATGGTGGTAGGATGGAACTTCTAACGGTCGCTGTGATTGATTTATTACAATAGATGTTGGAGCACGAATGACCAGTGAAAAAAATGTTTCAAGTAAGCAGATTCTACGGTGTTAGAAGATATACTAGTCGCGTTTTTTGTGTAAACTATAATAAAAGCCTTCTAACGTAATTTCTCATTAAATTCGTAAAGTCCTCTGCAGAAATCGCATATGTGTGAACACCTGTAGGAAACACACACTGCAAGATATGGTCTATATATTTATATCTCTCGAAGATTATAACGTGAATATGGAGAATCCGGTGACGAATTTTTGTTCAAGCTAAGAAAAAAAACAATATTTTTTACGATAAGAGTAGCTTGGGAAATGGGGACGATTTTATAATACGTAAATATAAAGGGCAATATGTAATTTTGCCACAATGCTTAAATGGAAACATTTATAAAGAAAAATTACGAGGGAAGTAATGGAAAATTTCTACACATGATTAATTTTACTATCACTAAATCTTGAGAACCGTTTCATGTGAGTCGTTTATGCACCAAAAATATTCCTATTCTTGAATCATTGATTTCAAATGCCATCTTTAATTTTCGTCCATTTCTTTCAAGCGTAACGTTTTCCTATTTGACGGACGTAGGGTGTTTTCATTTATTAGCTTTGTACTTGAAAGTGTAGATTTTCAAGGCTAATCGATTTGTACTTCAGTGTGTTAGAGTAAGTCACTAACGACGAGAGTAAGTCTATAAGTTTTTAGAGTAAATCACTAACTAGAGTAAGTCACTAGCGGTGAAATTTTAATGTAAATTGTAAAGTTTGTAAATTTAGTAAAATTTTGTGTATTTGTTAAGTTCTGTAATGTTAAGTTAGTGTATTCTGCCACTAAGTTCTCAAACTTACTTTCAGAATTAGTAATAATAAATCTAATCTAGTGTAACGTGCGTGTGGGTGTGGTCCTTGCGCAGACTCCGACTACTGCTCATTGGTGCGCGACATCCCACCATACGACCAGGGCCGGCGCCTGCTCGACCTCATGGACATGGCGGTGTTCGACTTCCTCATGGGCAACATGGACCGCCACCACTACGAGACGTTCCGCGTCTTCGGCAACGACACCTTCCCGCTGCACCTGGACCACGGGCGCGGCTTCGGCCGGCCCTTCCACGACGAGCTCTCCATCCTGGCGCCCGTGCTGCAGTGCTGCCTCATCCGCCAGTCCACGCTCGCCACGCTCCTCAGGTGAGCACACGCTCAACTTTCACTCGTACATGCGTTTTTGGGGCGGGAGGGAATTGTTGGAAGGGCAGGTGCCAAGGAACTGAGCAGAGAGCAATGGGTGGTGAAATGACAAATTCAATGATGAGGTTACTGTGTTACGTTCAGTAATTAATTAGGTGCCGGACCTGGGAGAGTAGCTCAGTGCATCAATTGATGTCACTGCAGCGCCTCTGACTGGGAGGTCCTAGGTTCGTGTCCTGACGGCGGCAGGATTTTCGACTCTAGCTTTTCAGCTAGGTCGAATTCAGTCGCTGTCTGGAGGAGAATTCTAGCAACCGGCAGCTCTGCTCGGTAGTTTTCCGTGGTTCCTCCGATCTACATCAGACGAGTGCCGGAGCAGTACCCTAACAAACGGGTCACGGACCGCGCACGATCTGTCCTTCCTCTTCCTTGTCCTATCCTCTCCTCTTACACATACACTTACACTGACATGCACTACACTACCACAAATTCCGGGAGACCGGTCGGGAGCTTAGAGCTTGTCCCGGCTGGGGCGGTGCCCTGCTGGTGGGAGAGTCCTGGTTAGGGGGAAACCCCACTAGCCGACGGTAGGTCGGTGCCTGATCTCGCCATCCAGCGGGGTAAGATCACCGCAATCTCCCGAGAAAAGCATGCACTACACTAACGGGACTAATGACCGAAGCAGCAGACGCGCCCGGAAACACTAAAAAATCAATCAAATCAATCAATTAGGTGCCGGAAAGGTATTGAAGAAGGCAGTATGGAATGCTCTCGCGGGGCAGCAGGCGAGGGGTCTGGAAGGCCGGTATACTTGTTTTGTTTTTTTTAATGTGGCATCTGTGGGTAGTATCTCCAAGATGGAATTCGGCACGACTTTTTGCGTCTTTCTTGGTCTTGCCGCAAGATGTCGCATGATCGCGACCGTGTCAAGCAGTGCTGCAGATCAAGCGACTCTGGCGGCCGCCAAATGTCGTGCGGAATTCCGTCTTGGAGATACTACCCACAGATGGCACATTAAAAGAACCCAAGTATAGACACTTTGCAAAGAAAAGAGCAAAGTACTGACCAAGATTCTAGACGTGACATTACGCAAGGAACTGCCGGTTTGGAAGATGCAGGTAATGTTCTAGGAAAGACATGGAAATAACAGTAAGAACATATCCAAAAAGGCAAACACGGAAATAAGAAGTGCAACCGTTCGGCAACAAGCTTCAACATTTTCATAAAAGTTGCGAAGAGTTTGAGAAAATCATCTGTCTATATTGTAATAATTTTGACAGATATGGCTGAGAGCAAGTTCATTAATTCTGCACTTTCAGAGAGTTTGTTTCATTTGGCTGTAGAAAATAACTACAAAATTAACGTGAAATGTTTGTACTTTTTAAACACGTTTCTTTGTAGGAGATACTAACTTAAAAAAATGAAAAAACATATCTGAGAGCGAAATTAACTAGTATTTTTAGCCTCATATTCAGCTTCTTTTTATGAAAACGCTTCCGTAAGTTTTACTATAACATGACTGTCCTTTCCTAAAAGTTACAGTACGGAACGTCAAACTGAAAACAAATATTTGTTCACTGAAAATGTAATTTTCATGAGCAAAAGTCTTTCTTCTGAGACAAAAAGATGTCAATGAAATCTAAACATGCGCTTTATTTTGAGAAGATAGGATCTTTATTTTCTTGCTTGCTTTCGTGCTCGACGATGAAAGAGATAGCTTAGCACTTACAATTCTCGCACTCATTTCTTCTATCTGATGGCGTGATCTGGTTGTTCGTGGAAACAACTGGTTGGCAGATGCATTTGACATATCTTCACCTAACACGCGCTTTTAGGGATTATACTAGCGTGTGTAGAAAACTGGTCATTCAAAACAATTTATAACATTAATGAAGTAACAATAAATTAATATTTTTCGACCATAGTTTTAGGCTAGTATTGATGCACGGTTAAGAAAGTTTGTATGTAATCAACAGATCCAATACTTTTATTTCATTTTATAAACCATCTAATAATGTTATTATCAAATTTATTCACTTAAATATTACTTTTGAAAAACTTTCTTTATTTCCGATTCATTCGTGTTTAGCAGCCAACTTGTCATTTTTCAAGTTTATCAATTTGATATTCCAAGAAATTATGACAGTTGCTTATAGTGTATTAACTCAATTCACTACCCAACAGAAATATTCTTCTGCCTTACAACTTTAAAATGCTTAAGGAAACATTGGAAGAGTTCGCTGCTTCGAAGCTGCTTCAAAAAAAGCAATACCAACTGCATTCATTACATAACAATTCTATGTATTCTCGAATTACTGAGAGATTCTTTCACTTCTCTCAGTGTATTTCGTCATGCATTAAATTTCTCACAAGCTTTATTTCACCCGTTCTTTGTACGGACGACGCGATAGTCTGTAATTTTCTTCACATTTTTCTCTTCTTCACTCGATGTCTTTTAAATCATTTGAATGAGCAAAACGTTTTTTATTCATCCATTCAATGAATATTCCAGACACTCTATTCTTCGAGATCCACAAGTTCTAGACATCTTCATTTCACCCCAAGAATAAATCCGAATGTACCTCCAAAATATCATTGAAAAGCGAATCCAATATTTCCTGAAACAGGAATTTGACAGGTAGTATTGGCAGGTCGTCGCATCACGGTTCGCTCATAATCAATGGACCCGCAATAAAAAAAAAGAGTCAGTTTATTAAATATTCATGAGTGCGAAATGAGTTTTTATCATATTTAAATAAAACATGGCGAATCCTCCCAGTACGGCTGGTGACAAAAGAGCCACTCCAACAGACGCCCCTCCCCTCTCCTCCCACTTCTGCAGCCCCACCCTCCCTCCCCCCTCTTCCCCGACTGCTGTCCGTCCAGGCGCACGAGTCCTCCATTATGCGCGTTTCGTCGGGCTGGGGCTCTCGTTTTTTCCGCCAGTGTTGCGTTCTGTTTTTTGTGTAAAAGCCAATGACGAGTCGGCCGTGTTACGGGCGCGTTGCAAATATCCGCGCAGGGTGGTGCTCCGAAATTCTCTTTACATATTTTAAACTAGGCGCGTTGCAAAATTCATCCTCGCGGGAGGATATGGTTTGCAGTGCGAGGTCCTCATTAATACTGATGGTGCGATTACGGGGCGGAGCCGAGCGGCGGCTGCCGAGCTGCAAATTGAGGCAAGGAGAGGTTGGGGAGAAGGTTAGGTGGTGCGTTCGGAGGCTCCTGCCCCTTGTATCTGGCTTTCTGACAACTGTGCTTTCTTCGCTTCTCAAATGATTTACGCTCGTTTTGTACCTCCTGGTGGATGAATAAATACTGAAGACCCGAAATTACGAAGCTAAGGCGACCTCAAATAATAGTGTACGACTTGGACAATAAGAGAAAATGGTCATTTTTTAATATTTAAGGAAAAGTAGATTTATATAACGTGTTAGCTAATAAGGTATAAACTTAGGCAATGTAGACTAAAGGGGGAAAGAACCAATTAAAGAAATAAGTAGCGAAGTTCGGGATTAAGATATCGTTGCTTTCACAATTTTTTTCTTCAAACTGCTCCTTTAAGGCTGTCAATAAAATATTTCCAATGTGTTAAAATTTGATGTGTTGAACTGGCGTTATTTGAGGTCTAACGCTAGTTGAGACTGCAAATCGTAGTAATATGTTGGGTAGAGAGATGAGGTGTGAAAGTATTGTCCCGTTTACCTGTCTTTCTTATTATTGTTTTCCTCGCGTTTCGTATTTCCCGGTGGTTGATGACAATTGCGAATAAAATTCCTCTGACTTGTTTCCACAAGCTGCATCAATTCAGCAAATGACAAAGCATTTCCATTGTTTAAGGAGAAGTACAATTAGCTCTCCATTACACAAGGATGTACTATTATGAATGATACGTGTTGAAAGGTAAAACATATTAAGACAATTGTATTGGCAACAATATCAATTATAATATTTTATTTTCTACCTTTACTTTCTGACAATTACCACTCTGTAGTGTGATGAATTTTGAGTGTGTGAAATTTGAAAATCGAGGCCAGATAGTGCCTTGCAATAGTAACGCTGGAAGGGTGGGTGATGATTCCTCCCTTAGCTCCGCCCTCCTCATTGCCTATCTGCTTTCTTCGTTTCGCGAACGACTCCTGCCGACGCGACTGCCTCTGCCTGTTTCGTACTTTCTGGTAATTGCTAATAAATACTGCATTCTCGCGCCGTTCCAGAGTTGTAGAAGCCAAATGCATTATGCAAAATGCTGTGTGTAGTTGAGAATAAGAAATAATAATCAGGTTGGGGGTCTTTTAGGAGAAGCAGATTTGGATTATAAATGTATAACAAATGGATCGCAATTGCATACGTAGAAAGAAAGGTAGGAAGGAAGGAAGAAGAATGGAATGAAGGAAGATAGAAATGTTTATGTTAGGAAGCTAGCGATTTTCATCCAGTTGACGATTTATGACTAATATAAATAAATTTATTTTGCAGTTTATCGTTTTCATTCCAATAGGATTTACTTCAACATGTCACTATCGTTACCAGTCTTAGTACACAATCTTTAATGTTTATATTGATAACTCTATGATTGGTATAACAAATACACTTACCTTAATTCATTCAACATACTATTAGCCTTTCAGAAAACAAATGTAATCGAGCGCGGGACGCAAACTTCAAAGCTGCACGTTTGCTAGATGCTGCATATCGCAATACTTCATCGTTTTCCATAAAATACTAATTACTTCACTTTGATTAACACCTTATGGAATTGTACAGTAAAAGAATCTGCTGCTGTTATATAAATGTGGATCCATACAATTATAATCAGCCTGCAATTATTAAAGTACAAAAGAAATCTTCCTCGAAAAAATATATTAAAGTGAGATTTACCCCCACATTTTAGTTTTACATCTATCATATGGTAGAAAAGCATACATAACACATCAATAAATGTGCCTTCACAACTACTTTTATACTGAATTGGGAGCAGTTATCTTTCCGCAAACCAAACTTTGGAATTGCGTGCACACAGCACAGTGAAATCTTGTATCGCGAAAGGGCCTCAACCCTTTTTTCGTAGCCGGACGTTCCACATCGCGGGGGGGGGGGCTGCGGAGGCGGCGGCAGGGACGAGCGGGGCCAGCCGCCGAGGCAAAGGCAAAGAGCCATGTGGGTGGCCGTAATTGAAACGTCGCACCGACCGCGCTCCGCCCGGTGACCCCCAGCGGAGCGGACGACTGGGGGAGGGCAGGGGCAATCGGGAGGGGCCACGCGGGAAGGGTAGACAGAGGAGGCCAGAGGGGGGGGGGGAAGGGGGAAAGAGAGCTTTGGGCGAGGACTGGCTGCTGGGCGGGGGGTTGCGGGGCGGCGCAGAGGCAGGGCTGAGGCGGGGCGGAGATGAGGTGGTAGTGTAGCGGAGCGGAGCTGTGGCGGTGGCGTAGTGGAGGCGTGGCGGAGGCGGGTCGAAAACAGCGCGGAGGGAAGGGAGGCGGAGGAAAGGGAGGCGGAGGAAAGGGAGGCGGAGGAAAGGAGGAGTTGGAAAGGAGGAGGTGAGGGAAGGGAAGGAGGCGGAGAAAAGGGAGGCGGAGAAAGGGAGGCGGAGAAAAGGGAGGCGGAGAAAAGGGAGGCGGAGGAAAGGAGGCGGAGAAAGGGAGGCGGAGGAAAGGGAGGCGGAGGAAAGGGAGGCGGAGAAAAGGGAGGCGGAGAAAAGGGAGGCGGAGAGAGGGGCGGAGGGGAGGAGGGACGGAGCAGACAGAACGGAGGCGGGGCAAAGACGAGAAAATGAGTGGCGGGTCGCGTGGGCGGAGGGGGTCGGCACGAGGCGTGGCTAGGCGCGGTGAGGCGAGGCCAAGCGGAGTGGAGCGTGGAAGAGCGGAGCAGTGGGAGTCGGAGTGGGGTGGCGCGAGGCGGCGCCAGCGAGGCGGGCGATTACAAAACGTGCATGGGTCATTGACTGTTGGACAAAAAGAACGGCGGAGCTGTACGTTGCTGGCAGTTTACGCTGCCTCTCAGGTTTCAAGTTCTGATTTTCACGTCGTTTTTTGCGGTGTTTCGAATTGAAAAAAAAAAGTATTTCCAGTGTCTCTATCTGAAAAAGGATTTGTTTTTTCTTCTGCTGGATTTAAATTGTTTGCAATGGATAGAAATGTATACCCGTGACAGAAAGAACACTCAATATTATACGGATTTGAATTTGGTAAATATAAGTGAGGTTTCAATTAATAGGTTGTTAAATGCCTTCAGATGTATGTTAAGTGAACAATATATACGCGATACATTTTTTGTAGCCCATACAAAATATTCTATTCAA
Source organism: Teleogryllus oceanicus (assembly GCA_964035755.1). Lineage (NCBI taxonomy): Eukaryota > Metazoa > Arthropoda > Insecta > Orthoptera > Gryllidae > Teleogryllus > Teleogryllus oceanicus. The sequence continues at coordinate 25,824,011 of CAXIVR010000012.1, read as the reverse complement.
CCTTTTTTTATTCTACGAAATCGATAAATTCATCTTAAGCATTTCAGCCTGTCGTACTCAATGTTGGTAAAAATACCTCACTGCATAGGAAATATTAATTTATAGGAAAACTTGATATCAATTGTCTTGAATTTAGAATCATTTTGAATATCAATGTAAAAAACGTTAATGTACGTCCGGGGAATAAAAGTAGTATAAAATAAAATCAGTAAACCAGAGTGACGAATTAATGAAGGTCCTCTCAGCCCGTTAGCCTCTTGACCTTTCAACTAATCATAACTAGTTTGAGACAGGGACAGGAGAAATTTTGAAATCTTCTAACAGAATATTTTACGAATGGTCAGTGGGAATCAACAGATCTTGTTGCTCCTTACTCATACAAGGGGGTGGACGGAGAGTTCAGCGAATAAAGAGGCAAGCGTTCTCCCAGCCTGTCTGAAGCTACGAAGCTGCCCTCGTGTCACACCGCTCTGCGTCCGCGCACCCAAAGGGTTTCAGGTAGAAGGTGGGGGGCCGCCACGCACCTGGTTCGTGCGACAAGCTCCCCCCGCGGCCGCGCAGTCCCCGCCCGACCCTGCCCCGCTCCGCCCCGCCCCCCTCCCCGCCCCGCCCCCGCCCCGCCCCGCCCCGCCCCGCCCCGCCCCGCCCGCCCCGCCCCCGCCCGCCCCCCCCCCCGCCCCCGCCGCCCGCCCCGCGCGATGCCCGCCTGCCACCTGAGGGCCACGGGCAAGAAGCCGGCTCATCCCGCTGCCGACCCCGCAGTCCCCGCTCCCCGCGCTGCCGCGCAGCGACTAGCGCGGCCGAGATCATGGCCATTCCCACGCAGCCCTCCGCCCCCGCCCAAATGTGCTCACCGCCGAGATCTGCCCGCCCACTCGCTCTGCCGCAGCCGCCGCTGTCCTGCTAGGCTCTTCGCTCCACCCCCTCTCCCCAAGGCCCAGCGACAGCCTGTCGACTCCACCACGCCACTCCCACAACCACGACCACTATCACCCACTACCACCACCACCACCTCCCCCTTCCCACTAATTCCTCCCCCCACCACCACCAAAAACGTCACCCCAAGCACCACCAACACACAACCACAACTACCACACAAGACCACTAATACCCTACTATTACCAACCCAGAACCACAACAACATCAAATACCAATACCACTACCAACATCACCACCACAATCATCACAATCGCCGCCAGTACAACCACAATCACTATCATTGCTGCTGTCCATACCGTTTCGCCACTGCCATCACAACTACCCTCACAATCTCCCCTGATTACCTCCGCTACTGGTCTCCCCGCGACCTTTTGCCAACGCAAACTCCGACACATCCTCTCACGCCCCTACTACATCCGTTCGCACCTCGCTTCATGTGATTTCCTGTTGACCTTTAGTCACTTGACATTTCCACTCTGGCCCCTGTCTTTCCCGCTGACGCCTCTTCATGTCCTTCTCCAGTATCATATACCGGGAGCGGTAGCTCAGTGCATCAACTGACGTCACTGCAGCTCCTCTGACCGGGAGGTCCTAGGTTCGAGTCCTGACCGCGGCAGGATTTTCGACTCTAGCTTTTCAGCTAGGTCGAATTCAGTCGCTGCCTGGAGGAGAATTCTAGCGGCCGGCTGCTCTGATCGGTAGTTTTCCGTGGTTTCTCCGATCAACACCAGGCGAATGACGGAGCACTGCCTTACTAAACAGGCCACGGACCGCGCGCGATCTGTACCTCCTATTCCTTGTCCTATCCTCTCCACTTACACTAACATGCACTACACTACCACATATTCCGGGAGACCGGTCGGGAGCTTAGAGCTTATCCTGGCAGGGGCGGTGCCCCGCTGGTGAGAGAGTCCTGGTTAGGGGGAAACCCCACAAGCCGACGGTAGGTCGGCGCCGGTTATCGCCATCCAACGGGGGAAGATCATCGCCATCTCCCGAGAAAAATGAAAAACATGCAGTACAGTAAAGGGACTAATGACCAAAGCAGTTGACGCGTCCGGAAACACTAAAAACCAAACCAAACCAAACCAATCCATTATCTGCCTCGATCATCACTACCATCATCTCCACTCTGACTATCATCAGTACTGCTACTATAGAGGAAGGGCCCACTTTCACAGGTCGGGTAAGAAATGAGTCTTGCTCTGGGCGATGACATTGCAAGAGATGTGATGAAGCCATTTACAAATGAGCAAACTGTAAACGAAAGCACTGACAAAATGGGGAAAGCATGGACGTAACTTGCAATTATGTTGCCATCACTGACCAAGCAGTAGCTGTCAAAGCGATCCCTTCATAAGGCAGCTCCACACATTCGTTATTTGGCGAACACCGAGCAACCGCTCCCCGAATCCCGAGTAGTGTGGATGAGCTGCTCGCTATTTGCCGAATGACGAACATTCGGGGTTCGCCCTATCCACCGCGTGTTGCCTTTTGGACACATCGAAGTGATCGAACATTCGTCGAACACATCAGCTGCTCGGGATTGGGCGAGTGGAAGCTCGCTGCTCGGCGAATGCCGCATATGTGGAGCCGACTTTATAGTAAAATCTCTATACAACGAACATTACAGTCTGGTCGATCTGATCCCGCTCCTGGCCCTTCGCATTGATATCGTGATTGTCCTCGGAACCGTCCCTTACTTCCCCACTTCCTCCGTTCGCTCTCACCGGGAGCGGTTGCTCAGTGCATCAACTGATGTCACTGCAGCGCCTCTGACCGGGAGGTCCTAGGTTCGAGTCCGGACGGCGGCTGGATTTTCGACACTAGCTTTTCAGCTAGGTCGAATTCAGTCGCTGTCTGGAGGAGAATTCTAGCGGCCGGCTGCTGTGATCGGTAGCTTTCCGTGGTTTCTCCGATCAACACCAGGCGATTGCCGGAGCAGGACCCTAACAAACGGGTCACGGACCGCGCGCGATCTGTCCTTCCTCTTCCTTGTCCTATCCTATCCTCTTACACACACACACTTATACTAACATGCACCACACTATCACATATTCCGGGAGACCGGTCGGAAGCTTAGAGCTTGTTCCGGCTGGGCCGGTGCCCCGCTGGTGGGAGAGTCCTGGTTAGGGGGAAACCCCACTAGCCGACGGTAGGTCGGCGCCGAATCTCGCCATCCAGCGAGGGAAGATCACCGCCATCTCCCGAGAAAAAACATGCACACCACAAACGGGACTAATGGCCAAAGCAGTTGACGCGCCAGGAAACACGAAGAAATCAATCAATCAATCAATCAATCAAATCCGTTCGCTCTCTTCCCACCATCCACGACTCCGTGATTATTGGGGCCTGCCTATTCCGTGGGCGTCGTTATCACTTGCGCCTCCGATGCCGTCGGCGCAGACACGCTCGCTTCCTCCCGTGCGTGAGCGCCCACCCGCACTACCGAACGACGTAGGCGCACGCACGCGTGCTCTCGCTTCCGCTGCGTCCAATATCTACTTCCGGTCTTCGCGCGCTTCATCCTCGATTCCCCGCTTAGCCTCGCCTCTGAGCTCGGCTCCGCTCACATCTGTCCTGCCTTCCAACTGTGCCTCGTGCACGATCAATCTCTTTAGCTGTCTGCATTTTGGCTCGCTGTGAAACAAACTGCCTGCTCTTCACCAGGCTCACTTATAACGTTTTCCATTCGCCGCACTAGTGCGCACCCAGTGCGCTCTCAGGGCAGCTTTCGTGTTCCATTCGACCGCTAGGGCGCACCAGTGCAAAGAACTCCGTGTTCCATTCGCACATCGACACGGACTCACACGACGATCGCGTCAGTGCAGTCCAGTGCACCGGGCCATTGTGAGGTTAGGTACGAAAGTTATCCATGTTGATTAGATTCGTGGTGAAATTGTGAAGGCAATTGAGGATCTTCTGTCACGCAGGGATACTTCGAATGATGGAGTATATTATGTTGTGAAAGAAATGTCTTAAAATAATGTTTGTGATTTAAGAGTTCGGAAAATCAGAATGTGTTTTCCGAAAATTTAAACTTGAATAACTTCATATTAACAAATCCTGTGCTATTTAGAAACTAAAGTGTTTTAGCTACGTCTAAATTTCGAAACGCTAATAAAGTGAAAATAAAAATAGCAACCTTTACAAAATCATTCAAATATATATGCTAAGAAATGTTTCTCGCACGCCCATACAAATACCAGCGGAAATGTTTATGTGAACATTTTTATTGTTTTCAATAATCAAACAATTCTACAGAAGACTTTCCGTTCAAAATCTTGTGTATTATATCGATCACTGGCAAATCTCGAAATATGAAATTACGACTCATACGCATTTGAAGTTTTCGTCGTTTTTAAATAAAGAAATCACACGTTAATAATTTATGAGTTAAGAAGTGAGAATTACCAAAAGACTTCATAAAAATTATAACGACGATCATAATTCAAAATTTCTATTTTTGGAGTTCCATCAGTGTGACTGACCAAGAACAGCAGTGTATAATTTCACGCGAATAGCTGCACGCCTTCACGCGTGTGGGACAGCACTATTGCGGAGCGATGACGTTTCTGCCCTGCACTAGGTGGGTTTCAGTGCAACGAATGGAAAATGCTATTAGATATATTCGCCCGTATAGCTAACACTAGTCTTTTGGATTGCTTGTGGTTAGCAGTTTATATGTAATATTTGTCCTTGATTAATTTCGTTTTACTTTATATGTTATTTCGTTTTCCTTGGGTTGTCATGCAATATTTAAAGATTCAGTGATTGATATCCATCAGAAATATCCCATGTATCGATACACAAACGTTTTTCAATCGTCCTTATCCGACAGTCGTTAGATGGATTACAAATCTGGAAGATTCAGAATCAGGAATGACATCAAGCATAATTCGATTCCGAAGGACTTTCTCAAATGAAAACAACAGGTTATATTACTTATTTCAGTTTTAAACTTGTGTAATTACTAAGATATCTTATATTTCCAGACATTGATGATGTCTTAGGGATAAACGGTCAAAATTAATGGGATAAAATTAAACTTTTATATTAATAATTGAATATAATGAATAGTAGAACCAATTTAATTACTTTAATACCGAATTTAAGTTTTTTTTTTCTTTTCAGTATTTTCTTTCTTTCTTTCTTTCTTCTTCTTCTTCTTCTTCTTCTTCTTTCTCACTTCGACACTCCTTGTGTTGTAGCAAATAATGTTTGTTCTGAACATTAAGCGATCATAATGAGACGATGGCGATCATAACAAAGGTCGCATGACGTGATACTTTTGTGAATGCTTGTGACCTCTCATAAGCCATGTGTGGACAGCACAAAGCAAGTGTCTACTGTGAGAGCCGATTCATTTAGTTGTATCTACAAAAAACTTTAAAATTAATTTTGTAACTCCATATCGTACATGCTCAATCTATTAAATTTAGCCCAATTGCATATTGACACCACCTCACATCTAAATAAAAATGGATTCCTAATTGTACTTGACCTTTCGACCATCTTGTCGTGGTCTTCCTTAGGGCTGGTCTGCCTAGCAGCCTAATTTTATAACACACTCGCGGGGAAGAATATATATATATATATATATATATATATATATATATATATATATATATATATATATAGTTCATTTTGTTTCGTAGATATTTGTAGCTTTTACAAATAGAATATATTGAATGGTCATATGCCTCCTACGGCCATCAATCCGTTTTAAAGACTACATGCTTAATTTCTCAGATGAAACTGAATATCACTTTCCATCATTTCTCAGCGCGAAGGACTACATGCTTAATTTCTCAGATGAAACTGAATATCACTTTCCATCATTTCTCAGCGCCAGGCGCGCTCATCTCCGCCTGGCGTGGCGCGCAGAATGTCCGCCAGCGGCGTTGCGGCGCGCGCCTGGCGCCGGCGTCGACGTGGGCGACGCCCGCGCAGGGCACAAAGGGCTGGCGGATGCGCGCGCGTCACGCGCGGAGATTTATCGCCCGCGCCCTTCCTTCCACGCGCCCTTCACGCCGCACACTGGGGGTATCGGGCCCAAAACCTGGCCATAAGGGCGAAATTCAAAGTGCGCGTTCGGAATCCTGACATTGCGAATCTCGTTCGGAAGATATTGTAGCACTCGATTTCAGCTTCAGTCGCTGTCTGGAGGGGAATTCTAGCGGCCGGCTGCTCTGATCGGTAGTTTTCTGTGGTTTCTCCGATCAACATCAGGCGAATGCCGGAGCAGTACCCTAGCAAACGGGCCACGGGCCTCCCGCGAACTTTCTTTCCTCTTCTTGTTCTATCCTCACCCCTTATACACACACTTACACTGACATGCACTACACTATTCCTCATGCAGGGAGACTGGTCTGGGGCTTAAAACTTGTCCGGACTGGAGCGGTGCCCCGCTGGTGGGAAATACCTGGTTGAGGAGAACCCCGTTAGCTGACGGTAGGTCGGTGCCGGATCTGGCCAGCGGGGGAAGACCACCGCTACCTACCGAGCAAAAACACATACGGGAATAATGACCATTGTAGTTGCCGCGCCCGAAATCACGAACTATCAATCAATCAACTATTTCAGCTCCAGAACGTTATTTTAATCATTTTTGTTGTCTTCAGACTCGTAAATTTACTACAGCTCGAAACACTCGAATTCATTGATTCTTGTCGACTATATTTGTGAAATTAAACAAAAAGTTTTTAAATTTTTTTGTGGATTCTTTTCATATTTCCGAACAGAAGAAACATTTGACTATAAGTTAATTATATTCTTAAGAAAAAGTGTGTAATAATTTTATATAAAACATTGCTGAACTGTATTCCTGTCTCAATCATTTTTTTTATTTATCAAGTAGAATACCCTTAACCAGAATAACACATATTTAGCGGCACATGCCTGCACTTTTTTGTTTTATAGCCACTTTACTGCAATGCTGCATAATACGATTTAACACTAGATATTCCAGAAGTGTCTTCCACAAAACAGGAAATTATTTTCATTGAATATTTATTCGATTTCTCCTTTTGATAATTGCTTTTAATATGAAAATTATAGATATACATTTTTGGAATGACAACAATATTAACCCGCAACCGTGAGAACCATTGTATCCATATTTCTACACATATCGGGTTGATTCTTTAGTCAGCCTTTTCGAAACCGCTATTTTCAATGTTGAAATTTCACTATGATATTCGAAATCAGTGATCTCCTGAACCCTATATGTATATTTTTATGCATTTTATTTTGTTTTTAAATGAGAAGACCCGCAATTTTGAAGCTGCCATTTTGAATTTTGAAATTTCATTATGTTATTCAAATTCAACGATCTCAAAAACCGTTAATACCTATTTTTACCCAAATCCACTGGCATTTGCGATTATTACCAGGTTTTAGACCCGATTGAACCAGTGTGCGCCGCCCGGCAAACGCTGATGCCGCGCCCCGCCGCTCCCGGCCGCACCTTGCGCGCGGCCGTGCCGTGTCAGAAGCTCCGTCCCACGGACTAGGGATGTGCCCTTAACAGTTAAACTGTCATTTCTTAACCGTTAACGTTTCGTAACTGTTACGCGAAAAATCAGTTATTTCGTTTATCCTGTTATTGGTTGTTATCGGTTGAAATGCATAGAACTGCAACCTACTGAGCCTAATCCGAACTACTACAAGCTTTTGTGGCAACCATTTTGTACGATAACCGCTTCACTGCAGCTAATCAATCATGATTTGCCAGTCTTCAAATTAAAGATTTATTAATACATAATTCGTCATTGTTAAACACCATGTGCCACAATATTTTTATATTTTATTGAATACACTACAACAAGATGCTTGTCCTTTAAATTAAGTCCGTCCAATATGTTAACTTATTTCTGTCTCATTGCTGTTTATGTGAGATCAACTAATATTTCCCTAGGTCCGATCAAATAGAATGAGTCACGGTCAAATAACTCACATTATAATACTTGATATTCGATAGTCATTAACACTTTAGCTATAGGTATGCAAAAACACAGTTTCTCCTCATTATTTTTGGCACTCGTCGCTTCACCATGCACAAGTTGCACATTTGAAAGAATATTTGCAATCTGAACCCGAATCACTTTCATTTTAGTAATATTGTACATTCTATACACATTCGCTACACTACTAGTCATCCTTGTCAGTTCATCCAGTCTCGTTCATATCAGATGCTTCTCTGTCCAAACATGTTAGGGAAAGTAGTGCAAGGAAGCGCCGTAAGGTAGCTGCACAGGCTTTACGGTGCTACCAACGTTATTCGTTTTGCGTGGTTTAACTCTTAGCAGTCACTACAACTGCTGTAACTCTTAGCAGTCGCAGTGTTAGGTTGCTGGTCATGGACCTGTTATTTTTCAACTGTTATTAATAACAGCTATTATGAGTCAGCTGTTTTTGTGATAACAGTTAATGAAGAAAAGCTGTTAAGCCCATCTCTACCACGGACGTTGCCTTGACCGAAGCCCGCCGCGCCGCGCCGCTCTCTGGTCCCTGGATGGCGTCCTTGTCATCTCGAGGCCAGTCACACCCGGTCGATGGCTTCGCCAAACCCGCCGCTCATCGTCTCACTCGTCTTTGCCGCACTTCTCTTGCCGCACTCTCCTTTTCTCCCCTCGCCCCCTCTCCCCCCTTTGCTGTCACCTCTTTCATCGTTTGCCGTCTCCTCCCTCGTGTGGTTCTTTCGTTCTTTGCTGTCACCTCTGTCATCGTTTGCCGTCACCTCCCTTGTTTGCCGTCACGTCCCTTGCGTTTGCCGTCACACCTCTCGTTTTCCTTCCGTCGTTGTGTGTGCGTCGCCCTCAATGTTCGCCGTTCCCCTCTCCTCGTCGTTTGCCGATATCTCCCGTCAACCCTCCTTGCTGTCAGGCGTCCCTCTGCCCGTGCCCGAACCGCCGTAGCTGGACAAGCTCTGTAGTATGCACTCGCGTATGCTCCAAAGCAGGAGCCGCCCTCTTGTTCAGAAAACCTTGTGAGCATTTTTTCATTGTTTTAAGTTTTCTATCAACGAAAAGTTTTTAATTGTAAATATTTAACATCTTCTGGAATTTTATACCCACAGAACATGGAATGAAAACACGGAACCTCTGGAATTTCAAATAAGAGAATTGAACCACCGTTTCCATTTCACAAAACCAGTATTAGCACCCTTGAATTGTATTCGATGTTCGGACGTTATAATACGTTATTCTTCTAGACGAAATTATATATTCAAAATTTCATCAAATTACAGAAATCACGTAAATATCTTATTTGTATTCTCTCATTCTGGGCCATGCACAAACATAACTCGCTTGCCGACATCAAATACGCCAACTGCGCGTACTATGTTGCGAGAAATGTTCAGGAAGAAAAATAGCAGAGCAGTCTTCTCGATTGTTGAGTCGTCGATGCAGATTATTCATTTCTTAATTCTACTTTTTTATCATGGCAGGTAGGGTAGTGAAGAGTCTCAAACATTTTACCTGGAATTCGAATAAATATTGTTTCATTGATTGAACACCATATCATTTATTTGCATGTGCCCTATTTATAGTTAAACGTGTATATACTGTGATTATCCGAAATAAAAGAACGTTATTTGTAAAATGTCGTTTAAAAGAGCCTTAAAATACATTTTATGAATTATTCTATTATTATCTTTGTGACATTGTAAATGTTATGCTTTAGAAATCTTTAAATTGATAGCTTGATATCAGGCACAAGGCTGGCTGATTACAAAGCGTTGGAAACTAACATTTGTCGTCCGCCTCCTAAACCAGACACGTGATCCATTTATCCCCGAACAGCTCCGCATCGTTCATCCAATCAGTTCCCTTCTCGCAACTTCAACACCCCTTCTTCCTTCAACCCCCGCCCGCTCGCCATGCCCTGAATCCTCCATTCTCCGCCGTCTTCGAAACATTTTCCCAGAAATTCCTTTCCCCCGCGCCCATAAACTTCGCCACACCATACGTCGTTTCTCCGTTTATCTATCATTTCCTCCCGATGAAGCCGCTGCGTCGTCGGGACGACAAACCTCGAGGTCACGCCACCCCCCACCCCACCCTACCCCACCCCCACCCCTACCCCCACCACCCACCTAACCACCCGGCCCGTGTGTCCCTGGCAGAGGTCGCCTCAGCGCGGAAAGCCGTGACAGAGAAAAAAATCTTGGCACGCAATCTTAGCGCGCGGAAGGGAGGAACAAGGCGTGGAAAAGGGAGCTCAAATGAGAAAATCGATTCGAAAAATGGTCCCCAAAGATGTAACTAAAGGCGGGCTACGAGGCATTAAGGCAGCCGTTAAGGAAATAGCCGCGCGAGAAATGTTTGTGCTGCCAATCCGGAAGCTAGGCGTCGCGACAGGGTGGGTGTGCCGGAGAGGAGGGGAGGGGGGCAAGCCAGCCATGCAAACGGACTGCGCCATCTCGCGGTTAAATAAAGAGCTAAGGAGCTTTCTGAAATTTTACTTTCTTATCCGGTGTTCTGCGGAAAAGCGTGTGGGGGTGGGGAGAGAAATGTGTTTGAGCAGATGTTTCCGACACCTTTCATTTTTCAGTGTTCGCGCTGTGAGTTGTGGTTTTTTAATCTGTTTTTTTTCACGAGAACGTGCTCAAAGCTTTAATTCGAGACGGCTGTGTTTCGTATGTCTTATGCAAATAGTACACGATTCATCTAGCCGTCTTCATTGTAATTGATATTCTTACATTGAAATTTTATCAATTACTTTCTAATAATTTTCGGGTAATGTTCAAAAAAGAAACTTAGCAATGTATCCGAACGCTAATGTATTTTCATTCAGAATTTGGGAAAATAATTTAGTTATAATACTGAGAATTGTATTCAAGTTATGTTTTGAGATTTACGAACAGTTCCCTACAAGATACATTATCAGTCCTGCTTTTGAAAACTTATCATTTCCGTTTTATTCATGATGATAATAAAAAATAGTCAGGACTTTTTTTTACTGGAAATCAAATATACATCACGTTACAACATTTTTTTGGAAAAAAAAATTAAGTAGAGCTATGCGTACAGGCATAATTCAATATACGGAGACTTTACGTACGTTTGGACTTAATTCTAACACCGGATTATGTCTCATTGCTGGAACTTTCAGTAGTTTCTAAATATATCAACCGAACATTGTGTCTCTATTGACTTCAAACTTAGAATTATGGGGCGCTTAAAAACGCAAGTGAAAGAACTTTTGGAAAGTATTTTGAATATGTAAATTTCAAGTGAATGAATACAGAGAAGAGAAATAGAAACAAATCAAGTAGAAATATTGAATAAATGAAACTTTTTTTAAGACTATGCGTTTATCACAATAAATTTGTTAGTTTAAAGTTTATAGAATACAATTTTTTATTAGCTTGTATCTAGAAAATACTGAGGCGATTACATTAAACTGACCTCTTCAAAAATTCATAATAAACGTCGGTTATCTTATCTCGAATCTTCTAAAGGACTACTTATAGTTTGCATCAAGCGAGTAATGATGAAAGTCTCCTCATAAATAAGAGTACGGTTTCGGAATACAAATTGCTTCTTCCGAGCGTTTTATCTGCATGAGCTCCGTACGAAAGACTTGTATGTACGACGTGGCAACTGCGACGGGAACTGTGTGTTGGTTTTAATTATGTAGGCCGGAAAGACCTCCAGCTTTAAAACGCCTCTCAGCTAGGATATCTTATTTTCCCGGAAATTAGAGTTTCCCCTTCGAGCAAAGGGTCGCCCGCACCCAGTCTCCCATCCGCCACCACCACCACCACCACCACCACCACCACCACCACCACCACCACCACCACCACCACCACCACCACCACCGCTCCCGTCACCACAGCGGAGACCGCCGTCGCCACAATCATCGCTCCACGATCACCCTCCGCCACCACCACCGCCGTCGCCTCGCTGCATAGCCACAAGCGCCTCCACCAATGTCCCGAGGTCGTCGCCCCGTCGTCCTTGCCTCCTCCCCCGCCGCCTCCACCACCGTCACCGCCCCCGCCGCCCGCGTCGGCCCTCGCGTTTGGGGCTCGAAATGAGCCCGGGGGCTAAAAACATAAAGGCTGGGGGCAGGAGCGCTCGCCCGCTCGCTCGCCCGCCCGTCCGCGCGCTCACACACGAGCGGGGGCGTGGCGCGGCGGGGGAGAGAGGGGAGGGGAGGGAAGGGGGCGGGGACGAGCTGCGGGAAACAACAGCGGCACTGTGCGCGCGACGAGAGAGGGCCATGAAAAATTCAGCGCCACTTGGCGGCCCAGGCGCCGCCGCCACCGCCTCTAGACGCGCCCCCCCCCCCGCCCCCACCCCCGCCCCGCCCCCTGGACCCGCCCCCGCCGCCGGCCCACGGCCCTTATGAGGCATCGGACGTCCACGATCCCGCCGGCACCTCTGTAAACTAAATTGAATCTGTAATCGTCGGCCTACTTCGCTCCCAGGACAAACGCGCGTCGCTCGTGTGACATCGCAGAGTTTCACGCTGCCAACTCCTGAGGCGAAATATTACAACTGGACTGATGTGAAAAATGTAATGAAACGTTATTGTGTTGATTTTCTAAGAGACGATCGACTTGGAACGGCTATCTGGTAATGTCTACCATTGTGATGACTGATGTGAGCGCGGATAATCGCATCTCTGTAAAATACTTTTTTTTAGGTGTCATGCAGCATACGTTCTCCACACTAGTGTAAGATAACTGAACAATGTTGTTAAGGAGGTAATTTATGCTGTATATAGATATGTACAGTACCTGTATACTGGTCAATAGATAATGGAGCAAATAATAAAAATTCTTACTGTTGATCGCGTAATTCCCTGATGAGTTTATCTAAAACGACTGGAATTACAGACGTATGTTAAAATGTTGTCAATCAATGAAATAGTTTTTTTCCCAACATCCCAGAATCGTAATGCACAAAACAAAAATAAAACTGATTGTTCGTATAAATGTTACATTTAATCGTTGGGCCTTTAATTTGGTTTCGTTCAATTATATTACAATATACAATGGATATCGTGTTAACTAATGTAAATAAAGTTAGACCAATTGAAATGATTGAAGGTGTTGTCATTGTCATTGTCCACACATTGTTGACGATGACAACGCCTTCAATCATTTCAGTTATGTAAATGTCAACTACAACTCACCACTGAATCAATATCAATATAAAGTTAGACCAGATCAGGCAAAATAAAACCATCAGAACGACGGAATAGGTCTTCAGATTCTATTTCAAATCTCATGGTGTTTAGATGCAGTAACTCCATCGTACTGGATCATGCATGGTTTCTCACATGACTTGAATAAAATTCACCAAAAAGTTAATACGCATTATCGAAACAATTTAAGAGATGTAAATTATTCCGTGGCAAAATATAAGATTTTATTATAAAGATATAAGACGACGGTACGACCATTAATACATGTATATGGAAATATAACAATTTACTAAGAAAATCAGAGGTTTCGATAAAACTTCAAGGAAAGAATCGTAGTTTACTTTTCCTTCCACAAACTTCTGCCTGCATTTTTTTTCTTCAAAAAATAAATACGAGATGAGAAGGGTAGAGTATTTCCCGAGTAGGAAAAAAGCCTACTTTGAAAAAGAAGAGGCGAAAGAAAAAGGACGATTATGTGCGGTACAGAGAAAAGCTTTCACAGTCATGTTTGTCTTTATCCGCCCGCAGAGGAATGTTGAGGCGAACATTTTATCGCTTTTATTGACTTCGGCCGGGAGGCTGAGGGTTGCGGCTGAGGACCAGCAGTGAGGACTGCGACCCTGCGAGGACTTGTCCTCATCCGAAGGGGACGAACCGCCCTCATACGTCCGCGTCTTCTCTTTGGAACTTTCGTTTCTCCTTGGCGAACTCGACCGCAATTTCCCCTCGCTCCGTGGATTTCGATTTACTTTTGGTCTGCCCACGTACTATTTAAACTGGAACCGTGATTCGGTGAAAGAGCGATAGAATAGAGACCATAGGGAGAGAGAAAATAGTGCTGGATTCCATAATCTACTCAATAGTAGAGGAGGCGATTAATTCATAAGCTGGTTTGCCCTTCTTAATAAATGTGGTTGTACCCCAATTGGAGAGAAAGTTTAGAAATTGCTTATGATATTAAGAGGTTTTTGAAATAAAATAGTAAATTATGTATATGTTTCCCATTTGAAAATATGTTTTTAAATAAAACGGTTGAGTTCTTTTTCTATGGAAATATAATAAAATGACCCCCACCTCCAACATATCTAATTTTCAATGTAGGTGTCATCTGAAACATTATTTCCGTAATTTATTGTGTGCAGATTGTTTCAAGCTGTCTCTCTAAGCATTCTGAATCTTTGAAAATGAGGTCTCAGCGCATGCCGCATTAAATTGATTGATTGATTTTTTCGGGTTTCCGGGCACGTCAACTGCTTTGGTCATTAGTCTCGTTAGAGCAGTGCATGTTTTTTCTCGGGAGATCTTCCCCGCTGGATGGCGAGATCCGGCGCCAACCTACCGTCGGCTAGTGGGGTTCCCCCTAACCAGGACTCTCCCACCAACGGGGTACAGCCAAGACAAGCTCTAGGCTCCCGACCGGTTTCCCGGAATATGTGATAGTGTAGTGCATGTTAGTATAAGTGTGTGTGTGTAAAGGGAGAGGATAGGGCAAGAAAGAGGAAGGAAAGATCGCGCGCGGTCCGTGGCCCGTTTGGTAGGGCATTGCTCCGGCATTCGCCTAGCGTTGATCGGAGAAACCACGGAAAACTACCGAACAGAGCAGCAAGCCACTAGACTTCTCCTCCAGACAGCGACTGAATTCGACCTAGCTGAAAAGCTAGAGTCGAAAATCCTGGCGCCGTCAGGAGTCGAACCTAGGACCTCCCGGTCAGAGGCGCTGCAGTGACATCAGTTGATGCACTGAGCTACCGCTCCCGGTCCGCATTAAACAAACACGTATGTTTTACCTCATTAAAACTATGAAATTCTACCTCTCGTCCACCGGCATAAATTTTCTTTTTTCTTCTCCTTTTTTTGGCTACATTATTTTTGTTCTCATAGTTGTAATTAAGATTTTCCCTCAATGTATATGCTGTGCATATTTTCAATGCCATGTGAATAATGAAGGAAACATAATATTCAGTGAAGCTCTTTGTTCTAGCACGTAGTACACCATAAATATCTAACACAAAGCAATCGTATTTCACTGCCACATTCTATAGCTAGCTCTACTTGTTAGATATAAAAGTCAAAGCTTAAGTATTTTAAAGAGTAGAAGATTCAGGTAAGATGTAAATTACTTCCTGATTATCTACAAAAATAAATAAATATTTGAAAGTAGAAACGTAAACTGGTATTACGCGTTTCTGATTTTAATTTTACCATTGACGATTTATGAAACAAAAAATTAACTTGATCCGAGAAAAAGGATATTAGTCTGTGTATTCTTAGGTTAAGAGGGAAGATTGAAACTGACTCATGTTATGATTCTTCGAAAAAAACATCATTATAGAATGATGTTTTATGAAGAATCATAACACGCCAATTCTTGAATCATTAAGCTTACAATACATATTAAATTGTTTAGACGAATTCCTATCTACGTGTATTGAATAAATACACATAATAGCGACACCGTTTCTTTTAATATCGTGATTAATACATTATCCCGCAACATGGAGACGAAAAGACAAAAGAAGATTTTCAAAAGAACATTTTTTGACATTTTTTGAATACCAAAATTCATAAATTCGAATTTTCAAGATTAAAAATATTAAAGCCGACCTGGATGGCCGAGGTGGCTAAGAGCGTGTACCGACTCAGCACTTCGATCCGAGGGGTTGCAGGTTCGAGTCCCGCGTTGGGCATAGTTGTTTGTCCCTTGTCTCTCCTGCGTGTTCTATTGACGCCAACCGGGAGCGGTAGCTCAGTGCATCAACTGATGCCACTGCAGCGCCTCTGACCGGGAGGTCCTAGGTTCGAGTCCTGACGGCGGCAAGATTTTCGACACTAGCTTTTTAGCTAGGTCGAATTCAGTCGCTACCTGGAGGAGAATTCTAACGGCCGGCTGCTCTGATCGGTAGTTTTCCGTGGTTTCTCCGATCAACACCAGGCGAATGCCGGAGCAGTACCCTACCAAACGGGCCACGGACCGTGCGCGATCTTTCCTTCCTCTTCCTTGTCCTATCCTCTCCCCTTACACACACACTTACACCAACATGCACTACACTACCACATATTCCGCGAGACCGGTCGGGAGCTTAGAGCTTATCCCGGCTGGGGCGGTGCCCTGCTGGTGGGAGAGTCCTGGTTAGGGGTACACCCCACTAGCCGACGGTAGGTCGGCCCCGGATCTCGCCATCCAGCGGGGGGAGATCACCGCCATCTCCAGAGAAAAAACATGCACTACACTAACAGGACTAATGACCAAAGCAGTTGACGCGCCCGGAAACACGAAAACACCAAACCAAACCAAACTATTGACGCCAGATCAGAGGAGCCCGCAAGTGTGTAGGTGACTAGTCTATAGTCGAATATGCGTCTCATTGGGCGTAAAGAGTAACCGAATGGCGGCTGGAAAAGAATCCCTAAAAAAATATTAAAAATCAATGTAATGACACGAATGAAATTACGTAGTATGTTTTCCAATAAGTTCTCAGTAACTGAATAAAAAGTCATTTCCATTCTATTTATTCGTATTCTATCAAAATTCCCTTATTTATTGATTGTAAAATGCCTGTCGAAAATATTAATTAAATTCTCTTCATTGATAAGACAAATTAATTTTCATAACTTTAATGCAGCATGTCTTGTAACAACAGAAACAATATTGAATTCGCTGCTGCCTTTCTCGTTCCTCGTGGAGACGTTCCCCTCGACCACGCAGCGCTCGCTAGTGCAGTGTTTGTAGGGCGGCGCTTCTGCTCAACGCGCTGCAATCGCCCATTATGGAGCTCTTGGCCACGCGAGCGGTCCGGCGTCGTCTGCCCAATGGCTGGGAAGGAGAGCGGGGGGCTTTGAGGGGCTGAGTGGCCTCGGCTGCGAAATGTGGAGGACCATTCACGTTTTCAGACGGTTTCATGTGAAGGCGCCGACGCCGACATCGCAGACAACGAAGTGCGAGCGATTTCTTTCTTTGATGGTGACGCCGAATTTAAAAGGCTGTAGCTTGTAAAGAATGCATTATTATGGACACTGATTCATACATACTTGCGTACTATTAAAATATGTACGTTTTTATTTCGTTTCTTTTTATTGTTTCATGTTTTAGAACATTCCATTCATTTATGTTATTCTAGTTTTCGTCTTAAAAATATTCTGTATAAGTATAAAATTGCGTGTATGGATTAGAATTGTTTTATCAGAGTTCCTTGACTTTATTTGACTATATTTTACGACAGTTTATTCACAACAAAAAAAAAGGATGTTCATTGACTTAAAGCAACAGTTATACAGGGAAAAATTGTTTTTTTTCTTTCTTTTATGTGGCTCCTCATTAGATTGTTCGAATGTTCATTTGAAAGTCGAACCGTGTTTTCTTGAAAATGTGGTTTTGATTATTATTGTTTCTGTTGTTACAAGACATGCTGTTTTAAAGTTATGAAAATTAATTTGTCTGATCAATGATGAGAGTTCAATTAATATTTTCGACAGACATTTTAAAATCAATAAATAAGGGAAATGTTGATTGAATAGGAATAAATACAATGGAAATGACTTTTTATCCAGTTACTGAGAACTTATTGGAAAACGTACTTCGTAATTTCAAGTACTCGAAGTTCTATAGGTTTCTTTTTATACGTGATTCTGAAAAGTCTTTTTGTCGCAGGGGTTCCTCTATTAAACTCAATCACTGACAACCGCATATCAGTTTCATAATCCTCAATCTGTCTACGCATTCGATGCCTTTTCTGGAGGCCTGATTCCATTCACAACCGCTGCCAATCGTGGAAGCTCACAGCAGCGCCACCCAGCGACAGCGCCAAGTAGCTCAGCACTGCTCTGCTCTCTATCGGCGGGGCTTCTAAACACCTCCGTGTCGATCGTCCACTCCCCTCCTCTCGATCGCTAAACCGGCCTGCCCAGCACCCATTCATCGCCGCTTCTGGCATCCCCCCGCCCCCACCGGCCACGACCCCCGCCGCCCTCACCGCCCCCGCCGCCCTCACCGCCCCGCCGCCCTCACCGCCCCCGCCGCCCTCACCGCCCCGCCGCCCTCACCGCCCCCGCCGCCCTCACCCCCCCCCCGCCATTGCCTCTGTGATCGCCCCGCCCCCGTCCGCGTCGACACTGCCCGTCGCCGCCGCCGCCGCCCGCCGCTATCACGACACAAAGAGCGGCAATTGAGTGGAGAACAGGCGCGGACGGCCCGAGGGCCTGGGCCCGAGTACCGCTCTCGCCAAAAGTGTTGGCGTAAGACGGCGGCGGCGCGGCCACGCGCGGGCGTAGAGCGTGGCCCGGGGCGAGGGGCAGCGAGAGGCAGACGGACACAAGTGCTTCGCACGGCCACGCCTCCTCGGGCGGAAATACTCCGGGGGACTCTTGAATGAATTGTTTCTCGAAACTGTTCGCGGTGACGCTGGCCCTATTTCCCATGTTCATAATTTTTCTTTTAGTTTTAACATCACAAAATAAATGTCTTGAGCAGGAATATTGATACTTTATTAAAAAAGGTCGATACTGTCATCAATCTGTTAGAAATGCATTTTAATAGTACACCTTTTAATTTCATAATATTGTAGTATGAAAATTATAATGTAGCACATCACAATATTATTATTAGTGTTATTGTTTTATTGTTATTTTATACTCTTTCAGTTGATGTTTCCATTTATCATTATTTACTGACGAACTGAATTGTTTTTATCGTTAAGAACCGGATTTTTAGTAATGCACCTACAGAGAAAGCGCATTGGCAGCTTTCATTTGTTATTTCTGACATGTTATGTAACCCAATTGGAAGCATTTCAGATTTCAGATTTTAAATTTCCTTGCGCCTAATTTGTACCTAAATCACACCACTGTACCTAAATAGACTCTCTGCTCCTTATTCCTTCCCTATTTCTCAATAAACACTTGTTATGAATAGGTACATCACACTGTTTAAAGTTAAATCAATGTTTGTGCAAGCCATGCACTTTGTTTTGCCACACTTTGCTCTAAAATAACCTTATCTATGTTTAATCTCCGAAGAATACAAGTAAAGGAGAATCACTGTTGTTCTTTACGAATTATCGTGACAGAGCTGCCCTTTTACCGGATATCTTGCCGATGCCAAAGGTGCTTCGAAGCGAACACAGTTGAGTTCTCATAGATTTAATGTGCTGATATTTTACGTCTAACATTTGCGCACTTCTGATGGCAAATCTGCTGTTTTCTTAACAATCTTCAACTATGAGCTTGATCGTACTACAACCCATCGGTAACTCAAAAACATATTTCAAACGCATTCTATGCCCATTGCCCTCTCACGTTCCCTAGCCCCTCACCCCGCACCTTACCTCAGGGACTCGGCCCTTCGCAAAGGGCTGGAAAACGCATGTCAGCTTGAAAACGGACAAACCTTTGCACAGGGGGCAGTGTTCATTGCTGTTGCTACATGAACGGAGAGGTGTCTCGAGAAACGTTTGTCTATGTAGAACATATTTTTCATTACAAGAAATTCAGTTCCCTAGTGATATCATTAATGATGCCAATCTATTTTAAAATGTATTTTTTTGTAACTTACCTGTTTTTCCTCAACATTTCTTGTGGATTTGTCATGTTATGGTATAAATTTATACTATAAAATCATGTAATATATTTGTACCTAGTAAAAATGCACCATTTTTTGCACCTACACTGCACCCATTTTTAATATTTTTACACCTCTTTTAGCACCTAAATTCGAAAAAGGTTGCCCCTAAAAGTCCGACCTCTACTTATCGTCAAACCCCACGGCGAAAATTATATTGACCTTTGGCTTCGCTTTGTGCAACGTGGGCGGAAGTTGCGCATGGACTCCTACGCGATCCCCGCAGTGTCACCAAAGAGCCGAGAGCTCGAATCCCTGCGGGGAGTTCGCCCGGCGTGGGCGGATGTGCGGCACGGAGCGGGCGGCGTGGGCGATGCCGAGTCACTGCGTGGGCGGCGCGGCAGCGCATCATATTTTCATGGCGCCCCTATCCTGCGTCAGCCCGCAAGGCATGCTTGCCCCGGTCTGTGCTCCGAAACCACAAAGACTGCTAGGCACTTCGGGCGGGGAGATTTAACAATTTTTTTAAAAAATGGAAATTTGAATATTGAAATTTGAACCTCCAAGCAAACATTACAACAGTGCAACAGTGCATTTCAACTGCAACAATGTAGTGGGAAAACAGTGTAGATTAAAATAAAATAACATTAATGATCAGTACGTGACCTTCCCTATTACGGGCTTTTTGTTTATTTTCAAAAAAAATATTAAGGAAGTTAAATGTCACTAGTAGCAATGTTTCCTTTATAACACAATAAAGTAACACCACAAATTATTCATCATATTTTGGAAAGATCTTTTTATGCTGTTTTGTCGTAAATTGATTTTTTTTATTTTATTGAATTTTTTACATTGTGCATGTGCTGCATTTGTGGACCAGTTCGAAATTTCTCAATTTTATTATTTACAGGTTAATCTAACAGAATCTTCATTTAACCCCTCTTTATCTTCAAAACATAGTGACTGTGACAGCAGCTGGTGGAAGGCAGAGACGACAATCTGATATCACGCACAATTCTTTCCAAATTCGTATCCTTGTGGGACACCTACATAATTTTCCTTCTAATGTACTCGCTTCTTTTCTTTGTGAGTCAACCTCTTTGGTTTATTTCGGACCACTGCACGCAACCACAGACGGCCTTGCCTGTCGGGGGAGTAAATGACGTGGGTGGGACTCAAAGAGCAGCACGGATCCATTCTACATTTTTGACGCGTGCGACCGAGGATAGAAGAGGAAAATCTCTACGTTGTTACAATTTTATTTCAACCAGATGTGTTACCAGATCAGCTGTGTGGTAAACGATACACTTTAGTTGTTTCAAGTTATAGATAATAAATGGTAACGTACAGTTTAAATAATTTAGTACGAGGTACTTTTGAAGACGACATAATGACATTGTCATAACGCGCGAGACTGTTTAATGTTCGTTGTAGAAATCCTGAACAAGTTACAGATTTACATCTCTACATTGTGAATCCCACTCTTTTCATCAATATCACGCCTACAATTATCAAATTTGTAAAAGTATAACTTGATATGCATTATTCACAGTCCACAAACATCCAGTTTTGTGGTTCATATTTCGCTCGTTATATTTAATGGATTCCACGCAGCCGCGCGTGCGGCGCAATGGAGATTGCCGGTGCTACCCGAAACTCTGCGGACGAGAGCGCAGTGACAGCATCCACTCTGAACCCGGCCCCGGAGTGGCACAAACTTCACAGCAGATCGTCCTTCTTAGTCTTGCGCCCCTGGGAAGAGGGTGATGGGCGGGGCACTATCGGGTGCGGACAGCGGTGCACAGGGGGTGGGCCGAGGACGAGGACGCCGCCCCCGCCCTCGCCACCGCCACTCCAACCGCTGCCACTGCCATCCCCACCGCCGCCACCGCCAGCACCCCAACCGCTGACGCCGCGACCACAACCACCACCCCAGTCGCCACCACCGCCTCCGCCACCACCGCCTCCGCCGCCACCCCATTCCCACCACCACCACAACCATCACCGCTACCGCCCCCCCCCCCCACGCCACTACCACCCCCACCGCCACGACCACCGCCACCGCCATTCCCACTGCCACCATCTCTGTCACCACCACATCCACCTCCATTGCAACCGCCACCCCTTCCGCCACCCATTCCTCCGCCACCGCCGCCTTCGCCGGGGGGCGGGTCGAGGCTGGCAGTTAATTTAGCGGAATGCGTGCGCTCTCCGCCGGCTTCGCTATCTGCGAGGGCCCCGCTTTGGCGGGTTCCTTGAGCGAATATCTGCCTGCGTCCCCGCGCTCTTGCTTCCTCCGCCGACGCTGCCTAGCAGCCCGGCGCATGATGGAGGAGCGCTGCTGTCGCTTATCTCCGCCCCCGCCGCGCCGCCGTCGCCCTCTGCGCCTGAGTGCGGGTCTTCACGGCCGCATCCGACCTCCTTGCTCTGAGAGGCGGCTCCACCAGGACGAGCCTCTGGGCGCCTTTCGGGAGGCACCAGCCCCGCCCCTTCGCCCCCACCTGGTTTCCGGCTCCTCCCCGGGTTTGCCACGCTTCGTCCGCCTCTTTTTGCCTCTCACCGCTTCGTCACGCTTTGTCACGCCTCGTCCCGCCTCGTCCCGTCCCGCTTTGTTCCGCCTGTGCCCGACTCCCTCGGTTTCGACTCATTTCACTTTACCTCATCTCACTATACTTCACCTCACTTTTCACCTCACCTCACTTTACCTCACCTCACCCATTTCACCTCACCTCACTTCACTTCACCTCACCTCACCTCATCTCACTTCATCTCATTTCATCTCACTCCACTTCACCTAACCTCATCTCTCTTACAAAGACCAAACCTGACGTCTTTTCTTTTCGTCCAGTGTTGCCTCTGCCTTCTCCCCCAGCTCCTCCTCGCCTGCCCTCTTAACCTCGTATCGCTCCACCTCTCCCCGCTCCGTGCTTCATTATACCTCTCCTCTTCCCTCTTCGCTCTGCCCCGCCCCGCCTCTCCGCGTCTTTCTCTGCTTCATGCTGTCACAAGCCTCCTTGCTCCCACCTAGTTTGGACCCGCGTCTCGCCACGCCCCGTCGGACCCCTACTATATTCTGGCCATTCCCGGCCCGTGGGACAGCATCAGACATGTGGACGACCAACCATCGCACCGCGGATCTCCCTCCGGGAACCTGAAGACTTCGTTACCCCCGCGCCATTCCCTCTCGAGAGTGAGATCTGCCTGCAGCCTGGAGTTGTGATAAACTTACTGATCTGACGGTGGTGATTAGGGTGATCCTCTTACATGCGTTCGAGGATGAATTTTGCACACCGGGTCTTGTGACTGGCATTCATCGTGAAACTACATGATTCGAAAATTCTTGGGACGTTTTTCTTCGTTACCTTTTAGATTTCTTGATCACCTCGTACTACCTTTTAGATTTCTTGATCACCTCGTACTACCTTTTAGATTTCTTGATCACCTCGTACTACCTTTTAGATTTCTTGATCACCTACCGTATTACCTTTTAGATTTCTTGATCACCTCGTATACTTGATTCTTCCAATATTGAATCCAAATGCAATTTATTTCATTACTTTTCTTATATTCATTAGTCGTTCCTTGACTGTATGATCAAAGGAAGTTTGTAAAGAAATGATTATTCAGTGCTTCGCTGAAATCTAACTAGCCTGGAAATGCATCCAATTTACAAGTTTCATCGTCCTATCCATGTACGAACAATCTGCTTTATTTTTGTAACAGATATCGTTCTTGCATTGTGATATTTCGAAACATTTATATAATTTTCAAATAATTTACTTTTAAATGATAATTATAAACAGTGATTAATTGGAACAAATGCGATACGTCAATAAGCGGGTGGGCGGATGTATGTGATGAGGTACCTCCCAATAATGACACGAACACACGTTTGGCGCATTTTCACATTTGAAAAAAAATGTATGGAACCGCACTTCACATTGTAAACGAAATTAATGTTTTGTCAATAGATTTGGCAATGTTACAAAATCTGAAATTATTTTGTATGCTGTCTAATGAATATGTGTATTGCATGTAAATTAACGCAAAATCATACAGATTGTTCGCGAAAGCCTCATTCACGTGTCGAATTAATATTTAATATTCTGTTATTTTAGAAAGTGTTTAATTTAAAATGTTTCGTTGAAACCGACACACTATCAAAATTCATTGTTTTTCTGTGACAAAATGCACCGATTACTTATTTTAATTTAAAAACACTAATGAGAAAGAGTTTACTTAATATTTTTTAAATAATTTTGCTATTAGACTTTTTTTTTCAATCTCAGCCTTAAAAGTTCTTATTCACTGCCCAACGACATATGTTAAGATTGAGAGACAGAAATAAAATGATGGCTGCTTTGGTTTAAAAATGTACTGGTTTGAGTCCAAGTTTATCCATGGCTGCGAGAACGAAAAATAATGTATATCGTCGGATTTAACAAGAATATTTCTGAACAAATTCCATATACATTTTAATAGTTTAGTTTTATCAACTTCAAATATCCGTCCAGAGTATTTCAATACGCTGCGCAAATCGTCAAAACTATCTCTGTGTTAAATCTATTTTCGTCTACTTATGACATTATTATATAATTATTTTTATTTCTCGTGAATTTATTTTTCACATAGCTTGTTGAATTTGTTATTTTTGTTATTACGAGACAAACTAAACTGAAACCATCAGTATCTGTCACGCATTTCAAATAAAATAAAATATAATTATATAATAACTTACGTATTGATTTTATAGTCCTTGGTGATAGGAACAACATAGGTTCCTGAAACGTCGAATAACAAAGAAAATATTTTATTAAATTTTCTGAATTTCTTACGAAAAATTTGACTCTTGATGCATTTTTGGGAATGTATATATTGTTAATTATATTTTCAGTTCCTTGTTAACACAATTTTGAATAGTTGGTTTTAACTATTGATATTAATCAAAAGTGTGATATTCACTTTGTGAATATGAAATACTTCCTATGCATCGCATGACAGTAAAAAAATATTTCATTAACTTCAAGAACTAGAAATGTAAGCATTGAAAACTTTTCAAAATTAAAAAATCCTTTAAAAATCATTTAAAAATCCTTTCTCGAAACGACAGCTTTCCGTTATATTTTAATTAATGGGACATTTTTACCAGAAGTGTTCATTACTGTCCATTACCGTCGACACCCACATTCAAAATGCGAACGTGCTTGCCTCATGCCCGCAGACTCACATATTCGATGACCGCCGATATCTCTCAGCTCAACGTGCGTGGTTGGAAAACGTAAAACAAGTTTCTTTCAGCGCGCCAATCAATGTCGTGTAATTATTCGGCAACGCTGCCTTATGCACGAGTATCGAAACGCAATAAAGTTCGTTGCGTGGGTTGGAGGAGGCGGTGACGGTAGTGATGGGGGACCGAAGCAATAGCTAGAAATGGCGATGGCGGTGACGGAGGGGACGGTAGTAAGATGGGGATAAAGCAGGCAGTGGAGGTTTTCGCCGAACTGTGGGGGGGGAACCAAGGCAATGACGGAGCTTGGGGGGTTTGTTGGGGGGGGAACTGCCTGGTATTGAGCCGTTATTGGGGATAGCAGCGACGTTGGTTACAGCAGTGGCGATTGATTGATTGATTTTTTTATGTTTCCGGGCGCGTCAACTGCTCTGGTTATTAGTCCCGTTAGTGTAGTGCATGTTTTTCTCGGGAGATGGTGGTGATTTTTCCCCCGCTGGATGGCGATATCCGGCACCGACCTACCGTCGGCTAGTGGGGTTTCCCCCTAACCAGGACTCCCACCAGCGAGGCACCGCCCCAGCCGGGACAAGCTCTAAGCTCCCGACCGGTCTCCCGGAATATGTGGTAGTGTAGTGCATGTTAGTGTAAGTGTGTGTGTAACGGGAGAGGACAAGGAAGAGGAAGGACAGATCGCGCGCGGTCCGTGGCCCGCTTGATAGGGTACTGCTCCGGCATTCGCCTGGTGTTGATCGGAGAAACCACGGAAAACTACCGATCAGAGCAGCCGGCCGCTAGAATTCTCCTCCAGACAGCGACTGAATTCGACCTCGCTGAAAAGGTAGTGTCGAATATCCTGCCGCCGTAACCTAGGCGTCCCGGTCAGAGGCGCTGCTGTGACATCAGTTGATGCACTGAGCTACCGCTCCCGGTGGCGAGGTACGTGTGGGTGCGATGGTATAATCGGGGTTGGCGATGGCAGTGGGTTGGAGATAGCGGCGACGTAGGTGACAGCAGTGGCGGGGTCCGTGTGGGTGCGAAGGTGATGGCAGTGGGGGTGGGGATAGCGGCAACAGCGGTTACGTGGGGGGGTGGGTGCGCGGACGGGACCGGCTCTGTCGTGGGCGGCGGCAGTCGTTGCGGGAGGGCATGCATTTTGCAGAGATCATCTATCTTCATCGCGTGCCTCCAGGGACAGGACAATTTTGGTCCCCGCTGTCACCCGCGGCCTTCGCACCGCCCGTACCTGCCCGCCGGGTGCCTCGCCTCCGCGCCGCTGGTAGCGCCACGTCCCTCTGGAAATGCACGAATCGAGAGTGACCATTAAAGTCCCGCCAGGGATTCTTCCATATCTGATGCAGTGTAGTACGGCTTGTTTGGGGAAGTGCGGGTTTTACGTTGAATGATGAGAGTCGTAAGGGAAGTTGAGGTTCCCATTGCGTGCGTTTGCTTTCACAGAACAGCTCGAGAAAAAACACATCACCAAATACTAATTTGTCAACTTGGCAATACAGTATTCTGTCATTGAAATAATTCACTGAGTTTATTGCGTTTAACGATGTACGTTGAAAGTATTCCTATATCAAATCCAATCTAAAAGTACAAAATCGGAAAATTTTGACGTTTAACTAACATTTTAACAGCAATGTAAACTTCCTATTGAGAAATTTGTGAAACAAATCTATGAACTTAGTACATTTGATAATTATTTAGATCTTTGAGTTATATTTTATCGGAAATTAAGAGTATACATTTTATATACAGAAAGAATTTCTTTGATAAAGAAAAGAATAGATTTTTAAAGGCCAAGATTCTTCAAAAAAAAGAAAATTTCGAATTGACGTTAATGAAATACGCTAATACGTTATTAATGAAGGCTGCCAATTTCCAGTACGAAAATGTGAAGACAGAATAGATGTCGAATGCGGCATCTCAAAGGAAGACAGCTGTCACCACCCAAATTCTGAAATGAAAAAAAATAATAGATTAGATTCGGTTCTTTACTAATTCTGCAAATAAGTTTGAGAAGTTGATGGCAGAATACACTAACTTAACATTACATAACTTTAAAAAGATACAAAAGTTTACAAAATTTACAAACTTTCCAAATTAACATGAACATTTCACCGCACAAACTCTCATAGCACTCGATCTCACCACACTTCCCTTCACTTCACTTCACCACATTGCTGATCACTGAGTTTCAATGTGTTTCTTACACACTCGATATCCTCAACTTCACAACACTACACTACACGCCACTGCACATAATTGTTAATAAGTGATATTACAACATCGTTACATAGACCAGTTATTTATTAATATTAAAGATATAATACACTTATCAACATCTACGACCGGGAGCGGTAGCTCAGTGCATCACTGCAGCGCCTCTGACCGGGAGGTCCTAGGTTCGAGTCCTGACGGCGTGGCAGAACTTTCGACACTAGCTTTTCAGCTAGGTCGAATTTAGTCGCTGCCTGGAGGAGAATTCTAGCGGCCGGCTGCTCTGATTGGTAGTTTTCCGTGGTTTCTCCGATCAACACCAGGCGAATGCCGGAGCAGTACCCTACCAAACGGGCCACGGACCGCGCGCGATCTGTCCTTCGTCTTCCTTGTCCTATCCTCTCCTCTTACACACACACCTACACTTCCATGCACCACACTATCACATATTCCGGGAGACCTGTCGGGAGTTTAGAGCTTGTCCCGGCTGGGGCGGTGCCCCGCTGGAGGGAGAGTCCTGGTTAGGGGGAAACCCGCTAGCCAACGGTAGGTCGGCGCCGGATCTCGCCATCCGGCGGGGGAAGATCACCGCCATCTCCCGAGAAAAAAATAAGTACTACACTAACGGGACTAATGACCGAAGCAGTTGACGTGCCCGGAAACACGAAAAAATCAATCAATCAATAACAATAATAATAGTGATATTACAACATACTTTACATAACTAGTTATTTAATAATATTAAAGATATAATACACTTATCAACATCGACGATTCTAATTTATTTTTAAATTTGCTCAGGCATTGAGGAAAGGGATCAAAGATTGTCACAGGCACATCGTTCCAGTCCAAGTTGGACTGGGTACTTGGTCCAGTACCAAGTTGTAGTGGTATTAACGGTTGAGGCGGAAACGTAAGCGATGGTGCTCTGTAATGACCTCAGTGATGCTGGTTGCAGCGGCGGTGGTGTCGGGGTCGGTGGTGGCGGCGGCGGCGGCGGCGGCCCCGGGCAGTCATCCCGCTGGCGGCGTCCGCATTCAATAATTCCAAGTGGCATGCGCGCCATTAAGCCCAAGTATCAAACATTCAGCCCCCGGCGGCCACCCAGGCCCACCGCCCGTAGGGCTTTTTTTTCAACGTGGCGCGCCGCTCTCCCCCTCGGCTTCCTCCCGCCACTCACGTTCATCTCGGGCTCTTCTCTGCCCTTATCTTTACTGCCGACGGAGAATTTTGGGCGGATCATGGTCATGTCAACACAGCCTCCCACAACACCGCCACCGCTGACGAAAATAACCCGCTGGCGGAGAATCTTTGCCGCGAGCCCTGACTTATCATCACCTCAATCATCGCTACTACAGTCACTATTTTCATTTTTTTTTCTTTCTCTGCGTATTACGTAGTGTGTAGAAAAGAGAAAATATTGTAATGTTGTAGGGGAAAATGGCGATTTTTCGTCATAAAATCCTGTGTAGTAGAGTCCTAATATCGGAAATGTAGATAAATCTTGTTGCTATGTGTAGTAAAGTACTTCCTTTTTCATCCTGTGTGGTCGAAATCCACGTTTTGTGGGCCCTTGAAGTACATGGACCAAGGCATAACGTCTTTCTGTCTGTCTTTCTGTCTATCTTTCTGTCTGTCTTTCTGTCTGTCTTTCTGTCTGTCTTTCTGTCTGTCTTTCTGTCTGTCTTTCTGTCTGTCTTTCTGTCTGTCTTTCTGTCTGTCTTTCTGTCTGTCTTTCTGTCTGTCTTTCTGTCTGTCTGTCTTTCTGTCTCTGTCTGCCTGTCTGTCTTTCTGTCTGTCTGTCTGTCTGTGCTCAACGCTAGCGCCTAAATCGATTCGACAATTTTCTCCAACTTGCTTATCTTCCAATGGATATGGCCGAACTCCATGGCCTTAGAATTTGAAACGGATATTTTGATTTTGTAGAGTACTTGACAAAAAGCCTTAACATTTTCAATACTTTTTCAAAAAGGCTCCAAAATTTTATATTTTTTCTTATGTTCTGTTCTGAACGCTTAAAAATGGAGTACGTCTGTCCGAATTTTCGGCAATTGCGAAAGTTACAAATAATGATAAAGTATTTAATGTTGTAGCACCACTACTTTAAATTTCAGGTGGTGCTACAACATTACCCGTTACACAATTGCCCTTTTTTTTGCAAAGTATCGAAAATTAAAGAGTATAAATGTTATATACAGAAAGAATTTTTTAAAGAATAAATTTTCAAAGGGCAAGATTCTTCAACACCCGCACCCGTGTCCAACACTCGTGTCATATTTCTTCTCCCGGTTCTATGTCATCATCACTATTGAGATCTACTGCTCCATTTCCCCGAACCTCACAGCTCTCATTCCCATTCCCATTCATTTGTACAATCTCCGGACTCGAGCACAAACTTCACGTATCTGGTCGTGGTGGGGAGGAGACTGTTGTGGGTAACATGTTGACGAGTTCACGAGGCGCGGATGATTGCTACTGGTTCGCAGAAAATAAAATTGCTGGTGAAGATTGCGATTAAGGTATTCACGGGAGCTTGGTACTGGGACGCCTGACGAAGTAGTGGAAAAATGTCCTCGCAAGAGATGTAAACATTTTATGACGTTAGCATGATCGCTAATTTTGTTCTGTCTTTCCACCTAATCCTCAACCTCGTAATAATCAAGTCGTTTTAGACATCACGTTTTGTAATGGTTGGCCAGGTGACGCCGTAGCTTTTAATTCTGAACATCGTTTTCTGTTGCTCTCCTTACCATCTAGCTTCCCCTGTGGCGAAGAGTTTTTAATATCAACACACTTCTTTTCGTCCATGCTCTTGCCGCTTCTTAACTCAGCGACCATTATTATCAGCCTTCGACGCGGCGACGTCCGTGCAGACAGCATTCTCAAGACTGACCGCGGAAGCGTACGACTTAATGATCTCAACAAATTCCCCCCGCCTTGCCGTCGCAATCTTCGCAAGAGTAGAAAGAAAGGAATGGGATAGAGATCCCATTCCTCTCTTTCTACACTTCTATTTTTAGAGCGATGCGTGGTGTAGCTATCATAGTGCTCGCCTTGCACCACTGAGTCCAAAGTTCAATTCCTGGTCGGTTCATGTAGAATTGGTGGTGGACATACTTCTTTACGGTAGTTTGCGATAGTTTTTCTCATGTTCCTCTCGTTTCCCCTACTTCTTATTTCATCATTGCTTTACATTAATCATGCCATATTTTCATAATAATTTACCTAGTATGGCCATAAGGCTTAGGCATTGACTAATGCCAGTGCTATTATAATCAATAAAGTGCTCATCATCGTCGCTACTTTTTCCCGCCATATTCACCACTACCATCTCCCCAACATAAGAGGCCGCAAGTGAGCTATCTTCGTTTCAAGTAAACACCCTCTCTGTCACTCGTATTGTTTCTCAAATTAACCCTATGTTTGGAGCAGTTCCTTGTTGAGATCCCGACGGAACTTCCATAATTATCATCTCATATTGCTGGCAGCATCATTCTAATATTAATGTCTCCACACTTTCACATCTTTTCATAAAGGCGTTCTCTTCACCTTCCATCATCTCGTCTCTCGTATCCGCCATTTACTCACAATCGCCTCTGATAAAATCCTTTCCCCCTTTTTAATCACCACCACAGCTGTCGTTACAGACAACTGTCAGAGGACTTCCACTTTTGCAGTATCGCTACCGTCACCTTCAGTTTTCCACTTCCACGAGTCCTTCCACAACTTTATCAGTTTTTCTCACCAGCGTTTTATAATTCCACATCTTCTTTATCTTCCTCCCACGCCTCCTCACAGTTTTGGCGCTCTCGCCATTGATGCCATTGTCGCCTCCGTTATCATAATCACCACCGCGACCATCTCCTCCATCGCCGTCTCCTCTGCGGTGGGCGGCGCCCAGCCATGGTGATGCAACGGCCCTCTGCGCCCGTTAAATCAACGCTCGGCCCTCCCGCCCCCGCCGGGAGAGGGGAGGGGGCGGCGGAGGGGCGGGGCGGTCGGTAAAGCGAACGAGCCTCAGAGGGGCGGCAAAATGCTGAACGTAGCATTACTCCTAATCTGCCGAAATTTGTGGGCGCGGGAGCAATTTGGCTCTTTTCGAGCTGCGTGGGTCGCTGGGGAGGGAAGGGTCAACTCACTTCGTTCTTTGAGCTTTTAATTTGCGATTTGTAAACTATCCTCGAGAAGTATAAACTTTTTCGAAACGTTTGTTTTACGTGTTCTGAATTTCTGGTGATTTAATTTATCTTGTTTGAAGTATAGATAATTATTTTTAATGTGTGGTGGGTTGTGACTACTGATTAGATCCTCATCTCATAGTAATATGTAAGTTTATTCATTTATATGTTAGCGTATATGCATTTTAATGTTTAGTATAGGAATGTAAATGCCATCTGCATATATAGGAAATGCCAAAGTCAATTTGTTTGTTTATATTTATTTTTTATATATTATTTTATTTGTAATTGTAATTTTGCATTCTGCCACCGGGCATCATCTGCCCAATTGTAGAATAAATTTCTATCTATCTATCTATCTATCTATCTATCTCATGCAGATATATATTTTCTCATTGAAAATGCTTTTTTTTTTTTCCTAAATTTGACTGATGAACGGGAATAACTCAACAACCGAGTTTTTTCTCTTGTCTCGCGCGTGTTTCTTTCATGGTTCAGTTTCCTCCACGTTACCAATGTTGTTCTCGTAAAATATTAGTGTAAGTAGATGCACAAGGATCTTCATGCATCTGCATGTCTGTCTTATCCTGTGCTTTATGGTTTATGATCAACGTAGCGTAATTTGCAGACTAATGACAAAATTAGTGCATAATTTTATAAACTGTCTAATTCAAAATAATAGCAAATATTGAACTGAAAGACATGTAATTTTTAATTATTACCCGTCAGTGCTGGCACTTTATAATACATAGGATAAATACAGCGCAATATTGGTTAACGATTATTTTCATACAATTAGTTAGATGCGATGCAACAGCAAATAAAGTGCTCTTTAAAGTCAGTATCTGTTTTCTTCTTTCTTCGGCGGTATTCAAAGAAATGCGTACGCAGTGGTGTGGAAGCGGGGATTTAAGGGGACACCGTCCCAAACTGGAACAAGTTCTAAGTCCCCGACCGGTCTCCTGGCATGTGTGGTAGTGAAGTGCATGTTAGTGTAAGTATGTGTGAAAGGGGTGAGGATAGGACAAGAAAGAGGAAGGAAAGATCGTGCGCGGTCCGTGTGCCAGTTTGTTCGGGTACTGCTCCGACATTCGCCTGTTGTTGATCGGAGAAACAACGAAAAACCTCCGATCAGAGCAGCCGGTCGCTAGAATTCTCCTCCACTCAGCGACTGAATTCGACCTAGCTGAAAATCTAGTGTCGAAAATCCTGCCGCTGCCGGGACTCGAACCTAGCAGCTCCCGGTCAGAGGCACTGCAGTGACATCAGTTGACGCACTGAGCCACCGCTTAATGAGAAATTGAGAGCCAACCGTGTGATGTCAACGTGTGTTGGTGTGTCCGCAGGTTCCACAACGGGCCGCGCCGGCTGAGCGAGATGATGCGCGAGTCGATGGCGGTGGACCCCGTGGCGCCGGTGCTGTGGGAGCCGCACCTCGCGGCGCTGGACCGGCGCGTCAAGATCGTGCTGCAGGCCGTGCGCGACTGCCTGGCCAAGGAGGACAACGTGGACGCCGTGGTGCAGAACGACCTCACGTAGCGGCCCGCGCGCCTCCTGCGCCGCCGCCGCCGCCGCCACCGCGGGGAGCCGATC
Source organism: Teleogryllus oceanicus (assembly GCA_964035755.1). Lineage (NCBI taxonomy): Eukaryota > Metazoa > Arthropoda > Insecta > Orthoptera > Gryllidae > Teleogryllus > Teleogryllus oceanicus. The sequence continues at coordinate 25,791,133 of CAXIVR010000012.1, read as the reverse complement.
GCGCCCGAGCTCCGCCGAGCGCCGCCGATCGTAGCCGAACGTCACCGCGTCGTCGTCCGAAGGGCCGTGTGGCCCTCGTAGCACGACCGCCAGGCCACGCCGGCCAGCCTGGGTCTTCAGACATTCGCTTCTTCATTTTCCTAAGCTTATGTGGCAGCTTTTTGAAACAAAAAAAGCAGTGTTTGTGTGTGTCCTACAATGTCGTTCCTACGTGCCTAATTTTTTTGTCGATGGACGATGTTGACCCATTAAGCTAGCTGGTACGCGACAACTGGCCTATTTCGTATGTACTTTGATGTTAACTATTCGCTTATAATTGTAATTGAAATTGTTTGTGGAAAAATCACATACGAACTCTAACGGCTAACTAAACGGCTCCCCCGTTTGCTGGTTTTCTGGACGGCATTTCCGTGTTTGAAACCAAATAACCCGACTAATGACACTGTTTTGAAGTGGCTTGCCTTCTGAATGAATGAACATTGAATTCGGCTAAGAATTTTTGTGTGGGTGAGAGCTTTTGATAGAGAGTACTGTTTTTGCGTAAAACATGAATTTTTGCTGTATAAATTTATATACGAGGAAATGAAACATACATAAGATTTTGAAAAATCAGAAGACGACTGCAAAATGTGACAGTTGTTCGTGAGTAGGTGATTAATAAAGTTTCAGAATTTGGACACTTCACCTTCCACAAAAAAAATTGTCAACTTCGTTCCCTGGCATTAGCAACATCATTGGCTTCAACGAAAAATTTCGGGATCCCAAGAGACGATGAAATATGTGCTCTGTGGCTTGTCCATTTTTTTCAAATGACCCACATGAAGTATTTTTTCGAAATATTGGAGCGTTGCCAAGACATATTAGTGTTGCTAGTGAGTAAATCTATCACTGATCAGTCCAGGGTGTGTGACCATGCCATTCTTCACGTGCGCACTCTATCAGAATAATTCATAATTGAAAGTGTTGAGTGCTTAGCGCACGGGCTACACGTCCGTTAACTCCTGTACAGGGAGTTTGTTCTTAAGTCTATTAAGCTAAGTATTTTGTTGGATAGCTAGATTGTATGGGCAATATTTTTAAACGAGATTTCAAAGTATTTTTGTGCCTCTTATTATCACGATAGTGAATTGGAAATTTATGTTAACGATACGCAATTCCTACATATCGACGTCCAGTTACTTCTTAGGAAATTTTATTTGATACAAATGTATTGCCTTTTCCATGCCAAAATGGGGATTAGGAAGGGTCTTAAAACTTCAGGTTTTCTGACGTGGCTATCAAGGTGAAACGTTATTTCTTTCATTCATCTTTTTTAATGATTCAAAATCACAAATTCTTACTATAGAGGTGCTATACATTTGCCACCTTACAGCAACAGAAAACGATTAAACCTACATACACCAAACAGAGTGATTAAATTAAATATAGATGATTTCGTCAGCAAGTAAAACATTCTAGGAGAAAAATTATTATAACTTGCCCAAACGAATTATTTGAAATTTTATCAAATTTTGAACAAAAAAAATTACTTGAAAGAACAATGTACAATGATGGGTTCTGGTAGAATGGTGTGATAACCAACCTGTTGGAATGAACTCAGCTGTGCCGAAACGTAGGAAATTTCGTTATTCTTTCAAAGCAAGCGGGGAGTGAGGATGAGGGAGGGTGACGGGTCGGAAGGAGGCGTTTGCGGGGTGGGGACGGGGGAGACTGTGTGGTCACGAAACCGCGTTAACGTCCGTCCAATGGCAGCTGGCGCTGGTTGCGTCGGGGGCGACGGAAAGCGCCGTTGCGGAAAATGGAGTCTGCGGTCGCCTACGCGCATGCGATGGTCGCATGCGACTGAAGCGCGGGTGCGGCGCGCGCGCCTAAGCGAGTGGGCGGTCGCGGAGCGGGGGTCTTTCCGAGCAGCTTGCGCTCCCAGAGCCCTCTGGGAACGCGAATTCGGGGAAGAACGCGCCCGCGAGGGTAGGCTGCTTGAAGGGTGTGCCCCAAGGGTCAGTGATGAGATGCTTGGAATTCTACAAAACATAAATCCAATCCTGTTCTTATGAAACAGCAAATTGTCATGCAGTTCCGGTAATCGCGCCACTTTCACTGACAGCCTCTGGTCTTGTGTATCAAATGTTTTGTCACCACGATTCTCTTTATTGATCTTCTTTAGCCTGAATTCAGTTACTTTCAGTGATCGGAGGTACTCGTTATTCAGTTGGGTAAAAATTGCCATCGGGTTTCTTATCGTTATCCGCGTTGCTATGGGAAAATCGTGTATGGTATTATGTTCCCATAAAATTGTATTGGGTATTTATACCAGAAAAAAACGGATGCCCCTACTAAGAAAACTTCACACTACGAGAGGCTTGAAAACAGATTTTATCCTTCGATTTATTAATAGCTCTGGCAGTTTGTATCCTTCATATTTTCACATGTAATGGAAAAATCAAACATTCCCAAGTTCGCCAAAATACACCACAAACATCGAAACGCTTCGTTTTTCAAAAATAGTACCAACTAACTTTTAAAGGTACTCTTAAAGGTAGCTCCATCTACCTTTAAATTGCAACTCTTTCGCATGCAATGAATCTTGTTTTAAGCGTTCGACTTCTCGGTGGAAGCGTTTTTAGTACCTCCATGCATATTCATGTCCATGCTAATGGACGCCGTTTAAATTAAAATGGTGTGACGCTTCTATTGGCGCTTCCTGCCTTTGAGAGCTTGTTAGCACCGTCTTAGATGGATCCGGACAGGTGGGTTTGCTAGCTTGACGTTAATGAAAAGGTAGCTTTATGGAATACGCAGCGGGGTTGCAGAGAATTTACGTCAACAATTGAAAATTTCGAAAGTAACTAATAATTTCAGGAACATCAAGGCAAAATATTGATTATAACACGTACATCTACAAGTGATATTGAATCTGGATGGTTGTTTGTCTCGTATAATTGGTAAATATCTTGTTTTAGTTTGTAAGGTATGGAATGTTATTATAAGCTGCGAGGAAAACAAATGTTATGTTTCTGGATGACAAATAATCCTTTGCTGTCGTCTAAGACCTATATTTTGGCGTTGAAACATTTAAAATATCATTTTTTAATAGAAACTTTAATACAAACAGAATCGCGCTTGACATAGCTGAGTTAAAATGACTGTAAAAGCTTTGAAAATTATTATTACAATGTGCCCGACTTTGTGCAAACCAATCTGAAATCTGACTACAATTCTGAACTTAGCGATCTATTGATGCCCGACTCAAATGTTCTTTACGCTTATATTAGCCGACTCCTATACAGTACGGAATAGGTAATCCTGAAAATTTACTCTTTTTAATAGCATCACAAATGGTTCACAGACACGCGCTATCTTTCCTTTCTCTTCCTTGTTCTATCCTCTCCTTATGCTCATTCGCATCTTACGTACACGTATTTACATTTATATCCACTTCACTACTATTTATGACAGAAAATCCTACACAACCATTCATGATATTCGGAAGCTAAGTTCGTCTGCCGATCAAAATTTCGATCAAACTCGGCGCCACAATTACCACCACCATAGAATAATTAGGTTTTTATTATATTGCGGATTATAGTAAAAGGTTATGGATGATATATTTGTTTATTACTTCGAGAAAATTGTAGTCAGAGAGACAAAATTAAGTTATATGTAGAAAAAGAGGGGGAGAGAGAAAAGGAAGCCGAGACAGAGGAACTAAAACAATATAGATTTAGAAAGTGTGAGAGACATATGAGTAAGACAGAGAAATTAAATGAAAGAAACAGATAAAGGTAGCGATGGTTTGCTCGTTTTTATGGTACCAAACATTTATATCAATTTTTATTTGGGAACAAAAATTTTATTTTTCGTACGTCCTGGACGAAAGTAGGTGATTTCAAAGGAAACGATCACGCTAATTTTGAAACTCATTATAAAAAAATTTCTATCACTAAAAAGTTTCGATCACGGAAGGTTCAAATGATTTGATCCTAGTTAGTATTTGAAATAAACAAAATCCTACAATAATTTCCGCATTGCCACTCCGTTTACACTGTCACAAAAATCTATGAGCATGCGTCATATGAGATAAGAACAAGTTAAAAATAGAATTCTAATATTTGTGCAATAATATACAAACATTACAATGGTTTGTTGATATTCTTCCCAACATTGGTAGAGCGAACGACAATGATTTGAGTTTTCCAAACAACCACAACCTAAGTTCGTTGTATACATGACTTAACACTAGCGAACAGTCAATGGTTTGTCCTGATCACAAACACGACAACCAAAGTATAAAGAATGCGCAAATTTTGTAATTTCAAATATTTTTTTCTTTTGAAGTTTGGGTGTATATCTTGAAGAAACATACAGGAACTTACCGGGTTTATTCGCACACTTTTGATTGTGAAATGACGATTTGAATTTTATCGAACCGACTCAAGTATACAGATCTTGTTGCGAATTTCACTTTATAAAATCCACAGAACCGTAATGTATTAATTATTTGAGGAGCACTCAAACCAGACACGAACCTCACGCGCCCTACGGGCACAGTTTTGCATGACACTGACTCAGAATCTGCCCCCCCCCCAACAGTTGGATACTTGTGTACTTGTGGTAAAGTATTAAATGATTCCTTCCGATGACTGATACGCAGCAGCAAATGTGAGGGTGCACAAGAGTTGGTATTCAAAATATCCACTAACACTGCTAAGAAGTACTTGTAATTGAGCGCGACTACCAAACGCGAGAATAAAGAGGCAGTCTTCGCATACAGAAGGTAAAGAAAAACGAAAGGCTAATTTTGTTATCTCATGAAAGTGGGATAAAAGAACAAATGTTTTAAAAGAATAACATTGAATTTTATGCGTAATAATTCTATTATCTTAAAGAGCAATTTCAATGTATTTGCATAAATAGCAAAATACGAAAATTACGGCATAGCAATAATTAAAAAATGAGGTGTGGCGACGTTTTTATTGTAATATTCGTATTCTCTTACCTTCCTGGAGGTAAAAATCTTGTTTTATAATGTTACACAATAACTGCGCCAAAAAGTGTACAACCCCAATCTTGGACGAAGACTATGGGAATGTCACCTTCACTATCTCTGTTTCGCAATCCATCTCTGCCTTTCCACATCCAATGTGATTCCCCCACTACCGTTTTTTCCCACCCGTGGTCCTCTCGTGTTCTCTTTTATGATCGCGCAAGCGACAAGACCGTGAAATACGGCGAAATTGCAGCACGACGGCGGCCGTGTGGAGGGTTCAGACAGGGCAGAGGAGAGGGGCAGAGGGCGATGGGCAGGGCGATGGGCGGGCGATGGGCGGGGCGTGGGCGGGCGATAGGCGGGGCGATGGGCGTGGCGAGGGCGGGGCGATGGGCGGGAAGTGGGGGGGGGCGATGGGCGGGGCGATGGGCGGGGCGATGGGCGGGGCGATGGGCGGGGCGATGGGCGGGGCGATGGGCGGGGCGATGGGCGGGGCGATGGGCGGGGCGATGGGCGGGGCGATGGGCGGGGCGATGGGCGGGGCGATGGGCGGGGCGATGGGCGGGGCGATGGGCGGGGGCGATGGGCGGGGGCGATGGGCGGGGCGATGGGCGGGGGCGATGGGCGGGAGCGATGGGCAGGGTGATGGGCGGGAGCGATGGAGGCGATGGGCAGGGGCAAGGGCGGGCGCCAAGGGCGGGCGATGGGCGGGGAGCGATGGGCGGGCGAGGGCGGGCGATGGCGGGCGATGGCGGGCGATGGCGGGCGATTGAGCGGGAGCGCGATGGGCGCGGGGCGATGGGCGCGGGGCGATGGGCGGGGCGATGGGCGCGGGGCGATGGGCGCGGGGCGATGGGCGCGGGGCGATGGGCGCGGGGCGATGGGCGGGGCGATGGGCGGGGAGCGATGGGCGCGGGGCGATGGGTGCGGGGCGATGGGCGAATATGCTCTCGTGTTATGGTTAGCGTTTCCGAGAGGGTAGAAATTAATTAGCGTACCGAGTCGCCGGGCAGTCCACACGCTGAGCCGTCTTTCGGTTAAACACACGGTGCTTTCAGAATAACTTACAAGAACGGGGAAGAAGGATGAGCACGCATAACTGAATAATTTTCGATATGAGATAAGGGAACGCGATGTACTTTTTAGAATGAACAAGAAGGAAAAGTGTGCAGGGAAATACGGTACGTTCCCTGAATGATTTGCTAATTTAGGAAAGATGCTGGAAGATGTATAAATGGACAGTTTTTGTTAATGAATTACGGAATTTAGAAGATATTTAAAGAGTGTTTTCAGCAAATGATCAGTAGCAAATATTACGATTGCAAGAAGCATTATCTCTACGTACTCCTAATGTACTAGTTAAATGTTTTCAATTTCTATCACATCACTTCATTCCTTTTTACTTCACTTAGAAAACAAAAAATAAATTAGAAGAAGGTGAGCAAAAGCTGCACCTATTTAGGTAGTTTTAAAACCACTATATGAACCAACACTTCACTAAATAACGAGGGATTGGTAATTCTCATGATCATACATCACTAAATTCTACGTATATCTCCCATTTTATTGTATTCTGGATTTGGGGCAAGATCATTTTCTATTTACTGTATAATAGCCCCTGCAAACGTTTATTCGAATTGAAAGCGTGAATAGTGGTCAGTAAGAAGCAACTCACCCCATTTTTTTGCAAGAGAAGAGTTTGGTCAACACCCAAAAAACTTATATTGTCACCGAAATAATATATTACTTCAATGTTTCAAAACATTTTCTTATTTAAAATTGCCATAGCATGTTCATTTTTCAAAAATACGTTTAACGGCATTTTATATGGGAAGGACATGAGCAACATTCTTCAAAATTACATCAAAAATTATCTTCGAAATTAATTATGTTCTCAAAATTTTATGAAATTAACACAATTAACTGAATAAATGAATACTTTTCATGTAGTGGACCGAATGCAAAGCATGTTAAATGAAAGCAAAAGTAATAATCATATATTTCTGTCGAAGTCACAATAATTTTCGAATTAAAACCTATAAACAAGGTTTCACTACTTGACATTCACTGTGCAAATATAGAAGCTTACAAATCAAAGATGAAATGGTTATTGGTCAAGGTTAGTAAATGATAGATTCCAAAACGTACTACGCTGGGTGGCATAGAACACTTTTAGTACATTTATTTCTTAGAATAGATATAAAATTTCTTAAAATTTTTATACTGTAATAAAATCTAAGACCAAAACTACATTTCTGCCTACGTATACATACAAGTCATTTTACAATGATAATTGTACATCACATATGAGAATTTATACCGGACCGTTTGTTAAAAACGATTTTACGGTGTAATCCAAGAAACTTCAAAATATAAGGATGATTAATCATTCAAAAGGCTGCTTTAATACACGATTGTACAAAAAAACTTAAAATTCTTTGTACTATTTTAAAGTAATTTTGTAATCATCTCTTTGCCACCACTTTGTGATTGAGGACGCTAGTGGGTTTTATCTGTGTGATATTTAACTTGATGGCGACTGTGCAAGTAGACTCTTTTGAGAGATTTGCGAGGAATCTTTCTAAGCTTCAAGAAACCCAGTGGTTTATGATGATTGGATGGAGAGACATTTGGTTGGTTTGAATAAGTTCATCACAAATGAGTTGTCGCTAAGAAAGGACAGGAGCATTTCAAATGACATGAATTTTTTGCTTCACATTAAATTTTAATTTCCCATCGCATCTTTTTCCGTACTGCATTTGTCATATTATTAATACATGAAGGGTCGTCCGATGTAAAGAGATAAAATTAATTGAAAATGTGTTTATTTTTGTTTGAGAACGTGAAATTGGTTTTATTCAATTAAGCATCGAACACTTTTCTTTTATTAACATCCAGAAAGAAATGCTTTTAAGAGTCGTCAGTGGCTTTTCATTTGAGAAAGAAATAATGTGCTTAATGAGATCACAGTTGTGGTTTTCCATTGTCATCTGTGGTGTGAAAGTAAAACTGAATGGTCGTGAGAAAGTAAGATATTACATTATTGGGAATGGGATGATATTCAAAATGGAGTACTGATGACACAACAAACCGATCACTATACAAATACAGGATGAAATCACCTAATCTTTCCCGGGTTGGTTCCCAATAATGTAATATCTTACTTTCCTGGGGGAAAGTAAGATATTACATTATTGGGAATGGGATGATATTCAAAATGGAGTACATTGGCTTCAACAAACCGATCACTATACAAATACAGGATGAAATCACCTAATCTTTTTCCAGGTTGGTTCCCAATAATGCCAATATCTTACTTTCCTGGGGGAAGTAAGATATTGATATTGAGAATGAGATGATATTCAAAATGGAGTACTAGTGGCCCCAACAAACCGATCACTATACAAATACAGGATGAAATCACCTAATCTTTCCCGGGTTTCGATTGTCCAATCTTTTGATTCGATTACTCAATCGGTACACCAATAGTTAGCGTCACTCATACCGGTAGGCTATTTTTATCTAGGATAAGATTCCTTACCCTTTGTACAGAGGGTCTCACAAAAAATGTTACACGCTTCTATAACATGTAGAGGGACCAAATATAATACTTTCTTGCCATTGAACATATAGTGGGAAATTTCGTATAACGGAGTTATGTGGATCTGAACTGCTAACTGCAAAAAGTCAACTAGCCAACTTTTTCAGACTTTTTTTCGCGGGGAGGGTTGTGAGCGAGTAATTTCATCATTTAACGCAGAAAGAAAACTTGTCCGCACAATAGCACAAGGTTAGAAACGATCTTAATTCTCCGTTTACTGCAGATAAAGAATTAGCCCGTGACTAGATTTCTGTGTGCAGTAATATTAAAGCACATTCTTGTACGTTTTTCAGTAAGAGGTAACTCGCCTTTTCCGAATGCTAGGTGTTACAGAATAATTATCCGGAAGCTGCGGAAGAAATTTATTAGACAGTGAAGGAAGTTGTTAACCTAATAAAACTTTCCTCAAAGTTTTTCAATGTTTAAATGAAGGCGAATGATTTCGTGTCGATTAGACAGTTCTGGAGGTTCCTAAATTCTAAAGAAACATTTTTGAGCGATGATGCCTATGGTAAGGGTGTTTCTAGACACTTACCAAGAAAGGTGTCTAAGTGCGTCAAACGATGTCAGTGCAGCGCTTCTAACCGGGAGGTCTTAGGTTCGAGTCCCGACGGCGGCAGGATTATCGACGCTAGCTTGACAGCTAGGTCGAACTCAGTCGCTGTCTGGAGGAGAATCTAGTGCTCGCTACTCTGATCGGTAGTTTTCCGTTTCTTCGATTAATACCAGGCGAATGCCGGAGTAGTCCCTAGACACAAACGGGCCACGGACCGCGCGCAGTCTTTCCTTCCTCTTCCTTGTTCTATCCCCTTCCCTTACACACACACACACACACACACACTGACATGCACTACACTAGCACATATTCCGGAAGACCGGTCGGTAGCTTAGAGCTTGTCCCGGCTGGGGCGGTGCCCCGCTGGTGGGGGAGTCCTGGTGGGGAAGCCCCGCTAGTCGGCGGTAGGTCGGCGCCGGATCTCGCCATCCAGCGGGTAGCGGGGGAAGAACACCGCCCTCTCCCAAGGAAAAATATTCACTACACTTACGGGACTAATGGCCTTAGCTGTTGACGCTACCGGATTCACTAACCAACCAACCTAGACACTTAAAACTGTCTTTCACTCTTTCCAAATACCGTGGATTGATCTTCTCAGCAGAAACACCGCATAGTGTTTAGTGCAACTTGCATATTGGTGGCTTTGCATCAGTGACATATTGGACACTTTGAGGCCCAAGAAGTTCGTAAGTAAAACGTTTGATCAGCCCAAAGAAAGTTATATATCTGTACTGCGTATAAACAAAAAAAATAGATCACATAAAAAACATTGGTCAACAACCCTGAGGAGAAGATGCGGTTTTGGCATTCAATCACATTTTGGCCCATGAAGATAAAGATTACAGAGTAATTTCACAATCCAAAATGTAAAAATGTTTTTCTAAAACGTTTAAAACAATATTAAAATAAAATATTTTTATGTAAAATTATATTTTTATAAAAGTAATTTAACACAAGAAATCATTTGTAAATCTCATTACTGTAAAAGTGAAACGTGTCCACATCCCAAAATAAACCTCCTCCTCATAACCTTCCGTCATAAAAGATTTTTGTTCAAAGAATTAAATAAGTACAAAGTTATTTATAATTAAATACCAAAAAAGTAAGTAAATTGCATAAAACTGGTTTTAGGAGATTTTTGTGTCTTCTGTATAGTTGGGAAATGTCGACTACTTGCCTTTCTGCTGTTAGCGATTAATTTATTCTGTGACTTTTGCACAGGTGTTCGGCAGGATATGAAATCATCTTCACTCTCGTAGCGTGAACGCGTTGTGCTCTTCAGAGTGAAGAGTTGCGTACAATCACAGGGAAATGTCATAATTATAAATTTATATTACTCCGTCATAAACAATTTTCCACCATACTTTCAAACAAAACATGTGATCCTTTTCGACCTCTATACATTTTCCAGACGTTTGTAACATTTATTCTGTGACACTATATAGACAACAGTATAGCCTTGCAAGTAATAAGTTCAACAAGAAAAGAATATCTTATCTTTGGTTTAATGATTGTTTGAAAATGTGTGACAAGTTGATTGATTCAAAGCCTTCTAGGTTTCAGTTATTTCAGTTAATAATTTATATCCAAGGAGGGTGCGCTAAATATTAATAATGTTATGAAATCGTCATTTTTCTCTAATTTAATTAATAAATATATAATATCTATCTTGCTCTGGTTTACATTAAAATGCACAAGGATATAACTAGTCTGTCTTTCCACCTTAAGTATTTTTTATGACCAAACATTTATCGACAGAATTAAACTCAAACATTCTTGGTCACTTGTGTGTCCAAATACATGGAATTGTTTCTTTGATAAAGGGATTAACACGTGGTTCGTTACAAGATAAAGTATTAATTACCTCGAACTGTTACGGAACATGATAGTCGTAGGTAGCGATTCACGTTTAAATGCGGTTATCGATTTCTATTGAAGAATCTGAAAATCTTTCTTGATGACCCTACAAAATATCAAAATAAGCTCTAATTGAATGACACATTCAGTTCCCACTTATCTAAGTTATGATTGTCATATGATATTAATTGGTAGACAATTGGTTTCTCAGCAATTCATTGGTTTCAGAAACCATGTTATCATGTATATCGATTTTTAGATTTCTAACACTATATTTGCATTTAGAAGTAGATTCAATTTATGGTTCAAAGTTCCTAAATTCCAAATTAAAAAGTAAACTACTGAACAAGTTAATTGTTTCCCCATATTTTCAGATTATTTGCAAACATATGTTGCCTATATATTAGTAAAATTGAAAATAAATTATTCTTTTTCAAAATAAAATGAAATTTCTACTAAAAATGACACATGGTGTTTCTCCCGAGAAGTTAAGTATATTTGTCTTTCAACAGATCTCATCAACATCTTGATCGAGTAAAATGAATTTTTTACATCCTTTCTAAGAAGCCTTCAATATAAAGAGCACACTCGCAAAAAAAGCGTATTATAAATCTCATGAATTTTGAGTACTATGAGGTTTAGAGCGAAAGACTAGAGTAAGTGCATTCATGGCAGTGAATACATTAGCGATGCTAGACTCTGGAATTTCCAGTGCATACCAACGTTAAGTGAGTTAGCTACTCTCCTTCATTTTGAACGGCACTTAAGTTTATGACAGAATTTACTGAAACGTAACTTTAGAAGCTTGTTACCGGTAGCTCTTTTTGCAGCGATACGAACCATAAAATCCCCCTTCTTTATTACCTTCACGCAAATAGCAACCGGTGTTTCAAGTACAGTTCAGTACGGATTTTCATTTGTTCTGAGTTCATTACTATCCTAGTACCTAAGAGAGTGTGTGAGATAGAATTACTCATATTAAGGAATAAAAACCTTCTACTACTTCCTAACAAAAAAATAGTAATATTATTTTAAATAAAGTATTGTGCTTTAAGATGAGGTAACGCCGTTTAATACTCTATCAACATTGCAGAATATTCATCAATCCTCTTTATTTTCTACGTGGCCAGAGAGTTCTCAACTTCGCTCTAAATTCGAACTTTTTATTTCTGTGAAGTAAATAAACTCACCAAATAGATCTCCCTGTAGTTTTTACTTTGCACGTTATTGGGGAGATACAGTATAGCACGTTATTTAAACCCCACATTGTAACTTTCGCTTCGTAAATTTAAAAGGTGTTCATTCCTCTCCAGTCGTATACATTGCACACGTTTGTACTATACACAAAACGATTTACTCACCATTAAAATTGACTTCACCGGACCAGCGGGCTCTACAATGTAAATAACTCGGAACGATTTTCAATGAATTCTACGGCGAGCTCTGTGTGTGTGTGTGTGTGTGTGTGTGTGTGTGTGTGTGAAATCGAGTATTTTTCTCCTAGAAACAAATGAAAGTGAGAGGGCGAATAAATTTCACTTTTACTGCGAGATGATTGCCTCTGTATATGAGACAGAGACACACTATTTCAAATCATCACTATTTCGGTTTGATTAATTGATTGTTTTCGTCTTTGCGTGCTCGTCAATTGCTATGGTCGTTTGGTCCGTAAGTGTAATGCATATTTGTTTACACGCGATGTTGCGATGTTCTTCCACTGCTGGATGGTGAGATCCTGCTCAAACATAAAACCAGCATTAGTGTTTTCCCATTCAGGTTTCTCCCACCAATGAGGTACAACCCAGCTGAGGCAAGCTGTACACTCCTGACATGTATATAGGGTCGTGTATGTACGTGTGTGTGTGTGTGTGTGTGTGTGTGTGCGAGTAAAGGGTGAGAAGGGTGAGTATAGAGCCAGGAAGAGTAACGAAAGACCGCGTGTGCTCCATGGCCCATTTATTAAAGTACTTCTCCAGCTTTCACCTGGTATTGATTAGAGAATCTACGGAAAACAACTGATCATAGCAGTCAGCCGCTAGAATTCTCCAGTACGCAGCAACTGAATTCGGTGTAGTGTCAAAAATACTGTCACTACTGGGCCTCAAACATAGGTCCTCCCGGTCAGAAGCACTGCGGGGTCATCAGTTGATGCACTGAGTTACCGCTCCCGGTGCGAATAGTCGAGAGTAACAATGCCATTCCGACACTCAGGGCCGATTGCATAAACGTGTGATATGGAATCCATAAGCTTATTGGTTCTATAAAATAGTCTACAGCAGCAAAAATTGTTTCTAGAACAACCAATAAGACTTATGGAACCTATGAAGCTTTCCATAAGTTATAAGTCCTGAAACGGTTTTACAAATACTTACCAGTCTACCTAATGGGAAAGGGGTGTACACGGCAGACCACGGAATGAATGGCAATATAATTGGAGGAAATTGTTATATTTTTATAAATAATTATAACTGGATTTAGCAATATATTATTGTCATTTGCTGCAATTTTGTGTTAAAATGAATGTTTAGTTTTTGAGGCATGGCAAGAGCATAAATATTTATAGAACATTCGCTGTACTTGCGGTCTTTATCGCTGAGAAACAGACGCCAAAGGCCTGCCTTTCAAGGACCAAGAAGAATTGATCTTTACTTTGTTGCTCCGATTGCACAATTATTTTCAACATCGACGGATACAGAAATACGATTGAAAAGTGTTTTCGAACAGGTCGGACTGAAGAGAATCCCGGAATTACCAGGAAGGGATTACGTATGGTGGTGGTTTCGCATTATTTTATAAATATTCGTTAAGCGTTGAAATGCGAGGCGAAGAACAAGAAATAATAAAATTATTTTACGATAAAACAAAATCCGTTTCAAAACATAAACCGGTAGATAAAAACATACTGAGAGAACCATCATTCACGCTTCTTTTGGTAGATGACTGGTAGATATTGTTCAGGCTTGTAATAGATCTGAGGAATTCGTGTAAACCATTCTCTTGAGAAGGCTGCAGACGTAAACTGCCGATGGGAAAAGGGAAAGGGCTTTGTTTTGGCTCGGATGTTAAATGTTAACATAAAGATGATTTTTTTCCTTCTCTTTATTGCTCTAGAACCCAAGTCGGGCCAAGATCTGAAATTTTCGATAGTAGCATGGCTACCAGAGTTTGTTGTTTTCTGATGTAGATCCGTAAATGGAATTATTGGGGTTGAAAGTAAATATTATAATTTGATATGATCGGAGGAAACCACTGAGTCGCATCTGAGCCGCGGCATATAGAAGTTTCATTGTCAGGCATTGAGATCTAGAGCCTCTACTTTCTGCGAAAAGCAACCGATCGCCGCTGGGACGATCCGGCGAAAGTTTGGGATGACGCTTGCAGGGCACGCCTGTGTTGTGAATCTCTACCAAGCGAGCGGCGGCCAGCAGGCGGTTGCCGTCGGTTGCCGTCGGTTGCCGTCGGTTGCCGTCGGTTGCCGTCGGTTGCCATCGGTTGCCGTCGGTTGCCGTCGGTTGCCGTCGGTTGCCGTCGGTTGCCGTCGGTTGCCGTCGGTTGCCGTCGGTTGCCGTCGGTTGCCGTCGGTTGCCGTCGGTTGCCGTCGGTTGCCGTCGGTTGCCGTCGGTTGCCGTCGGTTGCCGTCGGTTGCCGTCGGTTGCCGTCGGTTGCCGTCGGTTGCCGTCGGTTGCCGTCGGTTGCCGTCGGTTGCCGTCGGTTGCCGTCGGTTGCCGTCAGTCTCGTAGCGTGCGGCGATTCACGAAAGTGCTCGCTCGTAGCGCTTTCATTTGATTCAAGAAATATTTAAGTCTTTCGAACGCAAGATTGCCCGCCAGTAGTGCTTTCATTGGATTTGGGGGATCCTTCAGTCTTTTGAACGCGAGCCCGCCCCAACCTACAGTAAGCTATCGGGTTTTACCTAACCAGATATTTCCCACCAGCGGGACTCCACCTCACTCGCGATGATGATAGTCATCATCTAATAGATTCTTGTTCGTTCATGATCAAGCTTGATTCTTTCGGAAATACTGTTCCTTGTCTTTCTAGTATTTTATGCCATAGCCAAAGGAATGATGAAATTTACTTGTAGTTTCTTGGTAAGAAAATTGAAGAGTAAAATCGGTACTGACTCCTCGTGATACATACATGGCTCCAGGAGAACTTATTTTCTTGATTGTATTTAATTTTTGTGTGTATTGTTTTTACATATACTCAATGTCCTTGTTCAATTTTTTTCTTGTAATGATTCTGAAAATTTCTGACATAATATTGAGAGAATGTAAACGGTTAACTGCAGAAGTAACATATGAATGTTATGGTCAGAAACGAATGACTAAGGCAAAACTATTGCAGGCAATAGTGTCTCTCTTTCATTTTGAACATATATCTGTCCAGTTCTCATCTTTTTTTCCTTATGTTACTTGACAAAAAAATATTCACTAAGATTGACAATATTACATTTTTTATTTTCCAAATTTTTAATGTATTGTCAATTTAGGACTAAGAAATAAGCTAAAAACCTGAGCTCAAAGCTATGATATTTTGCTGAAAGCTATGCTACTTGCAGCTGCGATGTTTCCGAAGTGACGGCAACAACGCTTGAGCTAGAAGTACAATAAATTGACAAAACAACAGAAGTACAACAAACGTTGACAAAATTAATCGGTATATGCCGTTTTAATCAACACTTGAAAGGCACATGCGTGTTTTAGTTCTTTATTTCAGTTTATGTAACTTAAAAAATTAAAAAGTGGAAAAGTTTGAAGAAAAATTGGCCTGAACCTAAAAAAAAAGAAACATTTTGACCTCTTTATTATGCTATTGAACGCTTGAGCTCCTTAATTTAATTTTTTCTCGGTTTTACTAACGAACTTTTTACCCAAATAAAACTGCCCTTCTAACTTAACTTACTTCCATGGGCAACTCGCGCGCATACAGTCACAATTAATTCATTCTTCTTCTAGACAAAGACCGCTTCTTTTTTATTTCGTAATAAATGGAAGTACTAGAAAACAAAAGGGGAGCCAGTTTTTCGTCCAGGAAGGACCCATGCTTGCAGTAGCTCGTGAAGCTTAAGCTGTTAAAGAAAAACTCTGTTTTAAAATGCACTCCCAGATTTCCGTTTGTTGAAACAAAAGCATACTTCCACCAGAAGGATGATGAAACCCAGAGAAAGAAGGCAAATGTTTTGCTGAACCCACTAAATTGTTTTTCATTCCATTTCTGTTCTCGGCAGGATGAAACTCTCACGAACAAGCTTAAGATAATAAGGCCTCTTGAATGACTTGTGACTTATTAGAAATTCTGTAAAATATAGTAAACTTTTCTCAAACGAAATCATAGTTTTCTTGAGATGAAGTGCTAGGTTTCTTCAGAGATTTACTCCGACGAATTTTCGATTGGAATGAGAAAATGTTAAATAGAATATGTAAAAAGTAATGAAAAATACGGTTTAAGAAAAGCCCGATGACGTATTTGCAATCGAGTCACATAAAACTATTTTTTTATAGATACATGGCTTTATTAAGATAATTTGCCACATAGAATGTAATAAAAGTTACAAAGTAAAAGGTATGTAAAAAATGTAGGACGATATACTGTAAACACTTTGACGTATTTGGAATTATGTTTTATATGTCTCAGTCTAGGAACAATGCTTAGGTTATAGGTAACAAATGTACAATGTTTAGTTTTTTTTCTCATTTTATAGAATAGTAATAACAGTGTTGGCGATGAGTATGAAACGTAAGCTTAAAGTTTGAATTTGTATTAAAGTGGCCTATAATAAAGTAGAAATTAAAAAGAAATGTTACAATCATTCTTATAAGAGAGGTAAATCTGTGTTTTTTACTCGTTCTAGGTTATGTTTTTACGTAATGTTCACTTAAGAAGAAACTGAACATGGTTATGAATACTTATAGAAACTAGTTGCTAAGTACTAACTGACAATTTGGCATTAAATGGGGATTGTGCAGTGAACGTTTTCTGCCATCACTTCCGATCCCGGCTTCTCTTGCGCACCGATTCCGTTCTTGTATTATGATTGTTCTGAAGAGGTCACGTGTTTTAAAGAGGAAGTATTTCGTTTTCTCGACTACGGTCATTCTTTTTTATGTAACAATTGCTTAGTATTTTTATTCAAACAATTGTCAGCGCGGATGACGTTTTTTTTGGACAAATCAATCGTAATGGATGTAATCTCGGCAGCCATTTGCAGCTTGAGGAGGTACAGTTTAAAAAATAACCTTTTTTGTATATAACTTCCCCGAAGACTTTTAGCAAAATTAATTGTTTTAAAATTGTGAAATAATACAAAATTAATTTTTCCTTGATATCGAGAAACGTAATTTCTACTCTAAAATTTCGTAAATACTATTTAGTATATCTGAAATTTAAAAATTTTGCATATAATTGTAAAAAGAGCGACGTACAAAATCAATAAAACACAACGTCTTTTTATGCGCTCTTCCATTGTAAGTCCAAAATAGTTTTACCTTTAACTGCCCAGATTATTTTTATCAGTATTACGTGTTTGTATACGCGCTTAAAAGTAGCATTTAAAATAAAATTACGCCGCTCTGGCCATGTGAAAGATCACTGTGTTTGTTTAGATACCAAAGAATTCAGGAAAAAAAATTTAAAAAATGATGAAACGGTTTCGATTTAGCTGAAAGGGGCTACGCCTAATCTCATACTTTTCGATAGTGATTGATTGAATGATTAGTGATAACGGGCGCGTCAACTGCTATAATCATAGTCCCATTAATGTAGTGCATGTTTTTTCGTCGGGAGGTTGCAGTGAACATCCTCGATAGATGGTGAGATCGGCGCCGACCTGCCGTCGGCTAATGGGGGTTTTCACAGACAGATATCTCCCTCCAGTGGGGCAGCAGCTCGTTCGGGACAAGCTCTAAGCTCCCAACTGTTGTCCCAGCAACATATAAGCAAACTGCACATGTGTTCGGCACCGGGCTTCTCTGACTGACTAGCGGGAGCGAGAAACCGCGCGAAATTCGTATTTTCTCCTTCCATGGATCCCTGCAGAGCCACAGCGAGCTTCAGTGCACGTGGACTCAGCTACTGTGTTCGTGGACAAAGCGATCGACTCTTCGTTTTCCGCTTTTATCAGCTGTGGTATTAGTCATTTCCATGATAAAAACTAACAATCCAGCGTGTTTTGTCAGTAAGTACTTAAACTAATATTTTGGTTTTATATGAATAAATGCGAACTAGGAAACTAAATTATATTTCTTTCCACGCGAATTACAGTTATGAAGTTGTAAAGAATAATGGAGAAAAAACTGTCATAAGAAGTGCAATAAGTTCAACTAAGGACATTAACAATTGGGTACAGGAATACGCGAAGATCGCCCACACGAATTGGAATGTTAAATTATGAAAACGTATTGTTTGTTCGTAAGTTGACAGAAATACACCTTATTTTTTTATTTTATTATTATAAATATTGTCCTGTATGTCATCATAGTACGGTGACATACCGATATGTCACGTTAAAATAAACTAACATTTATTTGTAGACAATATGGTGGAACATGCATTATGAAATATCACGAGAGCTAGAGCTTAGCAACGACCGTGAATAAACAATGTAGTTTTTGTTTCTAAATGCATTAAGAGATGGCTTAGTGCCGAAGTAGAAAATTTGAAGTTGGGCGAAGAAGTTTAGACGGTCAGCTACACCAAAATATAACAGACATTATGGATTATTTGGGTGAGAGAAGGACAGTCAATTGTTATATGAAAAAATAGGTAGTTTAATACAGAGTCTTCGGATGAATCATGCAGGAAGATTTCATTTCTGCTCGGCAACGCCCTTCTAGAACTGGTCGTAGGTTCGTGAGGAGGAACAGTACAATCTAGATAGAATTGGGAAGATTTTACCCTACCCGAGCGTTATTTAAGTCATTCTCATCACATATGTACTTTTCTCCTTAATCTTATCGAGAACTATACTTTTTTACCAAGAAGGAATGAGATTTTTTTTTATTTATTTATTTTACTCAAAAGCAAAAAAACGGGGGACTAGAATGTATTATGTGCGCGTTTTTTTTCTGGTACCCCTATTCAAACCATATTCAAGTTGAATTTAAAACAGAAATAAATGAGCTTTTTTCAAAGAATTAACAAAATATTTGCTTGATGTAATAAAATCTTTTTTAAAAGGCAAATCAGCTACAGATTTGGGTTCTTACCCTGTATCATGCCCTTTTTGAAGGAAAATACTTTGTCACGACGAAGGAGAACGATAATTTAAATAACTATTTTTCCCACTGAATCAAGAACTGAACAATAAATAATAAAATCACATCAATGTCCAGAAAAAAATAGGCCATCTCAGCATTTGTTCAATGGATTTGGGAAACGGGATGAAAAATTTGATCAAGAGGGGGGGTGATTGGCCCAAAAAGCTGAGGTAAAATACTTTTTTCGGTTTTTTATCCCATCTCAAAAAATTTTTTTGGACTTACTTAAATATTTCTAAGAGAGACTTAACTTAGAAACAATTGTGTTCTAAGACTTAGACACAAAATGTCCTAAATTTTTAAAATAAAATTTTACCCTTTTAAATACATGACCCTTCAAGTAGATTTTAATGAAGGACGGAATTTTTTCCAATTTATGACTTATACCCTGGTAAGCGATGACAAAAAAACTCCTCATCACACTGCACCCACAGCTCGTCGGTTTATTAGACACGAATGACCAGGCTACCCGCTCTGTTTTTTTATATTCAAAAATAATCCCCTGGCGCGCAAACGCGATGTGCCAGGCGGGGGCCAGCGAGCATCAAATTATGCCGAGAGTTCTGCGTCATAAATAAGTTAAAGAGATTAAAGGGCGCTGAATAATGCATTATCGAGCGAATAAAAGGGTGTGTCAGGGGGGGCGGGGGTATGACCGATGCGGTTTTTCTGTAGGAGTTCCCCCGGCGTGCCGGGCCGGGCGGCGTCCCAAATTTTAAACCCCCTACGAAGCCCCTTGCTTTCCGAAGGGGGCGCCGGACGGAGGTCGGCGCGGTGGTGGGGGGGCAGACCCCCGCGGGCCCCCACTTCTGCGAGGGGAAATGAACCTTTTGTCCCTTTTGGGTTCCTCCGTCCCCCTTTTTTCATTTCTGGTCTTTTTTCTCTCTCGCCTCTTTTTCGTCTTGCTCCTCTATTTCTGTCTCATTTTCTTCCTTTCTCCCCTTCGTCTCTTTCTTTTCCCCCTTCTTCCTCTTTCTCCCCTTTTGTACCTTTCTTCTCCCCCTTCTTTTCCCCTTTTTCCCTTTTTTCTCTTTCTCCTCTTCATCATCGTAAGCTTCATCATCATTATCTTACTCGTTTTCTTTTTTAATAATCTTCACCACGTTCTTCTCTTGACATTTTCATAACGGTATTGGGAGCGACCCATGGTGTACGTGTCATCTACTACTGTTGACGTGTTTCTGTGGATCAAATCCGGTGAAATGTGATGTAGAATGCCGATTCCTTGCAGATTTTCTCGGGGTTCTCTCGTTTTCTTGTCACATTCTACTGTAGCGTCACGTTGGTGGCCGTGGGTGGGAGGAGAAGCGTAAGTATCGCGTACCTTCGGGCTG
The DNA here is from genome assembly GCA_964035755.1 of Teleogryllus oceanicus. NCBI lineage: Eukaryota > Metazoa > Arthropoda > Insecta > Orthoptera > Gryllidae > Teleogryllus > Teleogryllus oceanicus. The sequence goes on along the minus strand of CAXIVR010000012.1, from coordinate 25,770,540 downwards.
AATAGCCTTGGCGCTACGGCGTTGGGATATATTTAGATCAAGTGGACGTCAGCTTGACCTGGAAAGTCACGTGGTAGACGCGAGCCTCCCTCCTACACCTAGGACGGTCACGTGACGGCTACACTCTAGGTGTAAAATCGAGCCGACGAGCTCACACGTTTTTTGTTTTTGTTTTTTTTTGTTTTGGAAACCTCGCGCGATGCGCAAAACTTTACGCCCTGGCTGGAGCGTGTCGTGCCTCTTGGACGGTGACGAGGTCACGGTAGTGGCGCGGGAGAAGCGTCAGTGGAGGCGGGGACTCCCTAGCAATGTGGGGTATCCACAGAGAAATACTCAAAAGTGTGTAGTTTCGGAACATAATTTAGTTATTGTACATACGTGTAAATAAACTTGTACATACTTGTAAATGTCTGTGTGTTTTTCTACATGGCGCCACATTACCATCGCTCTATGATCACATCATATAGACGTCACCCGTTCATGAAAGTCGCTCATGACGAAAAGATGGTACTGGGGAGGATGTAAGGAAAAACGCAAGCAATAAAACAAAAATTGTTATACATTTACAAATCTAATCTCATTACATGAATATACGAGTAAATAATGTTACATTCTGGCCTTCTGTAATTGTAAAATACTGTTTGAATTACTTTAAATGTCACATGATATTTCTCCAAGATGTTACTGAACATACTGCAATGTTGCCATTAGAAGAGTGCAAACGGAAGAAGTAGACGTTACTTTCTATTCACTATATAATGCCTTGTTGTATCAAACGACGTATACCTGTTAGGACACATCCGCTTTTCTAGACTGACCATTTGATTACCGTCACCATGCCATCAGTTCAATGCTGATGACAAAATAAATCGACGCGTTATGTTGAAAACGCACAAAAAATGTAGGACACCAAAGCGCACTTTGGGTGAAACGCTCAGAAGCTGCTGCTGGGAGCTGCAAGGGCGAGCGGGCCAGAGGGCCAGAGGACGGGAGACGAAACTGCGACGCGAATGGAGCGGTGCGAGGATTATCCCGTTATGACTGCCCGTCGCCCGTAAGTCACGGACTTGCGACGTTACGCCCTGCCCCGCCCCCTCCCGCCCGCCACGCAACACCCCGCCCCGCCCCCACGCTCCACACCGCTCCTGTACCATCACGCTTCAAACGCCCTCCCCACCCCTCCCCTCGCTGCCCCACACCACCCTGCCCCACCACGCCCTTCCCTGCCCTTCTCCGTCCCGCCCTGCCCGGCCTGCTCTGCCCCTCTCCTCCCCTCCCTCCCTTCCCCGCCCTGCACCGCCCTTCCTCGCCCCGCCCTGCCTCGTCCCGTCCTAACTAGTCCCGCCTTGCCTCGTCCCGCCCTGCCTCGTCCCGCCCTGTCTCGTCCCCCCTGCCCCGCCCCGCCTCGTCCCGCCGCCTCGCCCCCCCCTGCCTTCTCCCGCCCCGCCTCGTCCCGCACTGCCCTCCCTCCTCTCTTCGCTTGTTTTCTCGCCCCTTTTCTGCCCCACTTCTTCATCGTATTAATCACAAGCCATATCCTTCTCCTCGCTTCGTTTCACCTCCTACACCGCGACTGTCCCCTCTCTTTGCTCCGCCCTCTGTCGCCCGTCCTTCGTTTCGCCCCGTGCGGCGCTCACACGCTGCAATATCTCGGCCGCGCGCAGCTGCACAGCGACATCTGTTTTTCGTCGGCGCCGTCGCGTCGCCCTCCGTCGCAATAGAGCCCGCTCGCCGCCGCCGCCGCCGCCGCCGCTTCCGCCGCCGCCGCCGCCACCGCCGCCACACCGCCACCGCCGCGCGCCGCCGCCGCCGCCGCCGCCGCCGCCGCCGCCGCCGCCGCCGCCGCCGCCGCCGCCACCGCCACCGCCGCCACCGCGCCCGCCGCCGCCTGCCGCCGCCGCCGCCACCGCCGCCAGCAACCGCCGCCGCCGCCGCCGCCCCCGCCCCACCGCCGCCGCCGCCGCCGCCGCCGCCGCCACCGCCGCCACCGCCCCACCGCCCCCCGCCGCCGCGCGCCACCGCGCCACCGCCACCACCGCCGCCGCCGCCGCCGCCGCCGCCGCCGCCGCCGCCGCCACTGCCGCACAGTGGCTGCAAGTGAGACTGCTCGCGAAAGCGGTGACTCCGCTTCTCGCAATTAAGGGAGGAAGACCGAATTTGGTGTTTTCATTTTAACACCGCGCGAAACTAATCGTCGCTCATAGCGGGAAGTTTCGAGGCAGGGTATTTCGCTTCATGTCGCTCGCTCGTACTGCGGCCAAATTCTCTGTAAGGTGGTATTTATAACTGATGTTAATCCTAATATTAGCCGTTTATTAGATTTATTATTTATTAGATCGTTTCGAATCCATATTTTTCATTTGTGTAAAAATTCAATACAACAATTCCTTGTTTCAAGAATGGCGTTTCCCCATTTTATTTATCCATGTATTTAAATCACTTAGGGGTTTGTTTAGATCGAAATTCGAGCTTTCTACTCAACCAAATTTCTTGATTTTTCCTTGCATGTTATCACGTGTTTTTGAACAGATTTTAGAGTATGAACATTACATTTTTGTAATATTTTAAAATAAATAGAATAAACGCTAATCTAATGACATTGGTTCATTAGCCAACTACATCGGGTAGTGGGAATGTAAATGGTCTTGGATTTTTGTTAAGCAGATTGAAATTGATGCATCAAAAGCACACTAAGTTTCTTGAAATAATTACCGAAGCAAACATATAAAGCTTTCTGAGTTTGAAGATTGAGTATTTTTTAAAGCAAACTTTAGTGAGAATACATAAAAGTAATGCCCAACAATCGTTTGACGCGAACATCTCTTTAGAAAAATTCAGTGTTAATAATATATGATGCCTTAGAATTTAAGTAAAAGGGATTAGCAGAATCCTATGCTATAGTCTTCTGAGCCGATCTTTGCCAATATCAAACATTTCAATTTCCTGTTCAACTGTGTGTACACACTGAAGTATTTGTAATGTTCCAGAATTCGTAAACCTCCCTCATTATAATATTAATCATGAAGAATAACTACTGAACGACTTAAAACAATAATTTGAGATTTTCTATTTTCCTAAGATACTTTTCTCTTGCAACTTTTCTATAGTTCTTCCTATTGTGCAATCGCAGAGGCTCAGCTAGTATCTTCGTATTTTTTCCCAGTTGCGAAGTTACGATCTCCATTGTGACGCTTTTGTCCTCGGAAGACGTCCAGCTGCTGGCGCACTGTGCGCAGCCGGGAAAGGTCTCTCCAGCTGAAGGCGCACTTAATCGGGTCCTCGCGAGGGGTCCCCGCCCCCCCCCGCCCCCCCCCGCGCCGCCCCGCCCCTCCCGCCCCTCCCCGCCCCGCCCCTCCCGCCCCTCCCCGCCCCGCCCTACCCTCCAACCCCTCCCTCCCCTCCCTTCCCTTCCCTCCATCCCCTCCCCTCCCCTTTCCTCTCCACCCTGCCGGCAGGGCTTTATCGGCAGCGCGGCTGATGGACGAGGTGCCCCGGGCGCGAGCAAACTGAACGCCCGCCCGCGCCCTGCACCCTCCCGCTCGCTCTTCTTAAAACGAGTGTTTCCGATTCACCCGAGCGCCGATCTGCACCAACAACTCTTAATGGCAATTTGGAGAGCAGGTGCAGAATTAATTGATTCATTGATTGATGTTTCCGGGTACGCCAACTGCTATTGTCATTAGTTCCTTTAGTGTAGTTCATGTTTTCTCCCGAAACGTGGTAGTGTTCCTACCACTCTGAATGGTGAGATCCGGCAGCGATCTACACTTTGGCTTGCGGTGATCTCCTAAAGTATCTCTCCCCAGCACTACCGCGACCCAGTCAATCCCTAAGCTTCCGACTGTTTTCCCCGCATGTGTAGGAGTGTAGTGCATGTAAGGGTAAGGGTGTGTAAGTATTGGGAGAAGATATGACAAATATTTATGATCGTGCGCGGTCCGTGGTCCGTTTTTTAGGATACCGCTTCGGCATTCACCAAGTATTGCTGGAATTAATCGCGGAAAACTACTGATCAGAGCAGCCAGCAGCTAGAATTCTCATCCAGACAGAGACTGAATTTGACCTAACTATGTAGTTAGAGTCGATAATCCGCCATCGTGGTGCATCGTCTTGACTCAGACTCTCGGATCTCTCAGGAAGAGTCAGCGGCATTGGTTTAAGCTAAACTCAACCGATCAGCTGCTGTAATATTGTTTCTGCTGACCCATACAGATTTGGGGTTGATTGTGATTGTGGAGAAAATGAGCAAATCTTCGTTCACACAGCTACACTTCGAATCTCGATTTTTGTCGGTAATGAGTGTCATACAGCCGATATATCTATTAAGTTAGTTCAGTCATTGTTTCAAGAAATGTGGTATCTCTGGTGCCTTAGAGGTAAACACCATTCTCTGACAGCGTGAATCTCAGAGTTCAGGAAACTGCTTTAATTCTGAATATATTGTCGCTCTCCAAACAACGTCAAAAATAATTGACAACGATTTTCACCTGAAAGTGATTGAAATACGTGATTTTACTGTGGAAGCGGCGAGGGAGCTGCTTTAGTGCATTAATACGAATGATTATTCTTGCAAACCTATTGATCAAAATACCGATGAAAATATACGATGCTAAATTGTTCCAGTATGCATCTTAAGTCAATACACATTAAATCTACTTTATAATATTTACGTTTGAGCGTTTGCTGGTAGCGAACTAATTCCTGCTTCTAAGGAAATAAACATATTTTCAAAATATTATAAATTAATTATATTGTACATTTTAGTGAAATGCTCATTTAAATTCTAGAACATTGTTACTGAAATTCAAATAACAGTAACAGAATAAATAAATTCAACATTGTGCATTTCACGCTTCGGAAACGGTGCGTGGATAGACAGAAAGGAAATAAAATGAAACTCAGCGATCGCTTGATCTGTTTGTGTCAATTCCAGAGTAAACCGGGCGATGGTTTTCTGAGAATGATGGATTCTAGCTCCCGAGAGTCGCAGTTGAAAGTGTCGGGTGTCGCTTTTGTCGGGTGTCGCGTCACGTGTGACGGCGGTTGGCCGTCCTCAGCAGCCGTCCTCACCAGGATGACAGCCCTTCCTCGAACCACCTGTCGCTAATCTCTTGCCCTCTCCACTGAAGGATTTTCGACACTAGCTTTTCAGCTAGGTCGAATTCAGTCGCTGCCTGGAGGAGAATTCTAGCGGCTGGCTGCTCTGATCGGTAGTTTTCCGTGGTTTCTCCGATCAACACAAGGCGAATGCCGGAACAGTATCCTACCAAACGGGCCACGGACCGCGCGCGATCTGTCCTTCCTCTTCCTTGTCCTATCCTCTCCCCCTTACACACACACACTTACACTAACATGCACTACATTAACACATATTCCGGGAGACCGGTCAGGGGCTTAGAGCTTGTCGGCTGGGGCGGTGCCCCGCTAGTGGGAGAGTCCTGGTTAGGGGGAAACCCCATTAGCCGACGGTAGGTCGGCGCCGGATCCGCCATCCAGCAGGGGAAGATCACCGCCATCTCCCGAGAAAAACATGCACTACACTTACCAAAGCCGTTGACGCGCCCGGAAACACGAAAAAAACAAACCAAACTCTCCACTGAACGCGTATAGTCTCTGCTCGTGCTGCAGCTATGGAGAACTCGAGATACAGTGCCCTTCGAAAGTCTCTCTGCAGTGTTACCAGAGGCTGGTGAGAGTGCTAGCAACAGAAATTATGTTGGTAGTACGAACTGCAACTTGTAACAAATGAAAACGTAAACTTGCGTACTCACCACATGCTGGAAGTGTTTTATCCTTCACTTGTTTCCCAGTGATCTGTCTGCTACTAGCACAAGTGCAATTTTTAATAGGAGTCCCTGCTTCGGCCCGGTGTGGGAAGATTTGCTGGTGTTCTGTACTTTACTTGTAATAGTCCTCATGACTCGAATAGACGTTATTTGGTATGAGAAAATTCAATCATGTGGTTTTCATTGCTTGTTCTTTCCTCTATTCATTACAGCTCCGCTACAATATTTTGTTATGTGTATTGTAACTAGTTAAATGAAACTCTAGGTTTCTCGGAATCTGATAGATTGAACTACGCCATTTCATTAGCACATATTCTGCAAACAAAAAATGGCAAAAATAAAAGAAAAGAAAAATTGGACTACAAGTGGAGGAGAAAAAGACAGAGAGGGGGAGAGAGAGTGCGAGTGTGAGGAGAAGGAGGAGAAGAAGAAGATGAAGAAGAGGAGGAGGAAGAAGAAGAAGAAGAAGAAGAAGAAGAAGAAGAGGAGGAGGAAGAAGAAGTTTGATAGAAAATTAATAACAACTGGAACAATAAAAGGAATGTGTATTGAAGATAGGACGATTGGTGGAACGAGGCGTTTAAAAAATTCAGTCAGGTCAAATATGTTGGAAAATGAAATTACATTGAATAAAGAAGGAAATAAGGAAAACAATGAAGAGAAATGCATCAAATTTATGCGTTAAATAGAGAATAGGAATAGGAGAGAGGTGGAAGAAAGAAACAAAGATGGAAAGGATGGAAACAGTGAAAGATTAGGGAGGAAGTCGGGGTAGGTACATGTAAGGGGAAAGGAATGGGAGAGAGGAGTTGCACAAATGGTGAACAAGCGAAGCGACGGGCGGTGGGAGGAGGGAGCGGAGGCGCTGAGTTGCTGCTGCAGCGGACGCACGTGACAGGCGGACAGACGAGGTGGCCTCAGCCGGCCGCGACACGCCCGCGCCCGGCTCTCCCCGCTTCCTGCCCTCCTGGCTCCCTGCACTGCCCGCGCCTCGCTCTCTCCGTTCCCACACTCCCCGCTCCCCACACTCCCCGCTCCCCACACTCCCCGCTCCCCACACTCCCCGCTCCCCACACTCCCCGCTTCCTGTATTTCCGCTACCTGCACTCCCCCCTCCCCACTTCCCGTACTCCCCACTTTCTGACTCCTTTTCCCCCACTCCCCCGTTCCCGCCCCGCACTCCCCGCTTCCTCCGTTCTCCGTTCTCCCACTACCCGCTCCCCTATTTCCCGCTCTCCCACTTCCCGCTCCCCGAACTCCCTCTCCCCACTCCCTGAACTCCCCGCTCTCTAAACTCGGCACACCTGTAATGCCCGCTCCCGGCACTCCTCACTCCGTGTGCTCCCTACCCCCCTGCACTCCTTGCTTCCTGTACTCCCCGCTAACTGTACTCCCCACTCCCTGCACTCCCCGCTCTGTGCGTTCCCCGCTGTCTGCGCTCCCCGCTCCCTGCGCTCCGCATATCTCGTGCACTACCCTGCATTCTCAGTCCTCTTCCCGTTTCATGCCCTCCCCGCGCTCTCCACGCACCGCTCTTCAAACGCCGTTCAAAGCGGCGCAGTTGCCCACGAAACACGCGCTTGCGGTGCAAGGGCAGCGTTATACGCGGGCTATTCCCCTGCCGCCTTTTGATCTCTCGGCTCCCGACTCAAAGAGTTGCTCGCTACCTAGCTCACTTGCTTTTTTCAACACGCCGTATGTTATTTTTGACTTTTCTGTTCCATTATAAACGTGTGAGTAATTGTATCATAGTAAGGGTTACATGGTGATCTAATTAATCTACACAATTACTAAAGTGAAAACATCTATGATTTATGAGCAATTCGATCATTCAACCCTACGCTCCACACTCCATCGTTACACGCTTGCTCTCCTGCAATCCTCATTTTATGAGCGCTCAAATGATGAGCGACCCATGAGCTAGTGGTCAGACCGCTCTTCTGCCACTTGTGAATGCCGATGTTCTAATTCCTACCGATCTATATGGAATCCGTGGTGAACTGACGTCCGCGACAGTTTTTATTGGTGATCTGATCTTTCCCCTGTCTCTTTTCACCAATTCTTCGTCATCATTGAAATCATGTCTTCATAAGCCATCCACTAAAACGCGGCCATTTTCATCTCAATTATGAGTAAAAAGAACACGGTCTGAGATCGTATAAAGAATAAATGCAAGGTTATTTACGCTTACAAAACTGATGTACTGACTCAGTAGAAAATGAACGACCGTTTTTACTCACGCTCTGCAGTTATTAAATGATCACTGATGATGGTTTAAGTGATTATATGGGATTCATAATGAATAATGATCTATCGTTTACCATCATGACCAAGTAATAGCAGCCTTCTTTTTGCGGCATTCACAGCTATAATCCAAACGGTACGTGGTTGCCGATGGCAAATACATGACGTCAAAACACAATTTCTCTCCTTGCTTCACGTACAGGCTTAAAATGCGCCCTCGCTAGGATGTCGATGATATGGAACATTGCCATGTGAGAGAGGCTCTCATTCTCTACATTGGAATAATCCATGAGTATTTGCAGATTCATTAAATGCGGAGTTCATTCCGAATCACTTTTCTCGATATGCAGTGCTTTTAAATACAATATTGCAAAATATGTCATTAACAACTGGTATTCATTATATCCATTCGATATCAGCAAATCAGAGCGAAACAAAACAACGGAAGAGGAATAAAGGGGAGACACTGATATCAGTGCTACCACATCAACCGAGAATTTGTATGAAATAAAATATGCTTATCATACAATTGTCAATAAAAATGGAAAAGTATGTCGTGTTCCAAAATATAAAATAGACGGACGTTTCCTTTGTATATCTTTTAAATTTATTTAAAAACATTAATATGCTGTGTGACCGCCCGTTTTCTTAGATTCCGAAAACGTGTCACATACCGCCCTAAGAAAGCGAGGGAAAAGAATATTTTGAACGCGCGCCAACGCGGATGGATATTTGGAATGATAATTAGAATTTAAAACAAGAGAGACCGCCACCTTAGACCAAGGGCGAGACCGAGGTCGGATGAAAGAAAAGTTCTTTCTGAAGGTAGCAGCTGAACTGGGCGGACGTATGGAAAACGGTACGCCAGGAAGTGACATTGCAGCGGATTTCAGATTTGCAACTTTTTCTGAGGAAAACTCTTCTAGAAGACCCGAAGAGGTAATTATTCTGTTATAAATTGATTTAAACATAATCTTAGAAGAAAGATAAGAAACGTTATGAATTTATAATGGAAGAATTAGGGAGAGAAATTTTGAATAGATGGCAGTAATTAAGTACTGCATTTTTCTCATTTGTTTTTTTTTTCTCTCACATGCTTTTCGTATATTTAAATACTCTCTGAAGTTGGTGCTCATATAAAAGGGTGATCTCTGGATTCATTTTCACTCTGAATATCCAGTTGGTCATTAACTGTAATCGAAAATAAAGTAAAATTCATATGAGAGTATTCAAGCATATAAAACTTGAACGAGAAGAAGAAGGCGATTTCTGAGGGAGCAACGGCGTTCTCAACCCGAGGCCACGACGCTTCAAGGCCGAAGCAGCTCGGTGGAAAGGTGTAGAAGGAAGCAAAGTGGACTGCTCTACGCGGCCGAGAACACAGTAAGGTCGTTCCAAATAAAATGTTTTGTAGGATAGGAGTGATTCAGTTTAATAAGAAAGCTCATTCTGTATCTATCACGTAGAAAGAAAAAGGAGGGTACAGATTTACCACGCTTAAAAGATAAGAAAAGTAAAAGTACATTTGTTTCGACTTCTAATACGTGAGAACAGAATCAATCTTTTCTTTCAAAAGGATTTCAAGATCAAATATTGTAATATAGTGATTAAGAGTTTGTTGTAAGAGTATAATTATAATAATAGTAATTCTCTGGATTTTAGAGAGAAAAGAGTTTCCTTTTGTTGTAAAAGTAATGTTAAGGAAAAGTATTAATTTTTGATTTTCAATGTTGTTTCTTTCAAATTTTGTAAAGTAATATTTTTTTTTTGTCAAGTATTCTGTATTTGATTTTTTCTTATGTGCCATTGTATGTATTTGTCAAAGCAGCCAATATTTTTAGAATATATTCTGAATTTAGTGAAAAGTGATTCTCACCCGAGTTGTTTGTAATTTTTGCATCCAATCCATAAACGATCTTCACGACCCTGCCCCCCCCTATTTTTTTTATTTATTGTGTCCACACTGGGACGTCTATACTGAGCTAGTCGACCATCTGGTGAATGTGTTCGCCACCCCCAAGACGTCTCAGGTCGGGTGCTGGCCTTACGGCTTGTACCGCACACGACTGTGGCTCGCAATTGGCGCCCATAAGCGGGGCTCGATTATTGGATGCATTTACGACAAACTCGATTTGGGAATAAATGAGACCAAAATTTGGTGTAACTAAAATTACTAGTACAATTGAATCACAGTTCACTAAAATTTCTGACCAGGTTGCGAGAGTATAAGTGTGTTGAGTAAAAGTGTGTTATTTCAGGAGTGTTTTTTGAAAAGGATATTTATTATGTAGAGTTTTATCAGTTTCAAATTGTGTCTGGTATTTCTGTGTGAAATATTTTGTGAGAGGTGTATGGTGTCTGGGAAAAGAATTGATTGATTCTAGGCAGTTAATAGATTCAAAATGGCAGATAAGTATAACGTGGCTAGGAATCTACCTGCCGTGGAAGGAACTTCTGAGGAAACAGATAGCGATAGGGAAACTGGGGGACAAGCACCAGGTACGATGATCGGGAGAGGGCTAATTCAATGATGCAACGGTTAATAGGTCAATTTATGCAACAATTAGATGTGAGGTTAGTCATGCAGGAGGAAAAAACAGAGGAAACCATAAAAAAATTAGGGATTACTTTGGAAACTAAACTAGAGGAGAACAAGATTACTTTGGAAACTAAACTAGAGGAGAACAAGGCTACTTTGGAAACCAAATTAGAGGAAAATACTCGGCAATAAATGCATTGGAAACAAAATTCACAATAGGAAGTTAGAAGAAAATTTAAAAGCACGTTTACTGAATTAGCGGAGCAGTGGAAGGTCGAATTTAAGAGCGAGGTTCAACAAGAATTAGCACAGGAACACGAGAACTTAGAGAAAAAATTCACGGAGCTGGGACTTGAATTAGAAGAAAAGGTTGATCAAGTAACAGGTTCAAGCTAATAAATTAGATAGTGGAATAAAGGCTCTTTCTGAACAGGATGGCGTTCTACAACATCAAATTAATGCATATAAGAGTGAAGTAGTAGAACTGAAAAATCAATTAGAAAATTTACCACCGAGTGGAGGAAGTGTTCAGCCCACGTATGTTTCATTGCCGTGTACTCCTAATTTCAGTGCAGCGGAGATGAAAATCCATGTGTATTTATGAAAGAGGTAGATAATTTCTTTTCTTTAAATTGTGTTCCGGACAGTAAGAAAACTCGAATCGTTTATCAGATGTTGCAGGGTAATGCACGAATCTGGGCAGATAGTTTAGGAGAGTTTCCCAAACTATGGCCGAACTCAAAGAAAATTTTATTCGAGATATTGGAATAACGAAACCCAAATCAATTTTAAAGTTAATGTAATGTATGGTACGTGGAAGAAGGGTACGATGTCCATGCAGGAATATGCAACGGAGAAATTAGCTTGTTTCAAATTATGTACTCCGACGATACCGGATGAAGAAATTGTCTGTTTATTAATACGTCATTTTCCTTCCTCGACGCAAAATTTGCTTAAAAATCTCTTACCAATGTCCACTGAAAAATTAATAACGCAGCTAGTTGTATGATGCCACTTTCGTTGTATAATGAAAGGTTACAGAAAGCAAGGGCAAATGCTAATGGTCCGGTAAATGGTCAAGATAGCAGACAGCAACAACATAATGTAAGCAAACCAGAAACGGGAGAAACTTACAAACCGAAACATTACCAAGAAAAACAAACTTATGCTAGACAAGACAGGACCTCGTCTAGGGATAGAAATAGAAAAATTCTATTGATAGAGGAGTTTTCCAACCCGAAATACAGGACCAAGTACATCTCGCGGACATGAGTCGGAAAAAGTAGAAGGTTTGTTTCGACACGCCATCCCGCCGCAAACCAAATAGAACTATCTAGTGAAGAAGAGGTGGCGATATTATCAATCGAATTAATCTCATTTGATGATGAACTGTGCAGAGAAACGATAATCTCAATGCATATCAGAAAAAACAGTTAACTGAAGTATTCTAGAATCAAAAGTGTTTTGCAAAAACAAGAATCCAGTAAGAGATTTTCAATTCGAAATAGAATTAACAGATAAAACACCATTCACGGGTTACCAATATGTCATTCCAGAAAAACATAAGGAAGAGGTGGATAAGCTCATTGCTACCATGGTCAAAGATGATATCATCATGAAGTCAAAAACCTCTTATCTAAATCCGATAGTGCTCGTAGAAAAGAGTAATGGGAAGATAAGGTTGTGTTTAGATGCAAGGCGATTGAATCAAGTTACCTTACCGTACAGAGACAGACCGTTGCGTGTAGAGGATTTAACTAATCAATTATCCGGCATCAAGTGGTTGAGTTCAACCGACTTCACCGCATCGTATTGGCAAATAGCGATAGCACCTGAATGTAGACAATATACAGGATTTATTCACCAGGGAATTTCGTATGTCTTCAAAAGAATGCCATTTGGACTCAAGAACAGTGCATCTGCTCTTGTACAATGTCTAAACAAGTTAAGTTCCTGGGTTATTTTCTAAGACATTTGAAGAACACATGATTAAGCTAGATATTTTGTTGAAACGTCTGATTGAAAATAATTTACAACTGAATTTGGAGAAAAGTAATTTCTGCACTAAACAAGTTAAGTTCCTGGGTTATGATGTGACAGTTAACGGAGTCAAAATGAATATGGAAAAGATGCGAGAGATAGATAAAATTGCACCGCCAAAAAACACGAAACAACTTAAAAGTTTGTTAGGTTGCGTCAATTATTACGCCAGATTTATTCCTAATTTCGCCATGCACATTGAAATATTTCTTCCGTTGCTGCGAAAGCACACTAGATGAAAGTGGTAATACAATCGGAAAGTAAAATTTCCACAGTTTGCGACCATTTAAAGAATGAAATATGTGGCAAAATGATGAAACAAACAAACAGATAAAGTAACCGACAAGAATCATGTAAGAAAAAAAAACAAGAGGAGAAAGAAGGAGGAAAAGAAGAAGGAAGATGAGGAAGAAGAAAAGGAGTAAGAGTACAAGAGGGAAGAGAACAAGATTGCTCGACGTTCTAGAATCAAGAAAAAAGAAGAGCATAAATTTTAGTGAAAAGATTTTACGGCATATGAAATCAAATCCCATAAAATCTTTTTTTCCGAAAGAAGGGTTATGTGACCGCCCGTTTTCTTAGATTCCGAAAACGTGTCACATACCGCCTAAGAAAGCGAGGGAAAGAATATTTTGAACGCGCCAACGCGGATGGATATTTGGAATGATAATTAGAATTTAAAACAAGAGAGACCGCCACCTTAGACCAAGAGGCGAGACCGGAGGTCGGATGAAAGAAAAGTTCTTTCTGAAGGTAGCTAGCTGAACTGGGCGGACGTATGGAAAACAGTACGCCAGGAAGTGACATTGCAGCGGATTTCAGATTTGCAACTTTTTCTGAGGAAAACTCTTCTAGAAGACCCGAAGAGGTAATTATTCTGTTATAAATTGATTTAAACATAATCTTAGAAGAAAGATAAGAAACGTTATGAATTTATAATGGAAGAATTAGGGAGAGAAATTTTGAATAGATGGCAGTAATTAATAGCTTGCATTCATTTCTCTTTCCAGTTTTTTTTCTCTCACATGCTTTTCTTATATTTAAATACTCTCTTGAAGTTGGTGCTCATATAAAAGGGTGATCTCTGGATTCATTTCACTCTGAATATCCAGTTGGTCATTAACTGTAATCGAAAATAAAGTAAAATTCATATGAGAGTATTCAAGCATATAAAACTTGAACGAGAAGAAGAAGGCGATTTCTGAGGGAGCAACGGCGTTCTCAACCCGAGGCCACGACGCTTCAAGGCCGAAGCAGCTCGGTGGAAGGTGTAGAAGGAAGCAAAGTGGACTGCTCTACGCGGCCGAGAACACAGTAAGGTCGTTCCAAATAAAATGTTTTGTAGGGATAGGAGTGATTCAGTTTAATAAGAAAGCTCATTCTGTATCTATCACGTAGAAAGAAAAAGGAGGGTAACAGATTTACCACGCTTAAAAGATAAGAAAAGTAAAAGTACATTTGTTTCCGACTTCTAATACGTGAGAACAGAATCAAGCGTTTCTTTCAAAAAGGATTTCAAGATCAAATATTGTAATATAGTGATTAAGAGGTTGTTGTAAGAGTAGAATTATAATAATAGTAATTCTCTGGATTTTAGAGAGAAAAGAGTTTCCTTTTGTTGTAAAAGTAATGTTAAGGAAAGTATTAATTTTGATTTTCAATGTGTGTTTCTTTCAAATTTTGTAAAGTAATATTTTAACATTCTTTCAATTTCTGAAAGTGTGTTTGTTAAACAATTGGGTTGTAGATGAAAGTAGGAAATTGTGTATTGTGTTATTAGTTTTTTTTTTTTTTGGTCAAGAGTATTCTGTATTTGATTTTTTCTTATGTGCCATTGTATGTATTTGTCAAAGCAGCCAATATTTTTAGAATATATTCTGAATTTAGTGAAAAGTGATTCTCACCCGAGTTGTTTGTAATTTTTGCATCCAATCCATAAACGATCTTCACGACCCTGCCCCCCCCTATTTTTATTTATTGTGTCCACACTGGGACGTCTATACTGAGCTAGTCGACCATCTGGTGAATTGTGTTCGCCACCCCCCCAAGACGTCTCAGGTCGGGTGCTGGCCTTACGGCTTGTACCGCACACGACTGTGGCTCGCAGCTGTCCCAAGGACATTGAAAAAAATATATAGGAAATAAGGTTTGGTGGGATTCGAATTATAAAAATTTAACAATTAAGGCTAATGTAATAATAATAAAAATAACAACTTCTTATTCGATTCCAGGGTAAGGATATTAGGGGAGTTCTTCTCCATAATACTTAATCGGCATTAGATAATTAGTCTTGCAATACCAAAGAGGAACAGTGCGAATATCGAATTTGTAGGTGGCATTAAATGTATATAAGAATCTACAGAACTGTTAAAGACGCTAATGGAGATTGAAAATAAGGCAAAGACATTATTCGGAGCACCGAAAGGGAGGGATGATGCAGGGATTCTGCTGAGTGAGTGCAGCCGTATGCTCAGAACGTCCGCTTGCACACTGTCTTTATACAATGCCATAATCGTATATAAATCCATCATCAGACCCCTCCTCCTGTACGCCTGTCCAATGTGAACAAAGGGTGGCAAATATAAATACAAAAATTGCAAGTTGTCCAAAATAAATTCTTAGGATCCATTACCCAAGTTCCGAGGTTCATCTCCTACAAGCAACTACACACCGAATTAAACATCAAACCAATCACTCACCATATTTCCTACTTTGCCAATAACTTTTCTCAAACCTTCAATTGATCAACCAAAGCAGAAATCTTAAACTGGGAGAATACACAGAACGCCGAAATAAAATCAGATATCCGTTACATGCATTCTTGGACATTTTCAACAAAATTGACTAAACCAATTGAGGTGCTCTTGTGAGTCCCCTCGTCAGATGTAGGCTAGTGTTAGTAGTAAGCTAGATTAACTTAGGTTGTACGCCAGCAAATACAAACGTAAAGTTAAATATAAACTAAACTTTGTAATCTCATCCAAGATGTAAATAAAAAATAAAAAACCTTGGCCTGCTCGGGTTATGCCAGGTGCGCTGGCCGGCACGGCACGGGTGCGTTCGCCTAGGCCGCTTGGCAAGGAATCTCGGCGACGCGATTGATTGAATGATGATTAGTGAATGAGGGCAATATGGGAACGTGTGAATGTGAGAACACGCAGTGGCGCTACAGATGGACGCGGGTGGGAATAGTGAGGAACGTCGCGAAATCCACAACAGATCGGGCAATGCGCGAAGTGGTGAGAGTGATACGAAGATACTGGTGAGAGTGATGCGAAGATACTGGTGAGAGTGATGCGAAGATACTGGTGAGAGTGATGCGAAGATACTGGTGAGAGTGATGCGAAGATACTGGTGAGAGTGATGCGAAGATACTGGTGAGAGTGATGCGAAGATACTGGTGAGAGTGATGCGAAGGTACTGGTGAGAGTGATGCGAAGATACTGGTGAGAGTGATGCAAAGATACTGGTGAGAGTGATGCGAAGATACTGGTGAGAGTGATGCGAAGATACTGGTGAGAGTGATGCGAAGATACTGGTGAGAGTGATGCGAAGATACTGGTGAGAGTGATGCGAAGATGCTGGTGACAGTGATGCGAGATGCTGGTGACAGTGATGCGAAGATACTGGTGAGAGTGATGCGAAGATGCTGGTGACAGTGATGCGAAGATACGAGTTTAAAGAGGGGCGAATGGGTTTCGAGGGGAAGCGGGGAGAAGCGAGTGGACAAGTATAACAGGAGCGAAGGGTAGCGTAGCGGGGTGAGACGCGACTGGGAACAGACCGTGGCGAGTACCAGAGGCGGATGAGGCTGTGGGAGATGATAGTGTGATGCTGGAGCGGATGATCGCGTGGACAGGGTGAACGGACGATTTAGCTCACGGGATGGTTTGTTGAATTCTGGCGGCGGGGCAGGGAGAAACTGGTTGGTTGTTTATTAGTGATTTCTGGCGCGTCAACGGCTAAGATCATTAGTCCCGTAAGTGTAGTGCATGTTTTTTTCTTGCTGCGGTGGCAGTAACATTCTCCGCTAGATGGTGCGATATGGCGCCAACCTACCGTCCATCTTTTCCATCGTCTTCCTGATATTTCCTCACAACGCAACTTCATCCGCCTTCTCATTCAATTTCCTCCTTTCCTGGATCCCTCAAGTTGTCAGCTAGTCTCCATTCCCGCCTTGTCAGGTTATATTTTTAAACGTTCCTCTTCGCCCTTCCCAGACACAACCAAATCTTTCTCTTTTCAATTCGCTCTCATCTGCATGCTCTTTTTCGCCTCGTGTCTCCTTCGTTACTGTTCATTATTTTTACGGAGAACTCATCTTTCCAATCATGGGAATTTTGATTATGTCATTATTCTCTTTCTGGAACCTCGTACTCTTTTAATACTCCCACTTTGCAATATTATCCCATTCTCACGTTCTATCGCTCTATTTTGCGTGCTACAACTTCGCAACTTCGATTGCCTTACGATCACCTCGCCGGGACCATTGCATGCAACCGACGCATCATTATTCTACCCGACTATCCTGTCTCTTTCTCGCTCTACTAGCTTACCACACACATTTCCAACTATTCCCTTCCCTCAACATTTCCACAACTTCCTCTCCGCGTTTCAACATCCCCACCCACTCCGGAGAGTGTCCTCACTTCCCACCCGCAACCGTTCCGCCCTTTTCTCTTTCCATTGTATATTCCGCCCGCGTAATATCTATTTTACCACTACGATCCAACACCACTATTTCCACGCGCTTTCCACCCCCCGATACGATGTGTCTTTACCTCATCTTAAAACGACAGTTTTCTCAAGTACTGAACACCCCCACAAATAGATTTTTCTCGTAAACTTTGAGGAAAACGAGGTAGTACTTTGATGTAAATGCTATAAAGAGAATCCGAGAAACCAATCCTCGTCAATGAGGGCTATTAGAAAGCTGTCTCAGTGGACGTTTCGTCAATATTTCAGAGAGGCCTTTCCAATGCAGCGAACAGGAACGGTCGCGGCTGGGCTCCCGTTGCGTCGCGCCGGGCGAGCGAGCGTCACGGACGGGGGCGGTTCGGGGCGAGGACGGGGCGGGGCGGGGACGGGGAGTGGGCAGGTCGTGGGCGGGGCCGGGCGTTGGCAGGGCGTGGCCAGGCGTTGGCGTGGGTGGGCGTTGGCGTGGGATGAGGCGGCGGCGTGGGCGGGCGTTGGTATGGGCGGAGGGCGTGGGTGTTGGCGGGCGGGCGGGCGGGAGTTGGCGGGCGAGGGCGTGGTGTTGGCGGGCGGGCCGGGCGTGGGTGCAGGGGCGTGGCGGGAGTTGCGGGCGGAGGGTGTGGGGTATTGGCGTGGGCGTGGCGTGGCGGGGAGGGGCGGGCGCAGGGGCGTGGGCGGATCGGGCAGGGCGGGCGGACGTTGGCTTGGGCGGGCGTTGGCGTGGGGCGGGCGTTGGCGGGCGGGCGTTGGCGTGGGCGGGCGTTGGCGGGGCGGGCGTTGGCGTGGGCGGGCGTTGGCGGGCGCGTTGGCGGGCGGGCGTGGGCGTGGCCGGCGAGGCGTGAGCGGGCGTGGCGGGCGTGGGCGGGGCCGGGCGTGGGCGGGCGGGTGAGGGGCGTGGGCGTGGGCGGGCGGGGCGTGGGCGGGAGGCGGGCGGGGCGGGGAGGGCGCAGATTAGCATGGCGCATCCGCTGGCGGAGTCGTTCGGCTGTGCAGGTAGGCGCGCGCGACAGATTATTGTGCCCCTGGCTCGTGGCCCGTGGTTGCGGCCCCACTGCACACATTATTTTTCAGGGCGCTTGCGCGGATTGAAACGCTCAATTAAGGTGGTTCTGGCGGCCGCCGCGGTTGCGGCTGTCCTCGGGGAGTTGCAGGCTTGTTGGCTGGCGCGCGGCGCGGCCCGGCCAGGCGACGCCTTTGGTTGCAACTATCGCGCTTCGGTCACATACTTTCTCGTACGGACTTTCTGACGGTGTAACTCACAGTTCACTTCGATGGGAACATACAAATTATATTTCTAATTCCTGCTTTTGTGGCTGTCAATTCGCAATTAGGATCCATATTTGATATTTTGTACGTAACCTCCTACAAGTGGACGGCAGGGAACTTCTTAAGAATACTGGAATAACATTTTGTTTGGTAAACAATTGTTTCCACAATTAATTTTACGACCCTCCCCAGAGAGCTCAATGAATAAGTTGAGCCTCATGTTTAATGATCTTTTGGACAAAAACGTATTTGAATCCTTGATGGTGGCGCCAAGCCGGAATTTTGCGGCTGTCACAGTACGTAGGGGGAGGGGCCGTTGCGCACCATATCAGACTTCAGCCAATGAGCTTCAGACATCAGTTTGCGTCACAATAATTTTAAATGCAGTCAGATACCAAAATTATCACTTCGTTAAAAGACATTCAAGCTCATTTATGAAGGATTTATTTTAAATATTGCATTTTTTACACTTTCATCGCGTTGCTGCCGTTGAAAATTGCCACTTCATGCCACTTTCGCTCTCCGTGCAACTTGGCGACGAGCGTGTGGTCTGGCTTTTCAAACGAAGTGCCCGTGCTGTGGTGACGTGGTTCGTGACGCAAACGGGTGGTGCGCAGAACAGGCAAAAATCGATCGACTAGAGGAAGTCACTTCTGTATTTCCCCCATGGTAGGACGCACGGTATTGTAGTGCTGTTTTCAGCAGTGAATAGTTTTCGACCAAACATACGAAAGGTCACGGACACAAACATGTTCCGTCCAATTGGCAGAATTAACCAGAAAATGGCTACACCATTCGTAACATTCGTATTGTGTGCTACTATTCTGCACTACGAGACCATGTAATGACTCCTTCAGGCAATGAAGATGAAATTACCCCAATATCTTATTAATAGTAGGATATGATCATGGATTGGTCAATTAATGAAACACATTAGTTTGCCAATATTTCGAATATTTTATTTTATAATAGGTAATTATTACACAGACAAATGAAATAACTTGATACTAAGTGGCTAGGCTGAAGGCCTTTAAGTCATTACAATACCTAAATCCTACTGCATTCTAACCTTTTGAATTTTGGTATTCACCTCAAATGGTATCTCCATCGCATCACAGCCGCAGAAAGAAGACCACAAGGTACATAAAAAAACCGAAGAGGAAAAAACTTGTCGTCAGAAGCCGAGTACATGCTAATATACCAGACTTATATAAACTATTTATTTGTTTGGCGCGGCGCTGCGGCATTCTCCCTTCCAGTGTTTGGCTCCACCGCACCGAAAAACAAACAGCACCACAGAAAATCGTCCGCACCAACGCTCTGCCCTAACATTTCCGATTCTACTCTTCGCCCCCAATGTGCTTTATTTTAACCGTTTTTATTTTATTTTAATTTAATTTATTTTCAATTTATTTAACTTATTTTAATTAATTTAATTTTAATTTATTTAACTTATTTTGATTAATTTAATTTTAATTTATTTAACTTATTTTAATTATTTTAAGTTAATATATATTTTTTTATTGACTTATTTATCTACTTATACTTAACAATTGACTACAATTTATAACGTTTTGTACTGTTTACTAACCTAACATAACTTATCATTGACTAACTTAATTATTGTTAGTTTATTGATTTATTACATATTTCTCTCCAGTCTAGGCTCTGCTCGTACTAACCAATGCTGTTTTCCCACTCCTTAATTTCAGTTTCTCTAGTGGTCCGAACCTTTCCGAGAAATGTTCCTAATTCTTTCATGAAGTTAGCTCTTTTATCCCCTAGAATGTTTTGGGCGAGCGTTACGTTCCTATGTTGGAAGTAGTAATTTCCCATTCCCATCCATTTTCCTCTCCAAGTTTCGGTCGCACTGCAAATTAAAAGGATGTGGATCCAGTCAGGTCGTCCCTATCACCGCAAAGAACACAGATGCCACTATTAGAGTCCTTTAATCTACGTTGCATCCACCCCCCGACCCTGAACCAAGCGTATCCCCCTCTTGCGTCCTTTCGCAGTGTGTTTACGTAACGTTCGCAACCCCATAACGGACTCGCGTGAATTTGCGCAACTAGCGAACGTTTTTCGGCCGTTGCTGCCAGGATCTCTTTGCCTTAATACTGGGCAAAGTCTATCCGAAATTAACCATTCTATGTCACGTTCTATCTCCCACCATTTCCGAGAAACGTCTCCCGTGACCTGAACGTTCCAGTATCAGTTTAATTTATACGACGAGTAAAGCGTTGGTTGCTTCCCGTAACTGCACTCGAAAACATCTATTTATAAGTGTGTCAGCCTGTCTACCTGCTAATTTAATTCAAAGTTTAATGGGTTCTCATTTTAAATCTTTCCAAATTCCTACACTACCGACCTCTTAAGACCTGGCATTTGCTGCGAATCTAGAGAATCCGAGAATTAATTTGAAATAATCTGTTTCGATGCTTTCTAGTCGATCTATCCTATCCACTCCCAAATTTCTGCCCATAATTCATGGCTGGGAGAACCAACAATTTAAACATTGCATCGCACACCTTTAAAGGCAATTCCGAACCAGGTGCGCACTGCGCAAACGATTTCTTTGAGCGCAATTCTTCCTTTATCGTGTGCCGCCAATTATGTGATTATTCCATCCCCCATTCATGGAAAATTTTGCCCCAAGATATGTAAATGTTTTGACCCGGTCGATCTCCTTCTGAGCGTAAAACCATTTCTCCTTGTTACCCCAGATGAATCCATTCTTGAAGACAACTACTTTAGTTTTTTGAATATTTACTTTTAATCCCCATGTTTCACTCTACGTTTCTAGGATATTTAAACGTTTCTGTAATCCGTCAATAGTCTCCGAACATAAAACTAAATCATCAGCATATAGTAGTGGGAATGTTCAGGCCTCAATTTCCAAGCAGATGTATCCATCCTGTAACCACGTCAATAAATTGTTTATAAACAAAGATAAAAACAATAAAGCGCTGAGAGGACAGCCCTGTCTTACCCTACCGTCACTTATTTTTCATGTTGTACTCATCACTGCAATTCCATACAGAAATTTACGTCTTCGTATATGCCTGTAACACTTTTAAAACTTTACGTGAGACACCTAGCCCACAAGTTTTTGCCATAAAGCTTTCCTATTGATAGGAGTCAAAAGCCATTTGAAATCTACAAACTGCAAATATATGGGCCCTGCTTACGCAAGCGCCTGCTTTATCAGGGTACTAACACAAAGATATTGTCGGTAGTCGCGAAGCCTCTCCTAAAAGCCTGCTTGCAATTCTGATATTTTACTGTGCTTTTCCGCCCATTCACCAGTCGCCCGTTGAGTATTTTAAGCAAAAATAGTGTAACGAATATTGCGGTCATCCCCGGCGCCACCCGAGGCGCCTGCCAAAAATACCTTCAAAAATTCTATAAATTTCGTAAAAGCCAGACTTTCAACGTGTTTTTCGTCTTACCGATAACTTTCGGAACATTATTTATCTTAACCGAAATATATCATGGAAAAAAAGCAATTATTTACTTTTATATATATCTAGAAACGCCCGTTTCACTGGTGCCCGTTCCGTCGTTCCCTTGAAACCTTAACAATTTTAAAAACATCTTTTCTTCGTTGCAATGATCATCTCCTCACAATTATAATGAAACTTAACTGAAAACTCCCAATTTCAGACGTACGACTTAGTTTTTTCCAAGAAATGAAGATAAAATTATTTCGTTGTGGCAAATAAATGACTCTACAGAATGTTTTGTACTATTACGCTTTCACTAAAATAGCAACCTACAGAGTTTATTTCACTATAATGTAATAAATGCATTGGAAAGTGATTACAAGGAATATTCTAAAAAAATTTTTATACTACCCCCTACGTCAGGTTTTCACCCGGTAGGAAATTACAGCCATGAAATATTGAATTAAAAAATGAACTCCCCAAACAGTAGAGCTCTTAAAATGAATTTATTCACCGATGCAAAACCGTATTTATATAAATAATCCATAATCATACCTATTGATGATTTGCTTTCAAATATCACACGTCTAACTTTAAAAGGACTCTTCCACTCTCTTGCCAAATGGAGAATAGCTTTACGGAGGTGAGGATAATGAAATTTTTTCGATAATAGCCCCGTAATGCATGCTAAATAATTCCCCCCTTATGACCATTTCTCGTTACTTATCTCTTTTCCACCATTTTCAAAATGAATAATTTAACTGAAGATAATATGAATCTATTTTTAACAAAGCAAGATGAACTTCAAATGATTTCAACCTATCTGCTAAAGTGAACTCTAACACACATTTATACTACGACCTTTGTGCATGGAAGATTCATTTCTACTACCCCAAACTATTCCTCACTTCTTTCCTCCTGAATTGAAATAACTTTAGTAAAATTTGATTTCTAGAACCGAACAAAAGAAAATATTAGTTACTAATTCATACAATATAAAATGTTAAAATACGAAAATGATTTCAATCGTATTGAAGGCGTTCGAAGACTAATCAAAGAAGAAACTTATAAAAAATAGTGGCATACATATTGCAACAATATGCAAGAAATTCCGTCTTAAACATATGCGAGGTTCAAATAAATCTTAATTAAGGGAACCCGATGCAGCCTGTCCGTAATTATACCGTTCTTGGAAACTTAACTGCTCCTATCCTCACTTCCGTCTCCCGGCCATCTTTTGAAAAAGGGAGACACCTACTAATTTAATAAAAAAATATTATTACTTTCTTCCGATATATTTGATAATGGACTATTCATTAGAGGAGACTAAATACGTCCATGCATGGATGTGATCTTAAATTTCAGGTGGGCCGATTGCCCAAGGAAAGCTTACATTCTTTAACAGTTTCCTTGGGAATCCTGCAAATACAAATTATTATTATTTATTATTATTAATTATTATTATTATTATTATTATTATTATTATTATTATATTATTATTATTATTATATTATAATTATATTATTATTATTATTATAACAATTATAATTATTATAATTTTATTTTATTTTATTATTTTATTATTATTATTGTTATTAGTATTGTTATTAGTATTATCATTAGCCTTAATGAATGACTGTTTTGATTGATGACGCGCAATCGCACAGATGACCTCCCATTCGTGAGAGGTCGTTCGCAGAACCAAATGATCTACGAACAATATCTGCCGTCTTGCAATCGCATTGACCCCACGGAACTAGTGGCAATTAGCAGAATAGTTCAATCTCCAAAGCAATTTCAACTATTGACACCTTTTATTCTTTATTGTTTAACAAAAATAAAAAAGAATATGCGAGTATAATAAACGAAAAAGTATCCTGCTCATTGTCAAGAACATGTTTTTACCATGTTTCGATAGTACTTGCTCCATTTCGATGGGCAGGGAGAATATCAAAGTTATCCAAGAGATGTCTATTCGACTTTGAAATAAGCCCCGAGCAATCCTCACTGGCGTGACTTCAAAAGTTGTTTACGCAGCACTAGATAGCAAGTACTTTTTGTAAATAGTACAAATTTTAGAGCTTCTTTTAAGATCGGATTTACTTTTTGACTAATTAGATGATTAAACAATGACCTGTAAGTTTCTGTTAGCGAAATTTAAATCGTTTGTCTTCGACAATAATTAGATCTAGTAATGGCTTATTACAGGGTTTAGTTTACTAGGCGTCTCCAGCAATAATGGTTTGATTAGTAAACTTAAATGAATACTACAAGTGGGTTCATTATAACATATTTTATTGGGTTAAGTAAGAAATTCGGTCATATGGCCGTCAGAACAATCTTATTTCGCGAACTAAAGAAATCTTTGTTTAAAACGAACGAGTTGAATGTATAAACGAGTAGACTGGAAAATATTCATGTACCTATTTAAAAAATTATAATTAAAAATGTTCAGAGCCAGTTCATGTTAATATTTGTATCGTCCATGTGAAAGCTTACTTTCTACGTAGATGGCATCACATTGGAATAAATATTAAATTAACCCGAACATATGCGTTTCGTTGTAGGAGAAAGATGCTGCAATCTTTGAACAGTTTTTTTCTTCCAAATGTGGCGGAAGGAACTAGAGGAAAACTTTGCGGTATCTGGAGGCCATTAGACTGTCACCGGCACTACCGAACGGAGGAGATAGGGTGGCGCTGTGTGGCTGCGGAAGAGCAGGTGGGTACAAGAAGAACCAAAGGGGGTGGAGCAAGCAGGGGGAGCGCGCAGTCTAAAAATAAAATGGAAGAGGCAACTACTTTTTTAAATTCGTTGCGCCTTCGTCTGACGCCACGCGACTCATAACCCATTGGCGTTAAGCGCTTAGGTAATCCTCCGTTACTTATATTTTTTATAGTCAATGACTTTGGAGTAATCTTCCATAACGTAGTCCGTTAGTCGTCAAGAGGACCGCCAGTTGGCATCTCCGCGTACACGCCCTCTTGCACGCTCCTTCGTCACTACCCACGGCCAGAATTGGGAAGGGGAACAGGATAGGGTAGGGTTTAGGACACTTCACAGGGTTGGATAGCCCAAAAGTATATCCCTTGGACTAGCCCTTGTGAAGCAGCTAAACTCACTTTGTGAAACAAATTTCACACGAGATTGTCCGGAATCGAACCAGACCTTCTTGGTGAAAAGGGGAGCGACTTTGCTCTTGAGCCACGACAGCCCTGGATCCTTTGCCATTTTTTTTTAATACGACATATTTACTAGTAATGGATAAAAAGACTACAGTAAGAAGAAAATTATGACTATTATTGCAATTGTTTTATGATAAACCATTTGCACAGTTGCCCACATTTGGGGCGCCTCTTCCCGAATATTGTATTACAGTTTCCCAAACTATCAGGTTAAGAAAAAGGAAAACCAAGGTTGAAACATCAATAAGTACAACCTTGTATTATGTACGATTTCTGGGGCCTTTTAAAATGTCTCCCTTTCCCCTCCCGAACGTACTCCTTTGGGTGCAAGCATTAATAGTCTGAAGTGAGAAATTCTATTCTTCACTGCAAGACTCTTTGGGGTTTTTTGATACTTTTCCATGTTATCATGGTATTGCTATGTAAGCTCTTGAAACAAAATATCTCATGATAATGGCATAAGTAATAAACGTTTGGTATATTGAAGAGCGCCATTACGATTAAAAATTAGCATTTAAATATGGCAGAAAGCGAGCAGATCCGTTTAAAACAATGAGCGAGTGACGGAAACGCCTGTAACAAACGACATACTTTTCAGTGATAATGACAGTTACAATTTCGTCAATTTAGCAATGATTGGACGCCCGTCATAACCTAAGTAATACTACCTCATGTTACTTATATCATAATGCAGTTTTTTTGAGGTCACAATAACAGTAATTTAATTAATAAGGAGGACAGTGAGAAAATGGATAGTCGAAAATTCCGACTCAGTACAACAAAGTAGTACCGGGCGGTAGCTCGGGGCATCAACCGATGTCACTGCAGCGCCTCTGACCGGGAGGTCCTAGGTTCGGGGTCCTGACGGCGGCAGATTTTTGACACTGGGTTTTCCCGCTGGGTCGAATTCAGTCGCTGTCTGGAGGAAATTCTAACCGGCTGTTCTGATCGGTAGTTTTCCGTGGTTTCCCCGATCAACACCAGGTGAATGCCGGGGCAGTAGTACCTTCCAAACGGGCCACGGACCGCGCGCGATCTTTCCCTTCCTTTCCCTTTTCCCATCCTCTCCCTTACAGAAAACACCAACATGCACTCACTACCACATATCCGGGAGATCGGTCGTGAGCTTGACTTGTCGGCTGGGGCGGTGCCCGCTGGTGGAGAGTCCTGGTTAGGAAACCCCAGTAGCCGACGGAGGTCGGCGCCGGATCTCGCCATCCAGCGCCGGAAAAATCACCGCCTCCCTAGAAAAACATACACTACCTAACGGGACTAATGACCAAAACAGTTGACGGCCGGAAACACGAAAAAAAACGAACAAACAACAAAATTTCAATTTCTGCTCACAAAATTTAACCGGTAACGTTTAAACAGATTATTTTTTAATTTTTCAATCTGCTTACTAATTTCCTAAAAGGGAAATCTTGTGCATCGTATTCGACGTCAACCAATGAAAAATTTAGAACCTAGTTTGCATCACAATATTAGCGGGAATTTTAACTGTAGCCAGACCAAAATTATCACCTTCTTACAAGACATTGAAACAGATTTATGAAGCATTTCTTTTAAATATTGTATCTTCTACATCTTCATCGTGATATTTTCAGTTGGTTACCGTTGGAAATTGTTACTTTGTACCTCTTTCAAAATGTTTCTCAACACTTTTCGCTCTCCATGCAACATGGCGGCTACTGTCTGGCCTGGCTCTTCAAAAGGACTGCCCGTACTCACGTGATCACGTGGTTCGTGACGCAAACTGGTGATGTTCAGAACCAGCTAAAATCGGTGCACCGGAGGAACCCCCCCATGTATTTCCACCATGCTAATTTCCGATGTGCGCAAAAATTAAAAGAAAACTTGGCAACCTCTGACTTAGTGAGAGGAGACTTAGAGAGGAAACCTCAAAAAACAATGAAAGTTTCTATTACGACTGAAAAATTCAAGTATTCGATTATGTTATTCTTCCTATTCTCTAGTGCTGGCATGCGGAGCCTGGCCTCCGAGTAATGAGCTCGCGATTTCAGCGCTCCTCCGGTTATCTCCGGTTCAACCGACGGAGGTAAAAAGGAAATCGGAGGGCCGGTTCCTCTCGTTCACACGGAAAGACCCGTTCAATTTACTAAACCAATCAGAACGTGCTAAGTATCCGTTGTCTATCGATCTTAGCTAGATATATGACGCGGGGGGGATAAAATACCAAACAATTTAGATGTAGAATTTTGTCTCCTTCTCCATTTTAATATTGTATTAAAAATGTAAACAACAACAACAACAACAAAAAACAAACAACAACAACAAATAATAATAATAATAATAATAATAATTTGTTTGGTACAGTAATGGTAGCATGAATGAATGAATAACAAGTTATATTACTCTTACTTCATTACTAATTGGTATTTTATGATACATAATAATTATAGTCACCGTGGTAGAAATTATATCCTGGGCAAGTTAGATGAAGGTCATGGACATACGTAGGAGTCAATTTCCCGGGGGACGACGCTCGACAGGTAACCAGAGCCACATCGTCCAGAAAGTTATTTTTCTTCATACATCGAATTTTTGATTCGAAATTCCTCCTATTTATGAGCCTGTCGAGTTGTAAACATATAGCTCTGGTTCAAGGAAATACACGAGATAGGAAAATGTGAGATATGTAATTTCGCGGTCAAGAACCAACCGGAGGTCACTCGTAAGCTCCGATTAAAAAGACGGGAAACAATCGGGAAGGAAACCTATCACTCAGTTGCCAGCTCTACTATACTCATACATCGCCTCTCGACTAAATTATTTTCCTTAGTGTCCCAATGCATACGACAACTGATGTCATGCGATAGTAAGCTCCACGAAAGAGACCGCCCACCATTAAATATTTGCTATTTACATATTGCGTTATGGAAGAGCATTTTTATATGCTTGGTTTTATATACTGGGTAATCCAAATTCGTGAATACTTCTTTTAAAAATATTGTAATGAATATTGCGTCATCCCCCGGCGCCGCTTCGAGGTGGCGGGTTACGTCATCTGCCGGCGACCACGAGCCGGGGGGAGCACGGTTCATCACCGCCGGGGATTCCTCCGAAGAGTCGCGGTGTCCGGATGGTTCTGGATTGCCCTGCGGTATAAATACGCGACGGGCGGCGGCCCAGTCAGTCGAGTCCCAGGGGAAGCTGAACTGTGGGGTGTGCATCGCGGTGAATGCTGTGCAGTGGGTGCTCAGTGGAGGAACCGTTGTCAGTGCATCTACTGTGGTCGGTGACGTAAACTGGACCAGTGCATCAACGTGATCAGTGCAGTGAACTGGGCCAGTGCTTGGGAGTGCGGGGTTGCAAGGGGAGTGTAGTTAAACAATAAGAGAAGTGTATTAAATAAAAAAAGAAAAATGTAGAAATAAAGGAAGAGAAGTGTATTTAAATTAATAATAAAGTTTTTTAGTGATTTTTTTAAGAAAAAAATAAATTTTTTTGTAAAAATAATACGGACTTTTAATTCACCACCTAGAAACGAAAATTTTTCGGGTGTGAATTTAACAGGGGGGTTAAAACATTAATCAGATGAGTTTAAAAAATTTTTTAAATCTGAAAGTATTGAAGGGAGTTAGAAGGAGGAACAAGACCTTCTGGAACAAAAGCAATATTAAAAGAACTCTTGCAAAGGGATGAAGGCAGCGGGCGAGGACCCAGAGACTTTTCTCTTCGAGACAAGGGGGAAATTTTTTCAGACCATCAAAATATTAGAAGGAAAGTTCTAAAATTCCAGAATTTTAAAAGGAGAATTGTTAAAAATTCCCAGAAATTTAAAAAAAGGTTATCGGAAAACGAATTTAGAAGGAAATTAACTGAGAATTAAAATTTTTAGAAGAACGACTGAAAACCCAAATTTTGGAAAAAAAAATTGATCAAAATTTGGTTTTTGGGAAAAAAAGCAAAAAAAAATAATTCAGAATAATGAATTGGTGCAAGAAAAATTGAAGATGGATGAAAATTTTTTAAGAACAAGAAAAAATGGAAAAGAAAATTGAGAAGATGGATGAAAAATTTCAAGAATGGGGAAAATTACTAAATCTATTGAAGAAAAGCTGAAATTTTTATTTCCCCCAACAAAAAAAATCGAATATAAACATTGAAAGGAACC
This sequence comes from Teleogryllus oceanicus, assembly GCA_964035755.1. Taxonomy (NCBI): domain Eukaryota; kingdom Metazoa; phylum Arthropoda; class Insecta; order Orthoptera; family Gryllidae; genus Teleogryllus; species Teleogryllus oceanicus. The sequence goes on along the minus strand of CAXIVR010000012.1, from coordinate 25,741,204 downwards.
ACGGGAAATGGACGGTGCCACCGTAGGGACCCAGGGGGCCCAAAAGAAAAACCCCCTCCTTTTGATGGCCTTCTTCATGGTCAATTTTTGAACTTAAGGCTGCTGCGAGGGAAAAAAGCTGGTCCGCAACAGTTTTGGCACCCCCTGTTTTTGGCTTTGCGTGGCCCCGCGATATTCTAGAACAAACCGACCGATGCAGCCCCATTTGACAAATTGTCAAAAACTCGAAACGGAGGAAAGCGCACCTGGAAGACATGTATTTCCCCCAGCAAAGAAATCGTTTTCGGTGGAGAGTCTTCGGGTTGGAAGTGATATTTCCGTCGGGCCCCCCTTTGGCCCCTGATGCCTCGGAAAGTTCCCAACGCACAGCCGTCGGTGCTTTATTAAAGGGCCTACTGATTCAGAAACACAACAAGCATTAAGACTGGCAAGACCGAAAACTTTAGCTGAATTAAGTCAAGCCTAGACTTCCAGGTTGAAAAAAAGAGACGAAACGAGGGACGATACGAAATTAAAACCCGGCATCGATACATATGACGAAAAATTTTGGAGGAAAGGGGGAGAGGTTGGTACGACTAGTGGAAAAAGGCGAAAACCTCAATGTTGGAATTGGGGAAAATTTGGGGGCCGGGAAAAGTCGATGTGACCGCCCCAAAAACAAGAAGAGCAGCAGTCTGTTGGCAAACCTGGCCAGCGGGGAAAACAAAGCAGGTTGATGGAAGGGCATCCATCGACCTGTCAAACAAAACCTTACGAAATCCCTAAGTCCATTCGACACCGTTTGACAGCGTTTACGTAGATGCATCGTAAAGGGAAGCCGGGTCTTCCTTTTGGATACTGGTAACCCAAGAGCATATACGAACCGATTTTGCCAGATCATCTCATCTAATCCTCCAAATGGAAGTTCGAACACCCCTGGTGACTCGGCGAATGTTTAGGAGAGATGGATCCCCCCTTTACCTTTGGGAACGGTTTTTTGTCATCGTTGCTGGTCCACATAGAAGAAAACAATTTGGGAATGGATATTAGCGACATAGGGGTGTCAGCGGGATTTACGACACGGGGGCTGAGACTCAAGGTGGGGTGGTTCCTTTCACGTAACAACTTGCTGTGAATGTAATTACGGGTTGACGACGTAATCTTGACGGGCTAGCGAGATGTTTATAAAGGGAGCCCTGGGGCGACTTCCAACGGCGAGATTATCCTGGAACCGAAGTCCGACAAAGACATTGGTCGGGGAAATTTCCCAAAAAGAACTGGTCAGAGTGAATGAACAATACCTGTGAAATTAACATTAATCCCATCCTTTTGTTGAGAAAAGGAACAGTGATTGGAAATTTTGCAGGTATCCTCGGGCAGAAGGTAAACCCGTACCGAACCACCACCGGAACCCCGAACGACTGAAATCGGGACAGAGGAAAAGGTTATCCGGGAAGGGGCCCCATAAGGTAAGACCTAATACGGCGCCCAGCATGTCTTTGGTCAGTGAGGGTTAAAAGGAAAGACTGATATTGTTCGTCACCGAATAGACACCGGAAACGCCACCTTTCCCCGGTGCTAGAAGATTACCTCTGCGGGGAAAAGGGTGGTTTTAAAAAGAGATGAAGAAAGATGGCAATAAAACCATCGGCGGTCCGGGGGTTTCCCCCGTCGTTTGGTAAAGAAAAAAAGACGGGTCGACTCGGTTCTGTGTCGATTTCCGACAGCTCAACAATGTAACGAAGGGATAACCCATTTATTGACGATTTGGGCTCTCGGGGCCAAGATTTTCCCGACACTTGCCCCAAAAGCGGATATCAAGGAATTGACCCCAGAGATCGAGAGAAATGCTTTTACCATCGGATCGGGTTGTGGATTTAAGTTCCCCGGACTGTGTAATGCTCCAGCTACATTCGAAAGATTGATGGAAACCGTGAGAGGTCTGTCGGGAGACATGTCTTTTTACCTCGACGAGATAATTGTTGGGGAAAATTTTTTCAAAACCACATCAAAAACCCCAGAACAGGTGTTCGGGGTTTGGGAAAGGGGCGAACTTGAAACTCAGCCCAAAGAAATCCATTTATTTGGGAAGCAGGTAAATTTCCTTTGGACATTAGTATCTGGCACGGAGAAACCTGATCCGGAGAAGGTTAAACCGAAAAAGGAATGGCCGGCCCCAAAGGATAAACATGAATTGAGAAGTTTCCGGGTCTATGAGCTTTATCCCCGCTTGTTTTGGGTTTTGCCAACACCCGAAACCCACTCAGCTGACAAAAGGCGTTTGTTTAAATGGGATCAAGACTGCCAACGCGTTTTGAAAAGCTTAAAAGCGCCGCTGATGCCCTATTTGAGCTATCCACTCCTAAAAGGAACTAATACGATACTGACGCAAGTAACGTTGGTATTGGGGGGTATTATCGCAGATACAAGATGGACGAGAAGTAATCGGTTATTATAGGAAAGTGCTATAAAGCCAGAACGCAACTTTTTTGTAACCCCAAAAATTACTTTGTGGGGAAATCCTTTAACACTTTTTCAAATATCTCTACGGGAAGAAAATTTCTTTTTAGAACGGATCGTGCTTTGAAATGGCTGCTGAACTTCAAGAATCCAAAGGGCAAGTCGCCAGATGGATTGAAAGATTGCAAAATTCCTTTAAATGAACATCAAACGGGTAGTCACGGAAACCGATCTTCCCAGAAGACCGTGCCTGAAAAAGCAAGCATTGTTACGGGAAGAGAAGATTTTCCTACCTTAATCCTGCGAAGACCAATGCAGCAAAAACTTCAGAAAGATGAAAAAGGACAGGGAATTTAAACATGTTTGGGAAAAGGAAAATAGAACGGGGACCAAGTTGGCAGAAATAGCCCCTGTTCTTCACGTAAAATCATATTGGGGGCAGTGGGGTTGATTACTGAAGAGGAAGGTGTTCTAAACGAGTTCTGGAAAGTGAAGACGGCTCAGAAGAGGACGGATATTGTTACCGAGAAGGGTCCCAAATATTGGGAAAATTTCATGATGGAACTTCGGGGGGACACCTCTATAACGAAAACCAGAAAGTGCCGGAAAATTTTACTGGGAAAACGGGAAGATGTAAAGATGTAATTAAAAGGTTTAAGTTTGTGCCCGAATGGGCCCCATAAAAAAAGAAGAGCGAAGATGAGGCAATACAAGTTGGGGGTCCTTTCAACGAATTGCCAAGGGTCCCATTTCAATGTCAAATGATGGAAATAAAACATACTCGTGGCTTGGGGTTATTTCAGCAAGTGGGTTAAACATATCCCCTACCTGCCGGGCCACGTATCTCCCAAGCTGGTTGGAATGGGTGAGCCGATTTGGTGCCACTGAAATTTCATTCAGATCGGACGGGAACTTAATCTGCAGTGTTTCAAGGGGGGTGGAAATTCTTTGGGAAAAAGAAAAAAAAAACAACAGCCCCATCCGCAGTCGAACGGGAAAGGTGGGAACGCATGAACAGAACAATGGGGAAAAAATTTGCGAAGGTCGGGGCAGATCACCAACGCACTGGGACCCTACATACATCTTTTTTTTCACCTACCGCTCATCTGTTAGAGACATCCAAAAAGCCCCCTAATATCCCCTTCCCGGGGAAATACTCACCATTGATCTACAGTTTGGGTTTTAAAAAGAAAAATAGCCGGTGAAACTTTGAAATAACCTAAGACGGAAAATGGACGTAATTCATAACCTGGTGCGTGAAAAAATCCTCGCAAGTGACAGGATGAAAGACCGGGATGACATCAAACTGAAGGAGGAGGTTATCAACCTGGAGATCATTCTGGTGTTTAACCCCCCCAAAGTCGCCGCGGTTTGTGTCCAAAATTAACGACAGGGGGAAAGGGCCGTACGAGGTCGTAAGGGAAATGATGTGTCTACCGAATTAAAAAAAACCGAATGGAAAACCACGAGTCGTTCTTTTCCCCAAACGGCTGGCCCCCTACCCAGGAAGTAATGAAAATGATGAAGAAAAGACCGCACAGTTTGTGAGCTGGACTCAAAAGCGCACATTTAGGTTTTTGTCTCATATAATGAAAAGCACCGCGTTATGGGGTAACAATGGAGGGGAACGGGGTCTGTTTGCGCTACCCCCGGAAAATTAACCATTGTGTCGCCCAGTTTAGATATGACCAGAGGTGTTGTACATTCAAGAAAATACGGGAAAGGGTAAAGGTTAAAGAACCAACAACCGATATTGGGGAAAGGGTTTTGCATCTCACGCGTCAGTCACTATGTTTATACCTTGTCACAAAAAGTAAATCATATCACAAGGCATCCCATGAAAATCTGTGGGGAAAATCCCGATTGAATTAGCCAACAATACTGCAAAACAACGTCAGAAGAGCCTGTCAAAACTGGGGGTTTGGTTTTTTTGGACTGAACTGGAGAAAATGGAAGATGTTGGAAGTACTGTTCCGGGACACTGGGGTTGCATCTTAGTCTGCAGCTACCACCATGGAATTTGTCATATCCCAAAAAAGAAATTGACTGCCACTTCTTCTTAACCTCCAACTGCACTGACCCCGCTGCAAGTATCGGCATGATTTCATAAACGCGCTGAGACGGATCCAACTAAGAAGGGGTAGTGTAATGAATATTGCGTCTCCCCGCGCCCTTCGAGGTGGCGGGGTTTCGTCATCTGCCGGCGACCACGGCCGCCCGGTGGAAGTTGCATCACCTGCCGGGGGGTTCCCCCCCAGAAAGTCGCGGTGTCGGATGGTTCTGGGTTGTCCCGACGAGTAAAATACGGACGGGCGGCGGCCGCGAGCGTCTTGGTCCGCAGTGGAAGCTGAACTGTGAGTGTGCTGGGTGAATAGCTGTGCAGTGATGTGCTCAGTGGAGGAACCGGGCACATCGTACTGTGGTGGTGACGTGAACGTGACCAGTGCTCGAACTGTGATCAGTGCAGTGAATTAGCCAAAGGGGACATGAGGTCAAAGGGGGGGGTAGGGAAACAACTGAAAGAAGTGTAGTGTAAATAAAGCAAGAAAAGGGAAATAAAAGAAAAGTGAGTGTAAATAAATAATCAAGTGTTTTATGATTGGTTAATAACAAAATAAACGTTTTTGTGAAAATAATACAGACTTTTAATTCTACCTAGAAACGTACAAATTTAATGTATTGTAATGTTACATAATATGTTTTAATTTTTTTTTTGAGGCGTTTGTGTGCTACTTTTTACAACATTTTTGTGATTTTTCAGCATCAAAGTATTGTTCTTAAATTTTTAACTAAAATCCTTTCCCCTATTTTTAAAAAAAAAATAAAAAACCCCAATACAAGCCAAGTACTTCAAAACCCGGGGCATGCATTGTACCCATATTACTAACGATATCCTAATATCAATGTTACAACTTCCTTCACCGATGATACGCAGTCCCAGCATGCGGATTTTTTTGTATACTAAACGGATACTTCTAGATCTGACGCACTGAAAAAAGTTTTAAAGGGAAAGGTTTCGTTGGCACATTAAAATCTACGTATCCCAAAACAAACATGTGACCCCGGAAAGAACATTTTCCCGCAAAAAAATAAACAATAAACAGATCAAAGTAACGAAGTTAAATATTTGAATTTTTGGATAGAAAAAAATCCATTTCAAAAAGAAACTTCAATTAAAACTACCCAAAAACTAATATATAAACAATCCCAACTTTCGGGAAAAAAAACATAAAGATCCCCCGGCCCATATGGTCCCATGGCATCCCAAACCCGGGGTTTTCCCGTGACGCCGTCATTGACATTCTTCGGGGAAATTAGATATTCTCAAATATCTTGAACAGTTCAAACCAAGGGTGGTATGTCCGCAATTAATGCTCAATTATCTTCAAATTAATATCAAGAAGAAATAACATCCGCGGGTCAGAAATTACACAACGACAAAAATCATCCAAATCGCCTCGCTATTAATCTTTAGATAATAAATTTGATGGCTACTGTGAAAAAAAGACATACGTGGATCTAACATACCGTTGTGTAAAATAAATAAAATTTGTTGTTAACATTTATTTTTTAAAATTTTTTTAAACTTTTTCCCTAATTTTCCCTGGGGAAATACTTTCCCAAAATGAACATTTTTTTTAAAAAAGTAAGTCCACCACTATGCCCGGCAAGCGGGGAACCACGGTCGCTAAACTGCAAAATTTTGGGACCCACCAGTCTGGGGTTTCCATAGGAACAAAGGGAAGGAATAATTTAGATAAAAAAAAGCCGATCGGAAAATTTATGTACAGATGAAAATTTGATTTGGATCTTTTGAATGATACCTTTAAATAAAAAAAACAAAAAACTTTTAAAGGGGAAGGGAAACCCCTTACCCCAATTTTAAAATTATTTTATTTGGAACATTTTTTTGTTTTCCACCTAAAATTTTGAAATTTTTTAGAGGTTAAAAATGAACCTTTTATTGGGATGCTTTTTTAAAGATAAAATTAATTAAATTTTTTAAGATATACATTTTTTTTAATAACAACTTTTTAAGCTTTTTTTCAGTTTTCAATAGCTAATAAAACTTTTATATTGTAAAAACCTATCCAAAAAGCATCAGATGTTGGAATAAGATCAACATGACCAAAATTTTTTTAGAATAGCATTACCAAACCCGAAAAAATGTTCCATTTTGAAAAAGTAAACTTCGGAATTCAGCTTTTAAAATTGAGCATCAAAAAAAGCCAGCACCATAGCTAGGTTCATTTAATGGCATAACTTCATTTCTATAAGCAATTTTTTTCCCCTTTTTTATTTCCGATATTATTTTTTATATATTTGATATTATTTTTATTTTTGATATTTATATAATTTTTATTTTTAATTTTCTTTGAAAAATTTGGGTTCAGCACTGTTGAGGTTAGAGGAGGCGGCGTTCAAACACACTCTTCACAAATTTCCCCAAAACACCCTCTTTTTTGCCAAGGCCCCTTTTTTTCCCTTTTCAAATCGAGGCACTTAAAAACCCGATTACCCCCAAACAAACCCCAAAAACCCAAAACAAACGTAGGGTTACACCACTTTATCGTTCAAAAAAAACAAAAAAATGAATAATAGAACCAAGGTGGAAATAATTTTTTCCACCATGCTGAACGTTCCCCAAGACGCCTAGAAATTGCAGGTTCCCCAACAATGAACACACAAGTGTAGCGCAAATTTAAAAATAAATTGTTCAAAAAATAATCTAATTGAATGTCTTTTCAAACTAACCCAGACCCCATATTGTTTTAAAAAAGGACAAGGAATCCCCCGGCTAAAAAAAAATTAAATTAAAATATTCAGAAAGATATTGAAATAAATCAAATATAAAATTGAAAAAAAACTTAGAAAAATTTAAAAAAAATAAAAAAAAAAAAATCCATTTTTTACCATTCCGTTCTGTTCCCCACTCAAACATAACTTATCCAAACACAAGGAATAATGCAGTGTAATCAATCACTGAATTAAAACACAAACCCACCCTTAAAAAAAACAATACAAATTACAAACACATACCTTAAATACAACAATGAAAAGTCAAATAAATTTCAGATAACGTATGTTTTTCCTTATGCAAAGAATACAACTCAAGATAGCACAGAGCTGGGGCCCAAATTTGAGTCCCATGATTCTAAAACGGAGAATATTCAAGTTGTTGAACAAAATCCTTCGCCCTAGGTAGGGAAAAAAAAGTTTCGTAAAGAAACCGGGTTTCATGTCCCAAATCAAACCATTTACGCTTGTGCCTGTTTGCAAACGGTGGAGGAATGTGGGGCACTCCAAAATTTTCAGACGAGCCAACTCGTTCTTTCACCAATATTACCGGGCCCCAAAAAACATCTATCAAAACAATTTTGGGATAAAAAAAATTAAAGCTACGACTACTAAGCAGCCAACGTTTTTTCGACGACTGGATGCATCCATGCACCCCCCGCCTCGTGTCGTCAAATCGTCGAAACCGCGGGAAAGACGTCTTATGTTCCCCGTCCTTTCCTGAAGCCACCGTCGATCACTAACCCCGACATCCCCGTCCGCCCCATTTTCCCCCTCCGCTTCCCGATTTTCGTCCCCCCTCCCATCGGGGGGGCGTGGTTGATTTTTGCCCCCGGGTGGCGCTTTAGTTCGAAAAGACGAGGTTGGCTGTGAAAGTCTTGTTTTTTAAATTGTGTGGAAAAAATGTTCCTAATAGGGTAATGATCAATAAGAAAAAATGTTTTGTTTTTTTTTAAAATTTTAAAATATATTTTTGGTCCCAATGATTCAAATTTGCTTTTTTTTAGTATATTTAGTTTGAAAAAATTCAAAAAAACGAAATTGTTGTTTTAAAAATAAAAAAATAAAACCCCCCTTAGACATTTAAAATTTTTGGATAGAATATCTCATGGGGGGAAACAGCTTGTAGTAAAAACTATGGGGGTATTTCAGAAAAACTTACATACAAGTATTTAATGTTTTATATTTTATTGATTTTCGGTTTCCGGGGGGTCCCTGGTTATCATTGTCCGTTAGTGTAGTGCATGTTTTCCTCGGGGTGGCGGTGATTTCCCCCGGATGGCGAAACCCGGGGCCCACCTCCGTCGGCTATGGGGTTTCCCAACCAAAACTTCCCGCACCAGCGGGGCACCGCCCCCGCCGGGGCAAGCTCTAACTCCGACCCGTCTCCCCAATTTGGATGTTTGTTGTGTAAGTGGGTGTGTGTGTGTGTGTGTTTGGAGGTTAGGACGGGAAGAAAGGATAGACGCAGCGGTCCGCCCGTTTTTTAGTTTTCACCAGCATTCGCCCTTTGGGATGAGGCGTCCCTCATTCGCCTGGCGTTGATCCGAAACGGCGGAACTCCGATGAGCAGCCGGCCCCAAATTCTCCCCCAGAAGGGCTGATTTCGACGTAGCTGAAAAGGTAGTGCCTAAATCCTGCCGCCGTCAGGACTCGAACCTAGGACTTCGCGGTCAGAGGCGCTGCAGTGACATCAGTTTATGCACTGAGCTACCGATCGTAATATTATTCTATAGAAAGTATAAATTTACTAAGCATAGCCAACTGTACATTATCAACATCACAAAGTATTTTTCTTCCTCTATAAAATTCCGTTTTTGGCATAGGACGTTGTCGTCAACGACTATATGACAATTTGTCAGTCGGTTCTCGCTCTTCTCAGGCAGTGGAGATCAATATGGGATGTTCTCCCCGCAGGCACCATCCATATGGGCAACCTGGTGAAGAACCCGCGCGTGCGGCTGCTGTACGTGGTGGAGGACGCCGAGGACAGGTGGGCGGCCATCCGCCCCTTTCCCGGCAACTGGGCGACGACACGCGCCTGGTGCGGAGCACGGACTTGAGCGCGGGGCTGGCGGACGCCGTGCAGGCGCTGGTGGTGGCCGCCACCCGCTCGCACGAAGGACCATCGTGACGGAGGCGCTGGGGCGCGCAAGGCCGTCTTCTGCGAAAACCCATCGCCAGCGACCTGGAGGGGACGCGGCGCTGCTACAGGCTGGCGCGGGAGGTGGGGCGCCCGCTTCTGTGCGCCTTCAACAGGTGAGGGCGTCTCCTATCGACCCAATCGCCCCTCCAACGGCCTTCAACCGCCTCCATCGACCCTCAATCGCCTCGCCATCGACCTCAATCGCCCTTCCCAAAGGCCTTTAATCGCCCCTCAATCACCCTCCATCGACCTTCAAACGTCTCTCCATCGATCCTCAATCATCCTCCACCGCCCAGCCATCGATCATCAATCACCTCTCCAACGCTCATCCATCGCATCTTCATGACCCTCCAATCCCCCCGTCGACCCTCATTCGCCTCGCCAACCGCCTTCAATCGTCCCCCCCTCGACCCTCAATCGCCCTCCAACGGCCTTCATCGCCCTCCATCGACCCTCAATCGCCTCCCATCGACCCTCAATCGCCCTTCCAACGGCCTTCAATCGCCTCATCGACCCTCAATCGCCTCTTCATCGACCCCCAATCACCCCTCCATCGACCTTCAAACGTCCTCCATCGATCCTCAATCGTCCCTCCACCGCCCAGCCATCGATCATCAATCACCTCTCCAACGCTCATCCATCGCATCTTCATGACCTCAAGCCCCTCCGTCGACCCTCATTCGCCTCTCCAACCGCCTTCAATCGTCCCCATCGACCCTCAATCGCCTCCCCAACGGCCTTCTCGCCCTCCATCGACCCTCAATCGCCTGTCCATCGACCCTCAATCGCCCTCCAACGGCCTAATCGCCCTTCAACGGCCTTCAATCGCCTCTTCATCGACTCTCAATCACCCCTCCATCGACCTTCAAACGCCTCTCCATCGATCCTCAATAGTCCCTCCACCGCCCAGCGCATCGATCATCAATCACCTCTCCAATGCTCATTCATCGCATCTTCATGACCTTAAAGCCCCCCCGTCGACCCTCAATCGCCCTCTCAAGGGGCTTCAATCCCCCTCCATGATCCTAAATCGCCTCTCAAGGGCCCTCAATCGCCTCCATCGACCCTCAAACGCCACTTTATCGACCTCAACGCCTTCCATCGACCTTAAGCCTCTCCATCGACTCTCAATCGCCTCTCCAACGGCCTTCAATCACCCTCCATCGACCCTCAATCGCCTCTCCATCGCCCCAAATCGCCACTCTACCCTAGCCATCACCATCAATCACCTCTCCACCTCCTCCACCCCAAACTTCATGCCCTCAAAGCCCCTCAGCGACCCTCATTCACCTCCCCACTGTTTTTGATCGTCTCTCCGCCTGTCCATCTCCCTCAATCCTTCCCCAGCCTCTCCATCGCACCTCCTGCCCCCCCAAGCCCCTCCATTGCCCCTCAAACACCTCCAACGTTCTTCCATCGACCTTCAATCCCTTCCCAACACCTCCCAATCGACCTTAACCACCTCCTCAGATCCATCCATTGCCTCCCCAACACCCATCCATCGACTTTCAACCCTCTTCTCTCCCCCTTCATTGATCCTCCAGCATACTCCATTGCAAATGCAAATAAACACAGCTCCTTCCTACTTAAAATAGTCCAAAAAACAAATTGAAATCTTCATTGTAAAATGTCTGAAATATAAAACATTTGTACTAACACTAATTTACTGAAGAAAGGTGACTCTACAGCCGGTGACGATTCTTCACTATCCAGAAGACTAGGGACAGTTGCCCGCTTCGACCGTCACACTGCGATCTTCCCCGGGCGCGTTCAGGGAAGTCGCAGTATAAGAACGAAACGTTTGGCAACTGTGCTAAAAGGTCCAAGGTCTCCAGGACAGTCAAGTATCTAGTATTTACTGAATGTTTAAATATTACCATTTCATTTAAGATTTATAACCGTAAATTAAAAATATAAAAAAATAAGTGTACGTGACTGAAGAAGTTCTGTACATTGTTTAAAAATTGAAGACTGGCAAATTTTTAATTTTTTTTCCCAGATTTAGAGATATTTGAAACGCATATATTGTATAAATTTAAATTGCTAAGTTTTTCTCATGTCATTCTCAAAGAGGGAAAAAATAGCGATTAATAAATTTAATCTGATATTCAAATTGCTTCCATTGTTCTTTTCCCCCGGCGATTCGACCCCTCCTTCAGCCAAGTACGGCGAGGGTGCGAGGTAAACGGCATTGCCCTGATCAAGACGACTAGTCGCGATTCACCCATGCCCCCACTCGAATACCTCGAGACCTCAGGTGATGCGCGTGGCTTGATTCATTTCATTCGCCCAATCACATGCAAGAATATTCATTTCTTTCAATTACTAAGCCATAATACATCGCTATTTTAGACCTAAGGGTAAAATTGTTAGAATACATTTCCTTGTAATGATGTTTATAATATGAGTCAAGAAGTATATCAAGTGTTTTGCTCTAGGTATGCAAAGAAGATTTTGAAAAAAAGATCCCGAAAATTACAAGGAATTCCCTATAAATGATTATAAAATATTTTTAGTACTTGAAATGACAGGAAATATTTGGCAAAACGTTGTAGGAATTGAGCAGTTGAACATAAAACAAGATTGTAATAATTAACAATCTTAAATTTAATAGGATATTTTAATAATAACTAAGGGATACAAATTTCGGGGAGCTACCAACACATCAAATTTAGAAATATTGCATTTCCAGACGAAAACTTTAAGAACAACTATAAACGCTCCATGCTATATCTCTAGTTCACATACTCATCGTACACTCCAATATTACAACAATATATGACACTGTATCGAGAAACAGCATCAAATATAAAGAAAACTAGTTTCTCATGCCAATTACCTAGCAGTATAACTCCAGATGACAGTGACTTTACTGAACAGGTTAAAAAATGTCATTATATATCACATAAATTTACTGTTTCATTTCACCTGATTTTCAGGTGTTATAAATGAACATCGTTGTTTAGAGAAATGCCTATTTTTCTAGAGAACTTATTTAAAGGCTGATAATATATTGTACGAACCCGGACAAATGATGACATATGACGAAGTTTTATAATGCTTATTTTGCATAAATGTTTTTTTGCATAGATACCTTTAGGACTTGTTTACCTTTTATTTATTTTATTTATACACAATGCGAAGATATTGGAAAATCGGCGATGGTCAACGTGACCATTCATTACGAAACCTTCAATTCAGTCTGAAATTTAAAATGATGAGCGAATTACCAAGCATATCAACTGATTTTCTCCATTTCCCTACTTATAAAACCAGCCATGATCTGAGAACATGGTCGATTGACAATACACCGAGAACCGAAATTTTAAGGGGAAATAAATATAAATTCCTAAAAGGTTTCAGTGTTGCTAGTGTTGGACTGGTAAAATACATACCAGTCACATCGTTCAGATATCCTTCTCCGCATTCAAACTGATACTGTCTCCCTGTCGTGGAAAATTTGAAATTGTGATCCTTGAAAAGTGACTGGCAATATGTAAATATTACTGGTTAATGGAAACTATTACGAATAAAATGTAGAAGAGTTTAAATATGTAAATCTAGTTTTACATTAAAATGTCGAACTGGTTTTGTGCATTTAAGTTTACAAAATAATATAAGAAAAATACAATTTTCCTTTTAGTTGCGTATGTAACTTACACAATACTTTTTCTCCTTATTTTTAACTTTTTCAGTGTTTTTTAGGCGCCTAAAGACAATTTTTAGTGCCTAAACATCCGATGTCTAGTGATAAGTATGAATTCCATGTTTGGTAATAAGTAACTCGTGTATATATGGTAATTTTCTGTCTTTAATTTAATTCCCGTTATATTTTAAAAAATGTTATGTGAAGAAATATATGAAAAATGTATTGATTGATTGTTTTTTTCGTGTTTCCGAGCGCGTCAACTACTTTGGTCATTCGTCCCGTAAGTGTATTGCATGTTTTCCCCGGCAGATGGCGGTGATCTTACCCTGCTGGATGGGGGATCCTGCGCCAACTTACTATTGTAGTGGGTTTCCCTAACTGGGGTTCTCCCCCCAGCGGGCACCCCCAGCCGGAACAAGCTCTAAGCTCCCACCGGTCTCTCGGAAAATGTAGTAGTGTAAGTGTGTGCGGGGTGTGTGTGTGTGTGTGTGTGAGTGTGTGTGTGTGTGTGTTAAGGAGAGAATAGGACAAGGAAGAGGAAGGACAGATCCCCGCGCGGTCCGTGGCCCGTTTGGTAGGGCTGCTTCGGCATTCGCCTGGTGTTGATCGGAGAAAACACGGAAAAATACCGATCAAGGCAGTTGGCCGTTCTGAATTCTACCCCAGGCAGCGACTGAATTGACCTGGCTGAAAAGCTAGTGTCGAAAATCCCTCCGCCAATCGGATTTGAACCTCGTTCGTCTAGAAGAGATTGTAAAATGGAACCGATAAAATTTTAGGGTTGTTCAAAACCCAAGTATTTGTTTATCAATCATTTGCGTCCTTGCGCGAAACGCAATTCTCCAGCACCACTTGCCTTGCAGGCGGCATCTTCTGCGACTGCGCGGTGCAACATCGACATGGTGCTGTGGGTGCTGGGCGAGTGCCTCGGCGTGTCGCCACCATCGCCCGCTCCCAAAATCCCGAGATGCGGCATGGGCGGGATTGGGACACGGTTGCCATCACGCTGGACTTCCCAGCGGCTCCGTGGGTTCATTGACCTGAGCCGGCGCTCCAACTACGGCTACGACCAGCGTCTGGAAATGTTCCGGGCCGCGGGGCATGGTGAGCTGTGGCAACGGCACCCCCACCCCGGCGTGCACATCACCACGCCCGACCACGTCGCCACCAGCGCACCCATCTGGTACTCGTACCCGTCCCCCTTTGCCCCGGGCTACGCCCGCGAGTTGGGGCACTTCCTGGACGCCGTGCAGGTACGACGCGACCAACGCGGGCCTAAAGTGAGTCAGGATCAGTGGCGGCTCGTGCTGAGCGCTCGGGTTTCACAACCCAGAAAATGAAAAAAAATATATAATTTTCTTGGAATATACATTTTCCTTTTCTGACATTCAATTTTCAAGATATTCAGCAATATTGATGTATATGAAATCATTCTGAAACCAAGAGCGTCCCAAATGGCGCTCTCCTGTGCCTTGCCAGGAATTGCACCAATTTGGCGTATTACTGGATTTACTACGTTTGCTCTTGACACTTGATTTAACACGGGAACATACGGCCTTCTGGGCCAACCTGTCTAGTAGCGCTGTCGCGTGCGCGGCGATAAATGAGTCTCAGGTGAATACCATATGCTATCTTTGTCTGACTCACTGTAACGTATTTTGTGAATTTCGCTTGTTATTGAAGTACACAACTTCAGTCAATTATTGACGATATTCAATGCATTGTTTATGATATTTGGAGAATTTGTTTGATTTTTTATTAGGTTTATTAATTCAAAACGTACATTTGATGAGTTCTTTATGTAAAGGGGACCGTTCTGGAAGGAAATCCATTAGTTCTCGCGGAAGACAGTGTGCTGCAGCTGGCCAGGTTTGGAAACGTTATTGTTTAAAACAAATGTGTGTCAGATCTTTCATTATTGCCAAAAATACCAGGGTATTGAAGTTTTCGAAATAAAATAATTTTATTGCGTAAAAAGTTCAAACAATGGTGTT
The DNA here is from genome assembly GCA_964035755.1 of Teleogryllus oceanicus. Classification (NCBI taxonomy): domain Eukaryota; kingdom Metazoa; phylum Arthropoda; class Insecta; order Orthoptera; family Gryllidae; genus Teleogryllus; species Teleogryllus oceanicus. The sequence continues at coordinate 25,726,179 of CAXIVR010000012.1, read as the reverse complement.
TATTTGCTAATGCTGAGCCGAACTTAAATGCCCAGTGAAATCAAAGCCAAAAGCACGTGCGCGGGATTGTATATGCATTATGTAGGCACGTCGCATAAAATTATGTAAGTAGTTTTTTAATATAGACTTTTATTTCATAGTTTTAATTGATTTGAACACTTTTTTATTATGTATTCGATTTTGAATTTTGGAAATTACATTTGTATTTTGATAGGGATCCAATGCAGAACTACCGTCGGCTAGCGGGGTTTTTCTTAGGCAGATATCTGGCACCAGTGGGACACCACTCCAGCCAGGACAAGCTCTAAGCTCCCGACCGGCCTCCCGGCATGTGTAGTTGTGTAGTGCATGTTAGTGTAAGTGGGTGTGTAAGGGGAGAGGATAGGACAAGGAAGAGGAAGGAAAGATCGCGCGCGGTCCGTGGCCCGTTTGGTAGGGTACTGCTCCGGCATTCGCCTGGCGTTGATGGGAGAAAACACTGGAAACTACTGACCAGAGCAGCCGGCCGCTCCGATCTCCAGACAGTGACTGAATTTAACCTAGCTTAAAAGCTAGTGTCGAAAATCCTGCCACCGTCGGGACTCGAACCCAGGACCTCCCGGTCAGAGGCACTGCAATGACATCAGTTCATCCTCTGAACCATCTCTTCCGGCATATAGCTGAGTGGAATTCAGTCGTTTTCTGGAGGAGAATTCTAGGGTTCAGTTCCAGTGATCGGTTCTTACATGCTCTTCTATCCTATACATGTTAGAAGCTTAGATCTAATCCCGCCCCACAGGGCAACATATCCAGAGGAAGACCTCTCAAGCCGACATATCCCGGGATATAACTTGCACTCACTTTTGAGACTGATGGACATGGCTGTTGATACGTCTGGAAACACTAAATAATCAAACAGCAGTGATACCAGATATTTTCGTGCTGTCCTCAGGGGTTTATACAACCCCAGTCACTGTCTTGAGACAAGCAGTTGCCCCGTATAAATGGTCTCTAATCGTCTTATTTCCTTTTCTCTTTTTGCTCACTCGCCATGATCTAAGAAGACTACAGTTCGACGAGATTCGATGTATCTGGGTGAGGGCGTCACTGATCCCAAAGGCGGAATTCGGAAGGCGAAAAACACAAAGCACCCAAACAGGTAAAGAACTCGGAAGAAACGACGGCGAAGACGACGAGAACGAAGGCGAAGAAGAGAACACAAAAAATAAAAACGAACATGAGTTTGAAGATGAACAGGTCGAATTCAAAAAGTCGAAGGCGAAGAAATCGAGTGATGAAAAGTCGAAGGCAAAAAAGTGGAGGAAGGCGAAGGTGAATAAACGAAAGGCGAAAAAGAAGAGCAAGCAAGGCAAAAACGACACAGAAATCAAAGAAAAAGAGGTTGGTTGGTTGGTGATTCCGGGCGCGTAAACAGCTTTGGTCATTAGTCCCGTAAGTGTAATATGTTTTCCTCGGTAGATGCCTATGTTCTGATCCCCGATGGTGGCGAGATCTGGCGTCGACCTACCGTCGACTAGTGGGGTTTCTCCCTAACCAGGACTCTCCCACCACCGGGGCACCGCCCCAGCCGGGACAAGCTCTAAGTTCTCGACCGATCTCCCGGAATATGTGGTAGTGTAATGCATGTTAGTGTAAGTGTGTGTGTGTGTGTGTGTGTGTGTGTGTGTAAGGGGAGAGGATAGGACAAGGAAGGGAGGGCGACGGATCCGCCGGGTCAATGCCGGCCAGTGGGGAGATCTTATTTCAGTTATCTGGCGGATGTTGAGACAAATAAAACCCACCGATCTCGCAGCAGCAGCAACTAGGAGTCTCTCGAACATCACAAGTTGGCCTGTGAAACTGCTAATCTGGTGTTCTTTGTTCGCACTCGCGTCACTTTGCACTGCCTCACACATAAAACCCAAAGGGCCTTGGTCGCGGTGCGAGTGGTAGGGCGGTGCGAGGTAACGCAGGCTGCGTGGGTGGCCTTGGCACGCCCCGCCTTCATGTACACGCTCCCCAGACAGCGCGGGTCCTCCGCGAAAGGCCTTCTGGCCGACTAAGGCAGGGCGCGCACTCGGCCACCGGGGACGACCACAATGCGCTGGCCACTAGTCGTTGGTCACCAGTCGATGGTCTCTAGTCGATGGTCACTAGTGGATAGTCACTAGTCGATGGCCACTAGTCGATGGTCACCAGTCGATGGTCACTAGTCGATGGCCACTAGTCGTTGGTCTCTAGTCGATGGCCACCAGTCGATGGCCACTAGTCGATGGCCACTAGTCGATGGTCACTAGTCGATGGTCACTAGTCGATAGTTACTAGTCGATGGCCACTAGTCGCAGACCAATAATCTCTGGTCCCTAGCATCTGGCCTCCAGTCAACCCAGGGGAAGAAAAGTAAGTAATTTAGGAAACTAGGTGGAACACGATATATTTTAATTTATGGCATTAGAAAGAAACAGCTATTACATTTCACAAAATTAAATCGTATATTTTAATGAATAATAAACTTCTTTAAGAAGTTCTACATCTTTATTGGCTACATCAAAAAGATAATTGAAACGCATTATTATAACGGAGCCTAAATAGATGATTCAAATTCAGACAAGAAAATCAGTAATGAACAGATGTAAACAATTTTTATGGTGGTCCATATTGAATTACCACATATAATAATTTTGGAACACAAAAACGTGTCTTCAAATATCTGAAAACCACTTTTTTACACTTACTCAAACATCGATAAATCGATACATGACTAAAAAGTTATCGATGCCAATGAAACATTTACATAAACCTCGATGTTTAAAATATTGATTTTTTAAATATGATAAAACAGATGATATTTTGTCACCCAATTTCCATTTTAATTATAGTACTTAAATAAGTAACTTTTTAATTGTTTGATCGCGAATAAATAATATGTTAACTAGTTGTGCTACAAGAATGGCATGACTTTCTCGTAGTGAAGTTTTCTAATTTCCTTGGTGAGGACTGGCTTTACGGTCTTCCCCTATCCTCCTACCAGCTGCCTTCTATCACCGACCTTAATATATATTTTAATTTTCTCACTTTTTCGGTTTCGTAATGGTAGATCCAAAATAATATTTTTAGAATATTATAGAAGAGTAAAATCTCTTTCTTTATGGAAATTTTCATTTATAAATTGGTAACCGTTTTTAAAAATATGGCGTGTAAGCGATACTGTAAATGCGAAATTTGGAGCTCTTTTTCATAGGCATCTTTCGATTTTTCGAAGAACTTCATTTCAAAAGTCATTTGAAGCACTGCCACTTACAAATGTAATATTGTATTCAAATCAATATTTATTTCAAAAAATTACATTTGTTAATTTAAAACACAAAAAACAAATACAGAATCATTAAATTTATGCCATTTTAAACAGAGCAATTAACATTAACTGTACAAAAAGTTTGAAGAAAAAACTTTGAGCCGTTTTGGAGAAAATGGTGTTTTGCCATCAATCGATTTTTTGGTATCAAGAACCCACAAAAAATTGTTTCTGGCTACACCACGAGTTAGAGGATTTTTTTTCCAAAATTTAGCAACTAGATTTATCCAATTTTTCAGTATTAGGGCGCGGCAATGAGAATAATTTTTCTGCCGAAAATTCGCCATTTTTCGCAGCATTACATAACTTTCTCTTTAACGCGGTAGCGGCAGCGAGAAAGTAAAATATAACCTACATTTAGGGAAAGAAACCTGGCAAAACTGCCCTAAAACCAGGATGTCGTGTTCTAACGGGAAACAAGTTGGTGGTAGTGGTGGTTCTAGTGGTGGTGGTGGTGGTGGTAGTGGTGGTGGTGGTAGTGGTGTTGGTGGTGGTGGTTGTGGTGGTGGTGGTGGTGAGGTGGTGGTAGTGGTGGTGAGTAGTGTGGTGGTAGTGGTGGTGGTGGTTGGTAGTGGTGGTGGTGGTAGTGGTGGTGGTGGTGAGTAGTGAGTGGTGGTGGTGTGGTGGTAGTGGTGGTAGTGGTGGTGGTGGTGGTGGTGGTGGTGGTGGTAGTGGTGGTGGTGGTGGTGGTAGTGGTGGTGGTGGTGGTGGTAGTGGTAGTGGTGGTGATGGTGGTGGTAGTAGTGGTAGTAGTGGTGGTGGTGGTGGCGGTGGTGGTAGTGTTGGGGGTGGTGGTGGTGGTAGTGGTGGTGGTGGTGGTGGTAGTGGTGGTAGTGGTGGTAGTGGTGGTGGTGGTGTGGTGTGGTAGTGGTGGTAGTAGTGGTGGTGGTGGTGGCGGTAGTGAGTATGAGTGGTGGGGGTAGTGGTGGTGGTAGTGGTGGTGGTGGTAGTGGTGGTGGGGTGGGGTAGTGGTGGTGATGTGGTGGTGGTGGTAGTGGTGAGTGAGTGGTGGGTGGTGGTGGTGGTGGTGGTTGGTGGTGGTGGTAGTGGTGGTGGTGGTGGTGGTGGTGGTAATTGGTGGTGGTGGTGGTGAGTGGGTGGTGGTGGTGGTGGTGGTGGTGGGGGGAGTGGTGGTGGTGGTGTGGGTGGTGGTGAGTGGTGGTGGTGGTGGTGAGTGGTGGTAGTGGTGGTGGTGGTGGTAGTGGTAGTGGTAGGTGGTAGTGGTGGTGCTAGTGGTGGTAGTGGTAGTGGTGGTAGTGGTAGTGGTGGTGGTGGTGGTGGTGGCAGTGGTGGTGGTGGGGGAGTGGAGTTTCGCCGCGGGGTCCGGCGCCGCTGACCGTCTTGGTATCGTAGAGCTCGGCCGCTTTGGCTCCACGTGGGAGGAGTATCGACCTGAGCGCGCTCCGCCCCCAGGGCCACCACCGCCACCGCCACCGCCACCGCCACCGCCGCCGCCGCCGCCGCCGCCACCGCAACGGAGAGCCGCATGCCCGCCAGTCTGCAGCCGGTCTGGGCGGCCACCACACCACACCACACCACCCAGCGGCACCAACCCCACCACGCACCACGTGCAGGCTGCCAACGCGCCCCGTGCACCTCTTCACAACTCTGCGGGTGAGTACGCGGTCCTCAGATCTCAAAACTACCCTTACCTTGTATTGTAGGCATATATGTATGTATTTGGTCTTTAGGGTAGGGATAGTTTTAAAAATCAAAGTACCAAATACTATTCTGAGCGTGAGTATGCTGTCCTTATATCTCCAAATTACTTTTACACTGTATTGTATTTATGCATGTATGTCTTTGACGTCTAGGGTAGGGATGTTACATCGGAAACAAAATATCGATGTTTCGAAATATCGCTGTTCAAATTTTAAAAATCAAGTTTTCAAATACATCGATTCAAAATGCCTTTGGTTTTAAACATAGATGTTTGTAAAACTATTTTAGTAACCTCTAATGACAATATTCACAGGAAATCGGTTTATGCCACGGTGGTCGTATTTATTAATTTATAATTGAGATTTAGCTGAGAAAACGAAGTCAAAAGGTTGCAGGACAAATTGCACATGTTTATTATCTTATTGGATAATAAAAAAATAATACACTACGTTTATCAACAACAATTAACTAACTTATTTTTCACCCTTACTCACTTTGGTGTGAAGAATGTTCAACTTATTGATTTCTGAAAATTATTGAATTATTTTATATCAATATTTTGTATTCAAAAATAAAATATAAACCAAGTAAAACATGGAACTCAAAACATCGACGCTAAAAAAACGGCATCAATAAAACGATGCTAAATACGTTAATGTTTGTACAAAAAAAATTGATGTGAAAAATTGGAACATCGACTTCCAGGTTGCATATCTAATTTAGGATTTAGAGTAGGAGTTTCCCGACTTTAGCAAGCGCACGGTGTTCCTAGGTCCGGGTTCCTTTTATCCTTGCCTGAGGTTAGGGAGATATGTGGCGATCTTCTTTTAAATTATTTCAGTAGTACTGAAACATGCCCGACATTGATTGGTGACAATTTGAAACAAGCTCCATCTTTTTATTTAAAAGCAAGCCCCACTTGAAGGGACATTTTGAAACATAATTATTACTCATAAATGTAAATTGGGCGCCAGGAAAGATTTACGCGAGCCCTGTGAGTTCTATGTAATTTAAATATCTCTTCTTACAAAATTATGTTGTGCTAGCTCAGTGAATTGGCGTTCGAAGTTCATAATTGTTGCTACATATTCTGCAACCAATTATTCAATCAGTCATCCATACGGAGTGGCGAGGAATCTGAAAATATTATTAATATGCTGGATTGCACGTAACGGGCAATGATAATCATCTTCCTTTCAACTTAACAAATTATAATTTATTATGATGATAATCAAAAATGAATCATTCTTAGGTCATGACCAGTTTTCTCTGTATTACAATAATTATAAACCTTGTTATCCATTCGTGGGTCTTCGCGCGCTCTCCACTTCTTCGTTCGATGGCGCCCCGTAGAACCTTCTCCATCGACGCAGCAGAATCTTGCTTCTGGATAAATCCCTCGCCAAATGTCCGTGATCTGGTTTCAAATTCTCCCGGCGATACAATTATAATCCGTGACTTCCCTGACTAACGTCTCAGGTGGACGCCTAGACACGAATTTTACTTCCTACAAGAACGCTCTATCCTAATATAAAAACGATAGTTAATTTAAACAACTGTCAATTACAGTCTTTCCTCGATCTAGTAAAATATATCAAGAGCCGACCCGCTCATCACCGCGTTGCTCTAGCGAATGAATGTTCTTCTAAAAACTCGGAAGCATCCGAATTTTATATATTTTCTTTTGTCTCTCAAAACAAAGCTTATTCCGCCTCTGCTCTGTCATTTCAACCTAACGAAAATGATCCTTAACGCCGGTTGTTTATTTGTCACATAGCGACCCCCTCGCGATCGTCCATTGACATCCCTATATTCTATGTCAAATAAAATGACATTTCCATAATAAAAACGGTTCGTCATTTTGGTATATCACAGTATACATACCTTTTACGGCTGTCACAGACAACCAATCTTTACAAATGAGATCTCAAAAGAAAGAGAAGTTCTGGAGACGTGGCGAAAGTGCCGCTGACTTTAAAAATATGAAGGATTTGTTTAAAAAACATAAAAATATTCATGACGAATGCAACCCGAAACACTGCATGATTTTTTAATTTATATCGTTAAATAACTCCTAAACGAAGCGTTTAAGGGGTTTAAAATTATTTTTTTAAAATAAATTTTGTTGTGTCTACACCTTGACGCAACGCGTCTCCAAGCCCATTAAGGGGCGTTGAGCGCTTTGCACTGGAGAGTAATCCTCCATTAATGTGCTTTATTTTATTTATTTATTTATTTTAAATATTAGTCAAGTGTCTCTCGTCACGTCGCAGGTTTTTTTAAGCAGAGACCTGAAAAAACATTTCGCTTACCACAATCTATAGGACGAGACCTTCTTGAACTTTCTATTTCATTTTTGCTGGTTTAACACATCTCGATTCTATTCCACATGTTCAGAGCCTGTACAAACTGCAACTCAATGTCAAATTAAACTTATTACTTGATTTTCTACGCGATTGAATTGCACGGGTGTACCTCTATGCAAGAAAATATCGTTAAATAAGAATAGTTTGTATTTACAAGGGTGTATTGCATTGTTATGAACTACAAGGAGATATATAGAACTAGTGACAGACGTTAAGAGAGTCTTGAAGCAAAAGGAATACGGAATACTCCAATACTGAAGAGGTTGGGGTTTAACATGCGAGAGCTCTTGCTTGGTACGCTAGTCATGAATTCCCTTTATCATAACTAGCATATACGGCCTGATTAGCTTTTCTTTCGTAAGCTTGTTTTGTCGATGTGGTTATTTAATTTGTTACGTTAGAAATCAAAATAGCTGTGATACAAAACAGATTTCCTCGTGTGGTTAATAACGGTCGAAAGTTTTGAAATCGGGAATAAACACTTTTTACAAAACTGATGACGTGCAGCAGTAAAAATGGCGTAGTCAAAACCACTTGCAATGATTTCACAGAGCATGGCATGCACACTGATCGAAAACAACCGATAAATTACCCCATGTTTTGCTGCAATAAATTAAATATTTGCAGAATGTCTTTTGCGAAAACTGCAACAACGTAGTATAGTAGTTTATTCTTGTAATGTATGTTTCTTGTAATGTTTTGATACTACGATCATATTATATTACGTTTTGATGTTCTATCAATATTTTATTTTATTTTTCAAAATTTAGTTATTTTTTCTTGGTATGAAATATCATACAATGGTCAAATGGGTGTATAATGACCCGAAGTATGTTTGGACCGAGTGGATTTTCATTTACATTTCTTATGTGTGTAATACGTGCAACATTATGACATCTTTAGAAAAATACACAGAAAACAGGAAATTAATCAATCCAAAATTTGCTCCGAAGGTCATAGTTTGCAAAGCATCCTTTGTAACGCGCGCCAGCATTGCACTTCATGTACTGGGGACGTGTGCAAATCTTATACTCAGCACAATTTCTCTTTGTACATGTGTCTATAAAGTGTCCTACGTTGTAATAACGAATTTCCTCCCTTATCTGTATATGTTTAGGTCACTTCTCGGTTTTCACCGGTAGCGGTAGCTCAGTCCATCAACTGATGTCACTGCAGCGCCTCTGACCCGGGAGGTCTAGGTTCGAGTCCTGACGGCAGGATTTTCGATACTAGCTTTTCAGCTAGGTCGAATACAGTCGCTGTCTGGAGGAGAATTCTAACGGACGGCTGCTCTGATCGATAGTTTTCCGTGGTTTCTCCGATCAACACCAGGCGAATGCCGGAGCAGTACCCTACCAAACGGGCCACGAATCGCGCGCGATCTTTCCTTCCTCTTCTTTGTCTATCTCCTCTTACATGCACCACCTCCGCATATTCCGGGACGGTCAGAACGGAGCTTGTCTCCGCTGGGACGGTGCCCCGCTGGTGGGAGAGTCCTGGTTAGGGGGTAACCCCACTAACCGACGGTACGTCGGTGCCGGATCTCGCCATCCAGCGGGGGAAGATCACTGCCATCTCCCGAGAAAAAACATTCACTACACTAACGGGACTAATGACCGTAGCAGTTGACGCGCCCGGAAACACGAAAAAATCAATCAATCTCGAGTTTTCTGTATTCCCGGCGTTGAGAGAATGGCAATTACCATCCCTCGAGTAATGTCAAGAAGACCCATATCTTTATTAATGCGTCTGCATGAAAGTCATGTATTCACAGCACTTCTGCAGTGAGGCAGAAGCGGAAGATAAGGTAGTACCACCTCTTGTTTCTGAACACACTTGGGAATCTATACAACGTACCTTTCTTTCTTTGCTCGGCGCCATCTTCTGCAAACAGTCGGATTTCTAGCTCTGTGGGACTCCCACGTTTTTGCAATAGTCTCTTGACTGTTGTCATGTCATCGAACAACCGTTATGCCATTGTTGGTCTACGTACAACTGCTTCTCTTTCAAAATTTCAAGCAAGGTAATGCTATTAATATTGTCTACGTAAATATTAGTTTTCCAGACAGGAATTCATGAGTACAATCAATATAACACTAGTTTCAAGTGTTCTCTTATTTCTTTAGCCAAGGTTCTCTTATTTCTTTAACCGCTACATAATGTTCGAACCTAATAAGGACATTTTCTGGAAGTTCAAGCACCAAAATCTGAAGCCATACCTAATTGACCAACGAGTACGTAGGCTTCAATGAGCATCTGTCGAGAAGAATCACCATTGAAATTCGTAAAAATCCTCTGAATCTTCACTGGTTGGCGAAGTACGCCCCTCCCTAAGTTACAAATATACTCCATATCACTACTTGCATTATATTCATCCCTCACAAATGCGTCGGCGATAGGTTGCAAAAGAAACTGGAGCTCATTTGACTTACCTATTCTATTATCCAATACTTCACTTTCTTCCAAATCATTTAATATTTTAATTACGGCTTCAGCATCTGTTGCTATGTTTTCTCTACTAACGTGACCAAAGTTTTTTATAATGGCCATGCTATGAACTTATATTCAAAGCCACTGAAGCTTATAATGATTTTTAAAATATTGCAACAGTTTGAATTAGTTATTAAAGCTTTCAACAATAAATACTTAACTTAAAATACAACAATGACAATTTTGCGGAAAAATCTTACCGGTGTGTCATCGTTCTGTAAGTAAAAATCACCACGTCATTGTTCAACCGCAGAATACAAATTACATAATACAAAGTCATTATACTTGATTTGGCACATGTTCAGAAGCCCTCTACTAACGAAAAACCTTTATGAATGTAGTGCATTACGTAGGAACTCTGATTCTGTACTAATATTTCTATCAGGAGACAGTCATATGAAATTTCATACCATCGTCACTTTAGGTTAACGCAACACGTGAATACCAAATATTTAATGAGCTTTCTTGGAGCTTTGCTGTCGCATGACATCAGGTCTGTTCTAACCAGTTTGATAATTCAGTCGGTACGCGCAATATAAGAATAAGTGGAATAATGTAGTGAAATATTTACGATTTTTAGTCAAAATCAAAACTGTTCAATTGTTTTTTGAACTTTTTCTAAGTTTCTGGGGATATAGCAAAACCATATAGACTTTTCACATGGAAGAAGACACAAAGTTTTCTTTCAATTACTGCAATAAAGTCAATTAAGATGTCAATAGATATCGAAAAAAAAGAATTTTCGAAAAAAAATCTGTGGTCGATATAAGCGCTGCACAGGTGGACACTCAACCAGACACCTAGTCAAATAACCGGACGTCGTTTAAACAAATATTTTCTTTAGGATCCTCACATATGTGAATATTTGTCAACATTTTAAATAGTTTTCCTTAGCATTACCTAACTTTTTGCATACTGTAATACTGTGTTTCTGCATACTGCATGCCTCATATATGTGAATATTTGTCAACATCTTAAACAGTTTTCGAGATTCCACACAAGTAAAGGAAGGATCGAATTATGTTATTGTAGAATATTGATTGACTGATTGTTTCGTGTTTCCGGGCGCGTCAACTGCTTCGGTCATTAGTCCCGTTAGTGTACTGCATGTTTTTTCTCGGGAGATGGCGGTGATATTCTCTCTGGATGGCGAGATCCGGTGCCGACCTACCGTCTGTTGGTGGTTTCCCCTAACCATGACTCTCCACGCAGCAGGGCGCGCCCAGCTGGAACAAATAAACCGGTGGTCTCCCCACTTCTTCCCGTATGTCCCCAACCGCATATTCTATCCTGTCCCATACTTGTCCCCCGCGATTCCATCCGCAACCTTCACATGCATGCTTTAACTTGTGTCCCTTAAAACTTCACCTATTCCCTTAAAACTCATGTCCCGTTGGGACTCGAAAAACTAGTTTTAAGGGCCTAAGAAGCATCAATTCCGTTGGTTAGTAGGTTGTTGATTGATTCCTTACACGCTCACTGACACTAACATGCACTACTCTACCACACATACTGGGAGACCGGTCGTGGACTTTGAACTTGTCCCGGCTGGGGCGGTGCCCTGGTGGTGGGAGGTAACTGGTTGGGGAAAACCCCGTTAGCCGACAGTAGGTCGGCGCCGGATCTCGCCATCCAGGATGGGAAAACCACCACCACCGCCCGAGAAAACACACTTTTCACACTCCCAGGACTAGCGGGCCATACCAGGTGACGCACTCGGAATCACTAACAACCAATCACTTCAGTGCCTCTGACCGGAAGGTCCTACGTTCGGGTTCCGACAGTGGCAAGGTTTTCGACATTAGCTTGTGAGCTAGGTCGAATTCAGTAGCTGTCTGAAGGAGAAGTAAAGCCGACTGTCCCATGTTATAGATTCACAGTATGAAAAATATCCTCAACCCTAAAAGAAGCCTCCGCGCTAAATTCAATACCTCCTTTTCGCTAACAGATGCTGAAAGAAGCGTAGTGAAATTTGCGTGGACAAATGGAAGAGCGAGCCTGACGGCGAGTCTCACCACGTAAAATAAGGCACTAACTACCTACCACTGAGCGGAATATAGTGGATTACGTTATAATATTTTCAGATTTTCTTAAAAGCACTAATTTACGGTTTGTTGGGCATTTTTATTCACAAATTAGTATTCTTGATCAGACATGTTTTTAAAGCGAGTTACCTTAAACAAAGGCTATTGCTTAGGTATTTTTGTGAAGTATGATTGGTTCATTCATTCATATTTTAGGCGTCCACTGCTATGGTCTAGGTGCCTTTAGTATTGCGAATGTTTGATACTAGGAAGAGTGTGCCTCTCCACAGTTAGAGATCCGGGCGGACCTACAAGACAGATTGCGGGCGGTCCTTCTCCACCTAACTGCCCCAGCGGGGCACAAGCTCTAAGCTCCCGAACGGTCTCCGGGTACGTTGGTTAATAATCCCGGGCGCGCCAACAGCTTAGATAATTATTCCCGTAAGTGTAGTGCATGTTTTTTCCTCGGGAAATGGCGGAGATCTTCCCCCGCTGGATGGCGAGATCCGGCACCGACCTAACGTCGGTTAGCGGAGATTTCCCCCTAACCAGGACTCTCCCACCAGCGGGGCACCGCCCCAGCCGGGACAAGCTCTAAGCTCCCGACCGGTCTCCCAGAATATCTGGTAGTGTAGTGCAAGTTAGTGTAAGTGTGTGTGTAGGGGGTATAGGACAAGGAAGAGGAAGGAAAGATTGCGCGCGGTCCGTGGCCCGTTTGGTAGGGTACTGCTCCGGCATTTGCCTGGTGTTGATCGGAGAAACCAAGAAAAGCTACCGATCGGAGCAGCCGACACTGGAATTCTCCTCCATACAGCGGTGGTATTTCACCTATCAAACTTTCAAAATTCAAAATTTATTGCTTATTTATCCTTGAAAATAGATTTTATTACATGGGAGTTTTTTTGTTTGTTTTTTCTCCCTTTCAAAATTGAAAAATTTATTGCTTATTTATCCTTGAAAATAGATTTTACTACATGGGAGTTTTTGTTTTTGTTTTTCTCCCTTTCAAAATTCAAAATTTAAGTAGTATATGACTTAGTGTAGGGATCACAGAATTTTGAAAATGTACACACAATTCACTTTTCCCCATAGCACGTCATACGCAGTTTTTAACTGTTTTTTGACGTAAAATAAATAAATAAATAAGCAAGTATCAAATATTCGCTTTACAATCAGGTTTCGGACATATGAATAACCTTAAACAAAATTTTCACGAGACATCAGATTGATGCTCCAGTCACCTAAACCAGTCCAACTTCTGAAGTTTCCTTTGATTTGTGTCTATTTCATAGCATTGTATAAAATGCAGTAAATGGGATTTTCTTATAGCTTCTTGCAAAACCCTGACATTCGTGGGAAACGTTTCATCACACCTCCATTAAAAGAGAGGGAGAAGAAAAGGGGTTAAAATAAAAGTTACGGAACATGAAAGATGTGCAGAAACATTAATAATTATTCTCTGTTGCATTGTACCAACTTTAAGACACGGAATTCCTTTATATCCGGCCTCCTGTGATCACTTTGAACACGTTGAGAGCATTCGCTTTGGGAATGATAGATTGGTCTATATCGTGAGTCTTGTCACAAATGTCGTGTTTGATGTGTCTTTTTCGCAACCTTTGAAGCCGTTTCCAGAAAAATTAAATATCTGCTTCATATAAAACGCTCTCAGAAAGCAATAATAATAATAATAATAATAATAATAATAATAATAATAATAATAATAATTTGCATGTCCGTAAATTAAATGGCTATTAAAGAAAACTTTTTACTATAACAATTGCTAGCATTATTTCTTTTTTTGAAGTTCAATAATCACTAGGTTGCTTACTAGTATTTTAACCAGTTTGAAATCAGACAGCAGTAGTTATTGGAATTTGATACTGCTAATAGAAGTACAGGGAACATTAGTGCGTCTCATAAAATAGGTAATTCTGATTTACTAAACACATTCAAAGGACATTTTACAGAATGTCAGATATGTGATATTTCAAACTATCACTTTCTCTGCAGCATATCAGTATCAAATCTGTTGTCAACATACAGAATTATTTTTAGATTGCATGTTTTTGTGTATAAAACTAGTTTTAATGTAGAATTTAATATTAAGCGATAAAACGTTTTGGTTTAGATACAGTTTAAAAAACTAATGAACTAAGTAATAAACATGTTTTAATTGTTCATAAATCATAACTTATGTATGAATGTACGAATTTAAAATGTGTATGTGTATAACACTTAGAGATAAATTTACAATTAGGTGTACACATTGATGGTGTTGTCTGGATGAATGTCGTAATTTTCAAATAATAATATATCCAACTATTGAATTCAACCAAACTGGGTAATCATTTAACTAATATGTATTGTTGTAAAATACCCCACTATATTGTTCATTAAATAAAAATCATTTTTGTAATGAAATATAAATTTTATTAATATAAAACGAAAATTAATAAAAGTTATTTACGATTTTAATGGTTAACTGTTAAATTATGGCAGATTTTGTGCGATTTCATTCCACCATCTCGAGAATCACTTTTCACATACAGGAAGTAATGACTTTGCTTAATGGCGCCCGGAATCACTAATTAATAAATTAAAAATTCAAAACAAAATTTGCAAACTACAGTCATTATGAAATCAGCAACTTAAATACATATTGTTAATAACGAAATCAGGAATGAACTACGGATGCAATCAATAACCGAAAAAGCGATCCACTATATAGAAATATGAAGAAAGCGTGTTCTTGGTATGCCATCAGAATGGATTCCAAAACAAAAGTAATAGAATATAAGCCATGTGGCAAACAAAGTGTCAGGAGACCGAGGAAGAGAAATCGCAACAGACCTGGCAAGACAAAAGAAGAAAAGGAAGAGGGAAAGAAGACGAAAAAAAGAAGAAAAAGACACAGAAGACGAAGAAGAAGAAGAAGAAGAAGAAGACGAAGAAGAAGACGAAGAAGAAGAAGACGAAGAAGAAGAAGAGAAGAAGAAGAGAAAAGAAGACGAAGAAAGAGACGAAGGAGAAGAGAAAGAAGAAGAAAGAAGACGAGAAAGAAGAAGACGATGAAGAAGAAGAAGACGAAGAAGAAGAAGACGAAGAGAAGAAGACGAAAGAAGAAGAAGAAGAAGAAGAAGAGGCGAAGAAGAAGAAGACGAAAGAGAAGACGAAGAAGAAGAAGAAGAAAGAAGAAGACGAAAGAAAGACGAAGAAGAAAGACGAAGAAGAAGAAGGCGAAGATGAAGAAGAAGAAGACGAAGAAGAAGAAGAAGAAGAAGAAGACGAAGAAGAAGAGGAAGATGGAGAAGACGAAAAAGAAGACGAAAAAGAAGACGAAAAAGAAGACGAAAGAAGACGAAGACGAAGAATAAGACGAAGAAGAAGAACACGAAGAAGAACAAGAAGAAGAAGAAGAAGAAGAAGAGGAAGAAGAAGAAGAGAAGAAAGAAGAGGAAGAGACGAAGAAGAAGAAGAAGAAGAGAAGAAGACGAAGAAGACAGAGAAGAAGAAGACGAAGAAGAAGGAGCGAAGAAGAAGACGAGAAGAGAAAAGACGAGAGAGGAGCAGAGAAGAAGAAGAAGAAGGAAGGGCGAAGAAGAAACGAAGAGAAGACGACGACGACGAAGAGAAGAAGAAGAAGAAGAAGAAGAAGAAGGCAGACGTGTCTCCAGCGCTTCCACGACCTGGTGGCGCAGTCGCCTCGCTGTCGTCTCCTGCCTGGGCATTTATTTCCCATCCATCTCCTTCCCGCGCAGTCTGCTCATCCTGTCCTGTCGCCCCCCCTCCCCGCGTCGCACGCGCCCAGCGATAAAGGCCAGGTGAATGAGAGTGCAGCAAATTGCAGCAGTTGATTGAATCTAGCTATGTAGATTCTAAAGACGAGATACAGGACAGTTCTCATTTTGGATTGAATTGCTTAGAGAAAACGTGCAGTCCAGACTGCACGACTTTCTATGAAAATGATCATGTTCGTAATTTTTCATGCGGAAAGCCTACAATTTGACTTAAGCGCCCCTAGCGGCAGAATAATAATAACAATAACAATAATAATAATAATAATATGTAATAATAATAATAATTGTCTTTATTTGCTGGTAGGCTCAGGCCTTGGGAGGCCTGCTCCGCCTATCACTTTAATGAATTACAATTTTAAAAAATTATACTTGAGGCGTTATGATGTAATTGTTAGATTAACTCTCATTTTATGTCGCAGAGGAAAAAGTCAATTGGCTATCAACTACATTAATTTATCTGTGCGAGCCAAACGAATTTATTGTCAATTTTTATTTATTCTTGAAATTTTGCAAAATGGAAAGACCTGTTGTAAGAAACATTGTTTTTCTGAACGTTTAGAAAGGTTGAAGCATAAGAAATTGTTTAGACATGGTGTTAAGATTATTTGACTTGTATTTTCGTCCACAAATCGGAATGAAGGTCTATTAGTTCTGTTTCAAAGATAATGAAGATTGGTGTTGGTGGCGTGGTGTGGATATACACCAATGATGTATAAGATATACATCATTGATATACACACATGTTTGTGTCTGACAATCGAGATGCATGTGAGCCTGTCAGTCTGCATAGATGGAAGGATAGATGATTGAATAAATGACTTAATGGAAATATGTGATGCATAACTGTCAAATTGCAAGGTTTTCAACCAAAACGTCATAAACACATCAGGAGTAAGATCATAGTGCCATTGTTTCTTGTGCCGTTCCGGAGATTATAAAGTTATTTTAATTTTTGAGTTACCTTACGTGAAACCCTTGTAAAATTTTCAAACTTTTCTGGAAAATGTTGGCAAATTTTTAAAAAGTTTTTTCTTGGAATACAGCAAAATATTTATACAAATAGCATAGTTCCTATTTTCAACAAAACCTAAAAAAATTAGAAAATTGAAATGTTAATTTTCTCCTATGTGTTCTGCGCCTCCTATATTAAAGTCCAAATGATTCTGAATGCAGTTTATCCATCAATTTTAGATTTTTATATGATGATGGCATTTACTTTTTAAAAATATGAATAGTTGTTGAGTAATAACTAGTAATTCTGACAAAGAGGTGAAAATGTCGCCAATGTTCCATTTACAGGTTTGAATTTGCAATACAGTAGAGGCCGATCAATTTGTGACTCGGTAATTCTGAATTCCGTGCAATCCAAAATAGAGTGATGTGCGTTAAGTCACAATAATTATTTAATAAATAATTTACAAATCAATAATTAGGCCAATAATGACGTACGCTTGCCCGATATGGGGAAATTCAGCAAAATCTAACATAAACATACTGAAAACTATACAAAATAAAGTTCTAAAATTATGATTAAAGCCCATAGTTTAACTCAAGCAAACCAAAATCCACCATGAACTGCAAATTCCCACAATAAAGGAGACGTTTCCAAACTTTCCGAAGATTTCACTTTGTATCGCTCTCCAACGCTCTCGCAAATCCTCATATTCAACCTTGGACACTGTGAAGACCAGACTTACGTATAAATTCACGCTTCCTAAAGATAGATTCCAACCACCATAAATCCAGCAGGAAATTGTTCTCATGATGTATCCTCCGTCGAATAATCATATCAACGATCATTCTCTGTAATTTCAATTTTCTTTCAAAAAAAAATTATTAAAATAAATCAAAAACATTTAACTCACCCATTCAGGGCACTCACAGTGAGGAAATAAACCAAACGTTATGTATGATTCTATTCACAACCCTGAAAAACATATATGTATGTTGAAGAAGAAAATAAATAAATAAAAAGTCACAAAACAAGCAAAAAAAAGACGATAACAACTGGGTCTTCACGGGTTGGCAACACTGCGCCGAAGGTCACGTGTGGGGCGGTCGGTGCCAGTGACTTGTCTGCTATATTGTTGTGACCGGTTCACGCATGTATGTAACTGTAATTTTAATACTACGAGTACAATAAATTTTTCTTCGTTTTACATTGTAGTTTGAAACACCCTTATGTATTCTTTTATTCCTAATCTATTATTTTATTCTTTTATCCCTTATTTTTCTTTTTTCTGCGTAATCCGAGTTTTTGCAACCCGAGGAACCATCAGCCCTAGTTACCTCGAATTATCGCGACTCTACTGTATTGTATTTTCTACTACTGTGTGTATTTGCCTGAACCTATTCTTCCATTATTTCAAATAAAAATATTTATTGAATTTCAAAGACGTTCGAGTTTAGTTTGTTTTCAAAATCCGAACCAAGTAAATATTTATAAGTAAAAAGGTGTCATTCTTGCTACTATGCGTAGGTAATACGTTATGTAAAAATAACATTTAAACCGAACGATGTGATTGCTAGGTCAATTTAATCTTGTCTGTGAGGAGAATTCACAACAGATGGCTCTCGGATTGGTAGTACATAGAAAATCCTGCCGCCGTCGGGACTCGAACTTAAGACCTCGCGGTCAGAGGCGCTGCAGTGATGCACTGAGCTACCGCTCCCGGTTTCACGGCTGGTATATCTAAGCAGAATTGGAAGACAATTTGCATGATTCTGACCGCGGAAACCTACGACTTCAGTCTTTTGGTTTGGCTTCTTTGATTGATTGAGTGATTGATTGGCTGTTTGTTTTCAAGCACATCAAGGGCTAACGGTGATTAGTACCGTAAGGGAAGCGCTTGATTTTATCACGGGAGGTAGCGGTGTTCTTCCTCGGATGGATGGCGAGATCCGGCGCCGACCTACCGTCGGCTAGTGGGGTTTCCCCCTAACCAGGACTCTCCCACCAGCGGGGCACCGCCCCTAGCCGGGACAAGCTCTAAGCCCCCGACCGGTCTCCCGGAATATGTGATAGTGTAGTGCATGTTAGTGTGTGTAAGGGGGAGAGGATAGGACAAGGAAGAGGAAGGACAGATCGCACGTGCTCCATGGCCCGTTTGGTAGGGTACTGCTCCGGCATTCGCCTGGTGTAGATCGGAGAAACCACGGGAAACTACCATTCAGGAGCTGCCGGCTGCTAGATTCTCCTCCAGGCAGCGACTGACATCCGATTGGCGATATGAGTTATTCCAGGGCTTCTTGGGTATGCTAATGAACCTGCACGATCGAGTTGCCTCTTTTTATTCATTTCGTTTCTTGAAGGAATTTTCTGAAATTGTCAATGTTATAACGTGTTTCAAACGTTTAGCCGGCAAAACATTTCACTTTCAAATCCTTTCATTTTCTAAGTTAAAACTTTGCACAACGATGCAAGAATGACTTGTCTAACCCTTTCCGTTCTGGACTAACCACTGATTTACCAGTTGCTGAAAGAGAATTTCGATACCTCTTTCCAACCTACTCTTGCTCTGTAATGTAAACACATTAAATGCTATTAGAATACGTTGTTTTATGAACGTTTTGTTACTGGAACCAGGTAACTTTCCTGCAGCAGTCTTTTGAACCATTTCTTCTCAGTGTTCAAAAGTTTTTTAAAATTAATAATTATTAAATAATTGGATATTTTATTAGTTCATAACTTTCTATTATTTATTATATATATTTATTAAATTGCTCCATCATTAAATTCATAAGCTATTGATTATTAATTTCGTGTTTGTATTGAAGAGTTGTGTCGTGGAGTGGGGTGAAGTGAATAATATTTTTGAGAAAGAAGTGCCAGGGAGTGAAATTAGTAGTAAAATGGTTATATGTTTAATGCATTGAAATATATCTTGTTGAAATATGTATACCCATCTCGATCAGGTTTTTCGTCGGATTTCCCTGATCCATTGAGCAAATGCTGAGATGGCCCCTTGTTTGCTTCTGGACATAAATGTCTTCATTTCTGTACGTCTTCTAGAATTCAGTGAAATACAATTGTTAAATTATCGCTTCCATGTTGTCGCGGCAGAAGTAATAAGAGCCAAAATTTATTGCTTATTTATCTTTGAAAATAGATTTTATTAAATGAGAGTTTTTTGTTTTTTTCTCCCTCCAAAATTCAAAATTCAAAATTTATTGTATTTATCCTTTAAAATGAATTTTATTACATGGAGTTTTGTTGTTTTCTCCCTTTCAAAATTCAAAATTTATTGCTTGTTTTATCCTTGAAAATAGTTTTTAGTACATGGGAGTTTTTTTTTGTTTTTTTCTCCCTTTCAAAATTCAAAATTTAAGTAGTATATGACTTAGTGTAAGGATCACAGAATTTTGAGAAAATGTATTTTGTTCACTTTTCCCCATAGCACGTCATACGCAGTTTTAACTGTTTTTGACGTAAAATAAATAAAAAATATCAATCAATCGATCTATACAACAGCAGTCAATAGTATTTTTCAGAGCATTGCCACATCGCTTTTGGGCGATTCCGACCTTGGACGTGGTAACAAAAAGTTTGAGCATAAAATGCGTTTGCCACTACTTCTGACGCGATTTTAGTGAGATTTTTAAGACCTTTCACGTTTAATCATTTTGCGTATAATTTACGTTTGCACGAAAGCAGTCTTGATTTATAAATAGATCCGATTATATCCACCACATTTAGCTAAAGACTTCTTATCGAATAAGATGAAATATCTCTGCGTGTAGTTAAACAACCTAACAACTCCGTTCATGCACGTCATAAATTTTAAAAGAATGTCTTCAAAGGAACGAATAGTTGTGTAGTCGTACTTCATATATAATTAGGAATAACTGACAGCAGTAGATGAATTCCATTCCTTCAAATAATTTATTCACTAATATCTATCTACTATTTAAATATGTTGTGTATATATATTGCATACATGTATTACCAATTTCGAGATATTTATAATCAGTAGAGGATTATTCAGTGCAGGCCATTGCATAGGAATACTGCCGGACCGCGTTTGATCCCTCAACTTGCAACAAAAAGATGCAACGCAATTTATTGCGCAGTAATTTTCCACCAGAGCAGGATTACTGAGCGTGGGCATAAACCATTGCATTGCATTCACTGAAAACTCAGGCGCTCCTCAGGGATGTTGACACGAATCTTCAGACCCGGTAACCCGATGGAATTTAAGCTGTCACGAAGGGCCATAAAAATAGTAGCAACGCGATCGATAAAGGCTCCCGAAGTGAGGCGCCGAGAAGGTCGGTCAGCTTCGAGGAGCCGAGTGAAGAAGGGAAGGAGGCTGATTTTCTATACTAAATGCAAAGATAGATCGTGATCAGCCGCCAGGAACCAGCCGTTCAGGAGAATTACAGCGGCCGGCTACTCTGATCGGTAGTTTTCCGTGGTTTCTCCGATCAACACCAGGTGAATGCCGGAGCAGTACCCTACCAAATGGGCCATGGGCCTCGTGCGATCTTTTCTACCACTTCCTTGTCCCATCCTCATCACTTACATGCACTACACTAACGCACATGTCGTGAGATCGGTCGGGAGTTTCGAACTTGTTCACACTAGGGCGGTTCCCCCACTGTTGGAATAGATTTACATTCTTTTTTTTTACAGTTTTACTTTCTCGTTGTTTATAATAACCACTCAAACCAAAATCGCAGTCGTGAAGAGAAAAATTATAAAAAGCAAAATTATTTTTAAAAAAAGGTAAATCATAGAATACAGTTAATGCAATAAACAATATAATTTCTCCACATTGAAACATACAGGTAATTCATAAACCAAATATTTTTATTTTCTCTGTAACTTTTAGTTTTTATAGGAAAAAATAAATGATCATTTGCATGCCACATTAGTAATGAACACTTTAGCTCTTAATTTATGCCAAAGAGAGGTTATAACTTTTGCATTTGAGACTAGGCACCAAATTTCAATTATTTGTGGCACCTATGGGTTATCGACGTTAGTAAGGGTTTTTAAACTTCCCTTGCAAAATACAATTTCGTTGGAATGCGAATTTAATATAAACTCACAACTATTCAAATTCTAACGTGTACATTCACAGTAAGCATGATTGCAGGCATGTCGATTTATCCTCCGCAGTGTTTAGTTTACCTTCTTGAACCCCGTGTATTCCTTGTACCCAGTTTCTTGTACTCTGGTACTTTGGTTCGCATGTCACAAAATACTACATTTCAGATAGTGAAGCAGGAAATATTTCATCCCTCTTCCTTCTCTGTCATCTCTCCTTATAAAGAATTACAGTTACATCATAGATGAAAGTCTGGCCCGGAAACAATCAATCAGACAGTTGATTGGCTCCCTAAAACAAATTACCAAATGATGAGAATAAATGCAGCCAAAATAGGTAAAATAAAATTATTTTAACTAATTCAGAATGTCTTGAAAACTTAAAAAAAGTTGTATCCAGATAATTTAAACCTGTAAAACATACTACATATACGTAAAACATACACGTGAATTCACCATACATATGTGATTCTGTAAGAAAAAACATCCATCTGCAATAGAAATTCTCCAGCACTGAAGGACAATCCGAATATAGGAAAAGTCGGAAAGATTATTAGGCAGTTATAAGATGAGACATTCATTTTTCAGGATTGATACAAGATTATTTTTAGCAATACTTTTCATGTTGTCAAGAAAGTAATGATAATGTTCTTTACTCCTACCCAACAAATTTTGTCAGACTTTATTTTTGTGCACCAGAAACTGGGAAAAGTCATATAAATGTATTTCAGAAGGAATAATTAATGAATTCCTGTAATGTTTTACTGAAGTTTTAATTCTTTTTCTTTTATAACCACATAATATCAATAATGTATTCACAGGAAAAATAAGAAATGCGCCTGTATGAAACATTGATTTCCTTTGAAGTTTAAGAATGAATTATTCATAACTCATTGTTTGGGAGAGGGGTTTTTCATCGAAAAGCCATTCTCTCCTGTTCACCTCATTAATTCGATTGCTGTTCATTTAGTCATGCGACATGCTGTCACACGTCTATTGTCGCCACGAAATGACTATTGAGAAAGGAGTCTATTGAAAGACATGTTAATTCTGAATCGACACTCTACCTACAGAGTTCTTTATATAAATCATAAATCTGGTGAAGGTGTGTGAAGGTGCATTTAAATACTCCGTTAATAGCTATTCCTTTTTTAATACAGCCTGCCCTCATATATGGAACACTCTGCACGTATATATCAAACATCTCTTTAAATTTGAGTGCTTTTCGGGCCTTGAAATCGCGTTTAAATATGTTTCTATATAACGAAAAATTAATTCTATATACTAATAATTTTCTGTCCTCAATTTTTCTATGAAATTAAAATGTACAGTACATACTATAAATTATGTTTCTTAAAATTAGCATTGTTTATATTTGGAAGGAGAGTATTACTACTGCGGAAAATATAACTTCCTTCTGGACGTTTGTATAATTGAATAAATGTTAACAAACGAACGCGTCTTATATGTCCAATTCCCGGCTTCCTCGTGAAGGTAACTCGCTTCTATTTTCTCTTTCGAGGACCAGGAGGTCCTAGGCTTCGAGTCCCGCTAGTGGCAGGATTTTCAACACTGAATTGATAGCTACGTCGAATTCAGCTTCACAGAAGAATTCTACAGACCGGCTGCTCCGATCAGTAGTTTTCCGTGGTTTCTCCGATCAACACCAGGCGAATGCCGAACAGTACCCTAACAAACGGGCCACGGACCACGCGCAATCTTTCCTTCCTCTTTCTTGTCCTATCCTCTCCTCTTACACACACATACACTAACATGCACTACACTACCACATATTCGGGGAGACCGGTCGGAAGCTTAGTGCTTGTCCCGGCGGGGGCGGTGCCCCGCTAGTGGGAGAGTCCTAATTAGGGGGAAACCCCACTGGCCGACTGGTAGTTCACACTGGTAGACCCCACTGGTAGTTCGGCGCCGGATCTCGCCATCAGCGGGTGAAGATCACAGCCATTTCACGAGAAAAAAACATGCCTTACAGTGACGGGACTAATGACCGAAGCAGTTGTCGCGCCTGGAAACACGAAAAAATCAATCAATCAAACGTCCCTTCAGAGAAGGAACAATGCCACTCTCCGTGATAGAACTTGCATTATGTATATGGGACAAATTATCATAGGTTATACAAAGAGAACCTTGGAAATTGGCGATAAATTTCCGACTCATGAAGCGAGGAGGGGATTTATCTGAGAATTTCCAAAGCACGAGTGGTATTTAGTTGGACTATTTCTCGAATTAAATTACGTCCAACAGAGTTCCAAAATGCACCAAATATTGAAAATAACTGAAAGCATATTGAAATCAAGAGGTTTATGTTATAGTGCGCTATGCGATTATTGCGTCAACCTGGCGATTATTTACCGCCTTGTAATAGATGTGTCGCAGCTTATTAATATGACCAGTAGGGAGGAGCAATAACAAACATTGGATAGTAAAGACGGTAAATTTTTTAAGATTCACCACCCTGAATCCTGAATCAATAGACATTCACGAAATTGTCAAGTAAGTAACTCCATTCTAAAAGAAATCTACAGTACTCCAACTCTACTACAATTGCTATCCGCCATCCCTATTCTCAAATATGAAGAATTGATTGATTGATTGATTTTTTCGTGGTTCCGGGCGCGTCAACTGCTTCGGTCATTAGTCCCATTAGTGTAGTGCATGTTTTTGCTCGGGAGATGGCGGTGATCTTCCCCCGCTGGATGGCGAGATCCGGCGCCGACCTAACGTCGGCTAGTGGGGTTTCCTCTAACCAGGACTCTCCCACCAGTGGGGCATCGCCCCAGCCGGGAAAAGCTCTAAGCTCCCGACCGATCTCCCGGAATACGTGTTAGTGTAGTGCATATTAGTGTAAGTGTGTGTGTAAGAGGAGAGGATAGGACAAGGAAGAGAAAGGACACATCGCGTGCGGTCCGTGGCCCGTTTGGTAGGGTATTGCTCGGCGTTGCCTGTGGTGTTGATCGGAAAGCGCTCCGGGCGCTCAACGATCAGCGAGCAGTTAACCATGAGTCCTCAGACGGCGCGACTGAATTCGACAACCTGAAAGCTAATGTCGAAATCCTGCCGCCATCCTCAGACTAAACTTCAGGCTGAAGGTACTACGATGACATCAGTTGATGCACTTCAAGCTACCGCTCAGTCAAATATGAATAAGAAATTCAAATTATTATTCATTTCGATGAATGAATAAGTTACGACAATCTCCGTGTATACAAAGGACGGGAAACGAACGTAACAGAAATCGATATATCTCGGACATTCTTACGTTATCGTAGATGCCAATGTTTGAACAAAAAAGTTTCCACTCTACTATAAAAAATGCGAGATATATTTCTGGAATACAATGCTACAGGAAAAACGAATATTTCGGGTCAATCGATAAAAGTGAATGCCATCTAACAGTAGTTTGCGGTGGAACAGATTCCCATCTTCCTCTGGCGGTGAATCGATACACACATTAACATTTCCTAAAGGACACGCGGTAGTCGACTCAGCATAGTGTACACAGGAGGAGGACAATGACATAAAGATCAATACAAAGCAAATACGGAAAGAAGGGGCTGACCATGAAATACACATGTAATGTGCTTCCTTTACACGCTTCTCGCATCACGAATTTTAGATCAAATAATCCCAGCAACGCAAGTGTAAGGTTCCCCTGCATTGCCGGAGCCCATAGGTAAAATTTAAATTTCTTTGATGATTTTTACAATTGTGATAAATTAATAAATTGAGGAAACTAATAACATGTGCATTAATTTAAACAAAAATATGCTCACTTTTTGGCTCTACAAATAAAAAAAATGCTGCTATAGAATAGTACAGACTTTATCGCAATAGTTAGTTTCCCTATCTTTAAGCTGGGTTAGTTTTTTCCACCAATCTCTTCCCAAATTTATCGGCGCATCTAGAAAACATTTGTTTGTATTTTGTTGATGTTTCGGTTGCTAATTAGAAGTAGAATTGAAGTGTGATTTTAAAAATATTATAGAAAAGTAAAAATGATTATATCTGCAAATTTCCATTTAAACAATTTGAAGCTTAGAGATTTGGGAATATGTCGTTTGGACGATACTGAAAAGTGCCGTTTTGAGCTTTTTTTCAAAAATTTTCAGCTTTTTTAGAAACCATCAGCACTACTTGGAAGCACTTGCATTCAAAACATTGATAATGTATGAAAATGCTGGTCAGATTTAAGGACGTAAGAGATACTTTCAAAAATTACAATTCTACAATGATTGGCAAAATGACTTTTATTTTATTGAAGCCTTTTATGATTTTGATAAATTAATAAATTGATACAATTAATAATATATATGTGAATTTATTGAAAAAATGTTCAATTTAACGCTAGGCCAATAAGAAACTAATGTTATTAGAGAATAGAAAAAGGTTTCTCACACTAATTAGTTTACTAATATTTTAGTCTGGGCTCACTTACTGGATTTGCACCATTTTCTTTCCTGCTGCAACCTATCAGCAACGTCTACAAGCATTTTGTTTTCATATATTTTTTTTTAATTTTTCGGTTGGTCAATGGAAATAAAAAGTGAACTAAAGAATATTATATAAGAGTAAAACTGGTTCTAAATGCACATTTTCATTGAACATTTTGGAATCATTTTGGAGAAAATGTATTTTGATCATTTCTGAAGAGGCAGATTTTTGAACTCACTTTTTACCAGTTTAGGTGACTCAGAACATGAATTAATGTCACTGCTGTGCCTCGGACCGTAAATCACAAGGTTCGCGTCTCGGCGGTGGTAGGATTTTGTAAACTAGCCAGATAGCCGCTGTCTGAAGGAGAATTCTAACGTCTAGCTACTCTGATCGGCAGTTTTCCGTAGTTTCTCCGATCAACCCCAGGCGAATGCCGGAGCAGTACCCCAACAAACGGGCCACGGACAGCTTGGTTTAGTTTTTGGTTTGGTTTTTTCGTGTTTCCGGGCGTGTCAACTGCTCTAGTCATTAGTCCCGTTCGTGTAGTGCATGTTTTCTCGGGAGATGGCGGTGGTTTTCCCCCGCTGGATGGCGAGATCCGGCGCCGACCTACCGTCGGCTGGTGGGGTTTCCCCCTAACCAGGACTCTCCACCAGCGGGGCACCACCCCAGCCGGGACAAGCTCTAAGCTCCCGACCGACTTCCCGGAATATGTGGTAGTGTAGTGCATGTTGGTGTAAAGTGTGTGTGTGTGTAGGGGGTGAGGACAGAGACAAAGGATGGGAAGGAAAGATCGCGCGCGGTCCGTGGCCCGTTTGGTAGGGTATTGCTCCGGCATTCGCCTGGTGTTGATCGGAGAAACACGGAAAACTACCGATCAAGAGCAGCCGGCTGCTAGAATTCTCCTCCAGACAGCGACTAATTCGACGTAGCTGAAAGGCTAGTGTCGAAAATCCTGCCGTCGTCAGGACTCGAACCTAGAACCTACCGGTTAGAGGCGCTGCAGTAGCATCAGTTTATGCACTGAGCTACCGCTCCCGGTCCGCCACGGACAGCGATATTTTCTTTCTCTTATTCTATCATCACCCCGTACTTACGCACGCTTACACTCACATGCACTACACTACCAAAACCAGGAGGAAGACTAGTCGGGAGCTTAGAACTTGTTTCGTTTGGGGCAACACCTCGCAGGGGAGAGAGACGAAGGCGAAAATGCGTCACATTTCACCATCCAGTTGTGAAGAATGACCGCCACATCCCCAGGTAAACTAGTCCTGCTAGTGCAGTGAATGAACTACACTAACAGGACTAATGAGCATGGAAGTTTAGGTACCGGAAATAACAATGAATCAGCAGCTCCAAATCATTCGTACTGCACATCTCTCTATGATTTCACAGCAATCCACACAATTAATTCGTTTCTGTCGGATGTTCGCGGGATTTTGAACCTGAGGAAGTGATGCCACTCTCCCGACACCTCTAGAGATAAAACATTCAACACACTAACGGGAAGAAGGACCGCAGCAGTTATTGTGAAATCATCAATCATTCAATCAATCAACCGCTCCGATTCACCTGTAGCGTATACCTTTGTCTGGGTATCAGTACAATTTAAATCTTTTCCATTCATCTCTGTCCGGGTGGTGCGGGATGGGGCGAACCCAGAAGGGTGAACTACACTGTCTCCCGACACCTCAAGAGATAAAACATTCAATACACTAACGGGACTAATGTCCGCAGCAGATGTGCCCCAAATCATCAATCGACCGCTCCGATTCATCTGTTTCGTATACCTCTGTCTGGGTATCAGTACAATTTAAATCTTTTCAATTCCTCTCTGTCCGGGTTGTGCGGGGGGCGCGAACTCAGAAAGGTGTTGCCACTCTCTCGCGGCGTGCGGCGGATCGATGGCTTGCGAGCGTCGCGTGCGACTTCGCCGAGGCGGCGCGCATACGCTTTGCATCCCAAATGCCTTTGCCTCACCCCTTCCCCCTCCTTCTTCCTCTTCCCTTCCCCGCTCCGTCGAGTGGCTTCCGCGTTCGGGCGGCTCTCTCAACCGCTTTACGGCTCTGCGAGCGTCGCTTGCGCAGAGATTCGCGTGGCGCGCGGGGTTTTATGGGGACGTCAGGGGTTAACGTGCTGGGGCGGAGTGCGGTGGTGTCTCGCGAGAAGGGTGGCTTAGGCGTTCTATTTCTTCATCATCATCCTCGTCTTCTTTTTCATCCTCGTCTTCTTCATCCCTTCTTCGTCTTCTTCTTCTTCTTCATCCCCTTCTTCGTCTTCTTCTTCATCCTCGTCTTCTTCTTCATCCTCGTCTTCTTCTCCATCCTCGTCTTCTTCATCATCCTCGTCTTCTTCTACTTCATCATTATCCTCGTCTTCTTCATCATCCTCTTCTTTTTCCTTATCCTCGTCTTCTTCATTATCCTCGTCTTCTTCATCCCCTTCTTCGTCTTCTTCTTCTTCTTCTTCATCCCCTTCTTCGTCTTCTTCTTCATCCCCTTCTTCGTCTTCTTCTTCATCCCCTTCTTCGTCTTCTTCTTCATCCCCTTCTTCGTCTTCTTCTTCATCCCCTTCTTCGTCTTCTTCTTCTTCATCTCAACCTAATCTTCTTCTTCTTCTTCATCCTTTCTTATTCTTCATTCCTTCTTCGTCTTCTTCTTCTTCATCCTCTTCTTCGTCTTCTTCTTCATCCTCGTCTTCTTCTTCAACCTCGTCTTCTTCTTCAGCCTCGTCTTCTTCTTCATCATCATCATCATCCTCGTCTTCTTCTACTTCATAATTATCCTCGTCTTCTTCTTCTTCATCATCATTATCCTCGTCTTCTTCTTCATCCTCGTCTTCTCCATTCTTGGCGTCTTCTCCATTCTTGGCGTCTTCTCCATTCTTGGCGTCTTCTCCATTCTTGGCGTCTTCTCCATTCTTGGCGTCTTCTCCATTCTTGGCGTCTTCTCCATTCTTGGCGTCTTCTCCATCCTCGTCTTCTTCTTCAACCTCGTCTTCTTCTTCAGCCTCGTCTTCTTCTTCATCATCATCATCATCCTCGTCTTCTTCTACTTCATAATTATCCTCGTCTTCTTCTTCTTCATCATTATCCTCGTCTTCTTCTTCATCCTCGTCTTCTCCATTCTTGGCGTCTTCTCCATTCTTGGCGTCTTCTCCATTCTTGGCGTCTTCTCCATTCTTGGCGTCTTCTCCATTCTTGGCGTCTTCTCCATTCTTGGCGTCTTCTCCATTCTTGGCGTCTTCTCCATTCTTGGCGTCTTCTCCATTCTTGGCGTCTTCTCCATTCTTGGCGTCTTCTCCATCTCGTCTTCTTCTTCCAACCTCGTCTTATGTAGCCTCGTCTTCTTCTTATCATCATCATCATCCTCGTCTTCTTCTTCTTCATAATTATCCTCGTCTTCTTCTTCTTCATCATTATCCTCGTCTTCTTCTTCATCCTCGTCTTCTTCATTCTTGGCGTCTTCTCCATTCTTGGCGTCTTCTCCATTCTTGGCGTCTTCTCCATTCTTGGCGTCTTCTCCATTCTTGGCGTCTTCTCCATTCTTGGCGTCTTCTCCATCCTCGTCTTCTTCTTCATCCTCGTCTTCTTCTTCATCCTCGTCTTCTTCATCCTCGTCTTCTTCTTCATCCTCGTCTTCTTCTTCATCCTCGTCTCCTTCTTTATCCTCGTCTTCTTCTTCATCCTCGTATTACTTCTCGTCTTACTTCTTAGTCTTCGTCTTCTTCGTTTTTTTCGTCTTCACCTTCTCCGTCTTCGCCTTCTTAGTTTTCTCCGTCTTCGTATTCATATTCGCCGATAGATTGGTTGATGTTTCCGGGGACCGCAACTGCTTGGTCGTTCATTCCGTGAGTGAAGTGAATGTTCTTAATGCCTGGCGGTGGCGGTGTTCCTCCACGATTCGGCGTCGACCTACGCTTCAGATTACGAATTCCCGTTCCAGGTGCCTGACCCAGTTGGTCCCCAAAGTTTCTGACAAACGTGGTAGAGCAATGGATGTAAGTGTATGTAATGGGAATCTAAATGGATGTAAGAGGGAGAATAGGACAAGAAAGAGGATATTTTCGTTAATGTTCTTCCCAATCGTATTATCTTCTGCTTGTTAGTCAAATAATAAACCTTAATATTAATGCTCTCATGTATTTCCTTCAACGTTCCTCCCCTTCTTGAGCTGTTCTCTAGAATATATTTTTTGTATTTTGTTCGGCCGGTTGCGTCGTTGGCATCAATCAATAAGATGTATTTATATTTAAATTGCCATACCTTTGGAAATTGTCTCTTAAGATAAAGCGAGTCAAAAACAAGATGAACGGTCTCTATAACTGTAATGAAGTCTAACTATCAGAGATATTTATAACCCATGTTGCTGTTATTCGGTAATATTTAACAATAATAACAAAGAAAATCTAATTAGTTTTTATGAATATGAATATTAATATTACAGTAGGATACATTTGTCAAAGACTCTCTAGAATATGTATTTAATTCCAAAGTTATTATTTTTTCTTTAGTTTCTGCACTAATCAATATCTTATTGCAATGTAAATCTTATTCACTGATTTATTATTATTTCCTGAATCCTGAATTATTCACTGATTCTTCGATGTAAGATTCAGCTACATTTGAAGATCGCCACCCTCCGTGATATCTAAGTGCAGTAATATCACCACCAATATCGTCGAAAAATTTTGCGGATGTTCTCTTATACGAACACATTTACACATTGACTTTAATTTTGAATATGTGCACCATAGACGTTTTACACACTGTGGACTTAATGCTTAAATAATCATACATCATAACTATCGTTTTTATTCTAGCATGTGCATTGTAGTAACTTAACCAACCTACTCCGACATATAGGAAAGAACTACAGCCTCTCACACAATATTTGCATATTTTTTTATCGATCCAGCATTCATTTTCTGCTTTTCCAGCTTCTTCCGAAATTTCTTTTGGCAAAGAATCCATGTTTGAAACGTAACTTTCAACCTCATTGCTGTTTGTAAACAAATGAGTAGCTTAGATAGCACTCACGATGTCATAACTTAAATCCGAGGTTACAATTTAACATTCAAATTGACTTCGTTTCCTTAAATTTTTATAATACTGTTACACAAAAAAATAGCGTATGCAACTCGTTTATAATGTTATTTTTTTTGCAATCATAAGAAATTATTACCGAATTCACTCCTAACGTCTTTCGTTCGGTAATATTTTATTATTCGTGTAAAAAAGGACAACATTATAAACAAATTGCATAATATACTATTAGAGTTCACGAGATATTCTGAATGAATTAGAACTATTTTTATTTTACATATTTTTACATATTTTGGTATAATTACATATTTTTACATATTTTATCTTTTACTATATATTTCGATACGTTTTAATTTATTTGTACGTCGAAATTGAACATTTCAGATGCGCATTTGCAATATGTGTTACCTTCTTACCTCAACCTTCTTACAAATCAAATGAAATGCTGCTGCGCTTATATGACCCATATCTTAGCCATGATCCTTCGTCCCCCAGACATATCTTCTCCATGATTTGTCAAACTTGCCACCCCTCCCCCCGCTTGCTGCGTACGCGGAGTTAAAAATTATTTTGCGATGACGGGATTTTCGTGAACAAAAATAATTTCAACCACGTGCTTGGTCATTTTTTAAAGAGCATATTCGTAAATCCATCGAAAACTAACAACTATATTTTACGAAAAGAAAATTCGTACAGCGTTGTTCGATCAGGTGGGGGGGGGATATTCTCTTTTACTCCCTACCCTGGGATCCATCAGTGGCTTCCCTGTACTACTACTCACTTTAACACCGGTTCCTCGTAAACATTGTAATATATTCTATTGAAATGTACTCTATTAATTTTCGAACAAAATTCTTATATGTGGTGAGACTAGAGTCCAATTACTTCTGTAGCGGTAGAACTTACTTTTAGTCACTCCGAATTCTAGTTAAGAACTGATCGGCGACGTTCTATGCTCGGATAATGCTTGTAGGGAACAATTCTAAACACAATAAGGAATTTTTATTTTACATATTTTCTATTTTTCTTACATGATTTGGAAAAACTAGGAACATAAATATGTACATATTTTGCATTTTTATTGCAATAAATTCCGTTCCCTAGTGTTGAGGATGGGTGAAGAGAATGGGTTTGGAAAATAAGACAAATAAAAAACATTTTCAATAAAAGTAAAGGGACCAGATTTTACTGTTCTACAATATACTTATTAAAGCGGCCACTATTCTGTAGCACCCCTTTTTCAGCTCTGAGGCTTCTTCTAGGCTTGAATATACCTTATATGCAGAAAATCTACAACATGGGACAGCCGAGTTTACTTCCCCTCTGGAGGAAGGCGTTCGATGCAATGTTTTACCTAGATAGTGATCGGTTTACCAAAACACAAACAAAACAAAAGGTATAATAGCTGACAGAAAATGAAACCGTGTTGTTAAACGAAGATTATATGAAACAAAATTTAAATCCTAATAATTCCGAGGAAAAGAAATCGATTTCGATATCAAGTAAAGAAAGAAATTCAGATGCAAACTCTGGTGGAAACATACGGAACGAAAGATCTGGAAAGTTCAATAACCCGGAAAGAACAGATCTAAAAAAGAACCCGAATAAAAACATAGTAATGAAAGGCGAGAAATGTAAATAAACTTCGTTCGAAAATATCTACAGTATACAATGAACAAAGCTCGCAGTATAGACCTGGCGAATTCCATCTCCCAATGTTCCGTGAAGGCCTCTCGTGTCGTGAACCACTTTCGGGATCGGTTCCTTAATCAAACACCAGACCTTGACGCAGCTCGGGTCTTTGATTCTTTTGACGCTGTTTTATTTAAATCGTCTTGTGGAGGACGCTTGTCATCACAAAGTATTTTTGAACTCGCTATTTGCCAAAACGTATTATGAATTAATGCATAATTCCAAATATGAGCTGCAAATGTTCAACCGTTAAGAATTCGTGTGTAGGTTTTTCCAGACAATTTATAAATTGTACTAACGTATTCACTTCTCTTTATAATGATTTATCAAAGAGTGTGTTTTAGAACTACTTTTTAAAATAAATTTAAAATAGAAGTAAATCTCTTCTGGATTATTATTGACTTTTATATTCTCAAGTAGTGTTCATTTAAGCAAACGGAAATATGCATATTTTACGAGATGGACTTCTTATAATTTCGTTTGATTCATTGTTTTTTTTTATTATTTAAAACTTCAAACCTTATCCTAACATTCGTTCTTTATTTACCAATTGTACATTAAAAATTATTAATTATTTCTTTATGGACAGTGGTGTTTTAAATGGTTTTAAGTTCCACATACAATCGAACATGTAATCATTCATAATGAGTTAACACCCACGTAATTGCTCGTGAAAAAAGGTCCCTGTTTTTGAGATCCTGACTTTTATGGAGTTTCCTTGGATCTCTGGGTGAAACTATTTAATATTGATAACCTAATGCTGCCAAGAATGAAATATTTTAACTTGAGCTTCCTTAAATTTAGTAAATACAGAGTCTTGTCTACCATTCCTTGAGTTCATATGATCATGATTTATACTTCAACTGTTGTAGCTCACAATCAGTTCTCTAGTAGGAAAAATGTTTCCCATTCACAACCCTCGCAGTAAAGATTAAGTATACGTCATATTGCAGACTTCTGTCTCACAATATTACATCTGGACGCAACGATGAGATCAAAAGAGCAGCACAATCTGATCTGAGAAATATGTCTCTAAATCATCGAATGAAAGTCGCAACACTTAATTTTCACCCGCAAGAACAGTCACAAAGCAAAAACCCCTGAGTATTTAATTTTTTGCTTCGACAACCGCTAGTCATTAGTCCCGTAAGTGCAGTGAATGTTCGTATCTCAGCAGGTAGCGATGATCTTCCCTCGCTGGATGGTGAGGACTGGCTCAGTCCTACTCGTTGGCTTGCGCGGTTTTCCCCAAGCAGGTATCTCCCAGCAACGGGGCACCGCCCCAACCGGGACAAGCTCTAAGTTCCCCACCGGTCTCGCGGAATATGTGGTAGTGTAGTGCATGTTAGTGTACGTGTGTGTGTGTGTGTAAGGGGAGAGGATAGGACAAGGAAGAGGAAGGAAAGATCGCGTGCGGTCGTGGCCCGTTTTGAAGTTACTGCTCCGGTATTCACCTGGTTTTGATCGAAGAAACCACGAAAAACTACCGATCAGAGTAGCCGACCGCACCAATTGTCCAGATAGCCTAGCTGGCGAACCAATTTTCCATACACTGAATTCGACCTAGCCGACAAGCTAGGTTGGCTGACCTGAATGATGTTTTAAATGGATGTTGTGAGCCATTTAAGCTGTCCCCCCCCCCTCAGTCCGACGGGACTCCGTCCAGCGGTAACATTTTCCCAGCTCCTGACATGTGTGGTAGTGCTGTGCATGTAAGTGTAATGAGTGTATGTGTGTGTATGTGTGTGTATATGTGTGTATGTGTGTGTATGTGTGTGCATGTGTGTGTATGTGTGTGTATGTGTGTGTCTGTGTGTTTGTGTGTGTCTGTGTGTATGTGTGTCTGTGTATGTGTCTGTGTGTATGTGTGTGTCTGTGTGTGTGTGTGTGTGTGTGTCTCTGTGTATGTGTGTATGTGTGTGTCTGTGTGTATGTGTCTGTGTGTATGTGTGTCTGTGTGTATGTGTGTATGAATGAATGAATGTGTGTATGAATGAATGAATGTGTGTATGTGTGTATGATGTGTGTTTGTGTGTATGATGTGTGTATGTGATGTGTGTATGATGTGTGTGTGTATGATGTGTGTATGTGTGTGTATGTGTGTGTATGTGTGTGTATGTGAGTGTATGTGTGTGTGTGTGCGGGTGCGGGTGTATGTGTGCGGAACTGAAAGGGTTAGCGGGCGGGATGAGGACAAGGCAAAAGTCGAATGACTGCGCGATGTTCGTGACCCGTTTGGTATGGTTCTGCTCTAGAATTCCCTAAGTATTGATCGGATCGTTAACGGAAAACTATGGATAAGAGCACTCATCGGCACATCGGCTCCCAGAGAATTCGTCCCCACTTTAGAGCTAACGACGAAAATCCTACAATGCAACGATTAGAACTTCAAATGCGTATCGTGTATTTACACTCCTTTTTCGGAAAAAATAATTTAAAGTTAATCTGTTCCAATCTTTCGTTTGATTCTTCGCCATGCTTTGTATTATATGTAGTATTATTTGCGTAGTAACAATTTGTGCATTTTTATCGGAGAGATAATTACAGATATTCATAACCATTCATCAGATACGTTTTTAAAACTGAGCCTATATCATCACTTACACGATGTATTCTCCTAAATGAATGAAGTCCAGTGCCTAACGACACCAGGGCCAAACAATCTACTGTTTGGTATTGCGTCAGTGTATTCTTCATATAGAACACGATGTCAGTACAGTACTGCAAATTGTGGTTTGCATGCCCACGACACTTTTATATATATTTCTACTATTTCCTGCCGATATGATCTGCAATTTAGTTTCTACGTTTAAGCATAATAGTACCGGTCAAAGTGGTTCCGAAATAAGTTATAGTTTTATGGATGAAATCTTCTTGTATGCAGCTATTGAAAACGTTTCCCTTTATGTGTAACTATACTTTCAATATCATTCGAAATGTGAAATAAAACTATTCAGTTTACCAATTTATTCCACAAAATGGTAGAAAAAGGTCTTTAATTAAATGCTCCAATAACACATAACTAATACCGAAGGAGACTATAGAAATGCGCAAATATATAAATGATCTATAATTTATATGGTGCTATCAACAAAAAGATGATATTTGTGAGAATAGTGTCAAACCATACCTGCTGTCATTGGTGAATGTTTTACATGAAACTAGAAGTAGAATACATTAAATGATAGCAGAATAGAATAGCGCCTTCAAAACCCAACTTTGTATCTGTACAAACAAAGCACTACCATGTGTTGCACTAGCGCTGATACCAAACATGGAGAAAAACAGCATTAGTTCTACAAGTCATGCATAAAATAAGCAGAAGTATGTTTACTGTACGATGCATCAAACAAGGAATCAGCATCACGAATCATTAAAATAACATGAGTGTTTTTACCCCAAACAACATTTTACGAAGAGATGTGATGTTCATCAGTTGAAATAATACATAATAATATTAATCATAATTACACACAAAAATGTTTATGCATCTTTAAAACGATCTATAAAAATGATAAGAAAAGCTCTCTACCTACAGTAGTGTCATGCACTCATATATATTAAGAAAGTATTGACATTTAATTCCGCAACATAGATACACTTCATATTGCGACGCTTACCTACCTGTAACAACAGTGCCGGCTAAGCTCAGGTGACAGGTAGGAAACCTGAGGTAGGTTGTGGACGGACGTAGCTACGTGACGAAGTCAATTGAAAGAAGTTTAAAGACAAAAAAAATGTAAATTTAATAGAAATTAAAAAATGAGTAAATTGACATTATTATCTGAGCTCAGTTTTTTTAAACCCTTGTTTTTATGCAATCTTAAAGCTAATACGATCAAATTGCCAAAACAAATAAGCAAAAAAAAGTGCGCTAACAAATAAAAAGAAAAAGGGCCAATGCGCGGCCTGCACCTTCTGAATATTGACAACAGTCCAGGTAAGCCTGAAGCGTAATGAATATTTGTTTTGTCTTGTCAGGCTCGACAGATTATTAGAATCACCGCTGCGGCAGGAGGACGCTGGGGTGAACAGCCTCCAAACAGGCAACGGCTGGGCTCCTTTCTTCTGGACGGCACGCCCTTTAGGGAGCGGAGGTGAATTCCCTCTCGCAGCCTGCTCACATTCAAGAGAGTAGAGTTAACCGACATCAGCTGGGACGTCGGCGGTAGCGGTGACGACAGATCGGTGACGACAGATCGTAATTTTCGCCAATCGCGTAACTTGCGATACGGCGCAGGCGTAAACGAGCAGAGAGCAAATAGCATTACTAGATAAAGTTCTTTTTTCTCAATCTAATGACACGCGGTGCGATAATACCACAAAATCGCACTCTAATCATGCTACTTCACGCGCTATCCCCAAGCGCCTACACAGCTCGGATGACCTCCACGTCCCACCCGTACAACGCAGGCGTCCCGCCTCTGTGTCACGCGACTTGGGCGTCCCCGCTGCCTCTCTGTCCAAAGACCTCCCCGCTTCTGTCTGCCCTCAGCGCGTCTCAGCGCCACAGACCTCTTTCCCAATTTCGCAGATGTTCTAGAAGTTTCTGCAGAAATTTTGGAAGACGTGTTGTTACTGGCCGAAAGTTACTACGCCGAAAATAATATTGCTCAATCCAGATTACGCGTCTTGTCGGTAGTACGATGCGGTGCAGAACGCTCTCTCTCTTACTTCTGTAAACAAACACGGGCGGTCGCCGCGCCCGCCCGCGTGGAGCCTGGTCGGTGGTCCTGATGGGTTTTCCGGAGGCGTTATCTGAAGCACACACCCCCTTGCTCGGCGACGCTAAGGGCGGCGTAGATCAGCCGTGCGAAGTGATTTAGGTCGCACCCGGTTGGGGCACGCACGCTGAACAGTAATAGCAAAAATAAATGTATTTATTTTTAATCCAATATTCAGTTACGTCATTTGCCCTCCCTTCGGATAGAGATAAAAATCAGGTTTGAAGAATCTTAATTTTGAAAAATTAAAGAGTTTTATCTCGTTGAAAAAACAAAAAACGTTGCAGATATTAGATTCATAACTAGTGAATAATTAAAGAAAAAAATGAATCAAAACAACATTCAATATTCCAAAGAAAAAATTTGCACAACCTTTACTTAAATAAAAGCAAAAAGAACTATTAACTACTATTTAATCAAGATAAAATAATTAAATCAAAATTCTTTAATTTTTCTCAGCATTTTAAAAGACCGCAAACTGTGCCGGAGCCCAGGTACCGAAGAATTATGTCAGGGTGTCAATCAGTGGTTTAAATAAAATCTACAGAATGATTTAACGCCTTTAAATGGTCGCAAAATTATAAGATGTACTTCCCTGCTGGAGCCCATCCAAGTCTTTTTAAGAGGCATACATTTGGGCACGGAATCGTTTCAATAACAAATGGTCCGGTAAACAGGAAAAAAATTTATGGAATAATCCAGCAGGCTGATCACTAACTCTAAAGGGTCACAACCGTACTTTGTCACCTACGTGAAAGTGGTAGGGTTCTTTACGAGGCTTCCTCTTCCTGGCATTCTTTTCCAGACGTACGTCAACCCGTTGTACAAAAATCCCGTAGATTTTCTGTCGTGCAATTGTAAGATTGAAATTTGCCAATACGAGCTTGAAAAATCTAAAGCCGAAAAATCTTTGTTTATTAAATTTCCATAAAATTTCATCAGTGTTCTGAGGTGCCTCGTTTTCTGGGATAGTAACCTCGTTGATCCGTCGAGCATCTAAACAAATCCTTACCCCCGTCTTTTTCTTTTACCACTACAATGGGGTTCAAATAGCTGTTACAGATCTTTCCAATTATACCCTCGCTAAGCATAGTTTTAACAGTTTGATCTACTTCCCCCTCATCGATTGTGGAATGGGATAATTTTTCATTTTAAAAGGTGAATCATCGGTGACCCGAATTCGAAGCAAAAAGTCTTTAATAGGACGTACAGGACAGTCAAAAACATTTACATATTGAAGCATTCTTTGCAGCTGGGACCGTTCGTAGTCCAGAAAAGTCATTATGCGGCACGGCTTATGACCCCACTCACGTCATCCCCATACTCCAGGACGCGCATGAAATGCCAGATTCTATTTATCATCACCGTCGTCCTTGATTACGAACCCTATTCTCGCAGAAGCTCACAAGATTCTAGAAAAATCCACTACTCCATTATTTTCCGTAAAAATCAACCCCAAGTATTACGTCGTAATTCAGATCCTCTATGATCAAACATGGCACATCAAATAAAATTTCCCCGATTTTTAAAGCAGCTATATAGTAATTGGTTTACTTTTTCTTTCCTACTCAATAACAAAACATTTAATGAGTGGGCAGAGTTGGTATTGGAATGCGCTCGCTTAATAGTTTTGATGGGAACTTACAGAAATTGCACTGATTTCACTGCCAGTGTCTATCAAAGCTTGAACACTAAGATTTTCAATAAGAAGCTCCACAACGGACATTTTTTCTCGCTCGTTCTCATGAGTTCATTCAGTCGTCGTTTAGGGTCAAAAAGGCGCGAATTGACTGACACAGTATTGAATGGTATCTCTGAGATAATTCGTTTTGAACCCAGATGCCGTAAACAGTTTCTAGTTTGACGGACTCAGTCTTATGGAATCTGATGTCCATTCCTACTAGTTGTATTATTATTACGGTCATTTGAGTTTGGTGGCGGACAGGAGTTGTTCCCCCATTCCTCTGACCTGATCATCACGGCGCCCCGACTGCTGTTCCGATTATCTTCCTCGGAAAAAGAAAACCTGTGATTTCGGTCCCAATTCTCTTCATAAGAGGTTTTGACCGCGTTCTATCCAAATTGCCAGCAATTCTTGAAAATGATCAGATTGTCAAATCGTACACTGTTAATGGGTTTTGCACGTAAGTAGGAAAGTGTACGGTTAGGAGCCAGATAATCTTTTTATCATCTGTCGTCAGATCACATAGTTTAATAGCCGAAATTTTCCATGGCGTAATCTAGAAATATGATTGGTTTCTTCTTCCTTATCCATCTACTCTCGGAATTTTTCTCTCAGACTCGTAACGTCGCTGCTCTCCCCAGTAACGTATTGAAAGAAAACGAGTTCGGAATTCCTCGTAAGTCTGCGGAAAAGGTGTTAACGCAGTGAGCCAGTGTGCGGCGTTACCCCGTAAGTTCCTGCATAAATCTTGGTTTTAAGTGAGGCGGTACCGCCTTTGTCAAATTCATATAATTTTCGGCGATCAAAAAACTTTCCGGATTTCGTCCGATTTCCCAGAAAAAGCAAAAGATTCTGAGGAGGCCACGAGCTGTCAGAACCAGCAGACGCGTTCGTAATTGGATGATTTTTCCATTTCTTTTGTACTTCTTCCTTTACCAGATTAATCACATTTTTATCTATTTCTTTCTTTAGTTTAGTTTCCCTTTCCTGAAACTTTTTCCTCACTACTATCACCTATCTTTTCGAATTTTCTCTACCCTTTCGTGAATTTGGCTAACTAGGTGAAGTTTGTTTCCAACAAAGTGAATTTGCCGTTCATTTCTGGCCCGTAGCTTAAATATTTCCATTTACTGACTCACAACACGCCTCTATTTTATTGTCGCATACTCGTAATTTCTGGTGAATTTCAGACTGTAGGTTTTAAATTTTCTTTCGTTTCGGTCCTTGAATTCCCAATTCTTGACCTAGCTTCTCAACAGTGTTCTCAATTCTCACACCTACCCTCGGTTGATTTTTCAGTGATCCGATTTCATGGTCAGCTTCTCTTCCAATTTTACAAGTTTTGCGGATTGGTTATCTAAACAGTTATCTAATCTGTAAATCTTTCCTGACACTTTCTCGTGTTCTGAAAATCATAAATTAATTTCTCAATCCATTTCCCCATACTTCCCGAAATCTGGTTCTTTAATTCGATTTTTAAATTTTCATAATTCTCTGCTTGTTTGTTAGAACTCATAGAGATCACTTAGAGTGATTTCATGCGCAGACTAATCCCCTGAGCTGTCATCACCTCCCATCTACACCCGATTCGTCCAGCATTTTGAATAACATGCGTTCACAGTTTTTCTTGAAACGCACTTTTACGATTTCCACAACACAAGACAAAAATGTGCTTACTCTGACAGAATACAAATCAACTGATATCATTAACAGTCCACAAATAAAAATTAACCTCGTAGCAACGTCCTTCCATCCATTTCTTGCTTAATAATATAAAAATTCAAATTTAATTTGTCGTGCAGCAATACACAGTAATTCAAAAGTAACAATATTTATTTTAGACAAATTAAATTTAGGGCGTTTTACTGGAATTATCAAAGATACTAATTCGAGCCCCCACTTGGGAAAACCATTTGCGACGCGCCCCACCTACCTGTGCTGTAATTGCCGGCTAGCTCGGTGACAGGTAGAACCTGAAATTTAGGTTGTGGACGGACGTGGCTACGTGACAGAGGTCAATTGAAAGAAAGTTTAAAGACAAAAAAATGTAAATTTATTAGAAATTAAAATGGTAAATTGACGTATTATCTGAGCTCAGTTTTTTAAACCCTTGTTTTTATGCAATCTTAAAACTAATACGATCAAATTACTTAAAACAAATAAAGCAAAAAAAAAAGAGATGCGTAACAAATAAAAAGAAAAGAGGGCCAATGCGCGGCCTGCACCTTCTGAATGTTGACAACAGTCAGGTAAGCCTGAAGGGCGTAATGAATGTTTGTTTTTTGTCTGTGGAGCTCGACAGATTATTAGAGAATCACCGCTGGCAGGGAGGACGCGCACAGGGTGAACAGCACTCCAAACAGAGCAGCACAGCTGAGCTCCTTTCTTTACGGACGGCACGCCCTTTAGGGGCGGAGGTGGATTCCCTCTCTTGCCTGCTCCCATTCAAGAGAGTAGAGTTAACCGACATCAGCTGGGACGTCGGCGGTAGCGGTGACGACAGATCGGTGACGACAGATCGTAATTTTCGTAATCGCGTGCTTTTGCGATACCACGGCGCAGGCGTAAACGAGCAGAGAGAGAGCAAATAACATTACTGGAATAAAGTTCTTTTTTCTCAATCTAATGACACGCGGTGCGATAATACCACAAATCGCACTCTAATCATGCTACTTCGCGCTATCCTAAGCGCCTCACACGCTCGGATGACCTCCGCGTCCACACCCGTACAACATGAGCGTCCCACCTCTGTGTCCCGCACGACTTGGGCGCCGCGCCCTCTCTGTCAAAGACACTCCCCGCTGTCTCTGCCCTCAGCGCGTCTCAGCGCCACGAACCCTCTTTCCCCAATTTCCATGAATGTTCTAGAAGTTTCTACAGAAATTTTGGAAGACGATGTTGTTACTGGCCGAAAGTTGCATAGAGGAAATAATATTGCTCCAATCAGATTACGCGTCTTGTCGGTAATTTTGATGGAATTTTCCAGAACGCTCTCTCTCGCACACTTCCTGTAAACAAACGGAGCGGTCGCGCCGCGCCCGCCCGCGTGGGCCTGGTCGGTGGTCCCTGAGGGAGTTTTCGGAGGCGTTATCTAAACACTACACCCCCTTGCTCGGCGACGCTAAGGGCGGCGTGAATGGCCGTGCGAAGTGATTTAGGTCGCACCCGGTTGGGGCACACGCTACAGACAGTAGTAACAAAAATAAATGTGGTATTTTTAATCCAATATTCGGTTACGTCACAATAGCCAACATTCTTGTAAATTCCCGGTAGATCAAATAATTGATGCCAACATTGAAAAAGTATTCGCAAATCCGTTATGCCACATCACACGACATGACTGAAAATGATATCGGTTTCAGTTGCCTACTAACCGCCCATGGTTCAATCCCTCCACATCCACTGTGTCCAGATGTCGATGTTCTTAGCTACAATAGAAGTACATATTCGTATGAATGGGGGGAATACCTGAAGATTTAAATTGACTAGACAACACAGTAGTGTGCTAAGATAATAACATTCACCATTTTATCCTCTCTTTTCTCTCTATCATATTCTTCCTTCCTCTCATTCTTACTCTCCTCTTAAACCTCCCTTTCCCTTCAATCTCGTTCTTCTACTATCTCTCCTCCCGTACCTACCTGTCTTCCTACCTCTCCTTCCCCCTTTTCTCATCGTCTTCCCTCTCATCACTCTCCTCCATCTTACATCTTGTGTGCTCCCCTCTCCCCATTCCTCCACCTCTCTCCTCCGCCTGTCTCCTCCCTCCCTCTTCTTCTTGTGACATCCTCCACCTATCACCCACATTCTCACACTCCAGGTCCTATTCCATTTCCTTCTTCCCATCCTCCTTCCTCTTCTCCTTCTCATTCCCTTTTCTCACACTCATTGTTCTTTATGTTTCTCCTCATGTTACATCTCCTCATCCTTCTCCTCCTCTCACTCTCCCTTCTCTACCTCACTCTCTTATCTTTCCCCATAAACTACTCCTCGTCTTACTCCTACCTCTCGTTTCCATACCCTCGTTCTGACACCCCTGCTCATTTTTCCTCTCTTCCTCCAACCGCTCCTCGTCCTCTTTCTCCTCCTCGTCTTCTCTTTCTCTTCCTCCATTCTCTCCACTTCCTCCTCCTGACTCTCCTCCTCCTTCCTCTCCTCCTTTTCTTGTCTCTTCTGTTTCCGCTCCTGCTCTTGCCGCTGACTCTTCGCCTGACAGAATTCTGGCAGTTGGAGTGTGTCCGTTAGTGTTGTCATGTTTTTCAGGAGATGTTGGTGAGGTCTTCCCCGTTGGATGGCGATATCCGGCGCCGACCTACCGTCGGCTAGCGGGGTTTTCCCCTAACCAGGACTCTCCCACCAGCGGGGCACCGCTCCAGCCAGGACAAGCTCTAAGCTCCCGACCGGTCTCCCAGGATATGTGGTAGTGTGGTGCATGTTAGTGAAAGTGTGTAAGGGGAGAGGATAAGACAGAGAGGAAGGACAGATCGCGCGCGGTCCGTGGCCCGTTTAGTGGAGTACTGCTCCGGTATTCGCCTGGTGTTGATCGGAGAAACCATGGAAAACTACCGATCAGAGCAGCCGGCCGCTGGAATTCTCCTCCAGACAGCGACTGAACGTATCCTAGCTGTAAATCTAGCGTCGAAAATCCTGGCGCCGTCAGGACTCGAACCTAGGACTCTTTGTCAGCTAGCCAGATAGCTGGGTCGATTTCTGTTGTCTGAGAGGAGAATTCTGGCCGACCGACTGCTCTGATCGGTAGTTTTGCGCGGTGTCTCCAATCAACGCCAGCCGGATACCGGAGCAGAACCACAACAAACGGTCCACACGAACCGCGCGCGATCTTTCCTTCCTCTTCCTTGTCCTATCCCCTCCCCTTACACTCACACACACACTTACACTTCCATGCACGACAGTATTACACGTGCCAAAGACCGGTAGGGAACTTAGAACTTGTGCCGACTGGGGCGGTGCCCCGCTGGTGGAAGATACATTGTTGGGAAAAACCCTGCTAGCCGACGGTAGGACGGTGCTGGATCTCCACCATGTGCGGGGGAAGATCACCGCCATCTCTCGAGAAAAAACATGCACTACACTAACGGGACTAATGACCAGCTTGATTGACGCGCTCTCAGGATGTTAGGAATTAATCAGCTAATGGTCAGAGATATGTAGTATTAGGTAATGAGGCTAGAAATGTTGTATCCGTCATATCCGGTGATTCTGTATGACAACTAGTGTTACGCGATTTTTATTTCAACTGGAATTTGTTGCGCATTAGCACGACAACCTTCAACTACTTTTAAAAACAGGTCATTCAAATAAAATGTGGAATTTACATGCAAGAGAAATGTGTGCGAGAGATTTTAAATATTTAACGCTAACGTGCCACCGGTAGAAAAAGTTTTAATCTCTCTTATCTAGCGTA
Source organism: Teleogryllus oceanicus (assembly GCA_964035755.1). Classification (NCBI taxonomy): domain Eukaryota; kingdom Metazoa; phylum Arthropoda; class Insecta; order Orthoptera; family Gryllidae; genus Teleogryllus; species Teleogryllus oceanicus. The sequence continues at coordinate 25,681,427 of CAXIVR010000012.1, read as the reverse complement.
TGTGACTGAAAGCCTAGTATGCATCTTGTGGACAAAACCAAGGCCGCGAAGAAATAAAACCGGTTCGTAAAATAAAATATGGATCTCCCATAAAAGCCACGCATCGCTTGCATTTAGTAGCGGAGCCACTGTAGCATAGTGAGCAGACACTTTTCCACCTCTGGTAAATTTTTTTTGTATTTAGTGTTTTTGGAGTGTGTGAGCGATGTAAATACGGCGAAATCGTAAGCCGATGAAAAGTTAAATATTTTTACGTATATTTGAAGAAACGTTTAAGTTAAAGTTACGCTAAACTTTAAAGTTAAAGTGTAAGTTTAATTAGTAACAGAATTCGAGTTGGTTGTATCAACAAATTCCGTGGGGTAAGTGAAACGATTTATAAGTCCTACAATTTGTGTATGACCCATACGCTATAGAAATGATGTAACGAAGTAATAGTGTGTTTTTCTCTTAAGTTATTTCCTATTTCTCTGAAAATGAAATAAATACATATGTTGTATGCTTTAGGGAATATTGAAAGAAAAAAGGAGTTATGTAACTACAAACATACGTTTGGCGAGTCAAACGTGGATAAAAAAGGTGTAAAGAAAACAATATTGATCGCTTAATACTGTAACCGTCACGTATCACCTAGCTTCTATTTCGTAGTACGCCGAATTACAGAAGTAAATCTATTGTTACTTGTTTCGTGACGATGTGATTACACTGTCACACTAACCTGGGGAATACCTCAAATTATGGATAATTCCTATCGGTGGTAGGTTCGTCTTTGCTAACTAATATTCATTTAACAAACAAACACAATTTCATAGTTTTAAAAGAACAAGTAACATATTCTTTCAATATGATCCTTCGTACACTCACGTTCACATATTCTCCTACGTGATTACTTTTCCTTTTGATTACACAATGGTAGCTAACTCCCTACCTAAACTGCAGTTTTCTGTAGAATCATAGTGACTCTGATCTACATTTACACGAACAAACAGTAAATACATATACTGCATATAAAACAAATTATCTCTTAATGAAACCCACAATTCACAATTTAAATAACCATCCTGTAAAAAAATACATACACAATATGCAAAATTCCACTAATACCTTTTCAATCTTAAATAATACCACACTCAATATTTACACTTAATATTCAGCTTCTGCGTAACCCCATGATGCAAAATTCTGTTTTACAAAGTCTCTTGACTATTCATGAAATAACGTTTTACAGAAACAATTTAACAGCTTTCATTCATGTTCAAGCCCTTTTTACATAGACAATTCCTCTTAAATGATTTCAAATAACATCAAATCAATTATGTATAGATTAGATAAAAAATTATACACAAGGACGACTTTTATCAATAAACGCAAAAATTATTTAGATCTGATTTTCTCTTACGACTGCAAAAATAGAATTTTACTGGTTATCAAGACTAATATTTAGTAAAAACTTGTCCGATCAATGTCTGTTACTGAGAGGAAGCTCATATTACAGTTTTAATTTGTGCAATCATAATTCTGCTCTTGAAAGTTTTCCAGAAGCTGCAATTTGGTAAATATTCTTTCTGCTTTCTGTGACTCGACCGGCGGAATTCTCAAGCTGGTCCGCGCTGATAGACGGCTGTCGAGCGACGTTCACGCCCCAAGGTCGTCGTTGTCCTGCAGCAGTTTCGTGCGCTGCCTACCGCGATGGAATCAGGTATTTCCAGTACGCCTTCTCCTCGTTGTACAGCCAGTTAAACCACAGCTTACGAAGGTGATGATCGCGTTAGAATGCGAGTCCAAAACTCCAAATTATAACTTTGTTTTAGTGAAAGTTGACCAGTTGTTGAATAAACTATGCTTTTCCGGAATTATCAAATTCTCAATAGAATTTTCGAGTAAATCCATAAATAAAAATGAAATAGAATAAAAGTAGAATAAGTAACTTATAAAACTAAGAAACTGAAAAAGCTAACAACAAAAGAAACAGAAACACGTCCTATGTTACAAAAAATCTCTTCTATATTCCAGCAACGAGAAATGTAGCAACGTGGTTTTTACCAAATTCATTTTAGTCCACTACCACTGTTGTTCTTACATTTCGTTGCATTACTTTATTTAATATTCCTATCGAATTTTACGTAATCACTTGACATATCACTTAATACTTCCAGACAATTACCTTTTAATAAAGCTTCATTTCTGGTATTTTCCACGTGTCCCTCGTCCGGTTGTGTGGTGGAATAGTGCCATCCTAATCCTTCAGCGTCTCGATCCGGAAAGACAATCTCGTCGAGTCGAAGCCTCTATGCCACATTCGCATTTTCTACAAAAGTTCTGATTGGCTGGGGCGAAAGTACGTTCAGAAATTTGTTTCTGGTAACGCCATCTCTTCGCTACTCTAGGAACTATTTGTAGGGCAAGATGTCGGGTATTGTCACTTCAATATTTCTTTTGTCATGAGTGTAGCCGATGACAAGCGGTTACAATACATATTCAATGTTTTTATTTCATTTGTCATTATTGCCGAAAAATATTTCCTTCTCTCTTTACTTTTGTTCCAAAATTTTGAAATTAATGCCGTTTTCTGCTCTTATTTATTCTTTTATCGAGTTTTAAATTTCGCTGGATTCAGTTTATTTATCGCTTAATACTCAACAAAACACGTATATCAGGACTGGTAAAATAATATATTCGCTTGATGAACCTGAGAGACGACTCCATTCGAAAGTGAAGAGGGGCGAGGATGAAAAATATTCATTCTCGCTCACTAAGATTCTGGCGTTTATGGCGCCCTGTTCTTTGGTTGGTTGGCTGTTAGTGATTCAGGGCGCGTCAACTACCGAGATTATTAGTCCCGTAAGTGGTGCATGTTTTTTCTCGGAAGGTGGCGGTAATCTTCCCCCGCCAGATAGCGAGATCCGGCGCCGACCTATCGTCGGCTAGTGGGGTTTCCCCCTAACCAGGACTCTCCCACCAGCGGAGCACCGCCCCAGCCGGGACAAGCTCTAAGCTCCCGACCGGTCTCCCGGAATATGTGGTAGTGTAGCGCAGGTTAGTGTAAGTGTGTGTGTGTGTGTGTGTGTAAGGGGATATGATAGGACAAGGAAGAGGAAAGAAAGATCGCGTGCTGACCATGGTCCGTTTGTTAGGGTACTGCTCCGGTACTCTCCTGGTGTTGATCGGAGAAACTACGAAAAACTACTGATCAGAGCAGCCGGCCGCTAGAATTCTCCCCCAGACAATAAATGAATTCGATTTGACCATTTAGTTTCGAAAATCCTTCATCGTCAGAACTCGAACCCTAGAACCTCCCAGCCTGAGTCTCTCCAGAGAATGCGGTTATGAACTAACTGAGCCGGTATTTAGGCCCGGCATTTTTATTTTATAATATTTATTTCTAAAATAAAATAGTGTACTTCATTATGCTTATTGTAATAGTGAAACACATTCAGTCAACATTTACTTGTTCACTAAATTGCATTATTACTCCAAAATTATAATGAACTAATTTTCATTCACTCTCTAAAACTAAAGGCATTCCATATATTTGGAAGACCCAGTTTATGAAGCGCCATTGGTATATTTCTATAGAGTTCATAGAATGAGGTAGAGCCAAGCTTAATATTTCACGTTCAACATTAAAGACAGAAATGGGGAATCAAACTCAGGGGTACCATGGATTCACCCTATTCTGTCTTCAAGCATATAGTCAACCTAATAATTTAGTTAATAAAGTCAAACGGATGAATCCGTCTGACAGCAGTAATGTCTATAATATTCACAAAGACGGCTCGTTTCTTTTCCGTTTGTTGACTTGATGGTTTTCGTGAAAGACAATAGTATGATGAGGCGAGTACTGTTGACAAATGTAAAGTATCTGGAGCATCTGAGTTCAACGTACAGGCTGCGTTAGCTAAAAACACGCAAAGCTACTCGGAATAGAGATTGTGAAGGTCAGTGAAAATGCGTGGAAATCAGTGATAGAATTTCTTGATCTTAGTATAAAGCCGAAAAGACGGATTTTGTTAAAAAATAATTTTTGTTATATACGTCTAGCCTTACTTTATTTTCTAATTAACCTGTCAAAGCAATACCACCCTGTCTGATGAAGCGATTTACTTTTCATTATATAGAAATTGTCCGTATGCTTCTCGGAGACATTATTTAAACGCCTCAATATCCTCGACAGTTCACACACAAGCTGTAATCACGGATCACAGATCTTTCTTGTCTCTTCACGTAGACAAATATTTTATTAGGTTAGTTGCGCTCGATCGTGCGTGTACCATTTTTTACATTTTATTTCATCCTAAACTAACGAAATTTATGTCAATCTGAAATGTATCAACATGACAAAAGGAAGAGTTTTTACGTAGATGTGTTTCTTATTCATTGTTGCAAAATTATTTACTGATAATGTGCTTCCGTTTTAATGTGGAGAAACATACCCTTAAATGACCAGATGTAACATAACTATTTTAAATTGATTTGAAAACCAAATTTAAATTTTCTTTAATACTTCATTTATCGTTGCTCGACATAGTGTTTCCTTTTAAAGATTTTGAATAATGTATGTTTACAAACCTTTAAAACATTCATACTTACATTTTAATACATTATTACTTTCACAATCAATATAAGCATAAAAGTAAGTCAATATTTTGAAAAAATACATGAAGTGTCTTCCATATGAGTACTCCGATATATTTTAAATTTTCAATAATATGACCGTTTAAAATTTAAATTTTATTAAAAGAAGAATTTAAGAAAAAATTTTATTAAATATTAAAAAACTTAAAGATTTAAATTAAAATAAATTGTGGAATGTGAAATAATCTCGCAAAAGTTTGGATTTTTTCTATTTGAATTTTTCTATATGAATAAAGTATATAGTAGAGTAAATAAAAAAATTAGTATCATGGAAACTATGTGATTGCTTTTATACATTTTATATTTTTATCAGCGCCAATCTTTCAGATGAATTTCTGCCAGTGTTATTATGAAATTGTATTGCAGATGGGCAACCTTTATTTTTAGAACAGAAAATATGCGGAACTGATTTTTAAAATTGACTTTAGAACTATCACACATGCAATTCATTCGCCCGTGTAAGGGCAGGAGCTTAGAGCTCGTCCCGGCTGGGACGGTGCCCCGCTGGTGGGAGAGTCCTGGTTAGGGGGAAACCCCACTAGCCGACGGTAGGTCGGCGCCGGATCTCGCCATCCAGCGGGGGAAGACCACCGCCATCTCCCGAAAAAACATGCACTACACTAACGGGACTAATGACCGAAGCAGTTGACGCGCCCGGAATCACGAAAAAAATCAATCAATCACTCAAACGATTATTTCTGCCCACGGGCGTTCCTGCTTCGCGGCCGCGGCGCACTCTTGTTGCGGCGACTGGAGTCAGGGCTTGTTGAGTGACGACAGCGGCCCCGGCGGCGGCGGCGGCGGCGGCGCGGCGACAGCGGGGGCAGGGGCGGCAGCCAGCCCTGCGCACTCCGGCAGCATGCTGACGGCATTAGCCTCCTAGCCCTCCACATGGGCGTAAGAAGATTAACGCTAACTTCTTCATCTTCACAATCCTTTTTGTCTCTTCATGATCTCTAGCAGTTTCCCTTCTGTACTCTCCTTACAAACCTTTAACTTGATCTTACTTCCCATTCATCGTATATCTTCTCCTTCTTTGTCTTCTGCTTTCATCTCCTTTATTTTTTCCTTTCATCTCCTCCTATATCTCCTCCTTTATCGTCTTCTTCTTCATCCTCCTCTTACCTCTTTCATCTTCATACTCCTTTTTCCTTCCTCTTCATCTTTTCCTTACTTGTTATCTCCTTCCAAACGTTCTTTATCTTCTCCTTCTTCCACCTTTTTCTTCCCTATCTCGTCTTCTCCTTCTTGATGTTCTCCTTCCTCATCCTCATCGTTATTTTCAACACTATTTTTTTTTATCTGGATTGACTTCATTTTCATTATACTTTTCATTTTGTGTCTTCATTTTGGTCTGTTCATGTACATATTTGCTTCTATCTTCTTCCTCACCATCTAACTGTTTCATCATTATTTGACATCCTACTTTACTTATTTCTCGTCGTTCTCTTGTTTTTCTTCTTCTTTTTCTTCTACTAACGCGTAGGTTCTGATGATACTTGAAACAGAGAGCTGACCTAAAGCGTAAAGCGTTTTCTTTGAATAGTCAACATAATTGGTATATACATAGCTCAATAAATCTTTACACTCAGCAGATTTGAAAAATGATTCTGAACCTTAAATAAACATGTGTTGAAAATATTTAAATATAACTTCCTTGGAGGCCTTGTAGTTGAATGACGTCAACTGATGTAACTAGTTACATTTTCCTCCAATTCCTGAATCTAATAAATACACCATTATCTTTTTAATCCTTGGAGACTGTAGTCATCCGCCAAATAATGTGCACGATTAAAATTAGTAATACAGATTTAATATCTCAGTGATGTAAGAGCTCATGATTCACTAGTCCGCATGTACACTGCTGCAAAACATTAGCTGCCTTTGGGGCTCCGTAGGATGTGCCCGGACATGTGATGGCATTAAAAGCGCTTTCAAAGGTGTGCTGACGTCATTAATGGTGTACGTGCCCTGGGTCCTAACGGGAGGGATATATTAACCCTTTAAATACTTCCTTGTCACTTTCTTTGTAGTCATAGGCGGTCAGGGCCGGTCATATTCAACCTCAGTTGTCTTTCAACAATAGAATGAAATGTTTTGTCACTATTAGAAATGGGTTTTGAGGACGACATACACAAATTATCAATAAAATGCTCTAGAAGGTTTCAAAACTGCCTAAACGTAGAAAAAATGACGTTAAAAATTATCAAAACCAGCACAGATGAACAACTCCAAGCTCTATATTACTGAATATTTAATTATTACACTTAGTAATATTACTGAAATGATGAGACTTCTTCCTTTTCTCAGAAATCAGCTTGCATGCTTGTAGTCCGAACAGTTATTTTTTCAAAGAAATCTCAGTTTTGGTTAACATGATCTTCTAAAATGTGTTGGTGGTGAGTCATCAGAACCGAAGATATATACTCGCCCGGTGATATTACAATTTCTAAGCGATAAATCGAATATGCTACTCAGAATTCTGGATAGTATATCGCATCGTAAATCTCAATTGAAGTAAATCTTATTTGAATACCATTAATATGATATTAAAACCAATGATTTCAGTGAAACATGATTTAAAACTGACCGAAAAAGATCAAATATTACTTAGTCAAAATAAAAAAAAATGCAAACAAAATGCCGTATAAAATGGGTAATTTCCTTTTCCGTAGCATAAAATAGATATAAATCTATACTAAAAGTCATTGTTTTAAAGTGAAAAGAAAGAAAATGACATTTCATTAAAATCTGCCCCCTAGTCATTACAACAATTTGCTTCCAACTTCAGAAACTTTCAACTTGGATTAACCATCAAATGTTCTTAAATCTTTAAAAGATTGCATTTCTAATATGGTTTTATTTAAAAATTCAGCAACAAGATAGTGAGATATAATTCAAGATAATGAAAAAGTTACTACCGTATGATCCGTGAGTAATTTGCTGACATATGGTGAAAGAAAATAATGAAAATAATATGTTCATCTTAATTTTAGAAACAGATATATGGATAGTTTTCAGTTTCCCAGTCGTTAGCAAAACGGAATACTTTCTAGCGGCCGGCTGCTCTGTTCAATTATTGTTTTCATTAGTTTCTGCGATCTACACCAGACGAATTCCGGAGAAGCCTGCCCACGAACCGGCTACGGACCTGGCAATTTTCTTCCAGCTGCGTGCATCCTCCATACACACACACAAACACAAAGACACACCCACTTACTGCGTGTACTACACTACCACAACGGGAGATCGATCGCGAGCTTCGAGTTTGTCGCGGCTAGGGCGGCGCTCGCTAAAGGGTAATACCTGGTTAGGGAAACGCCCACAAGACGACGCAGATCGGCGCTGGATCTCACCATCAAGATGGATAGATTGATTGATTTTTCGTATTTCCGGGCGCGTCAGCTGCTTTGGTCATTAGTCCCGTTAGTGTAGTGCATGTTTTTCCTCGGAAGATGGCGGTGATTTTCTCCGCTGGATGGCGAAATCCGGCGCCGACCTACCGTGGGCTAGTGGGGTTTCCCCAACCAGGACTGTCGCACCAGCGGGACACCGCCCCAGCCGGGTCTAGCTCTAAGCTCCCGAGCGGTCTCCCGGAATATGTGGTAGTTTAGTGCATGTTAGTGTAAGTGTGTGTGTAAGAGGAGAGGATAGGACAAGGAAGAGGAAGGAAAGATCGCGTGCGGTTCGTGGCCCGTTTGGTAGGGTACTGCTCCGGCATTCGCCTGGTGTTGATCGGAGAGCCACGGAAGGCGCCGCCGATCGAGCGGCAAAAAAAGTCGCTAAATTCTCCTCGGGCAGCGGCTGAATTCGACCTAGCTGAAAAGCTAGTGTCGAAAATCATGCCGCCGTCAGGACTCGAACCTACGACCTCCCGGTCAGAGGCGCTGCAGTGACATCAGTTGATGCATTGAGCTATCGCTCCCGGAATCACTATTGAATCAATCCATCAACGAACTCGTAGGCCGTTGGGAATTTCCTGAAAATCAGGGCGTAGGTTACACACATCATTGGTGCGAGGAGAAAAATGCAAGTGAATCGTTTGATCACAGCAGATGCTTTCGCTCAGTATCTATCAGTTGAGGGGGCTATGGTAATCAACTGATGCCATTGCAGCGCCTCTGACCGTGAGGTCAGAGGATTCGACTCACAACGGGCGCAGTTTTTCGACACTAGCCAGACGGCTGGGTCGAATTCAGTCACCGTGTGGAGGAGAATTCTAGCGGTCGCTTGCTCTGATCGGTAGTTTTCCGTGGTTTGTCTGATAAACACCAAGCGAATGCCGGAGCAGTACCCTAACAAACAGACCACAGGCGAAACGAAAGCGTGATATTTCTTTCCTACATCCCTTGACCTATCCTCCCCATTGCTTACTTACTTGCCTGCACACACACACACACTTACATTCACTACACGTACGGGACTAGTGGCCATAGTAGTTGACGTGCCAGGAAACAAGCAATAATCAAACAATAGGAGATGAAATGCTTCAAAACGTGGAGATCGCCTTCAGCTTGTCACCGTTGTTGTTTCTCTGTGCAGGAAATAGGGCCGTCTCCTGCGGCGGTGGCGGCGGAGGTGGACGGGGCGCCTGGCTCCGGCAGCCAGGAGGGTCTTGTTGCAGTATCCTCTCGCGCAGCCTTGTAAGTGTGAACTATGGGTAGCGTGTTTGAGAGACATCCACTTGCGTTTATCTAGAACCATTATACTGTTTTCCTTTCATCCACACTGCAATACAGCTGAAGAACCTTACGATGTCAGGAAATTTATTAGTGTAATCAACAATTTGGCTGTGAAGGAATAGATTATACATATACATTTATTTGAACTGCAATTGGGTATGACCCGGTGACAGCTAAATAACAATAATTATAATAATAACAATATTAATAATAGCAATAATAACAACAACAATAATAATAATAATAATAATAATAATAATAATAATAATAATAATAATAATAATAATGAGGTAAGTACAAGCCGAACATGCAGTAATCATACTATCACTAAAAGTATTATAACAAATATTTCCAAAACTCTGTCATGATATCCAATAATTATATGTCGGTGATGCTAAATTTATCACAAACCATAAGTTTAGCTGGATTTTCTTCAATTCATTGATTGCGTTCACTACACTTAACTGCACTGCAAATATGTGGATATAATGTATTCTCCCCGTACCTTCCCACAGTTGTCTGCCTGGTTCCATGCCACCATTCTCCACCTGTTCCCCTGTATTACCTGCATCACCTTCCATCGCCCTCCATCACCATCATCCTTCATCACATCATCCACCCTACATCACCCTACATCACCCTACATCACCCCCTACATCCTCTTCATCCTTTTCATCCCTTTTCATCACTTTCCATCTCTCTTCTGTCACTTTTCATTACTTTTCATCCTCTTCATCAATTTTCATTACTTTTCATCCTCTTTACTCATCACTCATCACCTCGTACGCTGTCCTCTGCCTTCCCGTACCTGCCGCTCGCCTGACATTTATCAGGCTGCCCGTCCTATACTTCAGCTCAATCCTGTCCCTTCAACCCTGGCCCGCCCTCCCTTTCACCGCACTGGTACGTTTCGTACGATTATCGTTGCTACGGGCAGTTATAAACAGATGCATTCTTACGTGCCCGGGCACACGTTCGACAATTTTAACCTACTACTACTGCGAACCTAGTTAAGCTACAGAAGTGAAAGAAAATGCATTTAGTAGGGGATTTTGTGGGCTTTGAGATATGTTTTATCCATTTTAATGAATTTACTCACTGTTTTCGAGATCTGTGCACGCTTACGTCTTGTGCTAAAAGTAGAAAAGACGTAATACTATCTTCTTTTTCGAATTTTGGGTTGTTTGGTTGATTGATTTATTGATGTTTTCGTGCAAGTCAACAGCTACGGCCTTTTGTCACGTTAATGTAGTCTATGTTTTATCTCGGGAGGTGGCGGTGTTCTTTCCCGCTGGATGGCGAGATCCGGCGCCGACCTACCGTCGGCTAGTGGAGTTTCCCCCTAACCAGGACTCTCCCACCGGCGGGCACCGCCCGATCGGAGACAAGCTCTAAGCTCCCGACTGGTCTCCAGGAATATGTGGTGATGTAGTGCATGTTAGTGTAAGTGTGTGTGTAAGGGGAGAGGATGGGACAAGGAAGAGGAAGGAGAGATCGCGCGCAGTCCGTGGCCCGTTTGGTGGGGTACTGCTCCGGCATTCGCCTGGTGTTGATCGGAGAAACGCACAGCAAGCGCAGCAGCAGCAAGCAGCAGCAGCAAGCAGCAGCAGCAGCAAGCAGCAGCAGCAAGCAGCCGCAGCAAGCAGCAGCCCGCAAGCAGCAGCAGCAGCAAGCAGCAGCAGTAGCAAGCAGCAGCAGAAGCAAGCAGCAGCAGCAGCAAGCAGCAGTAGCAGCATGCAGAAGCAGCAGCAAGTGTCTCCCTGCAAGTGTCTCCCTGCAAGTGTCTCCCTGCAAGTGTTTCCCTGCAAGTGTCTCTCTCCAAGTGGTTCCCTGCAAGTGTCTCCCTGCAAGTGTCTCCCTGCAAGTGTCCCCCTGCAAGTGTCTCCTGCAAGTGTCTCCTGCAAGTGTCTCCCTGCAAGTGTCTCCTGCAAGTGTCTCCTGCAAGTGTCTGCCTGCAAGTGTCTGCCTGCAAGTGTCTGCCTGCAAGTGTCTCCCTGCAAGTGTCTGCCTGCAAGTGTCTGCCTGCAAGTGTCTGCCTGCAAGTGTCTGCCTGCAAGTGTCTGCCTGCAAGTGTCTGCCTGCAAGTGTCTGCCTGCAAGTGTCTGCCTGCAAGTGTCTGCCTGCAAGTGTCTGCCGTCAAGTGTCTGCCTGCAAGTGTCTGCCTGCAAGTGTCTCCTGCAAGTGTCTCCCTGCAAGTGTCTCCCTGCAAGTGTCTGCCTGCAAGTGTCTGCCTGCAAGTGTCTGCCTGCAAGTGTCTGCCTGCAAGTGTCTGCCTGCAAGTGTCTGCCTGCAAGTGTCTCCCTGCAAGTGTCTGCCTGCAAGTGTCTGCCTGCAAGTGTCTGCCTGCAAGTGTCTGCCTGCAAGTGTCTGCCTGCAAGTGTCTGCCTGCAAGTGTCTGCCTGCAAGTGTCTGCCTGCAAGTGTCTCCTGCAAGTGTCTCCTGCTTGCTTGTTGCTGCTTGCTGCTGCTGCTGCTTGCTGCTGCTGCTGCTTGCTGCTGCTGTGCTGCTTGCTGCTGCTGCTGCTTGCAGCAGCAGCAGCGCTGCTACGCTGCTGCTGCTGTTTTGCTGCTGCTGCTGGCTGCTGCTAGCAAGTGCTTGCTGCTGCTGCTTGCGCTGCAGCGCGCTGCACTGCTGCAGCAGCAACAGCGCCAGCAACAGCACTCTACGCTGCTTAGCTGCGCGCTAGCGCGCGCACGCGGCGAGCAGCTGCTAGCTGCAGCGCTTTGCTGCTACGAGCAAGCTAGCACGCTGCTTGCTGTACGCAGCAGCGCGCTGTGCTGCTGCTGCGCTGCTGTTAACAACAGCAGCTGCTCTGCTAGCGCAGCTGCTAGCAGCAAGCCTGCATGCTGCTAGCAGCATCATGCTGGCTGCTGCTGCTGCTGCTTCTGCTGCTGCTGCTTCCGCTGAACGCTGTGCTTAACAACGCGCAGCGCAGCACTCTTGCTGTATGCTGGCTGGCGCAGCTGCTGCTTTGCTGCTTGCTGCTGCTACGCTGCACGCGTAACGCTGCTTGCTGCTGCTTGCTGCTCTGCTGCGCTCTGCTGCTGCTGCTGCTGCTGCTGCTGCTGCTGCGCGCTGTACTGCTCAGCTGCTGCTTGCTGCTGCTTGCTGCGCTCTTGCTGCTCTGCTTGCGCACAGCGCTTATGCTAACGCCTGCTGCTGCTCAACCTGCACATGGCTTGCTGCTGCTTGCTGCTGTTGCTTGCTGTTCTTGCGCTGCTTGCTGCTGCTTGCTGCTTGCTTGCTGCTTGCTGCTTGCTGCTGCTTGCTGCTGCTGCTTGCTTGCTGCTGCTGCTGCTGCTTGCGGAGGACACTTGCAGCAAACGAAGCGCAGCAAAAACGAGCGACAAGCAGCAAAGCGAGCAACAACAAACAAGCAACAAAGCATGGAACAGCAACAAGCGCAACAAGCAAGAACAACAAGCAAGCAAAGCAACAAGCAACTGGCAACAAGCAACTAAAGCAAGCAACAAACTAACAACAAGCACAACAAGCAAGCTAACAAGCAACAAGCTAACGCAACAAGCAACAACAGCAACAAGCAACAACACAACAAGCAGCAACAGCAGCAACAAGCAGCACAACGCTTAACAAGCAACAAGCAGCACAGAGCAACAACAACAGCAACAACAGCAACAAGCAAGCAGCAACCAACAACTCAACCATACAACGATTCCAATCCAAGGTTCTGAGAGACATTGCTAGTGCACCCTGTACGTCCGAAACGATGTGCTACATAATGATTTTAACATGCCAACCGTACAACAAGAAATTAAAATTTTAGCCATAAATATGTCAGCAAACTAGAAAACCATAATAATGTACTAGCCATAAACTTACTGCACAATAGTTTAAATGTCAAAAGACTGAAAAAATTCATACCATTGGGTATTATCACTATTGTCATTTTAAAATCTATTTAGATTTTAAAATGACAATAGTGATAATACTGTAATAAAATCGACACCAATTGTTTTGTCAACATGTGCTTGTTGATGTAATATGATAAAGGAAGATCACCAGTGCGTAACCTTTACATGCAAGTTTGTATTTTCTAACAGCATATTTACTTATTGTTCTCGTTTTGAACAGATTTTAAATTTACAGATTTAAATAAAAAAACTTCGGTAATTAACCTGAACAGAATATCCATTTAAATTTCTTTGCAAAATATTGAAAACCATGTAATAACATAGGAATCTGTTTAATTTGCCACTATAAATACGTGTTTGAATTAATGGATGAAAGTTTGAATCCAAAGTGTATTAGAAAATATAAAATTCAAAAATTGAAATAATAGAATTAGATTTAATAAAAAGGGAGCTAAAATTATCGAGATTAGATAAAGCGTGGAAGGTGGTTTTGTGTGGGAAATAAAATTCGTGAATATCGCTTGCGAAACATGTGTAATCTGTATTTTGTTTGAGAGTGCAAGTCGTTTCCATTACAATAGATCGAATACTTATTTTTATTAAATATGAACAAAAAACGTTTCTTTCTTTCTACCCTGCCACCAAGTACAGAATAAGATGTGTAGAGTAAGAAAGAGAAGTGTAAAGATGTTTACAAAAAGAGATGTGTAAAGATGTAAAGAGTATAGGTATTTCGGAGTTCAAGAAACGTGTACACTAAACCAGGACACAAGGACCAAGGTCAGAGTCAGATTCGTTCGTTCTCTCTGTGGAGACCGGCGGCGCTAGCCGAATGCGTTTACTACGCTCCGTGAAGTCACGAAGGTTAAGCGCATTCGAGACTCGCGGGTTCGTGGTTGGGTGACCGGCCAGGAACCCCGGGATCTAACGCCGTCGAGCCCCTGGCCGAAGGGATAAAAGGCCGGGGTGGTTGGTGGCTAGCCGAATGATTAATAATGCACATTAATGGGGATTACTCCCAAGGGCAAAGCGCCCAACGCCCCTTAAGGGGCTTGGAGACGCGTTGCGTCAAGGAGTGGACGCAACAAATTAAAAAAAAAAAAAAAAGACCAGCGCACCAAGACCGCTATATCAGAGAGTAGGGCGTTTATGCACCCTCAAACGGTAAAACACTATCGATCTTCTGCGCATGCGCAGTTGAAGTTTCGCATCAGTTTTGAGCATCTGCGCAAAGCATAAGATCGATAGTGCTGTCCGCTACGGCGTGCACAAACACTTTATTAAATCACAAAACTTCTATTCCACCGTTATTCATTCACAATTATAATAACCACGCGATCTTATCTCTACAATATCGAAATTTTGCATCATACTAACTTCGATACTAACAAAGGTTCGATGTCAGTACATTAAATTATTAGTTTATACAATAGAAGATTACTCTACACTTCGGCATGAATTATCGAAGAAAAATATATCTTACCATACTTACAATGATCCTACAAAATCAGTCATCTCCGTAATAATATAAAATGTTCCAACATCCTACACTGACGAAGAAATAATTCAAGACCTACTTCGTCAAAAATTTCCTGTAATAACAGTGATTCGACTAACTGATTCGTCTGAACAACCGTGGTCATTCATAGCAGTCACTTTAAAAAAGATAATTCTGCAAACAAAATATATGAACTTTCTACATTATTTAATGCAATCGTCAACGTAGAAGAATGAAGACAACTAACTGGCCCAGTTAGATGCAGAAACTGTCAACGATATGGACATACCAAGAAAAACTGTGGTTTACCCTTGTGTTGTGGACGGTGCCCCACAGAACAAATTTCTGTGTACTTCCCCTGAAGAAAATTGTGCTAACTGTGAGTTTCCAAATACAGCTCATGCATCCTCTAGTAAAAAATGTCCTACATTCATTAACTTTCTACATCAAAAAAGAATAACTTCACCTAATTCCACTCATCAAAATTCTTTCCACTCTCGTACTAATGAAACTCAACAAACTTTCCAAAACAGGCACACTCCTCCTTTACCACAACATTCTAACTACCATCCCCTCCTGCACAATCTTTATACTCAGAAAAAGTTAAAAATACTCGGAATTTTAACACCTCCTATGCACACAATATTAATACTTTAACAACATCATTCATATCTCAAATACAATTACTAATAGCATAGTAAATAGCATAGCAAGTTCAGAACTTCGTTTTCCGCCCAGCAGCTGCAAGCTCTGACGATGATCGCTACGCGATCGAAAAGATCTTAAGAAGAAATATAGATTTGATACCAGACAACCTCTGTTTATTTACTGTGAATTAATAAGGTATCTACATCACCAACAGTCTAATTAATACTAATAGCATCTTTGTTAACTAATCTATTACCCACATTAATATAAAACATTGTTCAATAACCCTCACATTTTACTCCTTAATTATTATTTATTATGGAACCAAATTCAAAACTTAAAATACTCTCTTGGAATGCAGACGGTATTACAAACAAAATATCCTTATTATCTTACTACTTAAAATAGACATAGTCTATAGGAAACCCATCTACCGCCTTCAAGTAAATTGTATGTACCTGGATATTTTTTATATTGATCTGATCGTATAACCACACATTCCTTTGAAAGAAAAGGTGGTGTTGCAATCGAAATAAAGAAGTCCATTGAACATTACCAACTAAATAACCTAACAGATTTGAAAATGTCCATATGGTTACCAAAACAAAAGAAATTCCATATTTACAAATTTCTTCAGTACAGCCAAATATCAGTAATCTTCAGTAAAAGCCAAATATCTCTTATACAACCAACGATACTTTTAATGTTTCAATTCAAATGAGCCCTCTTTCATCTCAATGCAAAGCACAATGCATGGGGAAGCAGATTAAACAATTCAAAAAGACTATTATTACTTAAAGATATTACAAATTTTAACTTAATTACTCACTCCCAAGCATCACCTACATTTTGATTAATAAATGACATACTACCCGATATAATAGATTTAGGAATTTCTAAAAACATTCCATACTATGTTGCAACCGACCAAAATGTAGTTCCTTCTGATCGTAACCCTGCCGAAGTTAAGAATCTCCTCCGAAAATTCTCGTCGACCGCTAGTAATCTTCTGATCTTTCTTCTTGATGATGAAGATATGTTCAAGTATATTTAGAACATTAGTCCTAAATATAATATTAAACAATTCACACAATTCGCATACATATGTATTCGCAAATGTCTCAGGTGAACATCCCTACTCGAGCCTGTGTTCGTTCACAACAACTAAAGTTATATCTGCCGAAATATGAAAATGATTAGCTAGTCTTTTGATGTGTCGCATTCGCGACCAAATGTCTTCTTACAAAAACATAGTTCTGATGCAACGTGTCACTTTCGTTTTCGTTTGTTTACCAAATTTTTGTTAATAATTTTGTTATTCACTGCAACTCGCTTCGTGGTGGTCAATTATCTTGTCTCGACGCTACTGGCCTTTACTAAAAAAATCTGTCACCATTGGCTGTCCAAGTCGCTTGTATTTTGTTATGTGACGCTTCCAAAATACACATTTTTTTATTCTATGAATGTCCATGTCTCAACTCACAGCTAGGTTTATTTCGTCCTAGGAATCTCCAATTGCTTATTTCAGCCTCCAATATTTCAAAGTCTTACGATTTACATTACAATATTTGCATCTAATATTTCGATGTCCAATATGGCTACTCAATGTCCTCTTTGTAAATTAGCATACTACAGTTTTACTTTCGCTCCTAAGTGCCAATACTTTCAAATGACCAACACTACTCCATATTATTCCAATCAAAATTTCTGTTGAGATATACGGGTATGTCTCAATAGATTGATCATTTCGAAGTGGACAGTTTTTGAAAGATTGTAACATTTATTCTCAGACATTCTGGAAATGTAGATTCACTACTTATTCAGTTTAATAGTTAAACAAACAAATAAATAAATACTCGAAGAACGCCGCATTCAGCAGCTAGTATCACTAAGCCGTTCACGATAACGAAATGCAGTTTTCGCTCAACAATACTGAATCATGGGAAAAGTTTGTGAATGAATTCAATTTTAAATTATGGAGAATGAATTCAATTTTAAATTAAAAAATGATTTACTTTGTGTTTAAGTGCAAATGTATAGTTTTTCATCAGACGTACCCTGCGTTGCCTGAGTTCACACATTCATCACAATCCTCTTTTCTAATGGGCGTTACCCCCAAAAAATAGAAAAAATAGCGAATTCGTGCGAGAACTCTTGTACATTAAAGCCTCTTCCCTATTTTTCCATTTTCATATTAAGCCTGTAATATATCTTTTTTTTTTTTTTTTTTTTTCAAGACCCTGTTATTCTCCGTCAGTTGGTGTTTCCTTGTAATTTATAATGCAATACTCCCTTGCCAATACAGACTATTCTTATTTAACGTTGTAACCGAGTAGAGAGGTACACCCGTGTAATCGCGTCAATCGCGTAGAACATCAAGTAATTAGTTTAATTTTACATACAGTTGCGGGAAAGTGGCGTCGAATCAGCAAAAATGAAATAGAATCTTCAAGGAGATCTCATCCTGTAGATTGCGGTATGAGGAACGATTCTTTGAAGCCCTCAAAACTCTTCCTTTAGGATGTATTGTACGATATTCAAACTGCGCCATAGTGTTGCGGGTTGCATTTGACATTAATATTTATATGCGTTTTTTAAACAAATTCTTAATTCAAAGTGCAAAGTTCAACATTTTTAATTCAAAGTGCAATTCGTCACGTTTTCGTGATATTCTCTTTCGTTAGAGACCTCATTTTTGAAATTTGGTTGCTTGCGAGACGCGCAAAAGGTATGTATATGCAAAGATAAAATAATATAGGAGGCGATAATCAAATTATTGAACAAATTTATTTTCGTTTTCAAAACAACAAAAGCTCTCATTAGCGAACAAAGAGTTTTGATGAAAGTTTTAATGAACATTTGTCATGCGAAATAAAACAGAGGAGATATTACACGATTACAGCTTAGTTTTAGTTGTACGTAACAATATATAAACAATAAAAAGACATTTTCATTTATAAGCAATAAAAATATTTTTATATAAACAATTTCTTTTTATATACAAAATATATTTTATATAAACTATAAAAAGACAAATTAATTTTCTTTTTACTTTCGGTGATACAAACTTATTCCAATAAAAAGTAATTTTGTTCGACCACGCTACCTTAAAATCCCAATTTTCAGTTTTTGTAGTTACAACAGCATTGCAGAAAAGTGATGATATGTTGTAAAATTAGCAAGTTTTCTTTTACGTTATATATGTATAAGTTGGAATATAATTACTATTACTTCACTAAACGATAAAGTGAGATCTGTTTCATCACAAATGTTAATTTTGAAACCTCTTCAGAATAAAGAGGATTCGAGAATTCTAATATCCCATTCTCATTAATGTTTTGATAACGAATACATTTTCAAAAAGTTGTTTAAAATCATAATACACTTCTCAAAATTCTGCTGTCCCTAACCTAAAAATATGGGCAGAAGCCGATACTTTGTTCAAAAGTTGCTGCCAACTGCACCACGTCAATATGGTTGGTATCTCAATCGCGCGTGTTCCGGCTCAGAGCTCGACCTCACCAGGGGTGGTGGCGCACCTCGGCCCCAAGCTCCTTCGCGACTTCCGCCCCGCCCCCACCCCACCCCCAGGGCGCAGAGCACTCAAGGTGCCCACGGCCTCCGTTGACTTAGCCGCAACTATTGCATTAGCGCTGATGAGCCCAGTTCGTTAGTTGCGCTGCCGATGCGGCCGCCTCAGCCACCGCCGCCGCCGCGACGTGCGAAACCCTCAAGGCGAAGAGGATACGTAGGGGGCGTGGCTTAGGATGTCAATGGAAACAAAATATATTGCAAAGGATATATATTGCAATATTCTTCCTAGATGAAATTGTGTTAAATGATTGTTTTTACGGACGAATTTATTTTTAAAGTACCTCAATTAAATCTTTACATGGCCTACTGACGCTTTTGTAGCCCAAAATATTTTTTGAGAAATAAGTCTTATCAGAAACCTTCTATCAAAAATTGTATTATGTTCTTAGCATCGCGTAACGATTTTGCATAATTTTAAATTTTACATAACATCGGAAATTTACTCTGGTTCATTGTATGACCATGTGTTTAAGATAGTATCAGGTGTATACATAAGTCTTTTCCGGTTTCACTAAGAGATAACCCTAGCAAACAATACGCAGAGTATGAATTTGACACAACGTGAGTTTGTTCGTCTGACATTAACCTACCAACACCCACAATTTGAGTCCGCCAAACACTACTATCTGTGTTGTATTGTTCAGTAATCATGTCGACGTTTGTGTCTGAAACAGAACATTTGCGGCACGCATTGATTTTTTTGTTTAATCAAATGAAAAAGGCTGTGGAAAGTCATCGTTTGCTAGTAGAAACATTTGGTGGACTCGCTCCAGCGATTAGAACCTGTGAGACGGTTTCGACGATTTAAACGTGGTGATTTCAATGTGAAAGACAGTGCGCGCTGTGGTAGGCTACAAAATTACGAGGACGAGCAATTGCAGGCGTTCTTGGATGATGACCCAACTCAAACTCAACAGTAATTGACAAAAGCAATCAGTAGACATTTACGAGCAATGGAAAATATCAATAAAATGAGTAAAGGGGTCCCACACGATTTAAATGAAAGGCAAATGCACGACAATACACCGTCTCAAACAGTAAAACCAGTGAATAACACCTTGAAATCGCTCTGATGGAACATCCTTCCACACCTGCTGTACTGACCCGATCTGGCGCCATCTGACTCTCACCTCTTCGCATCAATGGGGCACGCGATCGCAGAGCCGCACTTCAGCAATTTCGAGGAAGTTGGAAAATGGCTCGACGAATGGTTTCCCGCGAAAGACAAGCAGGTCGTGGCCAATATTTTGCATAAACAAAAAATGAATTTCTCTTAAAAATTTCGTGTTTTCTTTACCACAAAATCCGGCCAAACGTATGCATACACCTGGTATATTGCTATTTTGTATGATTGCTATATTTCTATTTTTGTATGATCGTCAGTTATTGTATCAATGTGCATCGTATATATAAAATTTGAACTTTAACTTCATCGTCGGACCGGGTGAGGTGGATCAGGGCATCAACTGATATCACTACAGCGCCTCGGAGCGGGAGTTGGGGTTCGAATCTCGACAATGGCAGGGTTTTCGAGACTCGCTAGAGAGCTAGGAATTCAACCGCTTTCTGGAGGAGAACTCTTGAGGATTCCGAGGTTTCTCCGATCACCACCAGGCGAATTTCGAAAGAGTACAAACGCACCATGGATCGCGCGCGATATTTCCGTCCTATTCCGTGTCCTACCCTCACCACCTACTTACCCTACTTACACGCACTTACATTTTTTGCCCTACACTACCACGCTTGTTGTGAGGCTAGTCAGAAGCTTATAGCTTGTGCCGACAGGGACGGTGTTCTGCCGATAGACGATACCTGGATAGGGAAACCTCGCAAGTCGACGTGCCGCCGGATCTCATCATTGAAGACCGGAAAAATATGTAGAATGAAATGTCAAAATATGTACATAAATATGAAACGAAAACAGTAAGAATATGCAATAAATATGTAAAATCGTAAATAATATTTATATTAAAATACAAAAATTATAAAACATATTAATCTACTTCGAAATTATATTTATAAATAATTTCTGAAACCAATTTTAAAAATAATACAAACGTTTTAAAATAATTAGAAGAGCACAATGATGAGAAGAGCATAATTGATGCACGTTTGTCACTTTACAACTTTTCCGTCAGTAATTAAAGCTTCATCTATTGCTCTCCAATACCGTAGTTTAGCAGCGAGAGTAGACGCAATAGAAGCCCTCGTGACGATATCTACGACCAGCAAACAATCACTGCATCTTGCAACATTCTCATCGAATTGTTACACGACAGCGATCGCCAAAGTCTCTCGGAAATTAAAGTTAAAGGTCACGAAACGCGATGTTAGTAATGCTTTTCACACCTAAATATGAAAATGACCTCAGACACGCGCTTCCGACACTGAGATAACTGAAGCAGAAGCGCCGGACTGTCAGAACATCCCACGACATCTTAATGTAATCGACAGCACTCAGTAATTATGTAGGGAAAATCTGTTTTTTTTAATACTACTTTTCATTTTAAAAAATATGTAATAAAATTGAAAAAAATAATATATTAAAAAATATTTTGTGAAAATATAAAAATATATAAAATATGTCATATAGTACTAAATATGTAACAAAAAATTGGATATTGTGTTAGGATGGCGACGATTTGCCAAGATTTCAGGTTTGAGAACGGTAAGTAGAAAGACAAAAAACGTAATTACATAAAAATCCGGTCTCTACTCATCATCCAGGGGAAGAACACTTCCACCTCCGTGATAAAAACATGACTACTTATGATGTCTAATGACCATAGCAATTGACGCCCCCACCCCCGAAGCACGAAATAATCAATGTGTGTATCCTTTACGCCGTTGCCATTGTCAGGCAAGTAATTGGGTGATACCAAAATGTGGAAAGACCTGTGACCCAAAGCTAAAGTCTGTTTTACACGGTACAATTTCCATCCGATTTCGCTAGTACAAACATGATCGACATGGCCGACCAGACTGGGTCCTTTCTGAATTGAACAATGAAGCATAAGTAATACATTTCCGTTCAAATGCCACACCATTTGCGCAACATCTCGGACAGGGTTAAAAAAGTACACCCAATGCATTCTGTTCTCTTCAAGACGATATCGTACAAAGATATAGAATTGAAATATCATATACAGAATACGTCATTTTAATTCTTCTTGAAATGACGAAAGTGTAGGGCACGTTTAAAAATATACGAAACTTCCTTTAGCGCTTAGAGATTACAGATTTATTTGGGAGGGGGAGAATGGAGAAAAAAATAGCAGGATTAAAAACTGATAGCAGTCATATGCTCTCTTTCGTCACTAGTCTTTACCAGAAAAGCACTGAAAGGGCGTTCATTTGCGTGGATATTCCAAAGTTGTCTAGGGAACTTTCACAACTGCTTGAACGTTTCGCGAAATGATTCAACAGAAGATATTTCTTGAATTCTGCAGCGCAAAAACAGGACGTGTTTGAGAATTATTTTTCCATTGGTGACCGATAATTACACACTGAAAAATATGAAATACAATTTCTCACGAATGTATGTCGTGGTACACATTATAACAATGTCAGAGATTATGTATGTTAGATATTAGAAATCACAAAAAAATGACTTCTATAATTATTTAGGAGCTATAATTATTTGAATAAAATCAATTATTTTAAGAGCTTGGGCCTCAATTATTTATCAAGAAAATCCTTCTTATAAAAATCAACAATATAAATAAAATATCCAAACTTCATCTCTGACACCCTCGAAATAACATGCATAAATAATTATTTCTTTTAGAACCTCAAACACGAGAATCACCATTACCGGCGAGAACTTCAGACTCTTCTTAGTCCCCAGAGGGAATTAGCCGCCATCATAATTTTACGTTCCGCCATGAAAAACTAAAGTTTCAGTTCCTAACTCTCTCTTATTGCAGATAACAGCCGTTGAGATCCCGTTTAAAAATGGAAGAACGTAAACCGTTTACTTCGCGGTCGTGGAAAGTTGGAGCAGCGAAATCGCTTCGTCCACGTCGGAGGAAGAAAGTAATCGCTGCGCGAGCACAGGAGACAGCCGTTTGCAACGAAGCTCTGGGCCGTAACAATGTCGTAATCTAGCGTTTCGCTGCCATGATGGGCTACACGATCTCCTGGAACGACACAAGGTCTCGTCTCTTTCGCATTTTCCCCGCCAGGTTCGTTGTCGACGTAACTGGCGTTTCGGGGAGAACTTATTTAGAAGGCGTCTTGAAAACCCTATAGAGCTCGTTTAAAAATAGACGAAAGTTTATACTGTCTTGATCTTTCCAAAGTATAGAAGGCAGGTGCAATTTGGCTAAAATTAAAGAAAATAAAACTTAAATATGATATTTTGTGAATATACTTAGCGTAGATGTAGGCGTAGGTGAGAGTTTTCTGATGTCTGGAAGTCACAAAAACGACTACGGGTAGTCAGGAAATTGGCCTCATGATATATCCTCCATCGAATAATCATATCAACGATCATTCTCTGTCATTTCAATTTTCTTACAAAAATAATTAAAATTTTTCAACATAAACCAAAAACATTGAACGCACCCATTCAGGGCACCCACAGTTAGGAAATAAACCAAACGTTATGTATGTTTCTATTCACAACCCTGAAAAACATGTATGTATGTTGAACAGGAAGACAATAAATTAAAAAAAAATAATTTCAATTATGTAAATGTCAATTATAGCTCACCATTAAACCAACTCTGCTTGTATATCATGGAGCTATGAATATAAGTGATGATGTTAGATGGTTTGTATCCATTCCCACCTATTCCTAGCTCCGTGGGTTGTATCTATGGTTACAACTACAATTCCTTTTTCATGTGAATTTTGTCTTAAACATTTAGTTTACATTGCAATGTAATGCACAGAAAAAACATTTGCGTTACTATTGTAATTAAATTTCGCGGTTTATACTGCAATTCCTGCTTAGATGTCTGGTGGTGCCACCTTTCACAGAATTGAAACTATTAGGAAATATTTATAAGAATGACCACTATATGTTAATCTTAACGTGTTTTGTTTATGTTAATCTACGTGTTAAATATTTGCGCTTGAAACTGGGTAGACGAGCCAAATAACCCAGAGCCTCGTGAATTTGCAACACAGCTTGCGGTAGAGTGTCTAATGTAAAATTGTATTGGATAGAAAGAGAGGGCAAAACTCCATAAGGTTCCGTACTGCAATCAAATTTTTGGATGTACAATAGACATCGTTAATTCTTATTCTCATGTTGGGTGCAAAGTTACACTTGTATGAAAAAAAAATGAAAATAGGTACCTGCGCAATTTTTCTTAAACGATGACCTTACTTCCCCCTCCCTAGAGTAATAAACAGTTGATGACCATCGCTGCAAGCACTGATGACAACATTCCAAACGCATTTTCATTGGCGCGTGAGAAAATATACTTACTGTTGAAACCGAGAAGTCCTGTCGAATTTTTCTAAACAGTTTCTAAAGAAATGGCCAAAGCAGATCCAGTGCCATCGCAGGCAATACCTTGAACTCCTGGGAAAATTAGAAATCAATTTATTCAGAAAGTTGCGAAGGCATGACTGATATTTCAGAGATCAGCATTGCTTCATAAACTCTAGTGGCAGATATCGTTACTAATACTCCCACTCTACCCGCATTTCTCCAAACCATCGTTCAAGAAAAGTTGCGCGATTAATACAAAAGTCTCGAAATTCGGTAATTAATGTCTCGCAGCAAACTAATGAACATGCGGTGCAGAGCCTCGTCACATCATAATGGCTCAAATGTTTTCATGTTAAATATATAATAAAGCTTTGAGTAATCTACAGGGAGAAATAACTTCATAATTTTTAACAAATTAAACATTATTTTTTCTAATATTTGGAGTGTAACAGTACACTTCTCAAAAGTTTCTTTACGAATTAATGAAATTATTTTAGCATTCTTTGAAGGTACAAGAACATTAAACTTTGCCCACTGCAAGTTATCCATTAACTTTGCCCACTGCAAATTGTATCAATGCAAAACAATTTCTAAAAGTAAATTATTATTAAAGTTAAAAATATTATTTCCGTTAGTTACTTATTAATAGACTATTCTATATAAAGTAATCGTAACAATAAAGAAAGTGGAATTATCCTACAACTTCCCGTTATTTGTTGAAATTTGTGCATTAACAACTTTTCTCTGTAAGCATAAATATGATAGACATGCATTTGAAAGCATAAATATTAAAACGTAGTTATACCATAGACTAAAGAAGTATAATTATTTACTCTATGGTTATACCACAATCTAATACTAGCAGCGCCCTCTAGAATATATTCCAGAGGGCGCTGAATATTAGATTGTCGTCATACAACATTATTACTCTTAGAGAGTAGTATTAGGAATTATTAGAATACTCTTAGAGAGTAATAATTTTATCTAATAATCAAGTTCGCAGACCAAAAATGAAGCGAATGTTTTCAAAAGAAACATTTCATTAAGTTAAGCGTTAGTGATTTGTTTTAATACAGTGATGTATAGACTAGTATGTTTACTGGATTTTCTATTTAAAAAGGTAATGTCTTATAAAGACAATTGACTTAAAAATACCATATTCCATTGTGACTCGTGTGTATGTTCTAAGATCTTCATTTGAAATCTATAAAGATTACTGTTACTTCATCTCGAAATGACACAACGATTATTACTTTGTTAAGAAAATGCCTGTGCGAGTATTATCGTTCATTTTCAACTTCACAAATACGTACAGCGAAAGATTTAAATATGCGAGAAGCTTTAAATTCAGCTATGGATGAAGAATTGGCAAGAGATGAAAGAGTATTTATTTTAGGCGAAGAAGTAGCACAATTCGATGGCGCTTATAAAGTTACAAGGGGATTGTGGAAAAAGTACGGAGATAAACGATTGATAGACACTCCTATTACAGAAAACGGCTTTGCAGGTTTGGCAATCGGTGCAGCCTTGGCTGGACTGCGACCCGTATGTGAATTTATGACATTTAATTTTGCCACACAAGCGTTTGATCAAATTATCAACTCTGCATCTAAACTATTTTACATGTCAGCTGGGATGTATGCTGTTCCAATTGTATTTCGTGGTCCCACAGGAGCACCTCTTGCTGTTGGTGCTCAACACTCACATTGCTATATCAAAACATACGCTGGCGTATGCGGTTTGAAAGTAGCAGCCCCCTACTCATCAGAAGACGCACGAGGTTTGCTGAAAAGTGCTATTAGAGATCCAGACCCTGTGCTGATAATGGAACATGAAATATTATATGGAACTAATTTTAAACTAACTGATGAAGCCATGTCAAAAGATTTTTTAATTCCTTTGGGGAAAGCAAAACTCGAACGCGAGGGAAAACATATTACTTTGGTGTCGTACAGTGCAGCTGTCGGAGTGACCCTTAAAGGGGCAGAATTGCTAGCCAAAAGTGGCATCGACGCCGAAGTAATTAACTTACGAACACTACGCCCTTTGGATGACGAGGCTGTATTCAAATCAATTAAAAAGACTCATCATCTGGTGACAGTGGAAAATGGCTTTCCATATGGTGGAATTGGTGCAGAGATTTGTGCTAGGATAATGGAACATGAATCGTTTTTTCTATTAGATGCGCCCATCATTCGATTGACGGGGGTTGATGTTCCAATGCCTTATGCAAAATTTATCGAGTCACGCGCTCTTCCCTCCCCAGAAGATGTGGTAAAGGTAGTAAAAAAAGTACTGGGTAAAAAGTGAATAAGATTTTCAGTTTTTCTATCAATATTTTATGGAAATGTTTTGTATAGTATTTGTTAACAATGTAGGTGAAAAAATTATAAAGAATATAATGAAACGAATGTTTTCTGTTTTGATTCATATTGACTAAACAATACATATTTACTATTTAAAATTTACAGTGTCTTGTACTTAAGAATAATCGATTGAATAACTCTTCACATACCGGTACACTCTGGTACACTGGCAATCAGTGAAAAACAGCTAGTCATGGAGTTGGGTGTTCTGAAAATATTATCTTACACTTTTTTTTTGTAAATTAGCTCCATTCATCGTTGTTGTTTTTTTCGTTCAGTAAAAGAATTGATAATTCGTTCTTTAAAGCTATCGTTTTGCAAACTTAATTCACTTCTCGATAGCCTGTGTACTGAAATTACTGATCCTGATATTTCCCATGGAATTTGCCAGGAATGGATCATTCTCTTTAATGTTATTAGATTACTTCCACATAATGCTGTAGAAAAAAAAGGAGAAGGGGAATATATCAACAGGACCGTCTCTTGATAATTTTTTCTAGACCAAGTTGGCCAAGAAATATTTCAGCAACAAATCTGCATGCATATATTTTGCATTATTAAGAAAGAAAATTTTCCTGAAGGAAAGGACGCTTTATATGTGGAAAACTGTTTTTCGTTAAGAAATTCAATAAAATGAAATTTTCAAAATCTTGAAATCGATACTCCATCTTGAGTCACTACTATACCAATAATTTTAAAATAATCAATTGTGTGCTTTCAAATAATTTCTATCCTGAAAGTTCATTCATAGTCATGTCGGCTTTAAATCAGATTTCAATAATCTCTTCATATCTTAACAAAGCATTTTACTATTATACTGCGGATTTTACATAGCTGCCTCTCATTTCCGCTGAAAGCCCGTCACCACAGTTACGGCATTATACTGCGGTTTTTTTCACAGTTGAACTTGACGAGGCGAGTTCAACTGTGAAAAAAAAACGCAGTATATGGCACGGTTTGCCGCGGCGAAAAACCGTGCCATAATGCCACCGTGGTGGCGGGCCTTCAGTGGAATTGAGAGGCAGCTCTGTAAAACCGCAGTATATATCTAAATACAGGAGATATATCTCTACGGCATTTCACTTGCCTCATGATTCCGCATTGTAGAGCGAAAACTGCATTTCGGTATCGTGAACCGTTTGGAAGTTATGGGAGTGGCACATAGTCGGTGGGACATTCTCTACAAAACTAAATCTTTAGCTTCATTAATTGATTCATAAAGAAAACTGGCAGATTCCCCGCTCAGCCAGTGCGGCCCTGCTGATTATCTCGCGCGTAAGCGGGGGAAAAGGAGTCGAAAATATTCAATTTTCTTTAACGATTGAGCAAAACATGAAATAAATGGCATACATTACGACAGATTTTGTTGAAAAACTTTTTGGGTTTTCTAAGGCTCTGAGATTACCCTACAGTTTCATTGGTGAAAAATTTATGAAGGAAAATAATTTTAAAAATACCTAATATTTTCTTTAGTATTTCATTCTTTAACAACACTTTCATTTCAAATGGAGTTTTACAATAAGAAAATTACTAAGAAATCAAAAGCTTGAAAGAGAAAATATAATTTGATATTACGTCAACTTTCGAGGTTCAATGTGACACAGAAGAAGAGGCTATTATTATAAAATGTAGGTATTATTATACAGACAGATTACTGAACTAGTGATTACTATTATTAGTAGACAGATTACTGAACAAATACCTAAATAATTCATGATTAAGAAAAATATAATTAGAATTCCCAATCATTACAGAAACAGTCCATTAAATTTTATAGTATTTTAATTATTAGAATAACATATCTCATTTTACAGGTAACGTTTCATGAACTTGTTTGTTCACCATTTATTTACTTGTGACTGTGACGTGCTACGGGGAGTGAATTCTGTGCGTTTACACAATTCTGTGATCCCTGCCCTAAGATATATACTACTTGAATTTTGAATCCAGAAAGAAATGAGCGTTTTTTTGCAAGGATTGTTGATTCGCTCCGATGTAATAAAATCTTTAAGGATTTCAATTTTCAAGGATAAATCAGCTATAAATTAGGCTCTTATCCCTCCTCGTCATTTGTGAAGGAATAATACTTCCTGCCACGACAACACGGAGAACGATAATTTGAATAACTATATTTCCCATTGCATTCTAGAAGACGTGCACAGAAAATGAAGTTACATTTGGTGAAACTGGACGAAAAACCTGATCGGAAAGGGGATCACTGACCCAAACGTTGCGGTACAATACTTGTTACAGGTTGTTTAGAATTATACAGTCCAAATTGTAAATAATACATTAAATAGAATCCTCAGAAGTCAGTAAACTAAAAAATAAATATTCATCTGGTTTAGATGAATTTCCGGATTGTTTATTAAAAACGTGTGCACCCATTATATACCCATTAACTCACATTTTCAATGCTTCCTTTTGCACAAGAATATTTCCAGATATTTTCAAAACAGCAAAAATTAAGCCACTTTTTGAAAAAGGTAGCAAAAATGAAATTCAAAATTACCGGCCAATTTCTCTTTCGGTAGTTTTCGCAAAAATATTAGAGATAAATGCATATGCAATATGCAAAAATATTATTCTATATGCGAATGGAAACTTTTCTCAGGAAAAACGAAGCGTTTTCATACTCACAACACGGTTTCAGGAAATCAAAATCGACGGAAACTGCCATTTTTTTCTTTCCTTAAAGATGTTGCTTCATCAATGGACCAAAATGAAGAACCCATTGGGATATTTTTAGATCTTTCGAAAGCTTTTGACGTTATTAACCATAACATCTTGCTCTTAAAATTACCTTCTTATGGAATTCGTGGTATTGCCCTAGATTGGATAACCTCGTACTTTACATCGATCTCAAAGAGTAGAAATACCGTACAGGTACGAAAGGTCATTATTTACTTATCTTTCCAATTCTGATGTATCCAATAAAGGTAAGTAAAAATTGTACCAAGTAGTTTACTCTTGAAGAGGGGTCTGTGTACCAAAATCTTAGATATCTAAAAGGATGAATTTTGGGATTTTGTGTCAGCCCAGAATCAGTTGTCACATACTACTGATTAAATATAGCCTTAAATTTAAAATGTCTCAGCGTATGGCGTTCATAATGCATCTGTTAATTACGATGTAAATGACTCGCTGCATCAGAAGTTAATGAGGGAAAATGAGCGCATATTTGCAGCTCAATGCCACATTATTCATAACTGAAAATAACGCTCTGAAACCATTGCTTGTTAATGTTGAAAATATTGTATTAAAAGTGTGTGCAGAGCTTTCAAATTCAGCGAAAAGTATGAAGAATTCAAATCATTTTTACTTGCTTGTATACGTAGTAATATACGTGGTAATATACGGAGTAATATAGTGGTATATTCCGTTATGTAATGCTGCGCGAAAAAAAGGCGGATTTTCGTCAGAAAAAAAATCATTGCCGGGCCCTGATAACGAGAAAGTGGATAAACCCAGTTGCTAAATTAAGAAAAAAAAATCCTCTAACTCATGGTGTAGCCAGAATCCCTGTTTCGTGAGTCCTTGATACCGAAAAGTCAATTGGCAAATCGTCCGTCCGTCTGGTGGATGTGAACAAAGCCTAAACCATGCGCAGGATTTTTTCCAAATTGAAGAAACCTGTCGTTTTTTCGTGAGTCGAAGCTCTGCGATTTTGAGGAAAATTCATTAATTTTGGGGGGTAATTTACATGAACATTTTCAAAATTTTCTCAAACATGGCTTCAAATTTTTCTTTAAATTTCATGTAAGAATATAGTACAATACACATAAAGGAAGCATAGGTCCGATTTTCACGGTTAACTCTGAATTTTCGAAAATTGCAAAAGTTTGGTTTTTTGGTGCCTTCCTACAACTACAAAATTGAAGACAAAGAATTTTCCTTGAAATGAAATTTGCTGTCCATAAATTGTACTTTCATTAAGGTCAAGTAGATTTTTTGAAAATCTTAGTGGTTTTCGTGTAATAGAGCGTGAAATATTTGGAATTTTAAAAAAATACAAAAAGAAAAGTTTCTCAAAAACGGCCCCACATTTTTTCTTTAAACTTTTGAAAGAGTTAGTACCAAATGCACCCTATCCGATGACATAAACGCCATATTGCTCTATTCATTGGTTGTTTTTTAAAAAATTACAAAAATGTAATTTTTTGACATGTCTCTCGTCGGTAATATTTACATGAGAGGTGATTTCTTCACGTTATTGTATTTATGGGTATGCTCGCTTTAAATAATGTCAAATAAATTTTCTCGGAAACACAGTAGTTTTCTATAAAAATGAACTCGAAATTCCGCATTTTCAGAACCACATAAACTTCATTTTCTCAAAAAAACAAAGTTTTTTTTTTAATACCTCTCACACCGTTAATATTGGTGTTTCCATCAATTTGACTGCATTATTACATTTGTGAGTAGAAGTGCTTCAAATGACTTGGTTTTTTCGAATACTCAATAGATTTCCGAGATAGACAGCTTCAAATTTCCCATTTACAGTAAAGCTTAATCGCCATTTTCTCAGAAACTGCAACGAATTCCTCAATGAAAACTTCTATTTAGGACGAGTTTTTACAGTTCTTTAATATTCTTGAAGAAATTCTTCGGTTGTACTACTAGGAATGAAAAAAGTTGAAAACAGAAAAAGTTAAAAATTCAAAATGTACTTTGGGCGACGATAGATGGCAGCTGGCCAGAGAATGGAGCAAGACCTTAAAGCCAGGCCACACCAAGGAACTTAGAAAAATTTGGTACGAGAAAGTCTGTGCCATTCTGTAGCACCTCTAGTTTTCTTTAAATTTCTTGTAAGAATAGAGTTAAATACACTAACAAAGGTGGCATAGGTTTGATTTTCAGGGTTAACTCTGAATTTTCGGAAATTGTAAAAATATGAAAATTGTTTGGTAACTTCTCACTACTACAATATTGAAGATAGAGATTTCTTGTTCCAATGAAATTCGTTGTCCATAATTAGTTCTTTCATTAAGGTAATACACGTTTTTTTGAAACTTATTAGTTTCTGCGAAATATTGCGTGAAATATGTGCAAAAAATGAAAACAAGATCTGCTCAAAAACGGATCCAATTTTTTTCTATTAACTTTTGGTAGGAATCCTAAATGTAATCTATAAGATGCCAAAAACGCCATATTGCTCTATTTTCTTTTTTCAAAAATTACAATTTTTTTTTAACTTCTCTCACATCGTTAATATTTACATTAGCAGCAATTTGTTCACATTATTGTATAAGCGTACATGTGTTTTAAATAATATTAAATAAAGTTTCTCAAAAAGTCAACAGATTTTTGTGCAAATGAGCTCAAAATTCCGCTCAAATGCCATTTTCTCAAAAATGCTCAATTTTTTCTTCAAATTTCCAACTTAATTTGCACATTTTCATCAATTTGTATACATCATTGAATTTGTGAGTGGAAGTACTTCAAATGAAGTTTTTCAAATCTCAATAGACTCCTGTGATAAAGAGCTTAAAATTGCTCATTTACAGTAACATTTAACGCTATTTTTTTATAAACGGCTGCAAATTTTTAAATGAAAATTTCTATTTAGGACAAGGTTTTACTCTTCTTTAATATTCCTGACGATATCGTGACGGATTGTTTATATAATATATATTTGGTTCCACTATTAGGAAACCGAAAAGTTGAGAAAATGTACTTTGGGCAGCAATAAATGGCAGCAGGCAAGGAGGAGGGTCAAAACTGTATAGTACCAGTCCACACCAAGGAAATTAGAAAACTTTACTATGATAGTGTGTGCAATTCTGTAGCACCTCTAGTTTAATTTTTGTGAATCTGAATTCCAGGAAATTATTAAGCAGGTTCCAATGCAATGGTTATTTTTATTCAAAGCTGGAGAAAGATATCTGCTCCATTGAAGACCATTGAAGGCATACTTTATTTCACTTATTTCACTAGTTAGTTTTCTAATTTATTTGTCTGGGCCAACTTAACAATTTTGCCCCATCCTCTTGCCAACTGCCATCTGTCGTTGCCTAAACTAATTTTTTTTCAAAATTTTCTCAATTTTTCAGTTTTTTAATGGTAGAACTGAAATATTACTTTAAGAATATTAAAGGAATGTAAAATCTCGTCCTGAAAGGAAATTTTTGTTGAAAACTTTGGAGCTGTTTTTAAGAAAATAGCAGTTAAGGTCTTCTGTAAATGCGATATTTGAAACTTTTTCACAGAAGTCTTTTGAATTCTCGAAAAACTTCATTGCAAATCATTTGAAGCCCTTCTACTCATACATGCAATTATGTACACAAATTGCTTGAAATATGCATATCAAAGGCATGTGATATTTAAAACAAATACATTTGTGCAGTGATATTTAAAAAAAATACATTTGTGCTATTTTTGAGAAAACCAAAGCATGTAGCAAAATGACTTTAATTCCACTTAAACCATGTAATTAGCACCATCTGTAGAAAAAGTGTAAAGAAAAAGTTAGAGACATTTTGAGAAAATTTTTTGTAATTTTTGAAAAACCAAAAGAATAAAGATATATGGCATTTATGTCATCTTATAGAGTACATGTAGCACTATCCCTACCAAAAGTGTAAAGAAAATATTGGGAACTGTTTTTGAGAAAATCTTGTTTTTGTCATTTTTTTAAATTGCACATACTGCATGCAATATTGCTCGAAAACAACTGACATTTTCAAAAAATGTTTGTGACATTAATAAAAGAACTAAAAGAACAACATATTTGATTTGAAGGAAAAATCTCAATCTCTATTGAAAATCAATCAAAAATCTCAAAATATCGAAAATTCAGAGTTAATAGAGAAAATTGGACATATGCCACATTTATAAGTGTAATTTACTGTATTCTTTCAAGAAATTTAAAGAATAAATTTGGTGCCGTTTTTGGGATAATTTTGAAAATGTCCCTGCACCTTTATGTAAAGAACCCCCCAAAAATAATGAATGTTTTTCAAAATTGTTGAACTTCGATTAAGACCAGATAGGCAAGAAATGTTTCAAATTACATTTTTGGGAAAAATCCTATATGGTTTAGGCGCTAGTGTTCTGCTCATACACCTGAGGTAGGAGAGTCAGGCAAACAAACGGACGGACAAACGAACGTTTGTTTTGCCGTCAATCAATTTTTAGTACCAAGGACCCACACTGGTTCTGTTTACACCATGAGTTAGAGGATTTTTTCTAAATTTAGCAACTGGTTTGACAACAATCTACTTTTTCATTACCAGGGCCTGGCAGTAAAGGTTTTTCTGGCAAATATTCGCTGTTTGTTCACACAGCATTTCATACTTTCTTTCTACTGTGAAAGTGGTAGCGAGAAAGTAAATGTCTGAAATAAATTTACAACAATTTGTGTTTTGAACAGAACTTTTGCGATTTTTTCAAGTCTGTTTCAGGTCTGTTTGTAAGTTTGTTTTAAGTCTGTGCTAAGAAAGTGAAATTATTTTTTTTATTGTTTTCAAAATATTTTGCATTTGAATTTTGCACTGAGAAAATATTACAAAATGATTTTCTGATAGTATAAATTATTTTCTTATTTTGCGCTTTTTTTTTCAATAACAAAAAAAAAGGACAGTGGCCAAGAAAACTTTCAAAAATCTTATTTCTATGTTCGAGTTGTAGTGTAACAACTCATTTGGTTTAGGGGAACTTTTTACTACCTTAAGTGGGAAGACACTTTGCCCCCCTACAAGAGATCCGAAATCCCGCCTCTGCATTTAATGGTAACTTGTAGTTTTTAGTAGGAGTGTGGAGAAGCAACTTTAGAATGTAGAAGCTACCATAACCTTCCATCTTTTATCAATAGAATCAAAACTCCCATTGAGTTCTAATACAATAAATGTAAAAAGAACTTGACTTTCAATTTGTCAATTTATGTATTAAAGATAAGTTCTCTATGTTATGTAAACTTGGATATCAATTGCGCTACATTGAAACAATCCTAGATTTTTTGGTCAACAAATACTCATTGGGCAAGTTTTATTGTACACAGTTTCTACTTTTAAGTCACACATGTAACTAAAATGAGGCAGACCTGTTCAAGAAATTCTGAAGGTGCACAAATAGGTCAAATTGCAATTCAGTTTCCAAATCACTTGACATTTTGAAAAGTAAACAAAATGTATTTTGAAATCTTACTTCCAAAGATTTTTGGGTTGCCAGAAATATTTTCAGAAAATAGTGAACGGGGGGGGGGGATCTTTGAATAATTATGATACATTTTTTAATAATTCTTAAAAGTACGGAATTTGTATATATACTAATACCATCATCTATTTCAGTGTAAAAGATCTTTGAAAATTTGGTAGTTCTCAATGATTTATAATTACAGTAAATATACTAACATCAAAATTCTGCTTTACTGCAGTTATCTTTGGAAAACATTCTTTGATTTTTTTTTAACTAAATCGATTAACTATTTTCAACAATATCTCTTAGTTGACTGAGCAACTTTTATTTTATTTTACTTTTTTAATAATTCTTTAACTTCTGTCCAGTACACTTATTTGGAATATTAAAAAAATGCACAGCTGGCTTTAAAGTGACTCAATCCCCTGCTGTAGGTTTGTCTGTTCAAACATTTTTCATTATGTTGAAAATTCATTGTGTACTTGCATTGGGGACCAGAACTGACGTACAATATTGAAATTATTTCAGTAGATTTTTCACTGAAATTTTCTTTCCATTTTGCGAGAGATGATGATCCCTTAATTCTTTCAATGTGTGGATTTTGTCTAACAACCCATTAGACGGGAAAGTCGGTGTCATTCTGTAGCACTACTAGCTTCGGTTGCTGAGCTTCAGTTCAAAAATAAAAAATATGTTTTACCATTTCACCGTCTTTAAATCACTTTGACTTTAAATACACTTTGAAAATGGCTCCAGGAGTTCTGTGCATTTATTTTAGTATATTAAATTTGTGAAAATTGTTCTGTTGTCCAAAAAAATAATGAAACTTTTTTGTTATAATAACAGAACCGACATTATGATTAAAATAACAGATTCGCATTTATAATAAAAGAAAAGTGAAATTATTATAATAACATTGAATATAACAGAAAATATACAGGTTCCCTTTTGGCATCAAACAAATATCATTCATTACTTACATTATGTCTTACATTATAATGAAAAACATACATACAATTTATAATACATATAATAAACCCTTTTATTGAACAACATATATATATTTTCACTTTCTCACTTTTTCAAAAATTGTAAATGTGCAGTTTTTGGTCTCTCATACAGTGTTTGAGAGACCGTATGAGTCTGTATGAGAGACACTAGAAAAGCCGGATCAGAAAAGTTAGTCGGTCGGTGCCTTTTTTGAATCCCTATGTTTCGCAATGTTACAAATTTCTTCTTCTTTACTATATGGACAATGGCCTAAAGTTTTCAGTTTGCAAACTACACTTCCATAGTTACACGGAATGCTAGAAGAAAACACATGATTTTTATCACACCGTGGACCCACGAATCGTTGTTTTGTGAGAAGTGTTATTTCTTGGCATCTGAAATATTTAAGAACTGTAGGAAATTTGTAATAGAAAGAATTTATTTAATCATAATTTATTACATTTGATACATTTGAATGTTATTTGAATACATATAATACATTTGAATGTTACGACTCGTGATTTTAGGCACGAAACTGTTAAATTTCTAAGTAAAAAACATTTAAAAGCAATATAATTGAAAAATGAATTATTTATACGGGATATTCGCAGTAACGTTGAACATTATCTCACACATTTATAATACAGAACTAAAATTCACCAATTTATTAATGTATCTTATTAGCTCAGCTTAATGAAATTATTGTTCACTTAATTATTAAATTTCTTCTCAAAATACAGGAAAAAGTACATTGTTTATGATACAAATTTGAAGATCCCTGAAATGAAATGTTTTTAAAAAAATTGTCCCAACATTGTGGGAGGGGTAGTTGCCCTGGCTCCCCCCCCCCCCCGACTCCTGCCTCTGATTAAATGTAAAATAAAATATATTTGTTATGAGATTTACAGCATTATTAAAGATTCAATAAATCTCAATATTCAATAAACAATTACAATGAAATTGCAACCAATGTGAAGCAAAAACTATTTGAACCAGCAAAATTATGTTCTATATGGCATTTAATTTAAAGACAAGTCATCAAATTGCCAACCTAAATGACTCATCTGCAATAACATCTGCTCTGCTTAGAGTTTTTGGCTCAAATCGTATATAAGACATGGATGGTGTATCCTTTAACTGTGGTGTAAATGGCAAGGGCAAGCCAATGTATCCTATCATAACTTTCCAATTCATTATTTCTTAATTGCCCACTATAGGTAAGTACCAGTTTTCAATACTTTCCTAATCATTCTATAACTGATAGTTCATTGATTTATTACTATCATAGTTCTACCTCAAGTTTATGCAAAATTTTATTTTTTGTAACAAGATAATTTATTAATTATACTTCAAATTATCATATTTTTAGTATTAATGAAATGATAATGATAAAAAAAATTAATGGAGAATGCTAAAATAAATGCTAAAATTATAATTATTTGAAAGACAATACACACGCATATTTGAAGATAATACAAACTAATTTTTTAAATTTATTTTTTTTGAATATTATATTATTACAATTCTTTTATTTTATTGTATTTTAGTAGTTTGTGTGGCTTGAAGAATTTTTCATCTATTGCTTCTTTGAAGATGATAAAACTATTGAATGAAATAATACATGGTGTTAAAGAAATTTATAATAGTCTCTTCAACTGATTGTTGTATAATTTGCTCTTTTTCATATTTCAAAAATCCATGGCGTAATCAGTGATATTTTAACACAGCCACCACAGAAGGCAGTCATTGGAGCCTTCAGATGAAAGAAAATCTTCAATCAATATTTTTTAAAAGAATCATTATATACTTTCGAGAAATAATTTCCTAAAAAACATATACGGGAAGAAAATTCTCTAGACATTCATTGTAGACATACCTATATCCAGGGCCTGATTTTTGGTGGAATGCAACTGACAATCTGGAACCCCAGGAACAAAATAGGAAAAAAAGCAAATAAAAAGCAGAGGGTAAACACTTGGCCATTTTGATTTTTAGTTTGACTAACTTTCGTAAACTCAGAATTAAATAATTTTTCCACTTAACTGTATAATTTCTATGCATACTATAAAGTTTTTAGTAAACAGGCATAAAATAATATAGTATAAACTGTAATTTTTATTTCTTATTATTGCAATTACATTCACACAGTCAGTGTGAATTCACAGTCACTGTTACTAATTTTTATTAAGTATAGTTAATATTAGTGATGGTAGAATTTCGCACTTTAAATTTTTTTAAAATGTATAACATTATAAAAATTAAGATTAAGCATTTTGTAGCACTTGTTGGGAAAATTATTATAAAGAGAGGACTCTGAGATAAAATTATTTTGATGCTTTTTAGATTTTCCCATAAAATCAGGAAATAATGAAAACTAATGTAAAATTTTACCATTTGTGAAATATAAAAGCATATGAAGTGTAAAAAGTGAAAGAAGTAACATGTGGGCTGTAGACATACGGCCTTCCTCTTCTTCCCATGACCTTCTCCGCATTGTGAACTGAGGAAGCTGAGACCTGTTGAAATGACCCTGAGCGCTCAGGCTTTGAGGATCAGCTTTTTTGTTCTTATTATTTTCTACTTTGTTTTGTCAGTTGAATCTTAATTATAAATGAATAAATACAGCCACTATTAAATTATGGTTTCAAACATCGATGTGTTGTTGATGTCGCATCCCTACTTAGAAAGCAAACACAAAGGAAACTATAAAACACAATTTAGCAATTATATCACAGATTCATGACCACTTCACATCTTGTATGTGATTTTGCATTTTGTCATTGACTTCACATTTTATCAAAGTTTGAAAATTTTCAGAAATATACTGTACTGATTTCAAACATTAATTACTCATTTGTTCAGCATTTGATAACATTTCACATTTTTAACACTTGCTAAAATCTACCAAACTTAAGTTTAATTTATAATTATTAAAATATATTGTAAATATATAACTATTTCTATTAAATTAATAATTATTAATTTAATTTGGGGTGCATACCAGGACATACAATTTTATATATCAAGCATTGCCTTTATCATACTTATATTTAGTTTATTTTTTTTATTTTAATTTATTTTTTTTTCATGATATTTTTAGTCTGTTGCAAATACAATTTTGAAAATAAATAAAGAATGACAGTATAATTTATTCTGTATGATGTGAATTTTATTTTCAATGATTGTTATGTCCCTACTGTACTGCTTAGCCTCAGGTCTACATTGCAGTTTCTTAACTGCAAGTCATTGCCTGCAAGTCAACAGCCTTGAGGTTAAAGTCCAACGAGTATTATATCTAATGTCTATAGTGAGAAAGGCAATACACTTCTACGTTAATTGAAGGGATGCATATTCGAGATCAATAAATTTTCATTGTTTGTCAAAACTGTAACTGTTAAACTGTATTTCATTCACAATAAGCATAAATGAGTAAAAAAGCAAATGTTCAAAAAGGCCATGCAAACTGCAAAATTACAAAAAAACAACAAAACAAATTACTTTGTTAACAATAGCTTCAAACTTTTTCATTAACTTTTGATCAAAAAACAGAATGAGTATAGTGAGAAATTTATTTAGAAAAACGAGAATAGAAAAAACGTTGTGGATGTAGAGGTGAGGAAAGACTTCAAAGATACCAAATTTTCATTTCAGAAAATCCCGAAAAATGTTAAAAATGAAAGCATAGACTTCAATAGCTGGAATCGATAAATACTTGGTTGTCTGGGATGCATCACATTCTAGACAAAGTTCCGAAATTTATTTCGCTCTGTGGAAGGTCATACTATGATGGCCAAAATGTTGACAATTGTGCTTAGGTCATTGTGGCTCCTGAATAGCCTGCAATCTACAATGAAATTCTTCTTCTTCACTATCAAGGATTAGGTTAATAGCCTGTTCCGTTTTCACTCCAACCATGTTTTCCTTGGACGTTCAATTTCTCTTCTTTCTAAAGGTGTATAAGATAATACTGATTTTGTTATTCTTGTATTACCCATTCTATGTATATGTTGTATCCAGAGTTGTTTATTTTCTTTAATATGGTAATTCATGGAAAATATGTTTAGATCAGATCTAATCTCCTCATTTCTTATTTGATATTAAAATCGAGCAACCTTTCACTCTTCTGAGGACCTTTGTATTCGTTGTTGCTCTTTTGCTGTTAGACCAGATTCGCTTCATATGTTAGCATTGGTGCTGCCATTACCTTATAAAATTTCATTCTAGTTTCTTTCATCGTTTTATTTTTTTAAAGTTCTATGAATTGCTCCACACATCATTTGATATTTATTTAGAACATTTTGCATATCATTTTCCCTTTCATAGCTGATGTTGCAGCCCAAGAAATTAAAATGTGACACCTGTTCTATTCCTTTATAACAATTTTGGAGCTTATAGGGCATTTCCCTTTAAAAGCCATAACTTTCGTCTTCTTAACAGATATAGTAAAATCATATTTCTCACATATCTGGTTTAAGCTGAATTTAGATTTTTGCGGATCATTTTCTGTTATTTGATCATCTGCAAACATTAAAGTATTAATGCATTTTATTTTGGGGGGTAGCTTTATTCCCTGATTTATTTCATTTTTCAATTGTCTTACGGTATCATCGATATATACATTAAATAGAGTAGGTGATAATGTTCACCCTTGTCTCAGTCCTTAATTAATTTTCATTGCATCCATTTTTGTTGTTCCATTATTAATTATAATTTTTTTTTTAAAGGTTTTTTTTTTATTAAATGTATTGGGTACCCTCTTTTCTTCATGATATTCCACAATATTTTTCTGTTAACTTGATCAAATGCTTTTTTGTAGTCAACAAAACATATGTGAATCTCAAGGTTGAATTCTCTTCTTTTCTCTATTAGTTGTCGTATTATTGTTATGTTGTCTTGGCATGATCTTCCCTTCCTGAAGCCATTTTGTTCATCTGTTAACAAAACATCCACAATTTTCTTTAGTCAATTATTGATAATCCTTGCGGATAAGTAATTGTGTTTAGTAGGCTTATTCCCCAATAGTTCTCACATTAGTTTCTTTCTCCTTTTTGATATAACCTCCGCAGTTTCCAATACTGTTGGTATTCTTGGGATTTCCAGCATTCATTTATCAGATGTAAGAGCCTGAATTCTAGAAGAAGTCCCCGATACTTAAGTTCTGTATTTATTCCATCTATACCTGGTGCTTTTCCATTTTTCATGTGGTGTATAGCTTCTTGTAATTCTTTAAGTGTTATATTATCTTCTAGATGTAGGTCACCTCCACCAAATTCACTTAAGGAGTTTTTAATCTTTTCAGGTCCATATTCAAATTGTTCTAGCCATAGATTTGTATATTTTATCCATTTTTCTTTATCATAATGTGGAGACGTACCGTATCTCTTTCTGTTTTATTTAATTGCTTCATCAGTGGCATGTGGTGAAATTTTTTTCTAGGGAAGCAATTATATTTCAAATGGTTGATTTTTAATTATTCACATGGATAAGATGACAAATGGATAATTTAAACACTGAATCGATAAGCACATGCGGAGCTCATCACACGAGCGCAGTGAATCATGCTGTATGCAACTGGCAAATTGCTTCGAAAGAGGAGCTTGACTGAATGAGCCTGCACACCCACCACATGCACTATAAAAAAAAATAGCATATCTGCTGATCGCAGTATTCCCAATGAGACACTAGATGCAGTCAGTCCAGTGCTTTCAAAGAGCTTTACAGGCAAACTCTACCCTATCTATTGATGACAATTATAATTATGTGTTCATTTTGTAAAGATAAGATTGAACGCGCCCAATTTAAACTGTTTTGACTTTAATTACAAGTAAATGATTCTAAATTACTAGTCCAGTGGTATTAAAACGTATCCTTGGAAATGATAGGAGAAGCAATGTTTCCCTTGCTTCCATGGAATAAATGGCTCTGCATCCTTCCCCTACCAGTTCTTCCTTACAAGATTTAACATTCTTCCTCGGTTCACCTGAAACACATTTATTCAAACGGAAATTCAAATTGCGTGAATGTAGATAATTTTTAAAGAATTTTGTTTCTTTCTTTTTCTTTAATGTTTTGTTGATAAAGCAAGTAGGCTTATAAAATGGTGCAGATGAACTATTCAGTGAACTATTTTCAAAAATCTCAAAAATTTAACATTGCAAAAGTACAAATTTGATGTTAATGATTTTTTTTAATGAAATCTGTTCTAAAAAATAATTTTTAAATAAGGTCATGAACAATTTTCTGAAAATACTAGTGGTTCTCACTTATTTTTTGCTAGGAGGATCATGTTCACATAAAACTAGTAAGGTTTTTTAATTTTTGGGAAGATCAAGTCCTTTGATTTTAAAGGAACCGATCTCCCCAAAAATTAAATTATACTCAAAAGGCAGTCTAAATAACTTTTCAATTTATTTTCAACCTTCATAACGAAAACTAGTAAGGACCCACAAAGCATGGTTTCTAACTGCATCTAGAAGTTACTTAAACTTCTGTGATGTGAAAAATAAATAGTAAATTACTTTAAATTTATTTATTTTTCACAACACAAAATGCGAGAGGAATGCCAATCACAACACCATCCATAAATATTAGCAGGATTATATTGTGTTGACATATTTTGTAGTAGTTGGAGATAAGAGAAACAAGGAATTCAACAAACAAATCAACCTTAGCATTAGCATTGGGAAGGAAGTTGTTGCATAATTCTGTCATTTGAAGAAGACAAGTTTTATATAAAAAGTCTATTGTTAGTTATAGGATTGTTGAAAAATTTCTAATTACAAGAATTAAATCAAGGAATTAATAATGAAACTGGTGACAGAAGCTGCCCTGCACAATGCCTTGAAGAATCAGAATATGAATTGGGTGCATATGCCTCCACCTGTCAAAATCTTTGGATATCAAATCTAGAGAAAAAGAGAATATTTATTATCAGTTCCTCTCCACACGTTGAGAGACATCCTTGCAAGAATAACTCCCTACAGACTTAAATTCTAAAAATTTACCAGCTCATCTTTGGATGTCATCAACATTTTAAAATTAAATCATGTGTATCTCATTAGGGAAGGCTTATTATGCCAAAATGTTTTTACTGTCTCACTTTCCTTTTTTCTTAAAACATTTTGTAAAACAGCTCAATACACTCATTTTAATAGCTGTAAGCCATTTTCGTTCAAACTTTTGAAATAAAAAAAAAAAAATATATGTATTTTCTTTCGAATCTCTGATGCTAAATTTGATAAGGAGTTTTTCAAGTGTTAATATAAGATTAGAAGTTGAATTATTCTAATATTATGTTCCCTTTATGAATAATACAAGAAAGTTTGTGGTGTGGTAGCACCACTAGTATATTAAGATTATTCTCCATTGCACTAATATATGCAGAAGCTTCCACTAATGAATGAAGTTCTTTATAGAACCTATAGAGAATCAACAAACATCAACAAAGCAAGATTCCTTTGAATTTGTACAGTTTCCTTTCAAGCAATAGGCAATTTCAATAAATGATTGATAGCCAATCCTTCTCTTCTGATTATCTCGTATGTTCTGAAAGGTCTCACTTTTTAGTAAGCATTTAAATTGAATGACCCCCCAATTCTTGGTGAGTTGCAACCGGAAAATATTGTTCCAATTAATTGGTACAGCTCTACCATTATTCAAATGAGGCTTTGCATCAAAGATAGTCACAAGCCACACTTCCATGAAATTTGAGATTCTGCCATATATCACTAGTTGACCACTAGAGGTCACTAATAGCAACCCGTTTGTCTTGTCATAGTTTGCTACCATTTAGTTAATGGTTGAATGAGGTTAATGGTTGAATGAGGAATTTAAAGGCAGAGTTGTTATCCATTTCTCTCATTGGTTCTGTCTTTCCCAGACAGTCACAAGCAACTAATGAGGCAACAGCAAGAAGGAAGTTTTGCAGACAATATTGAAATTGAAGAAGTGACAGAGATAATGAATAAATGAATTGCCCAGACTATCTTCACTTAATAACATTATCGTTCATAGAACATAGAAATAAAGCTCTTATACATAATTTTGCCTGTCTCAAAATTTTTAAATTTCACCCAAAATTTGTATAATTCATTAGAAATCACTGATTTTAGAAATTAGCCATAGTTAAAAATAGTTTCCTGTAAAATTATCATTTTGTGACTTGTTACTATCATCTATTCTTTTCATCTCAATTATCCCAATTATCATCTATTATTTTCATCTTCTGGCTCGAAACAGCGCGAAACCGGGTTCTGACTTCATTCGGGAGACTTCGCTTTCTTCGCTCGCCGAAGAGTTTGGTGCATCCTTCGAGGCTCCTTGTCTGTCGTGGTAAGGCGTATTTGGTGCAGTCAAATTGGCGTAAATTTACGAAGGAGGATCAGTGTCCATTTTTGCATATGTATTTTCGAACTTCTCAGAAGCAACATCATCTGGACGGTTGAAGGACATCATCCGGACGGTTGCTCCCCTTTGGTGCAAGACGGTAACTTCACAAACTTTACATTCCAGGTGACTTCTACTCGTCTTTCGCTTAGAATCCAGACTTTGTACCTCTTGGTCTCTTCGGAATATCCAAGGAATACACCTCTCGATCGTGGTGAAAATTTGTCGATTGTGGAGCGATTGAGAACTTTACATCGGGAGGAACACCAAACTTCATACGGAGTCCTGCTTGGACTGCGGTAAGTAGTTGGCCGCATAAACCGCCTTTGCCTAGAACGATGGAGGCAACTTGGACTGTGCAAATAAACCACGGGCCGTTTCGACTAGGGACCGATTGTTTCGCTTTACAACTGAATTTTACTCGGGATTGTGAGGCGCAGTAAGTCTCCTT
This sequence comes from Teleogryllus oceanicus, assembly GCA_964035755.1. Taxonomy (NCBI): domain Eukaryota; kingdom Metazoa; phylum Arthropoda; class Insecta; order Orthoptera; family Gryllidae; genus Teleogryllus; species Teleogryllus oceanicus. The sequence goes on along the minus strand of CAXIVR010000012.1, from coordinate 25,636,727 downwards.
TGGGTTCCTAAACGTCTGAAAGATTCGTCAAATTTGCAGTTAATGTACTTCGTTCCGTTATCAGTCTGAAGAAATTTGACCTTCACTCCTTTCTGGGTCTCCAGACGAATTCAAAAACTTTCGAATTCATAAAAGACAACCCTTTTGTTTAAGGAATTTCACCTCAGTCCACCTCGATGTGTCGTCGATGAACGTCAAAAAGTACCGAGTTTTTCCAAGTGACGTGGTCCGTTTTTCCAAGTGACAGGGCCGCACACGTCGGAGTGGATTATGTCACCAACACGAGATTCTCTCTCCGACTTCTTTGAGAAAGATGGACGAGTCATCTTCCCCTAAAGACAGACCTCGCATACAAAGTCATCCTAGACGTCATTAAGCTTCAACCCTTGGGTGGTTCCCTTCCTAGCTATTTCACGAATATCCTGGATATTCGAATGACCGAGTGACCGGTGCCATTATAATAAAGACTTATTCTCAGGAGTCTTCATCGCGTTGGCGTTGCTGGCAATATTTTTGCAGTCCTTCTCTTGGAATTGTACATAATTCAGACCGTCGACTTTCCTCACCATGACAGTCACATTTCCCTTCGGGCCAATCCCTTCTTCCAATATGCATTTCAGATTGGGACGCAGGTCCGGGACGTGAAAGGCGTCCTTCAACCACACAGTTCTATTGGCGTTGTCAAGAGTCGTGATAAGTTTTGCCACGCACTTGGCCTTAATGACAGTGCTTGCACTGTTGGAAAAATTGAGTTTATCATGTACGTTCCCGTCGATTCTCGCTAAATCACTTAGATCTTGGCACAAATGTGTGAAATATCCGCTGTCCAGACACCGTTTCTTGTCATTTTTCGTGTGCTGTCCCACAAAAGCCTCGTACATGTTGACTGTAGGCGAAGCGAGAAAACTTACGTTTTCCACATTTCGTGCCTTTGATTTCTCACTTCTGCAGTCCGCCGCATTATGACCAATTTTATGGCATCAATGACTTTTGAATTTAAAAGGCTCTTTATTTGACGTTTCACCGTTTTCTTTGCCATTTTCTTCTTAAAGTTCTTTTTCCTGAAATTCTTCTGTGCTGTCATTGCATTCTGGAACGTACCGCGATTATTGGCGCATTTTAAAATACATATTATTGTGTGCATATTTAAGTGCCGCCACTTGCTCAAAAGTGCCCAAGGGAGACCGCTACGACCCTCCCCCTAAATTCGTAAAAGGTGGTATCGCCGCGGTCAACACCATTTCTAGGCTGCAGTTAAATTGCATTCCACTGACCGCGAAAAGGGGGAAGGGCGCACCCGACATGCAGGGCCGTGTCCAGACGTCCGCCAAAAAATACCGGCATTTTTTTGTATAAACTTTAGTGGTGCTAAAACAGCACGTACTTTCTCACCTTTAGTAATAGTTATGTAATACTATTTATACCACAATTTCTCTCCCAATGAAAACATCTCATCATCATTGTTTGTACATCATTGAACATTTGGTGCATAAACTAAATATTTTCAAACAAATATCAACACAAATTTGACAGTTATGAGATCACGGAAAACGGTATCACTACATGCATAAAAACAATCTTCATCGGTATCAAGCAACTATTAATACTTCTAGTTGTTGCTGCGAGAGTGAATCTTGAATTAATAATTTTGCAAATAAACCTCTTCACTCGGACCGGGAGCGGTAGCTCAGTGCATCAACTGATGTCAGCGCCTCTGACCGGGAGGTCCTAGGTTCGAGTCCTTACGACGGCAGGATTTTCGACACTAGCTTTTCAGCTAGGTCGAATTCAGTCGCTGTCTGGAGGAGAATTCTAGCGGCCGGCTGCTCTGATCGGTAGTTTTCCGTGGTTTCTCCGATCAACAGCAGGCGAATGCCGGAGCAATACCCTACCAAACGGGCCACGACCGCGCGCGATCTGTCCTTCCTCTTCCTTGTCCTATCCTCTCCCCTTACACACACACTTACACTAACACGCACTACACTACCACATATTCCGGGAGACCGGTCGGGAGCTTAGATCTTGTCCTGGCTGGGACGGTGCCCCGCTGGTGGGAGAGTCCTAGTTAGGGGGAAACCCCACTACCCGACGGTAGGTCGGCGCCGGATCTCGCCATCCAGCGGGGAAAGATCACCGCTATATCCCGAGGAAAAACATGCACTACACTGGCGGGAGTAATGACCAAAGCAGTTGACGCGCCCGGAAACACGAAAAAACCAAACCAATCTTCACTCGGTGCAAACCACGGTGTACACACAAAGCCTAAATATAAGATGGAGGAATCTAAGTCTTCTAAGCGTGACGTAACAAAGATGACCTTCAGCGCCAAGGCCTGTGGTATTGGTTGTATCGATCAGCTCCTGGCCAGCAAAAATGTAATAGAATGTCCAATAGTATGTCATTCTGTAGATTACGTTAAAAGGAACGTTTCTTTGAGATTCCATATTATAAGGCCCTATAACGCTTCGTTTACGATCAATTTAACTAAACAGATTTTTAAAAGGTTGCCGAGTGTTGCGAATTGCATTTGACAATATTAAGATGCGTGTTTTAGAGACCTCATTCATAGAGATTGGTTGGGTGCGAGAGCCTCGAAAGGTATCTATACTATTGAAATTACCTAGTATATAGGAGACGATACTTGTCGAAGAATATAAGAGGAGCATTCCTTTGAGGAATCACTATCGTCGTGTTCAAATCGATTCTTTTCCTTTGGAAATAAAATTGAGGACAAACTTTGTTCACCACCTTTCATCATTAAAGCGTGAACTACATATAATCAATATGGGAAATATTGATTTTAATTTCAAAATAACGAGGAAATTCTTGGAAGATATACTCTTGTTAATATAAACGTGCGTATTAACGTTTTTACTAAGAAATTTCTTTTTTAATCAAAATGATGCTCCAGTCTGTCTAATCCATTATTTGAGGGGTTAATGGTAATGTGGTTTACATTTGCTGGCCGGGCTAGTTGTACACGATGAAGCTAGGTATGCGTGTCTTCGAAGCGGACAACTTTCTTCAATCTCTAGTACCCCTGCACTTTGTTACAAAAGTTCAGGGCATAACAGGGTCGTCTCTAGTTTCAAGAGAGTACACGTCCAGTGGAATATCGAGATTACGGACATTTACAGTCACTGCTGCTCACATATTGATTCACTGTGTAATAACTTGGATGATGATAACATTTCTTTTCGATAATTTATTTCAGGGTAAAAATATTTTGGTACGTACCGCGGCACTATTTTCTTTGATCATCTGTTGTATATCAAACGTCGTTACTTTGTTAATAACTCCTACATCAAAACATAGACACAACATCGATGATTTCATAATTTTGATAACTAAAGCGGACTCATTTTTAGTAAAAGATGGGAAAATATTTTATAGGAAATGGAAGACTCGATTATTTGTGATTGTAGGCGTGTATGTATTATTTATGCTTATCGTTTACGTTTTTGAAGCGCGTGCGTACGGTTCATCAGAGTATCAAAGGATCTTTATATTTCCGTTCATGGCGTACGCTGGATCCACTACGCCCACAGTCAGCCTGGAACTCATGCTCCTACTTTCCATGATCAAAGTTCGTTTCCAAACACTCAATGGATTGCTAAAGGAAGTTCCTCCAGAGGAAGCAGACAAGACAAGAGCCAGGAATAAGTGGTTATGGCAACTACGAAATGCACATATGGCGCTTTGCAGCGGAACTGAGAAACTGAACAATGCTTTGGAGGAGCAAGTGCTTTGCTCTGTCACATCAGCGTTTACCAGCTTGACATGTTTCGTATTTGTGACCATTCGCCTTGTGACTCACAGGAACGACGAGGTGAATTCATCTTGGATAACGAATATTATGTTATTCTTGTGGATTTCCTTCTGGATCTTGCAGGTAATTGATACATTTTATCGCGATGAAATTAATTATCGAGAATCTGCCCTAAGATTTAAATGACATAATACTGGCTACAAACATTGAAAGAAAAAAATCCCTGTTTTTAAAGAATGTCGCGAGTAGTATTTATTAAAGAATGCATCGTTATATAGTAATCCACTAATCTGCATCCCTTCATCTCTCCCGCACTCTACCGGGAGCGGTAGCTCAGTGCATCAACTGATAGCACTTCAGCGCCTCTGACCGGGAGGACCTGGGTTCGAGTCCTAACGGCGGCAGGATTTTCGAGACTAGCTTTTCAGCTAGGTCGATTTCAGTCGCTGTCTGGCTGAGAATTCTAGCGGCCGGCTGCTCTGATCGGTAGTTTTCCGTGGTTTCTCCGATCAACGCCAGGCGAATGCCGGAGCAGTCCCTACCAAGCGGGCCATGGGCCGCGCGCGATCTTTCCTTCCTCTTTCTTGTCCTATCATCTTCCCTTACACACATACATACACTAACATGCACTACACCACCACATATTCCGGGAGACCGGTCGGGAGCTTAGAGCTTGTCGCGGCTGGGGCTGTGCCCCGCTGGTGGGAGAGTCCTGGTTAGGGGGGAACCCCACTAGCCGACGGTAGGTCGGCGCCGGATCTCGCTATCCAGCGAAGGAAGATCACTGCTATCTCCCGAGAAAAAACATGCACTACACTAACGGGAATAATGATCAAAGCAATTGACGCGCCCGGAAACACTTTTAATGTAGTACCAAAAGGAGTGAAACACTATGGATTAGTGTACTCTGTTTCGGCTCACCGTAAATTCTTAGGGCATGATTCATTAAATATAATGAATAGTCAAATAATAAATATAACGATAGTCATATTTATTATTAATAAATAAAATTCTGTTAGTTTACTGTATATATACTATATATAGGAACAAGATTTATCCCCTTTTTCTTTACCAAGGCCCGTTAATACGAGTTTTTTTCTGCCAAAAATTTGCCTTTTCCCGCGCACGATGAAATTACTACCTCTTCTTTGGAAAGGCTACAAAATAAAATCGGCTTTTTTAGGAAATTACTTTTCAAGGTATATGTTACCAATAATTTTGATAATATACATTCGTAAGATAGGGATGGGTCTTTAACCACGAGTCGCAGAGTAACTAGTAGATCACATAGTTTATCGCTACGTCCGGAATAAATGACGCACGTCGGAGATGTTTTTAGATCAATTTGAGGATGGAGTGTCAGTCCGTCCCTCTCTCTTCGTGGGAATATGATCGTGAAAAGGAGGATCGTGAAACACCTGCGATCCATGGCCGTTGTACATCTCTAACTGTTGGAAGTAATCACAAATACACGGATTAGAGCAGTCGATCTTGACAGGCGACACGTTGATATCCAGCACAGAAGTCAAGTTCCAACACCCTCTCAGCATTAATCCTTCTTCCAGACACCGGCACTCTCGATCATTATACTGCAATAACAATCGAAGTTACTTCAGTTGGTTTGCGTCGTTGTTTGTTTGATAAAAATTATTTTGATGGGAAAATTTGGAGCACTTGTTAAGACAAATGCACAAGCCTTTCCGTTGAAGCAGCAAAATATCACAATTTCCTTGTTAGAAATAAATTCTTTGTACGGAATTAATGAGGTTCAAATGACAGATTAAAAAAACGCTGTCAAACGTATTTCCGTCAGTTACTCAAGATCGATTTTTTGCTCTAATAAGTAAATTACGTTTCTATCCTCAAAATATTTAGAGAAAACCTTAATTAACAAAATGGCTTAATTTTCATTAATGGCATATTGATACATGTATGTATGTAAGTATGTATGTATATGTGTATATATATATATATATATATATATATATATATATATGTGTGTGTGTATATATATATATATATATATATGTATATATGTATGTGTGTGTGTGTACACACATGCATGTATCAATATGGCTAAGCCATGGAGAGCTGCTAAATATGTAAATGAAAATGATGGTAAAGGTGACACTTGTCACTGTGTGTTATTAATGTTAAACCAAAACCGGTTTTCACTTTTGGTGCTGATTATGCAATTTATTTAAACGAATTACTTTTGCTTTTAAATACAACTAATACAACCTTTAAAGTGACGTTTTACTTTGGCGGTTTATTTATTTTTGCACATCATGTAAACAGATGAATTGTTTAATATGAATTTTTGTGCACCAGTGTTTTACTCTTGTCGAAAAAATAAAAGGAGCATTCATTTACATGAGCCGTTATCTTGTCTTCAAATCAATTGGTTTTCTTTGAAAATGAAATGATGAGCAAAGTTTATTCCTCCCGATCTTGGGGAAACCAAGGTTCCTTGAAAGGGCGAAACCACTAACATTCTACGAAGGCGTGTACTTCCAATAATTACTTTGAGAAAATTGATTTTGTTTCAAATTTATGTATGGATTATTTTGAGCAATATCATAATGAGTACTTACATTCTTGAAATATTTCTTTATAAATCGAAAGAATACTTCGTACTCTGTGACTTTGTATTTGAAGAGTTTAATAGTTATGTAGATTGGCCCAGTCAGTAGCAACGACGAAGCTAAATATGCGTGTATTCGAAGCGGACAATTTTCTTCAATCTCTTTCACCTCTGCACTACCTTATAAAAATTCTGGGCTTAACGGGGCTAGCTCCTGATTCAAGAAACTACACTTCTTCGGGAAGCTTTCGAATACAGACATTCGCCCTCTCTCTTTGCAAAAGTTTCATTCACTGTCTATTCTTTTGGGCCATGATGACATATTTTTTTGAAAACTTATTTCAAAATTCAGATGTATACATACGTTCTGCGGCGAAATTGTCTTGGATTGTCACTTGTACTTCAAATGTCGTTGCTTCGTTAATATCGGCCACAATGAAACATCGTAAAAACATAAACAATTTCATAATTTCCATAACGAAAGCAGACAAGTTTCTAGTAAAGGACGAGAAAGCATTTTACACGAAATGGAAGATTCGATCATCTGTGAATATTGGCTTGTTTGTATTATTTATGTTTATCGTATATTTTTTTCAAGCGTATGTATATAGTGTAAACGGCTACCAACTGATCTGTCTATTTTTTATCGTTTCATACGTTGGATCAATAACGCTCACAATCGGAATGGAACTCATAATTCTAATTTCTATTATCAAACTTCGGTTCCAAAAACTCAACGAGCTACTATTAAACCTATTTGGTGTAAAGCAACCAAGCAGGAGGCGGTCGACATGTGAGTTAGTATGGGAACTCCGAAATTTACACATGGTGCTTTGCAGCGGAACAGAGAAGTTGAACGAAGCTTTGGAAGAACAAGTGCTTTGCTGTTTAACATCAACTTTCGCCAACTTGACATGTTTCACTTTTGTAGCCATTCACATTGTGACTCACAAGAACGATGAGTTGACTTCATCTTGGACATCGATAACTGTGTTGTTTTTATGGTTTTTCATCTGGATCTTCGAGGTAATTATGACATTTTAAACATTTACATTTTTCTGAAATAAATTTTCAAAATTGGACTGCTTTGAATAATTTTTAACAGGAAACGTAAAGAGCTATAGAAAAACACATGAAAAATCAAAAAAAAAAACTGTTATTCCGGTCTCCTGGATTTAACACAGAGAATGAGAGATCGAAAAAGCATGGGTTTTCGATCTCTCATTGTGTTCTCTTTCTGTAATTAGTGCTTGGGTACGTACGGTACAACATACACAAAGAAAGAGTTTAACCTTTCTGGAGTAAAATGTAATGTAATGCCCTTGTGTACTGGATGTGTACATGACTACTTTCTGTCGGTAATTTTGGGTTCATTGAAGGGGGGGGAGTATCTCATTTCTGCAAATTTTCGAGACTACAGACGAAATTACAAGGGAGTATATATTGTTACGCTGCAGTTTCCAAAGTTGTTTTGTCTTCCGAGTAAAATTTTCATACATTATTTTCTCGGTCTCTATTTATCCTCTCTCATCATTCTACGTCCCTACGTAATAAAGAGAGGTTTGTAATGCTGCAGCAAAAATCGGCGATTGTTCGTCAGAAAAACTTGTAGAGATCTAGTATAGAAAATGTGGGCACATCATGTTGCTATCTGTAATAAATTACTTGTGTTCTACTATTATGTGGTAGATTACACGTTGTTTAATCAAAACACGTTTTTCGAGTCCTCGAAACCGAAAATTGACGGCAAAACGTCTGTCAGTGTATCTGTCGTCAATCCTTGCGACTCAACCCTTCGGACGATTTTCACCAAAATTGATTTCCCCATTCGATGTGAAGGAACATAGGACGCTGCGAGTTTGAAACGGATATTTTGATTTGGGGGAGAGGACATAAAGACTCAAACACATTGACAAAAGTTTCTCAAAAATAGCTTTAATAGTAATTGATGTTTTTAAATTACGGGATCAAATCTCGTCTGATTCAATTATTAACTTATGTGTCAGTCCATTTCGATCATTTTTACCATTCATGTAGAGTTTATGGTATAATTTGTTCAGAGTCTATGTAAATGCAACAGAGCAAGACATCTGATTTCATAAAAATAAAGAAATCAATGTCAAATCCCAAGTGTTAGATCGCTTGTACATCAAGGCCAGATTCACTGTACTTGGTTGTTGTCCGACACGTTTCCAGTCGAGTGTAAAGCATTAATATGCCAAAATCGAAATTTGTTACTCACTGTGTTACTGTGTTTGTCACTGTTAATTTTTAAGTTGAATTATTTCAAAATTTTAATATATTTTGGACTTTGTTTGTGTACTTTTAAATGCGCTTTGGATTCGTTTTGCAGTTTTTATACTAAGTTACATCCTGAGTTTATATCAAAGGATGCCAACAGAACCAAAGAATAGCATTAGCTAAATATTCAGCACGACGCATATGAATATCAAATTAAGTTTTAAGAAATAAGCAAAGTTTAATAAGCTCGATCGGGTTGCTTTTTGAAACAAAGAGAACAGAAAAAATTATTTGAATAAGAGCAGAAGCAGTAATTAAATAATACATAAACTTCATAGTATGTTACTCAGAGTAACATATTTATTGTACAAGGTGGGGCAGAATGGACTCCCTGATTTGAAGGATGAATTGTGAAAGAACAAATAAAGATAATCTCAAATGTTTTTATTTACTAAAACTACATTCAATGCCATTTTATTCTCATTTGGTTGTGAAAATTATTTCATCCAGGTGACGACCTTGGCGAGTGATGCACACGCTGAGTCGTTCAAAAAGGTTTCCGAAAACTCTTCTCAGCATATCTTCTGATATTCCAGCGACGACATCTGTAATTGCCTCCAAGGTCCTTGGTCGAACTTTGTAAACCTCAGCTTTGAGGTAACCCCAAAGGAAAAAAGTTGCATGGGCTCAAATCCGGGGAGCGAGGGGGCCATGGAACATCGCCACGTAAGGAGATCAGGCGGCCGGGAAACAGTCTTTGCAGGATTTGCCGTGAACGATGGGCGGAATGATCCGTAGCACCGTCCTGATGAAACCAAAAGGCTTGTGTGTCAGGTTGCTGACTCTTTCAAGTTTCAACTCTTCCAATTTAGGTTGAAAAAAGTTTATTAGCATGTCACAATAACGCTCAGAGGTAACAGTAACAGTTAGACCTTGAGATAAAAAAAAGTAAGGCCCAATTATGCCTATGGAGGACACGGCGCACCAAACTGTCACTTTGGGGCTATGAAGAGGTCTTTGGTGGATTTCACGAGGATTTTCAGACGCCCAGTAACGAAAATTTTACTTATTTACTGTGCCGGAGAGGTGAAAATGCGCTTCATCGCTGGACTACAGAATAGCGTCAGGTTGCACAGAGGTTAAAATTTCATTACAAGCATCTGTACGTTTCACCCAGTCTTGTGGACTCAATTCTTGAACGACCATCATCTTGTAGGGGTGTAAATGAAGGTCAGTGTGTAAAATTCGCCTTACCGTTCTGGACGATATTCCAAAGGCAGCATCATGTTTCCGCGCAGAGCGCGATGGAGACTGTCCAATGGACGCTCTCACTGCCACGATGTTTTCAGGTGTCCTCACACTTTTAGGTCGCCCAACTGGTTTTTCAGGAAGTGCAGATCCTGTCGCCCGTACACAATTAATCCATTTCCTAATGGTTTTAGCATCAGGAACCTTATCATGACGAGCCAAACCAAACCGCCTACGAAAAGCCCTCTGTGTCGCCACCACACTATCATTGTTTTTAAAGAACGTTTCAACAACAAAGCGTCTATGCTCACCAGACCACTGCGTGGCGACTACTGAAATGAAAATGGCATCGTTTCCCCGACCTAACGCCACTATCCCCACTCCGCTAACCCGCCTGCGCGCTCTACAGTGAGTGTTTGAAACCAGGGAGTCCATTCTGCCCCTCTGTACTATGTTAATTACTGCAAGGTTTTACCGTTATATAATGAACAATAAGTTTTACAGATTGTATATTAATAACTTTTCGTTACAAATTACCAAGATTCGCACAACGTTATAAAATTTCGACAGTACAGTGTAGTCTTCATCAGGTGAATCAGTCAAAAAATTGACAATATGATTAGTTGCACACAGGGTTGGGAAGTATTTAAATACTTGAATTTGAAATACGTATATAAAATACTTTTTGTATTTTAATAACTGTATTTTTTAGTTTTTTGGACATATATTTTAGATATGTATTATGTATACATTTTAATACTATTCAAACATAATGCCCATTTCCCTGCCTATTTTTAAGTTTTTACTTCCTAAGGATCTGCCTATTTTCAACTACAATGCTTATTTTCCTGCCTATTTTTAAGTTTTTAAGTGCTTTTTTTCTACTATTTTCGACCTTTTTAGTACCTACATGTCCGAGCTCTATTTTCAGCACTAGTTTACTTTCATCTGCACCAGTTGAACGACCCTTTTCCTTTGCGGGGGTTTTATACATTCGCCAAAAAGGGGTTTTATTATCTGATGATTTGTTTGAAAAATTGGCCACTTAAAAATGAAATTCCGCTTATTTGAGTTTGACTTACAAGTTATTGTTCAGAAATTTGTGACTGTCAATTAGTAATTTATTGTAACGGACAATTACAATTAACAATTGTAATTGTCAATTAGTAATTTATTGTAATTGACCATTACAATTAACAATTGTAATTGTCAAGGTGTAATTGACAATTACAATAAATTGTTGACAAAAAAAATAATAAAAAATTATTGTATTTACTGTATTTTGAGTATTTGAAGTATTTTAAATACGTATTATTCAAAACCTAATGTATTTTGAGTACGTATTTAAATACTAAATTTAAAGTATTTTGCCCAACCCTGGTTAAATTAACTATTGTATTTAGTATAAAATTCAAATGATTAATACAATGGGAATGAGTTGTGTGGGATAACTTGTCCCACTTTACATAATCTCTGTGTACATACGGACACGTTAATCATTTGACCAGATTGAGGTAAACGAGTAGAGCAAGGAGTAAACAATTATGTTCAGTGAAATTACTGTTAAGTTTAGTTTGTTAGCCTTGTTTTACAAGGTGAGAATCACGCCATTAAGCCCGCTTTTTCGTCTGACCCCTCAAATTTCGCTACGCTCCTTTCATCATCTAGCGGAGAAAAAAGGTATCATGGTGGACACGAAACAGGGGAATGCAGTGAATCTACATGGGACAGCCAGCTTTACTTCCCCTCCGAAGGATTTTTTGCCCTTAAAAATCCACGGCTTCGACCGGGATTGAATCAGCAAACTTGGGTACTCAACCCGGTATGCTAATCGTTATACCACCGCATCGGCAATGTGTGCATCTTTCTTGGTCCTGCCGCAAGATGTCGCATGATCGCGACCTATCAAGCAGTGCTGCAGATCAAGTGACTCTAGTGGCAGGACTGAGAATGACGCAAAACATCGTGCCGAATTCCATCTTAGAGATACTACCTACAGCCGCCGCGTTAGAAAAAAAACCAGTATAAGATTGTTAGCACACTTCGGCGTTAGGATCATTAAATATTGAAGAAAATATCAGTGCTCCCTGTATGTGGGCGAAAAGAAATCGTTTTCCTTCCTGTGTTAGTCTTGTCAGTGAGAGTTCACGCGCCCGACACGCTTGTCTACGGAGAATTCAGCTATTCGTAGCTTCGAAACGCAGTACCAACTTCCACTGCAGTTGATACGCACATATCACTTAGTTTTTACACTAGCGAAGCAATGTCACGAGACCGCTCGGCTGGTCTGACTTTAAAACAATGTGATCTCGTCGCATCTTCACTGTTAATTTCTGAGAATCTATCGACAATGTGCAGTGTTGCCTGCGCTCCTTGAGCCTACGGCACCCCATGTGGCACGTTCTCACGGTCATCTTTGAAAGCAGTTGAATCTCCGTTCAAAGAGTTTTGTACGAGAATTATTTTTTTCTCTTTGTAAGGTAATCAGAGATTTTTGAGGAAAAAATCTCCAGTGCGCCGCGTTTGAAATGTATGGCATTGCTTCTAATTCGCCTCAAACAGTGGTTATAAATTATTGTATTCGAATTACGGGGCCAAATTTGAACTAATTTGACCGCCTATGAGCCAACAATTATTGATTGATTGATTGATTTTTTCGTGCTTCGGGCTCGTCAACAGCTTCGGTCATTAGACCCGTTAGTGTAGTGCATGTTTTTCTCGGGAGATGGCGGTGACCTTCCCCCGATGGATGGCGAGATCCGGCACCGATCTACCGTCGGCTAGTGGGGTTCTCCCTAACCAGGACTCTCCCACCAGCGGGGCACCGCCCCAGCCGGGACAAGCTCTAAGCTCCCGACCGGAATATGTGGTAGTGTAGTGCATGTTAGTGTGTGTGTGTGTGTGTGTGTAGGGAAGAGGAAGGGCAGATCGCGCGCGGTCCGTGGCCCGTTGGGTAGGGTACTGCTCCAGCATTCACCTGGTGTGATCGGAGAAACCACGGAAAAGTACCTATCAGAGCAGCCGGCTGCTAGAATTCTCCTCTAGACAGCGACTGAATTCGACCTAGCTGAAAAGCTAGTGTTGAACAATTATTATTATTATTATTATTATTATTATTATTATTATTATTATTATTAATATTATTATTATTATTACTATTATTATTGTTGTTGTTATTATTATTATTATTATTCCATCTGTGTTTAATGTAACTAAAATGAGAATCCTCGGTGTCAGCTAGGAGCGATGATGGCGTCGTGCTCGGCGCTGGCGAGGGAAGGGCGGCGGACGCTGCAGGTGCTGCAGGGGCTGCAGGCGCCGCGGGCCGGGCGCCCTGGACGCGCGCGAGCTGCGGCGCTTCCACGCGCAGGCGCAGGCGCACGCCGGCGCCCTCCGCTTCTCCGTGTGCGGCCTCTTCACGCTCGACCTGTCCCTCGCGTGCTCCATGACGCAGGGCGTCGCCAGCTACATCATCATCCTCATGCAAGCCGAGACCAATCTGCACAAGTAGTCGGGCCTTCGCTTTAGAGTTTGGAACATTAACACAACAACAACAACAATAATAATAATAATAATAATAATAATAATAATAATAATAATAATAAAACGATCTTCAAGAGCAGTGATGTTAATGTGGATGGCACGAGCTTCCGGGTCAATGACCCCCATCTCGATCAGGTTTTTCGTCCAGTTTCCCTGATCCATTGAGCAAATGCTGAGATGGCCCCTTGTTTTGCTTCTGGACATAAATGTATCTTCATTTTCTGTGCACGTCTTCTAGAATTCAGTGGGAAATACAATTATTCAAATTATCGTTTCCATGTTGTCGCGGCAGGAAGTAATAAGAGCCAAAATTTATTGCTTATTTATCTTTGAAAATAGATTTTATTACATGGGAGTTTTTTTGTTCGTTTTTTTTTTCTCCCTTTCAAAATTCAAAATTTATTGCTTATTTATCTTTGAAAATAGATTTTATTACATGGGAGTTTTTTTGTTCGTTTTTTTTTCTCCCTTTCAAAATTCAAAATTTATTGCTTATTTATCTTTTTCTCCCTTTCAAAATTCAAAATTTAAGTAGTATATGACTTAGTGTAGGGATCACAGAATTTTGAAAATGTGCACACAATTCACTTTTCCCCATAGCACGTCATACGCAGTTTTTAACTGTTTTTTGACGTAAAATAAATAAATAAATAAATGACCGGGAGTCCAGGACACGAGAAGGCCGACGAAATTACCCCTATTCGCAGTTGGTCACCTCGTCACTATACTTGGGTTTTTCTAACGTGGCTGTTGAGGGTATTATCTTCAAGATGGAATATGGCACGACTCTAGCGGCACAACTGAGAAGGACGCGAAAAGTCGTGTCATATTCCATCTTAAAGATAATACCCTCAGCAGCCACGTTAGAAAAACTCTAGTATAGAGAACAGTAGGTTGTCGTCACCCTGGACGCTATTACGATTTACACATTAATTACGATTAGGTGGGATTTAGATAAATAAATTGAAGAACGTTTGCTGTTATTTTTATTTATATTTTTACTTTTATTTTTCTGTTCATCTCCTCTTTTTTATATGCGATTCTACCAAGTTGGAAAACAGCAGGGTTACTACTGATAGTGTAACGTCGTGAGTAGATCTACACCACAAAGGAACAGACACGAGTGGGTATTTACAATTTATTTACAATAAATTATGTACACTATTCACAGACTTCACTCTAAGGTGTTTGTCGGAGCTACCTGCAGCAGCCCCCCTCTCCCAACACGCGCCTTGCGGCCGCGCCTGCGTTTAGCCAACTCGGCAATCGCAAATGGCACCTGGTGTGCCTCGGCAGACAATCTGCCCCGAAGTATCAAGCATACTTCACAGTGCTCGAGACTCGAACACCTACACGTGCCTACAGCACTTCCGCGCCAGACTTGGCCGAACAAGTTTTGCGGTGTTGTGCCGCGAGGAAACCAGAAACGTTACCCAACCCAGGGCTTTTGCCACCACCCTTATATATGCTCGAGTAACATGACTTCCTGCGTCATCTTTCCCCCACGCACTCGTCTTGAGGCGCCTGCTTTTTCCGTTGCAATTTGCACCCGGCACCTCCAAGCCCTCTCCCCTTTTGGACTTTCCCTGAAGGGTTGGCCTTTGTTCGGGAGCCTGTTTTTGGCTCCCTCATTCCCATACCTTGCAACTTGTCTCTCTGGAGCAGGGAGTCAAGTCTATGACGCTACAATAGTTTCCTTTGCCGACGCTAGTTGCACTGAGAAGCTCGTGGCATGCCACGGCGCCACGAAGCGTACCTCTGGCATGAATAGGAGACCTTAACATTACTCTCCTAGAGGAAATTAAACTGGGTGATGCAAAATTAATATGGGAGGTCAGGTTCAGATGCGTCTCGATATTAGAAAAAAAGCAACCGATCTTCTAGAAGAGTTTTGACTGGGTGATTAGAAATAGGTTCGGGATTTCAGAGTTAGGTGCGTCACGATACGATATGTCGTGTATGATATCCTGCGTATTCCACCAGCGAAGATTAATGACGGGTCCCGAGATGGAAACACTTTCGATACTCACTACCAGAAGTTGTCAAATCGCCGCCTCAACGAGGAGCCTTGCCGATCCGGTGACCGAGATCGCTAAGGTAGTGGTGTCGTAACGATCTCGGACCGAAGGGTCGCGGGTTCGAGTCCCGCCCTGAGAATGGTTGTATTTGTGGTCGTCCCTTCACCCCATATCAACACCATATCGCTTCATCTTCATAGTTACCACACCGCTAACTCCAATAGTGGTCGCTAATGACCTAGATGTTGATGCGACCTTTAATAACACATAACAATCAAATAAATCAGGCCTTCTTCGTACCAAAGCGTTCAACTAGAGCAGGAATATAAAGGTCGCGGGTAAGGTAACTAGCTTACTAACAAGTTCGCGGGCACTGCGTCTAGATTAACAGGCGTGAGGTCCTTTTGGACGGGTTGAACAAATGGATTGGAAGTGGCGATGTATTACTGGATACCTGGCCGATGACAGTCTTTGGAGAAGTCAGTTGAAAGTTATTGAACCAAATGTAGCTCTTTCAATTCTCATTTTCTCCACTAAAGAAAATAAATTATCCTTTAAAATGCAATAATACAAGATTTCAAATTGTCAATTGAGAGCAAAATTGAACATTTTGAACCGAAAGTATCTTGATTTTGTAATCGAATTTACATAAGAGTTCAATAATTGCATAAACTTCCCACCTTCAGGATAGGAGTTTCAACAAAGATTCGTGTTTGCTAAAAGTGTTGTAAGAATTGTTAATTGGTAAAGAATTTGATAATTTATTTCATGCTATTGCTGTATATAAAATATAATGATAGTAAAATAAATACACCAAACGAAAACAAGCAAATAATTCGACATTCAAACCTATTCCTGCTCCTTGGCCCAAAAACTTTTTATATATGGCAGAATTTAAAATGAAAAGTAACATAAATAGAAATAAATAGTAAAAAATGAAAAAAAATTCAAATCTCAGTTGTTTGATATTTACATTACAAACATTACGAAAATTACAAACATACAGTCGACTGCGGTTATAGTGAACTTCTGGGGACTAACATGTTCGGTTCACTATATCAGAGGTTCATTATATTCGATGACGTCAAAATTACATAGAATTAATCCACAATGATTTATTTTATTGATATAGAGATACAGCAAAATTCATTAACAGCACGAAATGAAAATTTCAATATCTTTATTTGTCCTTAAAAAATAAATTATTTTCAATTGTTTGATTCCAATATTTTTCATTAGAAATTTCTCTAAATCCTCCTCTAGAGTTCGTGATCATTCCACCCTTGATTCTGCACCGTCGTCTGTCTCTAGGTATCATAATGCAGTCTTGACTCCAATAATGCCTCTTGCACTATTGGAACTCCGTCCCACTCTTCAAAGGTCCTTTTACTCGCCTAATAACATGCGAGATCCAATTTAATTCCCAGGATTTATTTCCTACGTTCACTATAGCCGAGGTTCAGGTTCACTATAACCTAATCTTCGGGGTAAGTGAAACGGGACCAGAGAATTAAGTTCACTACACCCGAGGGTTCGCTATATCCGAGTTCACTGTAACCGAATTAGACTGTGTTTTCGAATGAGCCACTATTCCCCGCCTTGCGCCGCTTCAGCTTGCGATTTGGATTGATTGATTTTTTCGTGTTTCCGGGCGCGTCAACTGCTTTGGTCATTAGTCCCGTGAGTGTAGTGCATGTTATTTCTCGGGAGATGGCGGTGATCTTCCTTCGCTGGATGGCGAGATTCGGCGCCGACCTACCGTCGGCTAGTGGGGTTTCCCCCTAACCAGGACTCTCCCACCAGCGGGGCACCGCCCCAGCCGGGACAAGCTCTAAGCTCACGACCGGTCTCCCGGTATATGTGTTGTGCATGTTAGTGTGTGTCCAACTAAATGCACTATGAAGTTGCAGGTGAAATCAAAATTACAAAGTCATTATGTAGAACTGTTATAACTTAATATAGTTATTAAAGAATGTTATGAGGATTGATAATTAATAATGAGACATATTGAATAACTCAACACACAATGTATTCTGCAAATCTAGAGTTCCGAAGTATCATCAATGGACGCGACGAGCGCTAAGGTTTGATATTTGGTGTCGTGTGGTCGATATTTGGTATCAAACCATCAAGTGTCGATGATTTGCAAAAATGTTAATGGGATGAATTACAAATATCTTGTCTGGTCCAACTAAATGCACTATGAAGTTGCAGGTGAAACCAAAATTACAAAGTCAATTTGTGGAACATATATCATTTTATCAAAGTCATTATGTAGAGCAAAACCTAATAGTGTGTAAAACTGAATAATGAAAGTACAACTGACACAAATAATGAAATATAAGGAGAATTATTTTTTCTTTTCAATCATTTTAAATTATATCTGTAATGTTTTAAAATTGATTATTGTGGAAGTATCTATATACAAAATTTAATTAAAAAACGGAGCGGTTTTTGAAATGTTCTGTACGATACACAATAAAAAAAGTTTAATCTAAAAATTTACAGTCATATTTTGAGAACACTTTGAAAATGTTGAGACTTAATGTGAAGTACCCCGAAAAATAAAAAGATCCGTTTCAAACTCGCAGGGCCTCATGTTCGTTTAGATCAATCTGGGAATATAAATTGTGGAGAAAATCGACTGAACGGTTTAGGTGCTAGCGTTGGCCACAAACAAAGAGATGTTTTGCAGACAACGTATTTTTGTTATCAAGGCCTCCAGAACATGGATTCTAACCACACCAGGTGTTAGAGGAAGAAATTTACCATTTACAGAAACAATATATCCACCAAAATCCATTTATTTCGTTCCCAGCTCCCGGTAAAACTTTTTGTCGAAAATTCGCCCATTTCGGACGGATAATTCTGTTTTCTCTTACGATGCAAGGTAAGAAAATAAAAACGTCAACTTTTGTTTTCTTTTTTAGTGTTTTCAAATAAGAACGTAAAAGAACGTTTTACTCACATGTCCCATCAAGGACTTAATGTGCGTTGTTAACGTAACTGTTATGCGAATGTGCCTTATTGGACAATTTGTTCTTTGCAATGACTTTTGATCAATATTAAATACCAAAGACAAGTAAACAAATAATCCATGAAATGTAATGTAATCTACGTTTCTGTATGATTTTGCAGCTAATATTTTGAAACTTATTTTATGATTTAAACCTTTTTGTAGATAAATTCTAAAGCAATTCGGAGAGTTCATCTCCGTGAGTTCCTTGTAAACTCCGCTAAGCTCCATATTGCACGCTTCTATGATAGAAAAATATTACTGTCAGAGAAAACCGTTTTGACAGGTTTTTCTTGGCTACCGCCGGCAACATGACCGGCAATTTATGTTAATGCACTCTATTTGTCAATGCATTTGTTTGCAGATGACTCTTTTATACACCACTCTTTGTAATGCCATTATTCGACATAACGACCATTTGTTTCCCGACCTCTCACACTAATCCCTTCTTACAGTACCTTCTTTATAGCACATGGGCCTGATGATTGTTGCAACTCGATTCTTGTGAATCTGCATTCATAACCATGGATATGATTTTCTGTTACATAACAGCCAGCTAATTTTACTATTTACTCTGCTTCACGTCAAACAAAAGTACTGGACTTTAGATTGAAATTGCAATGACATTTGAAACATTGCAGTGACTAGTACTAGATATAGGAACCTGGACGCAATTCGAAAATATACGGACGAAATATGGGCGATGAACGACGAAATACCAATGTTGAACGACGGTATACAACGAGTGGTGAACGGCGAAATACAAATAGTGAACAACGAAATGCAACTGTTGAACGACGAGATGTACGGGGTGAAAAGCCAGATAAGAATGGTAAACGACCAGATCCGGATGATAATTTACTGTGCACTATCACAGGCTCTTGCCAATACAAGGAATGCCCCTCGCGACGCCATCTGAGTGGATTCCGTCCCTACACGAACAAAGTTTTAATATGCAGGTTTATATTTAAACTACTTGAACTTGTAAGTAATCCTTATGTGTAGTTTCTTATCGATTTCACTGATTTAAATTAATTCTAGAATATTCGTCAATATTACAATTTTAACTTCATTTTAACGTCATACGCAGTTTTTAACTGTTTTTTGACGTAAATAAATAAATAAATAACTTGACGCTGGAAAGTAATAAAGCGAATATAACTACACTGATGAAGAAACTAGAACATGTGGACGAGATAATGGTATAGGACTTGAATGGACAAAAGGTCTTATCTAGATAGAATCGAAAATATTCAATAAATATAATTTTATTCAGAACAATAGACAACGAATTGTAATATCCATAACTAGTGGTACCACAACGGCACATATTTCCTCGCATTATTTGTAACAGCTACACAATATTATAACACCACAAGAATCCTGCACAAGTATTTCAACCAGCAAAATTGTTTTCTCTGCGCTGGGATTCGAACTAATATTCCTGAAGTTAGCTTGGCAATCACATTATTTCTATACCACCAGCCTCACAACTAAATTCAATATTTCCGACGCTTTAAAAAAAAGTTGGACGTTTCTATTCGCGATTTTCAAATATTCAGGGATGTTCATTATTATTTCAAGATCTATTTAAAAAAGGAATTTTCATGAAAAACAATTTGCAATCAATGTACTAGTATCAATATTGTACTTTTAATGTCATTTTTTGGCAATTGTCAAAATATAGAGAGTTCGCCGAAAATGAGGCTAGTAATATTTTTATATATTCTTTGCTTTATCAGAAAATATAAAGAACAAATGGAAGCCGTGTTTGAAAAATTAAAAAAAACTACTCGTTTTGTAACAAAATTGTACATCACATGTATTAAAGATCTGTTTGAAGGTCTTGTTAATGAAAAAATCCATCATCAATATTCTCATCTTCATTACAGTTTTCCAAAGTAAACTTTTCACAATTTTCGAAAATTCATAGATTTTGCCGAAAATGGGACTAGCACAATTTTTCTTAGCATCCATTGTTGAATTTGAGGCACAAGTAGAAAAAGTTTGGGGTAATTTTTGAGCAAATATTGTTTAAAATGTGCGTCTTTTTCATGTAGAATTATGCGAAAATTACTTATATTTTCGAAAAATTCCACCTCACCTTATTTCAAGCTCTGTGTTTGAAAAACAGATTCCATTGAGAAAAACCTCTACCTTCAATGTTGAAGTTGTAGTAAAACATCAAAAACATTTCAAAACAGTTTTGAAAAAAATTTACAAAACATTTACAATTTTGAAAAAAATCGGAGATATCAACGATAATGAGAAGTACGCAATTTTTAAGCATCCTTTACGCTATCCGAAGAAAATATTTAATAAAAAAACTTGGAACCATTTTTGAGAACATTAGGAAAATGTTGAGGCTTCTTGTAAATTACTCCCAAAAAATCAAAATATCCGTTTCAAACTGTATTTGCCAATTTACCAATGAAATTAAAATCATCAACTGGAAAGAGAAGCAACTTCATGCGCGATACCCATACCAGATAGAGGGAGAACTGATGGACCGTAAATCGTCAATTAAATGGCTGTGTTTGGGAGAACTTTTTGCTCAAACGGAGGGTTCCATGGTAGCTATTCAGGACCAACTAGTATCAATGAAAAACTACCGTAAATTTATCTTGAAAGACACTAACGTTCGTGATGACAAATGTCGGCAATTTGGAGAGCATAGAGAACATATAGACCCCATGATCAGTGGATACTGCTCTCTAGCATCATAATGTATCCCAAGATTTTCTCATCTACTTTAAAAATACAAATCATGGTAAAAAAAAATATAAGGGAGGCTAAAATCATGAAACACGATTAAGATATTTTGAAGTCAAATAACAAAACAAAAGCAATGTGGAATATAATAAAAATACGATAAAATAAACTAGAAACCTTTTGAACATGTTTTAAAATATAACGATAGATATGTGAACGATCCGGCAACAGTGGCTAGTCAAACGAATACTTTTCGAGGATTGCTGCCTATCTCATTAAGGGTCTTCAGCCACAAAATTCAACATCAGACGTTTCCCCAAAAAATTTAGACACGTTGTTCGTTTCAGAAACTTCTTCCTACAAAATTCTCAAAATAATCGGTAAATTAAAATATAGATATTCGGCCGGTTTAGATGAATTTCCGGATTGTTTGTTTAAGATTTGTGCGCCTACCACTATATACCCGTTAACTCACATATTTAATTCATGCTTATGCATGGGAACTTTTCCTGATATTTTCAAAATAGCTAAAATTAAGCCCCTCTTCAAAATTGGCAACAAAAATGAAATTCAATATTATCGTTCAATATCTTTTTTGTCAGTTTTTTTTTTTTTTTTTCAAAAATATTAGACACACTTTTTTACGTACGAATGGAACCGTTCTCAGTAAACACAACGCGCTTTCAGAATACCAACCAGGTTTTCGGAAATAAAAATCTACGAAAACAGTAATATTTTCTTTTCTTAAAAGTTTCGTCTTATCTTTGAATCAAAACGAAGCACCTAATGGATTATTTTTAGATATATCAAAAGCTTTTGACGTCACTGATCATAACATTTTACTTTCAAAATTACCTTCATATGGAATCCGTGGTATTGCTCTAGACTTTTTTTTCCCTCGTACCTTCAACAACGATCTCAGGGAGTAGAAATACCTCACTGGAATGATGGAACAGTATATACTCACCTTTCCGACTCTGCCAATTGCACGCGGAGACCTGCAAGAATCGATTTTAGTCTTTATTCTCTTCCTTCTATACGTTAACGATGTGCCCTCAACGATTAGATATTTTTTTATTCAAAATTAAAGTAGTATATGGCTTAGTGTAGTGATCAGAATTTTGAAAACGTGCATAGTATTCACTTCTCCCCATAGCACGTCATACATAGTTTTTAACTGTTTTTGACGTAAATAAATAAATAAAAACGGAAGAACAGTCCTCTTTGCGGATGGTACGAATATTCTTTGCAATAAAGAAATCGTAAAGAGTACAATATTTTAAGTTTTCAATTGGTTCCGTAATAACAAATTAATAGTAAACGAAAAGAAAACGGTTTCAATTCAGTTTTCTATTTCAAATAAACAATTCTGTACTCCATTGAAAATGAACGATGTTCCATTGACTGAACGTCTATTTCAATTAATTGAACACCAAAATGTTCATTATGCTACGCGTTCAGAATTCATTCAAATTCAGCCAGCCTTTATACTGCTCGTTGTGTATATTTCGCGAATGTTCATTCTCGCCTGAGATATGGCATAATATTCTGAGAAAAAGATCTTATAGTTCCCAGAATTTTAGATTACAAAACGGAATTCTACGAATCATAAGCAAATCCCACCCACGTCATACTTGTAAGCCTCTCTTTATTAATCTAAGAATTTTACCATTACCTTGTCTGTTGATTCACGAATAAGTGGCTTTTGTCAAAAATGACTTACTTAAGGGCGGGAATATATTTTCAGCAAACGCCGATTTCTGTAACTATAAAACTCGACGTAGTTATCATATTCATCAGGAAACAGTATCAACAGCTCACTGCAAAAAATTCACATACAATACAAGAACATTATTTTACAACACTTTGCCAGATTATATTAAACGATTAAATCCAATAAAAAAGTTTAAATTCCAAGAAAAATCGTTTCTGCTGCATAACTATTTCTCTAAAATTATAGACTATAGCATCAAAAGGAAAGTAACATTCATTTTAACAGTGATATTTAATGTATTATTTACCATTTAGACTGTATAATTCTAAACAACTTGTAACAAGTATTTTACCGCAGCTCAATGACCTTCATCTTGATCACGTATTTCGTCCATTTTCCCTCATCCTTTGAGAAAATCCTGAGATGGCCCCTGGTTTTGCTTCTGAACATAAATGTACCTTCATTATCTTTGCACGTCTTCTAGAATTCAGTTCGTCAAAAACTGATTTTTCGAAAATTGCAAACCAGTTTTTGCGAAAACGTCGTTTAAACATTTCTCAAAATGCGCATTTCAAAGCTCATTTTCACACATCTTTTGATTTTTCGAGAAACTTTCTCAGAAAGAATTTGAAACAAGTGTACTCTCAAATGTGATAAGAAATGTCCATATTGTGTCCGTACTAACCAAGTGAGAAATAGTTTTAAAAAACGAATTTATATTATTAAAAATCAAAAAGAATGCAAGAAAATGGCGTTTACACTATCTTATACAATGGATGTAGCGCTGTCCATATAAAAAATTTGGATCCGTTTTCAAGAAAAATGGCGTTTGAATGTTTTATAAAAATGCGTAATTTGGAGTTCATTTTCAAAGAAAACTTTTGACTCATTAAGAAACTTCATACGACATCATTTAAGGCTCTTGTACTCATAAATGCAATAATACATTCAAATCACCGGTACCTACTACAAACACAAACGATGGGAGAGAGATATAAAAAATCACATTCTGTATTTTTTGAAAATACGAAAATAACGCAAAATGATCATTGAATCATCAAATTAATATCATGTTACACGCAATTAGCACTATCGAAATAAAAATTTCAGGAAGAAATTGAGAGGTTCAGGATTAGGTTTTGCGGAGTCTTCCTGTTTTATTGAGAAAAACATAATGAATCATTTTTCAAAAAATTTAGTTTATTTTTTTAATATTATATTTAAATATTTCACTCAGAATTGATATAAAATGATTAAAATTTTCAAAAAATGTCCACGACGCTAATGAATGAACTAATTGTAGAGAAATAAATTCATCTAAAGAAAAAATATTTTTTAAATATATTGTGATTGTAGAAAGATGCCGGAAAAAATCAAACTTTCATTATTTTCAATAATGAAATATGAATTATTTTCAATAATGAAAGTTAAATCTTTAATTTATATAATTTTTCATGAAAATGCCTTAAATGAACTCTAAAAAGACAATTTTATTATGTTATTATGTTTTATACGAAATACAACGTTTAAAAGCTTTTGCAAACGTTTCCATAATCACAAAGTAAACAATACAATTTATTAAATAGATAGTTTGAAAATGTAAAAATTTGTTTTCAGCAAGTTTGAAGAAACATTTTAATTGCAGAAACTTTGAGAAAGTTCATTTTTCAGTAACATTAAGATGCCAAAATTCTGAGGTCATAATTTACCTTATCTTTAAAATATTATTTTTCAGCTATTGGTACTGGCCGCTTTAATAATATTGGCAATCAGTTCGAGCGAAATTAAAGAAGCTTGTGATATCGGATATAGACCTCTGCACATAACATTGTCATTCATCTCTGCAGTGATAATGGCATTCACCGTAATATTATTTTTAACGGTTGTTGGCTTTTGCGCCTGCTCGCCAATAACCAGATCTGTGGTAAGTGAAGCATACAACACTTGAAAAGCGATACTTATGGTTTTGAACTTGATTTTAAAACATATTAAAACATAAAGAATTGAAACTCACAATTTTGTCGTGTTTTATGAACTGAAATATTTATGATTTTGTTACGTTTTATAAAGAAGACTATTCACAATTTAATTTAGTGTGGCCTTCTAGCACTACACAACTGTGAATAGGAAGACACTACTAAATTCTCTAAAATGTACATTCCAAGTTTGCAAGGAATACAGGGTGCACCTCTAGAATAAACAAAACACATAATATCTAAACACTTCAATGTGTCCATTTTTCACTGTACAACATAATTAGGATGAATCAAAGTTGCCTTTGGATCTCTGCAATACAGTTGTGCTTAACGAGTTTACTTGTGTTCATAACAAACCGGTAGAGGAGCTTCTCTCTCTTTGACCCGAGCTTGGTTGGTACAGTCTTCTGATTGTTACTGCCAGAACTATATTTTGACCGCTATCGTTCAGGACGAAGGATTGAATTAGACCCCCAAAATAAGGGTTGGGCCCATTCAGTAACTGAAGTGTATTCTGATGAGACATTAGTTTGGAATACCACTTTCCAGAATTTGTATCTGCAGACCAGTCACGGAATAACGTATTGCTTGAAGCATGGAACCATTGTAAATCCTCTTACACTTTGACAAATCCTCCTAAACATTGTTGTGTTTGTCAATTCCTCGTTGCTCAATAGACATACAAATGATCGAAGAATATCAATGACAAATGGTAAGGATTCGAAGTAGTCTTTCAGGTGAGCATTTGGTGGGAGAGCACACCATCAGAAAATTTTGCTGTCGCAATTACAAACAACAACCAGCTCCTGAAAATAGAACAATTAGGCTGTCAAAACATGCCGTCGTTAGAAACTATTCGTCAAAACTAATTATTTCAAGAATGATATTATGTGCCACCTGTATTTGTAGGTACCTCCCAACAGCGTGGCACCTCCCCAGCCGGGACAAGCTCCAGACGTATTGTCTCCCAACATGTGTGGTAGTGTAGTGCATGTGAGTGTAAGTGTATGTACTTCAGAAGAGAGGGTAGGATGAAGAAGGAAAGATCGCGCGCGACCCGTGGCCCGTTTGTGGGGACCTTACTCCAACATTCGCCTGATGATGATCGGAGAAACCACTGAAAACCACCGATCAGAGTAGCAGGCCGCTAGAATTCTCCCTCAAACAGCGGCTAAACTCGACTTAGCCGTCTAGTCGGTGTCAACATCCTGCCACCGTCGGCATTCGAACCTCATGACCTCCCGGCTATAGCCCCTGCAGTGAACTTATTTGATACTCTGAGACACCTTTGCTGGAAATGCTCAACTTTTCCCCATTCTTCGGTTGTCGTTTTAAAAATTAAATTCTGAAATATGTCGCATTCATTTCAAATTACTTCTTCTATTCTTGCAAAAGTGTATTGATCGCTTGCTCATAAAATTGTTTACTTACTATCTTCTCGCAGTTTACACAGTAATTCGTTCTCGACGGAGATAAGGATAAAATTAGTCATGTGTGCGGCAGAATATGTGGATCGTCTTCAATGACGAGAATGATCTCTGGACAGATGATGTGAATGGAATTGTTGCGATGAGCACAGCTAACGTGTATATATCATTAAATTCACTCAACAATTCCTGTCCAAGAGATAATTCACAATTTGAGCCGGTGTTTTGACAAATCCTTCATAGAAAACCGTTTATTTTGTAGTTTAGTCAAATTAAACATACCTCCATTTTCCAAAAATCCACCTCCACCGGGAATCGAACCCGGCTCAGATTCTCAGCCGGTAAAAATAAATTGAGAAAGTATACAAAAATCTAAATATTTTTAAAATATTTTTCAGGATGCTACAATTTGTCTTTTGGGCTTCTTCTTACTGGGAGCCGTTGGAGTTATCCTGTTATTACCTTCGATGTCCGAATCAATTTGCAACCCAGATTGCAAAAGTGGCAAATCCCTGTTAGGGATTAAAGATCCTGAAGATGTTTTGTACAGAAAACCCAATAACTTAACGGATAGTTACGATGACTATGACAATGATTATTACATCTTCAGAAAGAAGCGAGCATTTGCAAAACCTTCATTTAATGATCAAGAAAATTATTCCAAAAAGCATTCTGAACTATCAAAGAACAATGAAATATTTCCCACAGTAATGCTTGGCTCAACAGGGAGGAAACTTGTTTTGGAAGAAGGAAGCACAAACGCTATTGAAGACCACCAAAGAACATTATTGACTCTGAAAAATAATGGAGAAATTATCGCTACAAAGAACAATGTATCTTCCCTTCTTCTCGAACAAAATAATCATGAAATACATGACAAAAATATCAACTTCAACTTCAATTTTATCAAGCGCCAATTTCAAAAGAGGATAAGAAATAATACTCAAAATAATAAAGTATATGATTGTTTTTCCAGGAAAGAAAATAATTCGATCAAAAACCAATTCTAAACAAACATTAAAATATGAAGCAAAACAGAAATTACGATCATTGAGTAATGACAACAAATGGGAAGATAGAGTAGGAGAACAAAATAAAATTCGAATACAAAAAAGCGGTGATTCTGAGTATACGCGTACCAAAAGGAATTCAAGAGATTTGGCACCAATATCCGGGGGAAATCCTGAAACAAAACCAGCGAACTTACGTGGACAAAAACTTACAGGCAATTCAAATAGCGATACTATGACAATAGGAATTTTATGCATAGCAGATGCTATCTTAATGAAAATGGATATCATCAGGATGTTTCTCTGTGGCTTGTATTACTGAGAAAGAATATTTCATTCAGTTCTGTAATTTTTTGTATTTATAGCACGTAATAAATTTATTTATTCACTATCGGAAGTGGAAAGTGTGTTTCTTTTAGGTTACAAAATGTAGATTGAAATAACACACGTATGTTACATTTTGAATCGAGAGATCTTGCCAATTTCCGGTGTAAAAATACAGCTGATAAATAGTCATGAAACAACGAGAAGCTCTGTTCCAATAAGGAAATATACATTTTGTACGAGTTGTATGAACTCGTGGAAAAGAACAATAAGAGGGATGGAGCGTTGGTTACCCTGGATGCAAGGTTGTTGAGAGAGACTGGTGTTATGTACACAAAAAGACACACGTTAACAATAACATTTATTTGATAAATCTTTTTACAGTAGTGACCCGGTTACCAAAATCCAGAAGAGTAGTCAGTTGTACAAAGCCACGGTGTCCAAAATCCAGAAGAAGTCCCACAGATATGCGCACGGTCGTCAAAATCACCAGAATAGAGAAAACCGTATAACGTAGCCGAGTACAGGATAACACCATACACAGAGTCACTACGGGATCACACTTCAGAACTGCCTGCCTCTTTGACCGGCGCGGCCGGTTAAGAAGCACGCCGCGCCGTAGCCTCGCCTCGGGGTTGCCGATCCGCCTGCCGGCCGCTCACGCCCTATTGGCCGGCCCTCGCGCCGGTTTGTAGCCCTGCTGCCTTCGGAAGTCTCCGTCCCGCGCTGCCGATTTGGCGCGCGATATGAATCTTCATATATCGCCGCAACAACTGGTTTGATTTCGCGGGAGAATGATCGCCGGAATGTACGCCGGTTAATCATTAATGTGAAATTCTGATTCAAAACGCAATTATAGCAACTTCAGGATATTGGAAGTCAGGCGGAACCTTGGAAAGGTAAGTTAGCAAGTTGGTCGGTGGTTCTAAATTAAAGATCAAGCTATCCTCGGATGCGGAGAAGGTAACATATGTCGATTGATTCTGGTGTTATGGTTTCACGAACAATATATTTGATTTTACCATCATAGCATGATAAAACCATATTTTCAAAGAGGGAAGGCAGTTATTTAAATAATGAGAGTACAAGGTAAATAAATAATAAGAATCATTGGAAATAGTTGGCGAAATTCTTAAGGACAGAGGAATTTTGTCCGAGTATCAAATAGTGTTATAATCCAAGTCATCTCTCAATATTTTTTTTATTTATTTATTTTACGTCAAAAAACAGTTAAAAACTGCGTATGACGTGCTATGGGGAAAAGTGAATTGTGTGCACATTTTCAAAATTCTGTGATCCCTACACTAAGTCATATACTACTTAAATTTTGAATTTTGAAAGGGAGAAAAAAACCCAAAACATTTCAAAAATAAATAAGCAATAAATTTTGAATTTTGAAAGGGGAAAAAACAAAAAAACTCCCATGTAATAAAATCTATTTTCAAGGATAAATAAGCAATAAATTTTGGCTCTTATTACTTCCTGCCGCGACAACATGGAAACGATAATTTGAAGAATTGTATTTCCCACTGAATTCTAGAAGACGTGCACAGGAAATGAAGTTACATTTATGTCCAGAAGCAAAACAAGGGGCCATCTCAGCATTTGCTCAATGGATCAGGGAAACTGGACGAAAAACCTGATCGAGATGGGGGTCATTGACCCGGAAGCTGTAGTACAATAGTTGTTACAGGTTGTTTATACTCATTTACACAGTTCAAATGGTAAATAAAGCATTATGAATCATTGTTAAAATGAATGTTACTTTTCTTGTGATGCTCAGTATAGTCTCTAATTGTATAGAAACAGTTATGCAGCAGAAACGATTTCACTTGGGATTTAAACTTTTCTATTGAATTTAATCGTTTAATGTCATCTGGCAAAGTGTTGTAAAATAATGTACATGTATTGTATGTGAATTTTTTGTAATGAGCTGTTGATACTGTCACCTGATGAATATGATTTCTACGTCGAGTGTTATAGTAATAGACTTCGGCATTTTCTGAAAATATATTCCCGCCCTGAGCAAGTCATTTTTTACAAAAACCACTGATTCGTAAATAAGAAGACACGGTAATGGTAGAATTCCTAGATTAATGACGAGAGGCTTACATAAATCACGTGGGTGGGATTTGGTTATTATTCGTACAATTCGTTTTTGTAATCTAAAAGTCTGGGAGCTATAAGATGTATTTCCCCAGAATATTATGCCATATCTCAGGCGGGAATGAACATTCGCGAAGTACACACAACGAGCAGTATGAAGGCTGACTGAATTTGCTAGAATTCTGAACGCGTAGCACAATGAACTTAATTTTGTATTCAATTCATTTAAATGGACGTTCCATTTAAGGTTTGACTGAATTGAGAGACCTAAAAATTTTGTTGCCTTAACATCTGTCAATGGGACACTGTTCATTTTCAATGGGGCACAGAATTGTTTATTTGAAATGGAAAACTGCATTAAAACCGTTTTCTTTTCGTTCACTATTAATTTGTTATTTCGGAACCAATTTGAAACATCTGATATTGTACTATTTACGGTTTCTTTATTGCAAAGGATGTTCGTATCATCCGCAAAGAGAACCGTTCTTCCGTTTCGAATCGTCGAGGGCATATCGTTTACGTAAAGTAGGAACAGAATAGGGCCTAAAATCGATCCTTGAGGATCTCCACATGCAACGGGCAAAGAGTCGGAAAGGTGCGTACGTAATGTTCCATCATTCCAGTAAGGTATTTCAACTCTCTGAGATCGTTGTTTAAGGTACGAACATAACCAATCTAGAGCAATACCACGAATTCCATATGAAGGTAGTTTTGAAAGTAAAATGTCATGATCAATGACGTCAAAAGTTTTGAGAGATCTAAAAATAATCCAATAGGTGCCTCGTTTTGATCCAATGATGAGGCGACATCTTTAAGAAAAGAAAATATAGCTGTTTCCGTTGATTTTGATTTTCTAAATCCATGTTGGCAATCTGAAAGCGCGTCGTGTTTAGTGAGAAAGGTTTCCATTCGTATGTAAAAAAGTCTCTCTAATATTTTTGAAAAGTTTTTTTTTAATGTCAAATTTTGAAAATATCTGGAAACGTTCCAGTGCATAAAGATGCATTAAATATGTGAGTTAACGGGTGTATAATGGCATACGCACAACTCTTTAACAAAGAATCCGGGAATTCATCTAAACCGGACGAATATTTATTTTTTAGTTTACCGATTATTTTGAGAATTTCATAGGAAGAAGTTTCGGAAACGAATATTGTGCCTACAATTTTGGGTGAACTGTCTGTTTTTGAATTTTGTGCCTGAAGACCCTTAGTGAGATCGGCAGCAATTCTCGAAAAGTATTGGTTAAAGAGACTAGCCACTGTTGCCGGATCGTTCACATTTATATCGTTATATTTTAAAACAACATTCTCTACGGGTTTTCTAGTTGATTTGGTAGTATTTTTATTATATTCCACATTGCTTTTGTTTTATTATTTGAATTCAAAATATCCTGATCGTTTTTCATGATTTTAGCCTGCCTTATGACTTTTCGTAAAAATGTTTTGTATTTTTTAAAGTAGATAAGGAAATCTTGAGATACGTCATGACGTTTAGAAATGAAAGAATTCGCTTGTTTTTACAAGATGTCCTAATTCCTTGTGTTATCCAAGAATTGCTTTTCCGTGAAATATTTAATTTTCGTTTTTGAAGAGGAAAGCAAGTGTTAAAATGAAATGAAAGAGTTGAAAAAAAAGAGTTATATTTGTCGTTTGTATCAGCAGTATTATAAACCGTTTCCCATGACTCCTGCATCAAGTAATCAATGAATAATTTAATTTTACTTTTGGTAAACAATCTAGTCATACGTGTATTATTTATTGTGTCAGTGGTCGCATTTCTTATAATGGTAAGAATTTGTACATCGTGGTCACTGTATCCTAAATCTTTTGTTTCAACTTCATATCGAGTAGTAGTTTTGTTAATTATAATTTGATCAATTGCCTTCATGGAATGTTGTGTGATCCGTGTAGGTACATTAATTGTAATGTCTAAATTGAAGGAATTAATTAAATTGAGAAACTTTTCTTTCTCGCAAGATTCGACCAGAAAATCAATGTTAAAATCTCCGCATACAACAATGGATTCAAAAGAGCGATTGCTGACTTCGTTAAGTGTTATCTCCAGGTTTTTTAATTTTATCTCCAGTATTTTTAATTTAATCTCCCCCACGTTGGACACGCCATCTGTAACATACTAAATATCTTTCTGTATATTAAATTTAATCCATTCTTAAATCTGTAATTATTTAATATGGTCGGCTAGCATGTACACATGGCTAATATCAATACCAATATTTATGCCTATATTCTTTCTACAGCTTCTGTTTGCCCTGCTCTTCTCAAGTATCTGTTTAACAATCGAACACTTTTCCTTTATTACTAGCATTATAATATTTCTGATTAATATGAATGTTTACCGTCCAAATACTTCGACATGTTGTCGACATCAACATAGATTGTTACTTACTTAGTCGTATGCAGACCATATGGATCAGCTACCTCTGGAGATTTTGTTTAGCTAAAGAATTCTATGATTGATTGCAATCTGCTACTATTAATCAGCATTCTTTTAAATAAAAAAGTATTTATTTCACTATCAAAACAGTCGCACATTACTTAATGAGCTCATTCAAATCAATATTGACCCAGACCATAGTAATTCTTTTTATACCAATTGAAATAGAATGTTTCAATTGGAATGTATATTATATAATGTATGTATATTGAAATAAACTGAATATATTCAAACAAACTCGGTCGATGGGTTTTATAGAAATAATCACTATTGTATTCTAATAGATGATTATCCGATCTGCCATCTGTACAGAGTGGTCGAGGAACCTGAAAAGCAAATATCTTTCTATCTTGCTACTTCATTGCTAGAATTGGCTCAATGAAAAATCACATATTCATTTCACAAAAACATGGAAATTTATTAAACAATTTAAAACAATTTTAGTATTGTATAACTTTACCCAATATAAAATTAAACGTTTGTCATGACCGTTCCAACCTTATGTCTTCGCGCGCTTTTGGACCATCTTTATCCATCTCCGACGCCGCCGTCCTCAGGTCCAGACACCATCTTCTCTCTTCTTTTCTCGGAAGCACACTTCAATCACTGTTCATCAGATCAATAAACTATTTGCTGCTAACATTCCAGTCCAATCACTGACAACTTCGCCCAAACCCTCAAAGTCCCTCCAACTCGTTCACATGAAATATTTTAAGCTCCACTGTCACACTTAGTATTGAAATTTTGATGTTCTCTCCATATCCATTCCCCAGTAGATGCTTATAAGTCCCCAAAGAAAAAAACTCCTAACATTAATTGGAGCACGATCCGTTCACGAGCACGGCATCAGTCAGAATGAATGTCTCTCGTATTCTTTTAGCCCTGCACAGCTCGGTCCATCTTTTCGATTGTTTATTTGCAGATAACACTTCGTACCTAGCCAATCCCTAAATTTCTTGCAAACGAACTAGCCGTCTTCACGACTGTCACTGCTTTTTCGGCCAATCCCTGAATTCTATACAGAATTAACTAGCAGTCTCCGCGATTGTCACTGCATGAATATGTTGACCTTGACGACGGCTCGCTTACTGTTGCTATGCTAGCATATTCACATAATTTATCCCCTTTAATTGACGCCATTTATAATAAATATTGTACAATATTCAGTGACATATTGGTATGTCACAATATATTATACAAATTGAAATAGAATTGCGTTGGATCTTCATGCGCATTTGGGATCTTCTCGACTGAATCCAGGACGAAAGAAATGTTCAATGTTTCACAATGTCTTCTCTCTTCAGACGTCACGTAGATCTCTATTTCACCCTATTCTCAATGCGTTACTATTCGGGTTTGTCATTAAAATAATGTTAAACTGCAACTTTATCGAATTGTCAGCTAGTTTGCTGGATAATTATCATTAATTTATTCGTGCAAGCGATACTTCCCTAGTGTTCACTTCTGTCGGGTGCCTCAGCGCGTCTCTTCCCAACATCCAAAAATAAATTGTTCTTAGAATGATATAGCTACGTTCTTTTCCCTAATCTATTATGTTTCTTATAACGCCTGCTCGTTTACTATTTAATCATTAGCATTGCATGACGCTAACGTATTAATGATTATTTATTAATTTTCACAATATTAAAGAGCAATTCTGTTCCCCTTCTAAGTTTAACATTATGTCCTTGCTATTCATGAAAACACTATCGGACTATTGGCCAAAGACACTATTGGACTGTATAATTCTTAACAATATGGATCAAGTATTGTATCGCAGCTTCTGGGTCAGTGACCCCCATCGTGATCAGGTTTTTCGTCCAGTTTCCCTTATCCATTGAGCAAATGCTGAGGTGGCCCCTTGTTTTGCTTCTGGACATAAATGTAACTTCATTATCTGTGCACGTCTTCTAGAATTCAGTAGGAAATATAGTTATTCAAATTATCGTTTCCATGTTGTCGCGGCAGGAAGTATTATTCCTTGACGAA
Organism: Teleogryllus oceanicus; assembly: GCA_964035755.1. Lineage (NCBI taxonomy): Eukaryota > Metazoa > Arthropoda > Insecta > Orthoptera > Gryllidae > Teleogryllus > Teleogryllus oceanicus. The sequence continues at coordinate 25,602,593 of CAXIVR010000012.1, read as the reverse complement.
CGATATCATGGATAAGAGCCAAAAATGTATTGCTTATTTACCCTTGAAAATAGCTTTTATTACATGGGAGCATTTTTTTCAAAATTCAAGTAGTATATGACTTAGTGCAGGGAGAACAGAATTTGTGCACAGAAAATGTGTACAGAATTCACTTCTCCCCATAGCACGTCATACGCAGTTTTAACGTTTTTTTACGTAAAATAAATAAATATCTACCGAGTCCCAATCTAATACAAATCTGGGACGTACCGTACACGAAGCGTTCAGCACGGCGGCGGACGACAGAAAGTCTCGATCCCCTTCTTCTCGTCACCACTACGCTTCCTCAGTACATCGTTTCGTTTTTCTTCCGGGGGCCTTGCTTTTCTATTCAAACAAACTATGGTATACGGATTGTAAGTGTTCACTCTCCGCGACTTTATTTTGCCACCATAGCAATTCGTCTATGTCGCTTCCATTCCCTCTAAACGCACAAATAAAGCTTAATAACATAGTATTTAATGCTTATCTTAATATCAGAAGTTTGTATATATAGTGTAATGGTGTAGGACAGTCGCCCACGTATGGCATCGCAAATCATAAATATAAATTATATTTTCAAACGCATATTAAAACGCGTAGTGAAGGCGCTTGTCGAAGGGCAGCAGGAAAGGGACGTTTTCCCGTTACCTGCGCGCCTCCGATGCGGGCGAGCAGGCTAGCCTTTGTTAACTAGCCCTGTGGAAAGGGGCGCGCCCGTGACGTCAATGGAATTTCCGGCCGCCGCTGACCAGCGCCGGCGAATTCGGCGGAATTCTGACGTCGAACAAATTCCCTTGAAGACGCTACTTCATAGCGTCAACTGCCACGTCGATACAGCCGCGATTGGCCACCCCGTGTCGCGTGATGCCGTAGGCCAATAGGCGTTAACATCACGTGGGCGCGATCATGTGGCCCTATGGAGCCGCGGAGCTGCGAAGAAGGATAATGCGGGTTCTTCTGATTCGAACTGCGGAGGAGAGCGGACGCCTGGCTGAGGGGAACAGTGGGCGAGGGCGTAGGTGTTCTCCCGGAAGACGCGAGTCTTAGCTTTTTTGGCTTCGGCCACGTACGTGCGAGTACACGCACAGTAGAACGGCCTTGAGTGTGTGAGTTGGCTCTGCCAGCCCGAGCTTCGGTGATAACGATCAGCAATAGGTAGTAGGGACCGCCGATATTTACGCGCCGTCGACCGCCAGAGGCCAGGGCGCGACGAGGCGGTCACGCCACGCATCGCGAGCGGCCCCGCCTGTTACGATCAGCTCCGGATGTAGGCGAACCCGAGGGCAAGAGCCGCCGTTCCTGACGCAGAGGCGTGCCTGGACATTTTCTGTGTCGCGAGCGCCGACCACGCCTCTACCGCCGCAGCCATCGACCCCGAGCGCCGCCCTTCACGCGCTCGGCTACTGAGTGGCCATCGGCCGATCCAGGCTATTCATCGCCGTTGAGTCGGGCAAGCGCCCGGGTCATCGCCACGGCTGCGCTAGCCTACCTCGGAAGGATACGAGCGAGTAACCGCTCGTGACCCCCGCCAGCGCCGACGCGACAAACTCCGTGCCCTGCGCGGGCAGCTGCTGTGACTGGAGATGGGCGAGCGACCCGTCATGTAATATAGTTATAAGTTAGTCTGTATAAGTCCGTTTTTTATGTATCCGGCTTCATCGTGATTTTGCCTAAATATCTCTTGTGAATTAAATTTAAGCTAAATGAGGAAAATCTTTCATTCCAAGTTGCATGCCAATGCCCACGCCACGCATGTTCCCGCTAGAAATTTCAGTGTTTTCAGTGGGGGTAGCCGGGCAAAGCTTTAACCTGCAGCTGGCGCCGGGAAAAAGGTAAGTCGAGGTCAACTCTGGGAGCACCTCCACTTGGGGCTGTTACGGACAGTGGGGGTGTTACAATAAGATTATACATAGGAAATAAAAAAATAATCTTAACATTTATTAGGGAAATATTTAATGGTATATAATTACTACAATTTCTGTTCATTACAATATAAATAATACTAATAGTAGTATAAAATGAAACAAGACGGAGCAAAAATATGCTGTCTTCAAACGAAAGTGTTTGGCAATTGTTTTTGGAGTCTCAAAATGTAAATATTTAGATGGGAAAGGACATTTTAAAATTATAACGGATCATAATCCTTTGGTCAATTTAAAAAGGGAAATGAGTCTCTCGAATAGGATAACAAGGATGACAACACTCTAGGATAACAGGATGAATTCTAAGATTACAGGGTTAGGTACAATTTTGAAGTAATTCATAGAAAAGAAAAAAAACATAAAAGTTGATACACCAAGTAGAACTGTACCAGATTAAAAATATATTGTTTATTACCACTACACGAACTATATGACTGAATTATTTATTTAAACGTTGTCAATAGTTTATCGAACGTGATTTTACGTATTGGTTTGTTTTATAGTATTGCTTGTATCAAGGGTAGGGGAATCTGCAATGTAGCAGGTTATTTTGTCATTTGCCTCCACCTAGCAGCGGGGTATTCTGTTAGAAGACAGCGAATCAACCAGGATAGTGCTGTAGTGGAGACTAGATTGACGGGTTGCCGGTTCTACGAACAGTGGTTTTATTCGATTTAAGACTTCTTAGTGTTTCGTGAACCTGTAAGATGGACATGAAGTCTTGGCATTAAAGTGTTATTCTTGTTGTTGAGAAAGACTTTCATTTCTCATAAAAAGAAGCGGTCGACAGAAAGTCAATGACATGCCTGTGACTCAGTTGAGACGTACCAGGACAACAGCAGCAAACGGCAGGTAAGTTAGTAGGTCTGAATCACCCGCGCAAATTCGGCCAAACCGGGAGCGGTAGCTCAGTGCATCAACTGATGTCACAGCAGCGCCTCTGACCGGGAGGTCCCAGGTTCCCACTCCCCACGGCGGCAGGATTTTCGACACTAACTTCTCAGCTAGGTCGAATTCAGTCGCTGTCTGGAGGAGAATTCTAACGACCAGCTCCTCTAATGGGTAGTTTTCCGTGGTTTCTCCGATCAACACCAGGCGGATGCCGAAGCAGTACCCTAGCAAACGGGCCACGGACCGCGCGTGATCTGTCCTTCCCATTCCTTGTCCTATCCTCTCTCCCTACACACACACACTTACACTAACATGCAGTACACTACCACATATACCGGAAGACCGGTCGGGAGCTTAGAGCTTGTCCCGGCTGGGGCGGTGCCCCGCTGGTGGGAGAGTCCTGGTTAGGGGGAATCCCCACTGCCGACGGTAGGTCGGCGCCGGATCTCGCCATCCAGCGGGGGAAGATCACCGCCATCTCCCGAGAAAAAAAACATGCACTACACTAACGGGACTAATGACCAGAGCAGTTGATGTGCCCGGATCAACCCCGGAAACAGGAAAAAATCAATCAATCAATTAAGCAGAATCACTCCTGTGCTCTGATAGAAGGCCCCTGCTCTTTTAAGAATTCAATGGGCTTATATCATCATCGCCTATCAATTTAGAACATCCTACTTTATCATTTATTTCGCATGCCACCAAATTTAAACTGTGTTTCGCTAATTAAAGGCCTTTACTGAAAATGATTGTCAGTTACCTTCTTTGCAAATTATCTTTTTTTGACAATCTTGTAAGATGTCCTCCACGTAGCCCATTTAGAAGCTAAGAATCTTCTGCGAAGATTACCGTCTATCACCAATAATCTTCTGTCTTGATGTCGAAATTCCGTTCATGTTAATGTCTAAACATCTGATGTTAAAGAACATACAATATACACATAAATAATTGCGAATGACCCAGGTGGACGTCCCTAGTTAAGATTGTTTTCGTTCACAACACTTAAACGTTCTAGCTAGTCTTGAATATGCTCGCGACAGTGACTATCTTACGATGTGCTCGCAACAGCGCCCCCCAAAATCAGGGCTCTGATGCAACATGTCAACTTCGTTTTCGTTCGTTTTCCAAATTTTTGTAATTAATTTTGTTATTCGCTGTAACTTGTTTAACGATGATCAATTACCTTGTCTCGACGCTCATGTCTTTACTAAAATCCCTCACCATTGGCTGTCAATATTCCTCGTTTTTCGTTAGATGACTCTTTCAAAATCAAAAAAATATTTTCTACCAATGTCCAGTCCCAAATCACAGCTATGTTTATATTATCCTAGAAATCTCCAATGCCCCAAATTTATTGTTTATTTTGTCCTGAATCCTACATCGAACTAATTAGATCACAATATTTACTCTAATGCGTCCATGTACAAATGATTACCCAATGTCCTCTTTGTAAATTTAGCATACTATCCTTTTACATTCGCCTCTCGAGAATCAATACTTCGAACTGATTCGCTATTCCACATTATTTTAATCAATATTATTGAGATATCTAGGTATGTCTCACAATGTCCATTGAAAAACCGGGAGCGGTGGCTCAGTGCATCAACTGATGTCACTGCAGCGCCTCTGACCGGGAGGTCCCAGGTTCGGGTCCCGACGGTGGCAGGATTTTCGACACGGGCTTTTCAGCTACATCGAATTCAGTCGTTGTCTGGAGGAGATTCTAGTGGTCGGCTGCTCTGATTGGTAGTTTCCGTGGTTTCTCCGATTAACACCAGGCGAATGCCGGAGCAGTACCCTAACAAACAGCCCCTTACACACACACTAACATGCACTACACTACCACACATGTCGGGAGACCGGTGGGGGACTTATAACTTATCCCGGCTGGGGCAGTGCCCCGCTGGTGGGAGATACCTGATTAGGGAAAATCACGTTAGCCGACGGTAGGTCGGTGCCGGATCTGGCCATCCAGCGGGGGAAGAGCACCGCCATCTATCGAGCAAAAACACGCATTATACTTACGGAACTAATAACCACAGTAGTTGACGCGCCCGGAATCTCAGTCAATCAATCTTGAAAACTATATAAAATTTCACCAAGCAGCATATGCACGACATTTAAATTTCCAGGGTCAGCATCCTCATTTTTGGAGCGAATATTGCTCGTTGACATCATCAATTAGTATATTGAAAATTTATTTTAACATTAGAAAAAACATTTTAATGCTCCTACAAATTCCACAACTGTACAAAAAGCACGTCCAAATGAGTTTCTGCCTGCAATTTCAGATTTTCTTTTTCCAATACTTATTAATTCAAGAGAAGACTTACTGCTGCTAAATCATTATGAATCGTCACCAATAAAGAGCCTTACCACAAATATTTATTTATTTACTCATTTACATATTTATTTACTCATTTACATATTTATTTACTCATTTTCATATTTATTTATTTACTTACTCACTTATTTGTTTCTTATTTATGTATTTATTTATTCAAGGTTTCAATGGAAATACACGTTTTGGGGCCCGCTGACACTAAAAAAAATTTACTTTCCTCCCCTTACGAATGAAGGAACTGGGAGTATTGCAATCGTGCGACGGAAAGGGCCGGAAAACGCGACGAAAAACTGTATTCGAGCTCTGGTCACGAAAAAGTGGATAAATCATGTTGCTCTATATACTAAATTACTTCCTCTAACACGTGGTTTAGTCAGAATCCGTTTTATGCGTCCTTGACACAGAAAAACCGATTGACGGCAAAATGCGTCTAAGCGTCTGCCTGTCTGCACATCCTGTCCGTCTGTGATCAACACTAACGTCTAAACCATTCAGCTGATTTTCTCAAAAATTGACATTCCCCGATCGATCAGAAAGAACTCGCGGCTTTGGGAGTTTCAGACGGATATTTTTATTTTTGAGTGTACTTCACATGAAGCCTTCGATGATCAGATAATGAAAAGTAAATAAAATTTAATTATAATTTACTATTGAAAATTTCAGTATTCATTTAATTTTTACTCTACGCTACAATTTGTATTGTGAATGAATTGATGTATCTTCCTTCAAACAGACTGCTAATCTTACTTAAAATTAGCCCAATTAGGTTTTCTCTCTTAAAAATATGATTTAAATGTAATATGAAAGGAAAAATAAAAAAAAATGAATACCAAAATTTTGTACGAACACTTATTACGATAATATGATTTTTCCACCGTGCGTTGCCGTACAATGCGGCGAAAGATTTTTGGGAAGTTATTCCGAGAATTTCATTGTTTAAGGCGGCATGAGTGGGCGATAGGTAAGATAAGTTGTCTTTATTTACTTAACGTTAATGTTACAATGTCTTTACGTTCATTAAAATGGTATATTCGGGAAGAATACTCATATACATGCATTAATAATGCGAACTTGGATGATCTTTAAGTCTTGATGTTCAATGTATAGGTGAAATTATCCTTAAATGTCTGAATAATGTGCTGCAAATAATGCCACCAAGTATGTGCTGTTTAGCATTACTAGTTTCTAGTTTCAACAATCTTAAAATCACCGCTGAAACGTGCTCAATTCCTTCTAATACTCATTTCCAATTGCTCTTCTACCTCAACTATACTTTATCTTGCAAAACTTATTCTCATTAATTTAAATAATCATTCATTCACTACAAAAGGTAAGCTTTCACTCTCCAGTATTATAAAACACTTCCCTTCAAAATCTCATCCAATCTGCCACAGTTTTAGCATGACCAAGTAGTCATTCTTAAAATGTTTACTTAACTTTATTACGTTACGATATAATCAGACATAATTTACAACTAATAGTATATTTTGCAATTAGTTTATAATGTTGTCCTTTCATGCACGAAAAAGAAAATATTACCGAAGGAACGACGTTAGGAGTGAGTACGGTAATATTTTCTTACGAGTGCAAAAAAGTAACAATATAAATGAATTGCATACGCTATTTTTTTGTACAATATTATCAGGATTTTAGGAAGCGAAGTCAATTTGGATAAGATGTAACCCCGGATTCGTGACGTCATGAGTGCTACCTAAGCAACTAATTTGTTTTCAAATGGCAATTAGATTGAAAGTTACGTTTCAAACATAATGGATTCTTTGCCAAAGAAAATTTTGGAAGAAGCTGCAAAAGCAGAAAATGAATGCAGGATGAATGAAAAAGATGCAAATTTTGTATGCGAGTCTGTTGTTCTTTCCTATCAGTCGGAGTAGGTTGGTTAACTTACTACAATGCACGTGCTAGAATAAAGACGGTAGTTATAATGCATGTTTTTTTAATATTAAGTTCACAGCGTGCATATGGTGCATATATTCAAAATTGGTAAATAATGCATTATGTATCATTGTTAAAATTAATGTTACTTTTCTTGTGATGCTCAGTATAGTCTCTAATTGTATAGAAACAGTTATGCAGCAGAAACGATTTCACTTGGGATTTAAACTTTTCTATTGAATTTAATCGTTTAATGTCATCTGGCAAAGTGTTGTAAAATAATGTACATGTATTGTATGTGAATTTTTTGTAATGAGCTGTTGATACTGTCACCTGATGAATATGATTTCTACGTCGAGTGTTATAGTAATAGACTTCGGCATTTTCTGAAAATATATTCCCGCCCTTGAGCAAGTCATTTTTTACAAAAACCACTGATTCGTAAATAAGAAGACACGGTAATGGTAGAATTCCTAGATTAATGAAGAGAGGCTTACATGAATCACGTGGGTGGGATTTGGTTATTATTCGTACAATTCGTTTTTGTAATCCGAAAGTCTGGGAGCTATAAGATGTATTTCCCCGGAATATTATGCCATATCTCAGGCGGGAATGAACATTCGCGAAGTATACACAACGAGCAGTATGAAGGCTGACTGAATTTGCAAGAATTCTGAACGCGTAGCATAATGAACTTAATTTTGTGTTCATCATTTAAATGGACGTTCCATTTAAGTGAATAATAAGATTTACATTACAACAAGATATTGGTTAGTGCAGAAACTAAATAAAAACAAGTTCTTTGGAATTAAATATATCTTCTGGAATGGCTTTGAAAAATGTATCCAACTGTATTATTGATATTCATATTCATAAAAACTAATGAAATGTTTTTTATTATTGTTAAATATTACCGAATAAAAGCAACATATAATTTTGAAGGAATAATAAGTCAATAAATTAAATTTTCGAAGTGCAAGTTTTTCACAATTTATTTCATTTTACTGCGAACACTGAATCTATTTTCATGGTGCCACTGCCTTTTTTGTACTCCATAACTGACGATAAATGGAGACTATTATGTCAGTGATGACTCATATTTCGTGCAGAAATAACGATGACGTAATGATTCGTGTCATAATATGCCATATTATGAACGATTTTGTTAATAGAAAAGTGTTGTTAATAATACTGGTACACAAAAAAAACTATTTCATACATAACATATGTGTGCATTTATACCGCTTTACAACAAATTAAACACATCAATAAGCAAAATGACTTTTTCCAACCATTTAACATTTAATACATTCACGCCTAGGTGCAAATAAAACCATATACAAGCTATTTTTATAAATGTAATGAAGAAAATCCTTCAGTATGAACTGTTAGAGAATGATTAGACAATTGAACGTCAAATAAACCAAAGTCCTCTCCTGTCCTATAGATATACAATTTTGTGCATTAATGAACTCAATCGAAAATCACAGTCATTGACATAACCTGGTGTAGTACTACTCGCGCAACTTTTCTTGAACGATGGATTGAAGAAATGCGGGCGGAGTGGGGGTATTAGTTACAGAGTCGGCCATCAGAGTATTTACAGTAATGCCAACCTCTGGAAAAACAAAGTCAAACCTACTACGTTTGCGGCTATGTCATCGCTCTGGGTAGGCAACAGCAGGGACACTAGATAGGAGTTTTAGATGTCTCCCTTGAAGGACCTGGGCCTGCATTAGCCATTTTATTAGATGGTAATAAGTGAATAATAAAACTGAACAGAAGTCCTCGACGATGAAAGCAACTAATTTTGACTGGCTTCTGTTTCGCGCCAACGAAGTTTTTTTAATGCTTGGAATGTTGTCATCAGTGCTCGCTGCGAGCTTTTGCCTTCAACTGTTTATTGCTCAAGGGAGGGGGAAGCAAGGTCATCGTTCAAGAAGTTGCGCGAGTAGTAGATAGCCCGCGACGTCTACAACTCCACAGAATTGTTATAGCAGGCAAACCAGGGGAATTCATTCCAGGGTGCGCACCTAAGCGTTTGGCTCAAAAATTTTTAAAACCCTAAAACGCTTCGTTTAGGAGTTACTTAACTACATAGACTTAAACATGCGGCCCAGTGTGCGAGTTGCAAATGACTTGAATGTAGACGAGTTGTTTTTTCAACAAATCCTTGACATTTCTAAAGTCAAAATGCAATTCGTCACGTCTCTGTGAAATTATCTTTATTTAGAGACCTCTTTTATAAAGATTGGTAGCGTGTGAGAACTGCGAAAGGTACGTATACTACTGAAATAATATAATATGCTATAGCATTACAGTTTTCCTTTCTTAAGAAGTACTAAAGGATAAAAAAAATTATTGCATTGCAAATCATTCAAGTTACTGAAACCATGAATGTAAACTCATAATGTGCAAGGAGCACCATCCAATATTGCATTACACTAGAAAAGAGATAAATTTTTTATCCATTTTGATGTTTCCTTGTTTTTATTTTACGTCAAACACAGTTAAAAACTGTGTATGACGTGCTATGGGGAAAAGTGAATTCTGTGCACGTTTTCAAAATTCTGTGATCCCTACACTAAGCCATACACTACTGGAATTTTGAATACAAAAAAAAGCAAACGTGAGACAACTAACGTGAAACAATAGAAACCTGAAAAGAGTGTCCTAATAGACGTTACTCGAGCACTCAATGTAATATTCCAAGGCCTACTATTAACAAAAGTCAACACTTCAAGGAACATCTATTTATTATAAACATTGATTACAACATTTGTACAATTGCCGTAGATGAAGAAGATGAATGGATATTATTTTCAACGTTTGAAGTATTTTCTCCCGTGATTTTTACGGCTATTTCCTTTTGCTTTTCTAGCGATGTCTCCACGTAGCCTTCTGCTACTGTGATATACCAAAATGACGAACCATTTTTATTATGAAAATGTCATTTTATATGACATAGAATACAGGGATGTCAATAGACGATCGCGAGGGGGTTGCTATATGACAAATAAATAACTGGCGTTAAGGATCATTTTCGTTAGGTTGTAATGACAGAGCAGAGGCGAAATAAGCATTGTTGTGAGAGACAAAAGAAAAAGATATAAAATTCGGATGCTTCCGAGTTTTTGGAAGAACATTCATTCGCTGGAGCAACGCGGTGATGAGCGGGTCGGCTTCTGATATATTTTACCAGGTCGAGGAAAGACTGTAATTGACAGTTGTATAAAATTAACTATCGTTTCTTATATTAGGATAGAGCGTTCTTGTAGGAAGTAAATACGTGTCTAGGCGTCCACCCGTGGCGCAAGTGAGGGAAGCCACGGATTATAATAGTATCGCCGCGCCGGGAGAATTTGGAACCAGATCAGGGACAGGCGAGGACTTTATTCAGAAGCAAGATTCTGCTGCGTCGACGGAGAAGGTTCTACGGGGCGCCATCGAACGAAGAAGTGAAGAGAGCGCGAAGACCCACGAATGAATAAAAATGTTTTATAACTATTGTAATATAGAGAAAACTGGTCATGATAAAAAATCAATTAATTTTTTATTATCAATGTAATACTTGTTCAGATTCATAGTTGATATTATAATAAATTCTAATTTATTAAGTTGAAAGAAACCTGATTATCATTGTTCGTTTCGTGCAACCCAGCATTTTAATTAGATTTTCAGACTCCTCGTCACTCCGTATGGATGGCAGATTGAATAATTGGTTGCAGAGAAAGTAGCAACAATTATGAACTTCAAACCCCAATTAACTGAGCTAGCACAACATAATTTTGGAATGAGAGATATTTAAATTATGTAGAAATCATTAGATTTCAAGTGTTACCTTTTCTTGGCGCCCAAATCACATTTATCAGTAATAATTATGTTTCAAAATGTCGCTCCAAGTGGGGCTTATTTTTAAATAGAAAGACGGGGCTTGTCTCAAATTGGCACCAGTCAACGTCGGGAATGTTTTACTATGGAACTAGACTTCCATCCTCCGTGTCTTTCCAACGTATGTATACAAGCAGCTGAGTCAGCTAACAAAGAAGCAGATCTTCAAAAGCAATGCCCAGTTAAAACTTCAGGAATTTTTAGTCCAAGATACGTACCAATAAGTTTAGGAATGACCTCAAATGTGTTAATGCCAATAGGTTGTATTGTGCATTTACCATTTTTGTAATTTACAAAAAAGCGATCATGATTTTTTTACAGGGCGAAGACTAATACAATTTTTCAACGTCTCTAAACAATTAAATTCTTCCATATTTCCTCTTAAGATAACAAATTATCTCATATTCTTAGTTTTCGTATTTGGAACCTTAATTTTAAAAAAATATATCAGAGTCAACTACATCTTTTACCATCATATTTTTCATTTCTTCTCTTCGACAAGCTCCAAATATCCTTACAATTAATGTTACTTTCATCATTAAATAATGATGGTCATCTGCCTTCAGTAAAAATCTATGGATATCTTCTTTGGTAAAGATTCCCGAGTTTTGGGGCACATATCCGTCACTTTGTCTCTTAAGAAACGCGGCCAAGTGCGTTACTTACTCTTCTTCTTTTTCTGCACTTCATGGATTAGGCTTGGGCCTGTTCCGTCTACACAAGTTTTCCTTCTATCGTTTTTTGGACCTGTCCATGTCTATTCCATGCGTTTGATAAAGTAATGCTTATTTAGGCAGTCTTGTATTATCCATCCTTCTCGTATATTGATACCAGTTATTTCGTTATTTGGTTATTTTGCTTCCAATTTCTTCGGCATGTAGTTTCTCCCTAATTTTCTCGTCACGAATATGATCTTTCGTGCAGCCTAGCGTTCTTCTCAGTTACTTCATTTCAGTCGCTTGTATGCAACTTAAGGTCCTGTTTTTGGTACCCCTTTCGCTGCCGAACATAAGAGTTGGAAGAGCCATAGTGTTATAGAACTATATTCTTGTATCTTGCCTTGTCTTATTTTTTAATATATTATGTACAGTACCACAAATTCTTTGGAAACTTGTCAATTTAATTTTGATGTCTTTACTGGTATCTTGATCGACTTGACAACCAAATAGGTAAAACAGGAAACTTGCTCTAAAATTATCTTATCCAAAATAATTTCGGATCGTATTAGATGTATTCCCCAAAATGCCATCACCTTTGTTCTTTCTTTCGAAATTTCAACATCGTATTTTTTACATAAATGATTTAAATGGAATAATGTATACCATAAATTTCCTGGAATATTTATAACATCAATAAAATATTAAAAGGTGTTGGTGAGACTGGACATTCTTGCCGCACTCCTCTGTTTATAAATATTTTATCAGTTTCATTTATTCCTACATTTATTACAATAGTAGAGTTTTTGTACAAATCTTTATTGCTTCTATTAACTTTTGAGGATAGCCATTATAGCCAGATTTCACTCTATTTAATTATAAAGGCTTTTACAAAATCTATGAACGCTATGTGTGTCTGTTGATTGAATTCCTTTCTTTTTTCTATTTGTTGCAGTATGAATATATTGTCTGTACTCGATCTCCCTTTTCTACAACCATTCTGTTCTCCGCCAATGAGTTTCTGAGATACATTTTAGCCTTTTATGTAATGTTCTAGAGTACAACTGAATTTAAATGAAATTTAAATGATTGAATGAAATTTATACTTATTTCTCTGTAATTCTTACAATCTTTGCGATCACCTTTCTTGAATATTACGTTCGCTGTTTTCCAGGATTCTGGTATTTTATTAGTTTGCCAACAATAATTTACGATGTGTTGCAGTCGCCAGTGAAGCATCATCCCGCCATACTTTAATAATTCTGCATTTATGTTGTCTGTTCCCGTTGCTTATTTTTAAGTTCTTTCAAAACCTCTTGGATCTCGTTCATCGTAATGGGATCGACTTCATAGCATATTGCTTCACATGTTTCTTCATGGGTTCCGTTTTCGTTATACCGTATAGTGCTTTAATCCAGTCTGTCTTATCAATTACATCTATTCTCACTATCTTTTTCTTCTTTGTTCAGATGTTAAAGAATCTTATATGCGAAATTTTGTCTTCCATGTATATAACTTTCAATTTCGCTTATCAGTGTATCTCATGCTTGTTGTTGGGTTTGTCGAATACTTACTTAAAAGGTAACTAATATTATTGCGTCTTCTGCCGGCGCCACCATGAACTACATGGTATGCGCGGACTGCGACATCTGACGGCGATGGTCCCGGAGTGTTCGCGACGTTTATCGCAAGTTTCAGTAAATTCTAGACGACGACCGCGAGTTAGCCGACGACCGCGAGTTAGTCTGAAGTCTGAAGTGGAAGCTGAGCTGTGAAGTGTGGGCATCGCGGTGAATAGAAGTGCAGTGGTTGTGCTCAGTAACGTGAACTGTGGTCAGTGCTTAGGACTGTGCGACAGTGCAAATGAAGTGAATAGTGAAAATAAATAATTAGAAGTGTAGTGTAAATAATCAAGAGAAGTGAAGTGTAAATAAATAATCAAGTGAAGACAATCTATATATAAATCAAGTGTTTTCAGTGATCGTGTTAAGAAACAAAATAAAGGTTTTTGTTAAAATAATATCTGTATTTTAATTCACCACATAGAAACGTAACAATAGAGTACAGAATTACCTATTTAGTCTATGCTTACTTATATCAATATATTTATTCTGACACATTATGAGATATTTTGCCGTCAATCGATTTTTCGTTGTCAAGGACCTATAAATCATTTGTTCTGACTACAAAACGTATTAAAGGGTTATTTACTATGGAGCAAGATTTATTCACTATTTCGTTATCAGGGTAGGCAATAATTTTTTTCTGCCGAAAATTCGGCGTTTTCCTGCACACGATTACAATACTTATCTTCTTGCAAAGGAAGGGCGAGTAAGTAAAAAAGTTTACTACCTTTTTACAAAAATATTAAATTAAAAAATGAAAAAGATGTGTATCAGTCGTAAGATTTGTAAATAAAAATAAATGAAGATATCACATTGACGTTGCCAACTACCCCTCCGCTAAATTTATCATAAATACGAAAATGATAAAAAATTCGGTTAATACTTTTATTACAAACAAAGTCATAAACTTAGAGAGAACTTGAATTAATCTCCTTCAAAGTACTGTCCTTGGCTAGCGATGCACTTGTGCGAACGTTGAATCCATGACTGGAAGCATTTCTGGAAGGCTTCTTTCGGAAGGGCTTTCATCTGTGTCGTGGCTCTCTCAATGTCAGGATTGGTGTTAGAACGTTTTCCTTTTAGCAGACATTTTTTTTTTTTTTTTGGATTCCAAGTCACAGTGTACTAAATCTGGCGAGTAGGGCGGATGTGAGCAGACAGGAACACTTTTCCGGCCAAAACCGCGAATCACAACCGACAAGTGGCACGGTGCATTGTCGCAATCAAGAAAGAAACCATTGGCTCATTTTTCTGGTCGTTTGGTTTGCAAATTATCGGTTAAAATGCTGTGAATGGATTCGTACGAGATGTTAAGTTCATCGATAAGCTCTCGAGTTGTCATTCGTTTGTTTGAGCCAAAAACGTTTTGCTACCTATTGCACGTTTTCATCCGGTTTTTAAGCCGAAGGTTGTACTGATCGTTGCTTGTCTTCAACCGAGTCATTTACGCTTTCAAATTCCTCAGATCACTTGTAAACAACCTTCGCAATTACTACATTATCGCCATACGTTGACTTAAACATTTCATAAGTTGCTTTTATACTTTTTTGCAACTTGAAATAAAACAATTTTAATGCGTTGACCAAAATCCATGATGGGTGTCAGGGTAAACACAATCTCTTTCTAAGGGCTCTGGAAAATGATAAACCATAACATATTTAAACTTGGCACTGCCCATCTTAAGAAATCAGGGTATCTGACAGATTAGATCACATTAAAGTGCCAGCAGTTGTTTCTATAAAAATTATTCATCATATTTTTATCACATCCTCTGGATATCAACTTAAAGAACTATATTTTAAACTACCGTATATAATATACTATATAAATATAAATATAATTATTTGTAAAAGTAAAATACTGTTCTTGATAAGGGACTTATATTTTAAAATTAAATTTCTCGTACCAAATAAAGTATTTTACATTTACAGGTAAAATAACACTTGTATGAAAATGTTTTTAAACTTTAGTATTCTGCGATTCTGAGCTCTTCCATCTTGGTGTACTTCCTCGGCACGCCAAGGTGCTACGCTCTCGGTCGTCGCTTTCAACTGTTCGTTCCTAAGCACACCGATTTCCAAACGGCACAAAGCAGCCTCCCACAGCCCTGAGTGCATTACTACACTTTCAAAAGCGTTGCCGAGCGTTCTCGCGCATACTGATTGTCGCATGTCATTTCACCCCATTGTCGTAAAGGGCGTCGCTTGCAATAATCTTTAATTAAACATGTGCATATGAAGGTCACTACTCCCTTGCTGCTGACTGCCTACCAGCAAATTATGAATTGGTCGCAATTTTTTTTTGTTTGGATACTTTCCGGGTCCGTTCATGGATACGAAAGAACTTGCGTTTCCGGTAATTCGTCATGCGATCGTCAGAGGAAACTTTACACAGTAACGCGTCAGATCATATTGGATGTGCACAGTTGTTCGAAGAGCGACGTGAACACCATCTACTCATAAGCTAATGGAATTGTTCTTTCACTTTCTCATCTAATGCAGGTATGTATTTGTTCTGGATTCAAAGCAATACATCTTTAAAGCAAGGAATTTCAGTACAGAACCTAACTCTACTTTCATTACCTTAAAACACTTTATTCACGACACAAATCATGTTCAGATATTCCACCATAGTGTTTACTTATTTCCCCTTTATATTATTTTAAAAGAATTGATTGTTTCATCTACGCCCCTAATTTTTCCTCTCTCAACCTTACTTCGTAAGAAGAGAAAGTCTTGTAATTCTGTGCCGAAAGACGGAGAATTTTCGGCAGAAAAACACTTATTGCCGGCCCCGGTGACAAAAAAGTGGATAAATTTTCTTCCTTTATAAAGTAAATATAGATAAACATGTGTAGTAAGAATCCATGGTTTGTGGGACCTTGATGTTGAAAAATCGATTGACGCAAAATCGTTTGCCTGTCTGCCTGTGGTCAACGCTAAGACCTAAATCATTCAGCTGATTTTCTCCAAAATTTATATTTCCGATCAAATTAAATGAACCCAAAGCTCTGGGAATTTGAAACAGATTTTTAATTTTTACTTTCCGTAATAACGTACATATATGGAGTAATATACGTGGTATAGAGAAAGTTATGTAATGCTGCGGAAAATCGATTTCGAGATTTCCACGGAAATACCCTTCTAGACACCGGAAAGTGATTTTTTCAAAACGTTCGTCTGTCCGTTCGTAAACACCTTTAGCGCCTAAACCACACCTAGAATGTTTTCCAAAATGAGCATCATCGGTCGATCTGCCTCGATTCGAAGCTTTGCGATTTTGAAAAACATTTTTGAAAATGTAGGGTTCTTTACATGAAGACCCTAGTACATTTTCAAAATTTTCTCAAAAATCCCCTACGTTTGTCTTTAAACTTTTTAAAAGAAAAGAGTGAAATACAACTATAAAGATAACAGCTCCGTTTTTCACTGTTAACTCCGAATTTTCGAAAAATGGAAAAGTTTGGTGTTGTTTTTCAGCTTCAACTACAAAATTGAATATAAGAGATTTTTTTCTTCAAATGAAATTTGTTCTCCATAATTAGTTCTTTCATTAATGTCAGGCACATATTTTTGAAAAAATTAGTAGTTTTTGCACAATATTACGTGAAATATCTGCAACATTTAAAATATCAAAAACAAGAATGTCTCAAAAATGACTTCTAATTTTTTTAAATTTTAGTGGGGATAGTGCTAAATGTACTGTAACATATGATATAAACGCCATTTTGTGGAATACTTTGGTTTTCAAAAATTGCAAAAATGTTATATTTCGACATCTCTCCCACGTCGTTAATATTTACATTATCGGCAATTTGTATACATCATTGCATTTATGAGTATATGTGCTTCTAACAATGTCTGACTAAGTTTCTCGAAAATTCAAAAGTTGTTTGTGAAAATAAGCTCAAAATTCAAGCATTTTCGAAAACGCCAATTTCTTGGAAATGGCTCCAATTTTTTTCGTCAAACTATTTGTACTAAAATATGTGCTACATACTGTATAAGGTGACGTAAAAATCGTTTTGCTGTATACTTTTGGTGTTGTTTTTTAAAAATAACGCAAATCTATTTTTTAAATACTTACGCCGTTAATATGTTCATTTACAACGATTTGTATACATTATTGCATTTGTGAGAAGAAGAGTTTCATATAACTTCCAATGAACTTTTTCGAAAACTCAAAAGTTTTCTGTGAAAAATATCTTCAAATTTCGCATTTACAGAAACGCCTAAACTGAATTTTCTTAAAAACGGCTCCAAAGTTTTCAACAAAAATTTCCATGCAGGACAAGGTATTACCCTTAACATACTTAAAGTTATATTTCACTTCTCCCATTAGGGAATGGGAAATTTTAGAAAATGTGAATAAATGTACATTGGGCGACGATACATTGCAGCTGGGGAGAGAATGGGGAAGACCGAAAAGCTAACCCTGATCAAAAATATTAGAAAGCTAACCAGTAGGGAAGAGTTTGTGCCTTTCTTCAGCACCACTAGTTAATGTACTTTACAGGTAGCTTCAAAATTATTTTTATTTTTTTCTCAAAAAGGCAATAATTTTTTTGATTAAACGTATCCTCGGATAGCGAAAATGACACTTAAGAGAAATGATGCAAGGCTTATTTTCGTTGAATCACTGATTTTTCCAAAATTGCAAAATTTCAATTATTTTGTGTCTTCCTTCAACTACAATGTTGAAGAGACTTTCTCCTGAATAAAATTTCTTCTTTAAAGACGGATCTTGAAATAACGTCATGCGCAATTTTTCGAAAATATGAGTAGTCGCGTAATTTGACGTGAAATATAGGAAATTGTTTAACAAACTTTTCAAAAATGGCTCCAAATTATTTCTTTGAATTTTCTCCACGTTTACTGAACTCGTATACTGGTTTATTACTCGTATACATAGAACTGTAAAAAAATGGTGCTAGTCCCATTTTCGGCAAACTGTATTTTCGAAAACTGCAAAATGTTTACATTCAAAAATTACAAATTTAAGATAGAAATGTTTGTCTGAATCAAAATCTGTTCTGAAATATCAGCTTTTTCAACAATATCATGTTCAATTTTTTGAAAAAACGAATAGTTTTCGGGCATTTTCAGTTTAAAATGAATGCAAATTGTAAAGAAAACTTTTCTCAAAAAGCGATCCAATTTGAATAACATTCTCTAATTGGGGGTACTTTACAATATGTAACCCCTGCGACATTTTCAAACTTTTCTCAAAAACGACTCCAATTTTTTTCTTTAAATTTCTTGTAAGAATATAGTAAAATATATTTATAAAGGTGGTATAGGTTCAATTTTCACCGTTAACTGGAAATTGACGAAAATTGAAACAGTTTTTTCGGCATTTTCCTACAACTACAAAATTGAAGACAGATTTCTCCTTCAAATGAAATTTGTTGTGCTTAAATAGTTCTTTCAATAAGGTCATGTACATTGTTTCGGAAATTTTAATAGTTTTCGTGCAATATTTGCAATTTAAAACAATTGCATAAACAGGATTTTCTCGGAAACGGCTCCAAATGTTTTCTTTAAACTTTTCATAGGGTTAGTGTCCAACCGAACCATATACCATGACATAAACGCCATATTGCTCTATTCTTTTTTTTTTTAATTACAAAAATGTAATTTTTTTCATTTGTCTCTCACGTCGATAATATTTACATTTAAGGCAATTTCATTACATTATTATATTTATGAGTACATGTGCTTTAAATAATGTCAAATAAATTTTCTCGAAAAATCAACATTTTTCTGTACAAATGAGCTCAAAATTCCGCATTTTCAGAAACGCTCAAACGCCATTTTCTCAAAATTGGTTCCAAATTTTTTTTTTTGTGCTATTTGTTTTTGGTTTTTTTTTTCAAAACTATACATATGTTTTTTTTTAAATACCTCTCATTCTGTTAATATGGACATTTTCATTGATTTGTATGCATTATTACAATTGTGAGTGGAAGTGCTTTAAATGATTTATTATGAACGTTTTCGAAAACTCAATAAATTCCTGTAAAAAGAGCTTCAAATTTCGCATTTACAGTAATGCTTAATCGCCATTTTCTTAAAAACCGCCTAAAATTTTTCAATGAAAATTTATATTTGAGGATGATTTTTTATTCTTCTTTAATATTCTTGAAGTCATATTTCAGTTGTACGACTAGAAAAGCAAAAGGTTGAGAAAATTTTAAAAAAATGTACACTGGGCGACGATAGATGGAGACGAGAATGTAGCAAAACCCTTAAGCCAGACCATTTTCTCAAAAAGTCTCGAAATTGGTTCTTCAATTTTTTACAATGAATAGTAGTAATTCCACTGTTCAATATGACGTAGAGTTCATGTTGTTGTATTCTTTTGTTGTTTTTAATTACACAAATTTTTTTAATGTCTCATGCCGTTCATATGCACATTCCATCGATTTGTATACATTATTGTATTTGTGAGTGTAAGTGCTTCAAATGTCTTTAAATGAAGTTTTTCGAAAACTATAAATTCCCGCGAAAAGATATTCAAATTCCGCCATTTTCTTAAAAACGGTTCAAAATTTTTCAATGAAAATTTCTATTTAAGACGAGGTTTTACTCTTCTTGAATATTCTTGAAGTAATATTTCGGTTATACTATTAGGAAATCGAAATGTTGAGAAAATGTAAAAAAAAAATGTACTTGAGGGCGACCATAGATGGCAGCTGGCCACAGAATGGAACAACAAGACGTCAAAATCAGTCCACAGCAAGAAATTAGAAAAAATTGCTAGGAGAAAATCTGTGTCATTCTGTAGCAAGTCTAGTTTTCTTTAAATTTCTTGCAAGAATATAGTGAAATACATTTATAAAGATGGCTTAGAACAGATTTTCACTGTCAGTTCTCAATTTTTGAAAATTCTATATCTACTACTACAAATTTGAAGTTAGAGATTTTTCTTTAAAATATTTTTTATCCATTATTAGTTTTTCATGAAGGTCATGTACACTTTCTTGAAGAAATAAATTTTCGTGCAATTTTGAGTGATATATGTGCAATATCAAAAAAATTCAAAAACAAAAAAATCCTCAATAACCGCTCCAATTTTTTCTTTAAACTTTTGGTAGGGATAATGCTAAATGTGCTGCATAAGACGGCATAAATGCGATTTTGCTTTATTCTTTTATTTTTATCAAAAATTCTCAAAAAATAAAGATCTTGATGTAAGGTCATGTTCATTTTGTCGAAAATATGAGTAGTTTTCCTGGAATTGTGCTCGAAATATATGCAATGTAAAACAATTTTAACTATTTTTCTCAAGAACATCTCCATTTTTTTTCTTTAAATTTTCTCTTCATATGTAAAAAAGGAACAGAAAAAATTGATGCTAGTCCCGTTTTCGGCTATCTCTTCGGTTTTTGAAAATTGCAAAAAATTAACATTTTAAAACTACATAATTTTTTTAATTTTTTAAAATTTTATTTTACGTCGTATGAATTTATTTTACGCTGTTTATTCGTACGCTGTACGAATAAAATGGCGTCATGCTTAGACGACTCGCTATGAATTTGTGTTTAATCTGTGTTACTTGGAACCACTGAGGATGGGAAGAGTGTTCCCGAAACACGTGTTTGGCTAAATGTGATACATATTACAATTATATAGCCTACTATTGTGGTAGATACCTCACTGATCCCAGATATTGTTTCATTACATACATAATCATTATATGCATCACCAAGTTTACAAAGGTTTGTAATTGGATTGGTTTGCCGATTCTTATTTACGGAAACGCCGTGCACTTATTTTGACGAGCAAAATAATTTAAATAAGAGCGCCAGTCCTTGTTTCTGCATCCCACTGTTATCTTAATCCCTTCTAACTTTCTATTTTTATCTCAATTTCAGAGTGAATTTACAGTTTTACAAATTTCTTAATGTTATTTCGGAACGTCGCAAAGATGCAGTCATGGTACTGGTACACATGTGTCCTCATCTTTGCTTTATACATCGGGGCAGCGCAATCGCTGTTACCGCCGCTGCCGTGCAGATGCATCAACACCACCTTGGACTGCTCGTCCTCGTCCATGTTCTCTTTCTCAATGCACAGAGACAATACGTGTGAGCATGCGATCACCAAAGTGGACCTATCACACAACAATATTCAGGAGATAAGAGGTGCTTTGAGTGCCTCCGTCACTGACCTCAACCTCACACACAACGACGTGGGAAGGCGCCCACTCTCGCCGCATCTGAACCCGCAACTCGTCGTTCTCGACGCGTCTGAGTGTCAGATGCGACAGCTTCTGAATCTGACGACGCTAACACAGTTGCAAGTGAGAAAACACTCATTCAAACTGAAATACTCAACTGAGGAGCTTCCTTGGTGAATCATTCGCGTTTTTTCGTGCCAATGGCCTTGCACTTACTTTTCTTGCGGGGCCTTGAAAACAAAAAACAAACAAAAAAATTGAACTCAATTGAATTCCATGGGAGCTTCTCAATTGTTAAGCAATCATAAACACTATGATTTGCGTATACCTTATTTGACACTAGTTAAAAAGAAAACGTATTTATTGATATCGACAAGTATTTATTAATATCAACATATCAAAAGATATAGAAATTTTAAATAGGAACACAATTATTTATAAAATGATAACACATTAGTTTAATAGATAAATAATATTGTTTTTGTGTGAAATTGTTTCATTATCTCGCATCAACTGATGAACTCGTCAAGGGGTAGCCCGCACCGCACTGCACACCAATTGGCAACAGGGAAGGAGAATATTTTGCAACTTGTCACATAAGAGATGACGGGCGCTTTGAGCTGCTTCTAAAGGCAACGCCCACTTCAGTAAGCAAACCTAATGAGATCCAGCAGCGGCTCGTGCGTGTTCTATGCTTTTACTCGCGTCACATTTATTTCCTGAGGTGGACAAACGACCATTTTTGTTATATGTTTTAGGAAAACCTAATCTTCGAGTACCACTTTATAAAGTGCATTTTTCACATAGCTGGTTAGCTTCACAATTCGTATCTTTCAATATGTAGGAAATGTGAATGATCTAGGCAGCGGATTTCTATGATTTAAAAATTAGGAAAATGCGTAACACTGTGACCGATACATTAATATAATATTACTAATGAAACTCAAAGTCTGACCTAATTGACGTAATGGTTGGAATTCTTGACCCTTGACAGAAAATCAATAAGGATGCGGAAACGGTTTTTAATGTTTCACGGCACTTGCAATACTATTGATCTCCAGCACTCCCCATTAATAAAATAATAATAATAATAATAATAATAATAATAATAATAATAATAATAATAATAATTTTAATAAGACACTGTAATAGTTAAAAAATAGTCCACAATGATGTCAAGAAAAGGTAGGAGTTTTTAAAATATCTTGATTTTTTCCCTTAGCTTAGGTCTTTACAGTTTCGTATCATAAATTTACTTGTTAATGTACACGTTCATGCCAAAACTATTACTTTTTATTCGATTTTCCGTTAATACAATAAAATAACATTCTTGTTTCAAACTTTACGTTTATGTGCCCAAAAAGACTAATTCAAATTACTTCTATTCAGGCTTCCCTCAAGATGATTATAGACACCTATTTATCGTTCAAAAAAAGAATTATACAAAATGGTTTCTTTTGCATAAGTTCAGACTCCCTTAAAACAATATAAATCCTGTTAATAAATGTATAAATAAGTAAATAAATAAATAGCTTCTATCATCGAGTAGAGATCTCTGTTAACGAAAGCTCAAGATAAATATTCACGATGTTATTTACTCGGTTCCACTTGCTTGAAAGAATGGAATGCTGAATAGAGAAGTAAATAAATTAAAACAGAAAAGTAAAGACGCATTTATCAGTAGAGGGCGGAGCATGAAGCAGAACACAAAGCATCTCTTAAAGGGACAGATACTGGCGTCATTATTTAGTGTCAAGTTGAGCCTCTCCTTCACACCTTTTGCTCTAACTCTCGTACATTTTGTAATCGGATTTGGTCGCCTGCGCTGTCTGAGTTACGAAATAAATAGAACGAAACGTATGAAATACGTATGGCGTTGCACGTAATGGAGCCTGAATAAGCATTTTACATTAAAATTATAGAAAATGTAACACAAATAGCTATTTTCTTACAGATTGACTCAGAGAATTTTGATATCTTAGCATTTTACATACAAGCGTGGAAGTTCAGATATGAGGTCTATAATACACTTTTACGTGTGATTAGAATCCAGTAATCTACTACCAAGGGAGATTTCGAAATACCGGTAAAACGGTATTTCAAAATTAAAATAAATTACTTCTGTTGCAGTATTTGGACATCTCACGCAATCATTTGGGTGTACTACCAGTATTTCCAGCGCCATGTAGAATACGTTTCCTTAACGCATCCAATAACAATTTACTCTACACGGACACCTTAGCCGATAGCCCCACAATGCAGACATTGGACCTTTCTGAAAACTGGATACAATGGATTAATGATTTCGCTTTAGAAAAATTTACGAATTTGACATACTTGAACCTAGCGGGTACACATATGAAAGAATTGGCACAAGGCCTCTTCTACAACCTGAAATCCCTAAAAACTCTTGTAATGTCACGTACGAAATTTACATCTTTACCTGCATCTGAATTCCAGATGCTTAAAAGCCTTCAGACTCTACATGTCGACAGGGTTCCGTTTCTTAAGATACCTACCTCGGCGCTTATGGCTCTCCCATCTCTCAAGCATCTCGATCTCTCCGAGTGCAATCTACAAGAACCTCCGTGGGATACTCTTTCGCTGCTACGACCACTAACGTCTCTCAGATTAGCTAGATACAGATTTACGGGTCTCCCGGACCGAGCGTTTGACCACCATAGAAACCTCACCAGTCTTGACTTGAGTGGAAACGAAATTTTTGCTTTACCTCCAGGGGTCTTCTTGAACCTACACCAACTAGTCAATCTCTCTCTCAGTGATTGCTCGCTAGAGAATGTGTCTGCAACTGATCTTGCAAACCTCACTCGATTGAGAAAGCTAGACTTATCAAACAATAAATTGAAGACTATCGATGCAAATTCATTTAGATACCTTAATAGACTAAGAGAACTTTTTCTTACAAACAATACTATTTCCAGTCTTCCTGCAGATGCGTTCAAAGGATTGACTGAGTTAGAGCACCTGGACTTAGGCATGAATAATTTATCTTCTATTCCGAGCAATTTGTTCTCCTCTTTATCGAATCTCACTACTCTCCTTTTGTATGCCAATCCTTTGCATACTTTGGAAGGCGATCGACCGGGGTCGTTTGTTATTAGAGGGCTTTCAAAATTAGTGACGCTTAATCTGCAAGGTACACATTTAAAGGATGTACACGCTGATATGTTCCGCGGAATGATACATCTGGAAAACTTGCTTCTTGGGTTCAACAATATAACGTCAGTACCAGAAAATACTTTTACTGGATTGACTTCCCTGAAAAGAATATATTTATGCAACAATTCATTGGAAGAGTTACCCGATAATCTTCTTAGGGGGCTAAATAATTTGACAGAGCTAGTTGTACATGATAACCGAATCAAATCTCTTAGCAATGCCTTATTAAGGGAGGCACCATCCCTACAAGTTCTCCATTCATCTGAAAATGAAATAAACAAAATTCCAGAAGACTTGTTTGCAGGTAAGAATTATTTGTTTTCCTTGAATCTCTCTCACTGATAAATAATTGCTGTCATTATTGCAGCAAACAGTATAAGATGCTAAAATAAGAACATAATCAAGATTGAAATCTTTTCCATATACCCTCAATTTAAAATTTAAAAAAGTAAAGATGGAAACTATTGATCGAATGTAATTAATCCGTATCACCGAGCATTTGAGATATTACACAGAAATAAAAAGGTTGCTCTTCTGGTTGTCACTATACTCGCACACGGATGGTACCACAATGATCGCAAGGCCTAGAAAATGACAACCAATATTGCAAATTGGGACACGCCGTTTTAGGAGTAAATATAGTGTCAATTGTACACCTCGCGATTTACCGCAGAAAATCGAGAAAGGAAAGTTCACGAATGGACAATATCAGTTGTCTAGTAAGAAAATGCCATTTGAAAACAATTGTGCAGTGAACTATGACAAGTGTACTTGGTTTCGCGGCACGCGACAATGAAACTATCGTTTTTCTTATGACGATGGTTGTACCACATACCAGATACGGCAATACTGAACGGGTGATAAACCTGAAACAGTGTTGCAAAGCGGAATTCGAAGGTCGTGGTCGTGAAACACCAAATCGAAAAGTGTATCACAAACCTTTTCATTGTCGACGTAAGTACATTACTTGTCACAAATACAGTTGTTAGACATGCTCAAAATATCTACTGCGCTCATTGCAACAAGGCACACACCGCATCCTCCATCATACATCCTTTTTTGGCGATGAGGATGGCTGCATTATGCGCGAATTTGTTTCTTGGTGGGATCCCATTCATTCTATACTCCAATTTAAATAGAGTGACTTCTGACAGATCAACAGTTGGACACAGTTATCCAATCGGAAGCTTTGTCACAACTTACTTGCATTGAAACTCCGGATTGGATAATTGCATCACAGCTGATGATGTCAGAAGTTACTATATTTAAATCAGTGTTACCTTGACATAGCCTCAGAACAACAAATGCTGAGGCGATAGACAGTTGGGCGATAGTTGCGTGCAGGCGACGGGGCCGCTGCGGATAATCTAACGAAGCTTTTTTTTCCCTCCTCCTCCTTCTTCTTCTTCTTCTCCTCCTCCTTCTTCTTCTCCTCCTCCTCCTTCTTCTCCCCCTTCTTCTTCTTAACCTCCTCCTTCTTCTTCTTCTTCTTCTTCTTCTCCTCCTTCTTCTCCTTCTCCCTCTTCTTCTTCTTCCTTCTTTTTTGATAAATGTTTCAATTTCGATCAATTTTGAAAATGTGCACACAATTCACTTTCCCCATAGCACGTCATACGCAGTTTTAACTGCTTTTTTGACGTAAAATAAATTGAATAAATAAATAAATAAATAAATAAATAAATAAATAAATAAATAAATAAATAAACGAACAGAGAAGTGTGCGTCGGTGTGAGCATGCATATCATGACGCCAATGCGTTGCCGCCGTCGCGTTGTGTCCACATCCCGCGCAAAGGGAACATTCTTAGGAGATCTTGGAGAGCATGCGGCAGGAAAATTAGGCACGTATCCGCATGGGGGCGAACCGGAAGTACATTTGGCCCAATGATTTGATCGCCTAGAATGCCGGTCAAACGAATCTGGTGCCGGTGCTGTCGTGTGACGTGCGGATTTGCGAGTACCCACCGACGGCATTGCTGCGCATTTAAGGATCAGTCACCCGGAGAGGTGGCTCAGGGCATCAGCGGATGCAACTGCAGTGCCTCTGAACGGGAGGTCATAGGTTCGAGTCCCGACGGTGGCAGGATTTTCGGCACTAGCTAGATAGCTAGGTTGAGCCCAGCCCTTGTCTGGAGGAGAATTCTAGCGGTCAGCTGCTCTGGTCGATATTTTTCCGTGGTTTCTCCGATCAATGTCAGGCGGATGCCGGAACAGTACCCTAACAAACGGGCCACGGGCCGCGCGCGATCTTTTCTTCCTCTTCCTTGTCCCATCCTCACCCCTTACCTATATACACTTTCTCTTCCATGCATTACACAACCACATACCGGGAGAGCTGCTAGGGCGATGCCCCCGCTGGTGGAAAATACCTGGTTGGCGAAAACTCGGCTAGTCGACCGTAGGTCGTCGCCGGATCTCACCATCTAGCGGGTGAAGATCGTCACCTCCCGAGGGAAACATGCACTACAGATACGGGACCTTAGCCGATGACGCGCCCGGAAATACTAATCAATCAATTAAAAAATCCGTTCCGTATACCGCCCCAGTCTAAAACACGTGAAACGAAGTCGCCTTCATCTGCGTTGCGGTGCACCAACTACTCACAATACGTCATCCTACGAGAAAGGTTGCCTACCCGTAGCCCTTGCACAGGCGTGTATTGAAATGGGTACCAATGTGCATGGTATCAGAGCCTTCGAGCAAGGCCTATCAACCTGCTCACGGGTTCGCACTGTGCTGCTTGTATTACAGCAGGAGTGGACACGGTTTGGCCGCTCAGCCACACATTTTCTACTCTTGCCCCAGCGGGCACGGCGTATGAACTCTCAGCTGCAGCGGACAAGCAACGTTGCGAGCGAAAATGTCGCTGGCAGATCGATAGGAGGACAAGGAACGGGAAAAGGATGTTTATCCAAGCTGGTTTAATTAATGCATCGTATAGATTAATTATATATAAATATTTTAAAAACATACCATTTTAAATATGCTCATTGAATATAGATGAACTTGGAAGGAACATACATAATAAATAGAAATAGTGAACAGAAATTTTATTTATAACTCATTTTATTTACAGCCCATTCATATTTCAAAGCACAATTTGAGTAAGAGAGAAATTTAAAATTGTGGCCATAAGCCTGATTTTGCTCTCTTCGAAAACGAAAACAATTGTTCGCAAATTTAAGTGAACCCCACGTAGATATAATATTTACAGAAGATTTAAACATATGCGAAAAATGTCTCCGAGGGAATTTTTTTGTCACAACTTAATTTATTGCACAAAATAACCAATTAGCTTTTTCACCAGTATACAATCGATTCTAATTGTAAATCTGTAAGTTCTGTATCATTATAACCTGAATACGGTGTGAAGAAATTCCGTCTCCAACATTGCATAATCTTGAAACTCCTGATTTTCATAACTTCGGAAAGTGACAAGAATTCATACAAATAAATTCATTTAGCATTTGATGTAACTTCGGAAACTTCCATCAGCTATGGCGTTGCCTCGTGTCATTTGCCGCCGATGTCCGCATGTCTACAGGCTCCCACAGACCGGCGCGGCAGATTCGCAGCGGGTGCGGCGCGAAAAGTTTCGAGCTAGACGCAGCCGCGGAATTCGTGGGACCGTTCACATCGGAGCGTCAATTGAGTCAGCGTTTGGTGACGGTTGGCAAGGTCGCTCGACCCAGAGGGGAGCGATGATTCCCGAACATGGGCGGACTTCCACGAAACTCGAGCTGCAGCGAAAGAAACGCGACTGACTGCGTCATAAATTTCGCCGCCGATTGAACGCTGACAAGCGCAAGCCTGAACGTGCTGGTAAGGCAACACGAGACGCGAAACTCCCGCTGCAGCCAATCCGCGTAGGCTGCGGACCTTCCGCGTCGGTCTGTGGGAGCCTTACCTGTCGTTTGCGTTCGCACCCACCCCTGCATTACGACTTCTTCGGTCACATCAGAACAGAGCTCCTGTAACACTACCCCTGAAACAAGGGTACAATAGTTTTTGCACTAACTATACGTCACCGTTCCGCGATTTTTTCTGGTTGCCCGATTGGCACTAATGAGACTACCCGTGGAACACTGACAGTGACCGATAGTGGCACCCGCGCTGTGCCAGTGCAGCCAGAATAAAGAGTCTATAAGCGTCGACACTTTCTTTTCAGCTAGGTCGAATTCAGTCGCTGTCTGGAGGAAAATTCTAGCGGCCGGCTGCTCTGATCGGTAGTTTTCCGTGGTTTCCCCGATCAACACCAGGCGAATGCCGGAGCAGTACCCTAACAAACGGGCCACGGACCGCGCCCGATCTGTCCTTCCTCTTCCTTGTTCTATCCTCTCCCCCTTACACACGCACACTTACACTAACATGCACTACACTACCACATATTCCAGGAGACCGGTCGGGAGCTTAGAGCTTGTCCCGGCTGCGGCAGTGCCCCGCTGGTGGGAGAGTCCTGGTTAAGGGAAACTCCACTAGCCGACGGTATGTCGGCGCCGGATCTCGCCATCCAGCGGGGGAAGATCACCGCCATCTCCCGAGAAAAACATGCACTACACTAACGGGACTAATGACCAAAGCAGTTGACGCGCCCGGAAACACAAAATCGATCCAGGTACATCAAACGCGTTATTATAAAGGGCTTTATTATAAAGCAGCCGCCACCTAAATAATAAACGTCGCTCCTCCTACTTATGATATTTACAATGCTACCTTCCGTGTGCAGGAATGATACACTTTATATGTTTTAGAATAGTATATTTTGCGATTAAAATAATTTTTGGATATGAATGTTACGCACATAAATCAAATATAAAGTCTCACTGAAGTATTTTATTTTTAAAAAATTGAATTTGAGAAAAATGTCAATAATCTATTAGATGAACTATTTCATAATACCTACACAAGATTGTGAATACAGTTGTTTCAATAAAAAAAATTAACCCTAAAAGTACTTTTAAATAAACTAATATTCTTGAATTCATGTTTGAATGCTATAATTGAATCTAAGATATTAATTACAATTAATAAGTTACTTTACTTTTAATTCAATGAAAGAATCGTCTATACACTTTATATTTACACTTATAAATCTCGACAAATAAAATTATAGAATGAATTCGGTGAAGTGTAATGCATTCTCTGTTTATACTTGTAAAATTGTCGGTGCTCCGGGAAATGGGTTGAATTGTGATCGAACTATTACAATGTATATTCTTAATTCATATAAATTAAATGTAATGAGAGGGGGAGTTTGAAGAGATCACGACTTTTGTGGAACTTTTTAATTTTCAAATTATAATAAATATTAATAAAATTAGTCTCCGAAAAACAACGCATTTACTCCAACTACCATTAATAGACAGTGAAGTGAAATATTTTCTTCGTATACTTTAAAATGCGATTAATTGATAACTCACCATCAGGAAAAATGCAAAGAAATGTAATATTTTCTGCAGGTCTCCAGGAAGTGAATATGATTTTTCTGGACGGAAATGGAATTTCAGAATTACCATCTACAACGTTTGCTAATCTTCCTCTTCTCGAGTTCGTTTCTCTGAGAGGAAACAACTTGACGAAATGGGAATGGGTGTACGAGACCAATCAATGGCCGAAACTGGGGGAAGTGAGTCTGGAGGGCAACAGAATCCACGACGTGAGCGAGAGCGTGCTTCGGTCGTGGCTGAAGCCTTCCAGGGTGCGGCGCTCCCTCTGGATGCCCGACAGTCGACTGAGCCCAGTAACGCTCCGATGGGCGGTGGAGGACGACACCGTACGTAAAAGCACGCTAGAAGACTGCCGCTGCGGGTCACTGTACGGCGAAGACGCCCGCATCACCATGTGTGTGGACATGCCGTGCCCTGGTGATGCTCACGCCACCCCGGATAATCCAACCGACTGGACGGAGGCGGCGAAAAAAGGGTGGAGTCGCCCAACCTAGTAAGACGGTGTACGTTTGTATGAGGAAATAAAAACTAAGAAACAAACGTTGACTTTTTTTATTCCTTACGTATCCTTTCCATTTTCGAAGGTTAAAGGAATAGGCTTTTCTTTCCAATATTTTTAATCGAAGTGTAGAAAAGTTTTTAATTCAATTAGCAAAAATAATGGGCTACATCAGCACATACTTTCTTGCATTATTTGTTACTCTTGCCATTTTCGAAAGAGATTTCCAGAGACTTCAACAAAAATAGAGACCTTTACTCTTTTTAGAAGTGTACTCCGAACTATCCGAGAAAAAAATTAAAGAATTGAGAGAAAGTCTCTTTTACAAATGACCTTTATTTCACGCAAAATGACTACTGATATTTCGAAAAAATGTGCATGATCTTATTTAAAGATTTAATTTTCATGAACAGATTTCATTAAGAAAAGTTTTCAATCTTCAGTATTGTAGATTTAGGAAGGCTCCGAAAAAAAAGGAAAAAAGAAAAAAACTTTTGCAATTTTTGAAAATTCATTGATTTCAAAAACAAATTGCATCCTTGTCACTTTGATAAGTGAATGTTTCACTCTGAGCTACAAAACAAAAACCCAAAAACTCGGAACCATTTTGGGAAAAAAAAGATGATAATATTGGAACATCATGTAAAGTTCTCCAAAAAATGAAAATATCCATTTCTAATTCAAGAGGCCGCAGCATCAGTCAGTTCAATATAAAATGTCAATGTGAAAATCCTAACTAGGATACTACTGCTAGCATAGAGTGGTCAGAACTAAAATATAAAAAACAGGACACACTTCATCAATTTAATTTTAACATTTATTGAGCTGAAAGTACTCATATTTTACTTATAACACATTGTATGTAATACAACATATTTTTTTCCAATTTTCTAAAAAAAAAAAAAACCATTGTTTTGTCTTGAAAATGATGTTTTACTATTGCAATACTTTTCAAAGTTTCAATCATAAATATATTATTTTCTTCAATCCAGAGCTAGGCAGAGGGACAATAACAACAATAACAACAACAACAACAACAAAAATCAAATCTTCGGAACTGTTTGGGATTTCGTTGGCCATGGATAATATCTGTAATATGTTTAAATTTCACGTTCATAAATTCAGTAGATATTTTTTGGATAAATTGGTTAGTACAGACAGACAAACAACAATTGCTTTAATGTGATTCAGTTTTGTAATCCAATAAGTAAGTTGAAGTATTTAAGCTGAAAATTCGAAAATCACAGAAACACATCTTAGATTTGTCTGCATAAATATTGATATTTTATTATAGTTATTTTTAATATTATTGGTATTGTTACTATTACATAGCATCGTACGCTATCACGGCCGGAGTCAACTTGAGTGAAAGTTTCCGGGCTGGTAGGTCGTGGTGCAGTTGGCATTGAAGAGCCAAACGTTTCGTCCACGTCTGCGGTGGACATCTTCAGTGGCGGCAGCGTCGTCGGGGTAGTCTCCGGGTCGGCGGCTGGCTAGCGACTGACGCCGTTTTTTTTTTTTTCGGCGTAGCCGAAGGTCAGTGTTTTGGTTCGATACATGTGTATCGGGTTTTGCAGTGCACACGCGTTTGCGTTTTACTGCTAAGTGTGGGTGAGAGGTGTAGGTACGCGACGGACCTTAGTCAAATGCCAGTTTTGGCGATTTGTTAAGTCACTTCAGTGACTTTGTCAAATTTTGAGTTTGCTCGCTCTAAGCCCTCAATATATCCGAGGGTAGAGCTTGTCGTCTTTTACCTATGGTGAGGACATGTTTGTGGAATTGTTTGAGTGTAGCCGGTGCTTCGTTTGATTGAAAGGCTTGATAGGCCTCATTGAATGATAGCCGTCTCAAGCATTGAGTGAAGGATTCGATATCGAGTTCCTTCCTCAGTACTTTCAGTCTTTTCCGAAACGGAGGGCGTGCTATGAGCCGTAGAACTGTGTTCTGGATTCGCTCAAGTGTGTCCTTGTACTTCTTTCCAGTGGTCCACCACGTCGCCGGGCGTAAGTGGCCACAGGCCGGCAACACGTTTTGTAGAGTGCCAGCCGAAGGTCTAAGGGAAGTGTAGGATCCTTTAAGAGGGGTTTTAGTAGGCGCACCCTTAGTTGGAGTTTTGATCGGATACGCCTGACGTGTAAATGCCAGCGTAGTCTCCGATCGAAAGTGACGCCTAGATATGTTGCCTTAGGTGCCCATTTAAGTGCTTGGGTTCCTATGGTGATTTGCTTAGGTGGTGCGAACCGTTTTGCGTTCTTGTGTTTACGGCGAGAGTAGCAGATTGCCTGAGATTTTTCCGCTGAGAAGGTCAAGTGATTTTCTTCTGCCCACTTCAGCGTCAGGTTCATCTGTTTTTGTAGTGTTTTTAGTTTATGGTCTCGGTTTATTCCTCTTGCTAGGATTGCTATGTCATCGGCATAGAGGAATAACCGTATTCGTGGTATATGTGGTATGTCATTGACATATAACGAGAACAGTAGCGAGGAGAGTACGGAGCCTTGGGGGACCCCGGCGAAGATTCCGCGTTTGGAGGATCTCGCTTTCCCTACTTTTACCACGAAAGTCCGGTTTGCGAGGAAAGATGTAACCATATCGGTTACATCTTGTGGGAGGCAGCACTTAAGTTTCGCGATTAGTTTGTTGTGGGGTACCTTATCAAAGGCTTGTACCATGTCTAAGTAGACGACAGGTACATCCTGTGTGAGAATGAGATCACCGGAGATCTGCTGAGCCATGCATAGAGCCTGTAGTGAGGCGGAGTTGCCTGGTCTGAAGGCGAATTGTCTTTCAAAAACTTTTCCCATGATGGGGAGAAGGCTGATTGGCCTGTGGCTCGCCGCGAGGGTCAGGTCTTTTCCAGGTTTCGGAAGCATGGAAATACTAGCATGTTTCCAGCTTTCCGGAAAATACCTTAGGGTGATGCAACTGTTGTAGATTTGCGCGAGTTTTGACCTGATGACCGGTAGTGCCTCCTTGAGGATTGGAGGTCCTATATGGTCAGGGCCGGGCGCCTTTCGGCTGCGCATACCTGTCACTGTCTTTGTGATCTCATCGACAGTGCATGGTGTGAGGACGGTGTTGCCTTCCTCTGTGCTCTCCTCGTTTTCTGACTGTGGAGTGTTGTTTGTGAACCTTTCTTCGAGCATGTCAGCAAAGAATTCCGCTTTAGCTTGGTCTGAGAAAAGGTATGTTGGTTTGCCTTCCGCATTGTCGGGTCCGCGAATGGCGTTGTTTGTGTTCGGTACTGATCTGAGAGCCTTTTGGAGTTTGAAAAGGCCGTTTCGAGAGTGATCGGTGCTTATGTCTTTCATGCGCTTTTCCCACTCTGCAGCGTGTGGTTTGTGGAGCCGTTTTTAGCCGGTTTTCGCACTCACGCAGTTTTGCTTTGAGTGCAGGGCATCTGAACTGTTGCCAGAGCCGTCTGGCTTTGCGTTTTTCGCGCAAGAGATCTTCTACTTATCTATATTGATGTATTCATCATTTATAATACTGATGTATTTTGTCACAAGAACTGTACCTGAAGATGGAGACACTCAAATCTCCGAAACGTTGTATCAAGAGATATCAAGATTTAATGTTGTAATAAACCAACTTCCATAATTTTATTTTAAATATGATTATCTATAATTCATGGCAATTTTTATTAATATAAAAACCTGCCAGAAAAAAAAGGTAGTACCATCATTGATTAAATAATAATAGACACAAATAATTGCAGCTATTAAGTTGTTACATACAACACATGCTTTAATGACCATACAGTGCAAATTCTCAAACTCCAAATACACACAAAAGTTATTAAGGAAATCCGAAATTTCTCTCAAGAAAACTTAGACAAACTGAACTCTCTAATAAGTTCAGAAAACTGGAATGAGATGAACAAGCAACAAACACAATTTTTGTTCATAAACATATTCAAAAGTTATTTCAATACTGTTTACCTACAGACACTGAAGAAAATAAAAAGCAAAAACCATAAATCATGGATAAGAAAAGGAATCAAAACATAATGTGGAAGGAAACAAAACATGCATGAAACAACTACAAATGTAGTTTTTACAAAACATACAAAAGAATCTTGAAGAAAGTAATGAAACGGCCAAAGGAAAAAAAAAAGGAATTTAAAAAAAAAAAGAACATTGAACTTTACTTCAGAAATAATGGTCTGCACAACTCATCACAAGTAGCAAATACACTCAATAGACATTTCTCAGAAACAAAATTAATTCATCACGATTCTTTAAATAACATAAATATGCAATCAAATATCTGCACAACACTGAATGAAAATTCCAAATATATCTCTAAACAAAACCAAAAATTAATTAACATCCTTAATGACAGGAAACTTCCCATAAATTCTCAAAAAAGCAAAAGTTACGCCACCATTCAAAAAAGGCAACACTCATGGTCCCATTAATTACAGACCAGTATCATTACTATATGGATTTTCAAAAGTTCTAGAAAACCTTTGTAATGATAGACTCGGAAGTTATCTTAATGCAAATAAGACCTTGACCTAGGCCCAATGTGAATTTAGAAATGGTAAATCTACAGACACAGCTATCTTCACTTTTCTAATACCTACTACATACTTGTTGCTCTAGTTCAGAAAGAAAACCCCATCAGCTTATTTCTAGAAGTATCAAACGCATTCAACATTATTGACCATTACATACTGTTATCAAAACTTGAAACTTTGGGAATTAGAGGCATTGCACATCAATGGGGTAAATCTTACCTTTCTAATCATTGTCAAGTAGTCACAATCAAGCATGTTAGAGATAAAAAGATTTTGACCCATTTCTGCAATCTAGAATGATAAATTATGGAGTTCAACAATGATTAATATTAGGGCCTATTCTATTTCTTTTGCACATCAGTGACTTACCCCTGACTACAAAGCAGCAAAGTAGACCCTTTTTGCAGATGACACAAAAATTATTATTAAAGCAAATACCCAACAAACTCTTCAAAAAGCACAAACGGTTCTAGAGGCACTAGTAAAATGATCACAGGAAAGTAAATTCATCATAAACACCAGTAAAACTGCCTCCCTAAACTTAGGAATCTACTCTCTAAAGAAAAGTCATCAGCACAAATTGATCATAAAAACCATGCCTGTAAAAATAGCCCCCAAAAAGAACTTTCCTTGGATTGACTACTACTCAAGATGATCTAAAATGGAATTCCTACATCACAGATCTAAACAACAAGCTTACCAAGTCATGTTATGTCCTTAAGTCAAATGCTAACTCAGATATGGCACGATCTGTGCACTTTTCAAATGTTCACTTACATCTAAAATATGGAATCATATTTTGGGGAAATTCTCCAGAAAGTATTCACACTTTCATCATCCAAAAACCAATATTGAGAACAATGACAAACACTGACAAATATAGCCTTGAACAAACCCCTGTTCAAAAAATTACAAATCCTATCACTCCCATGAATGTACATATTTGAAATATTAATCTTCACAAAGAAGTTCCTTATGAAAAACAAGGATTCTGTTACTCTACATATGGAAGTTCCAAACTATGATACTGGACAAAAAGGAAATCTACATGTTCCTTACAGTGAAACTCACTCTTTCAAAAAAGTACTCTTATAGAAGGCATTACACTACATAACAAACTCCCTAATAAATTTAAAAGAATAAACTCAATACACAGATTCAAAAATGAGCTGAAAGATTTCCTGTTAAACAATACATCCTATAGTACAAAAAAATATAAGCTACTTTGTAGGCCTATATTCTGTCCTGTCTTTGACATCCCGAAAAATGATTGAGAGACATAAGGGACAGACCCAGCCTAGGCATCAAGCTCATACAAAAAAAATTTTTCTTCTTCTTTTCCTTCCTTTTCTACTTTTTTTTTATTGTTATTATTGTTTTCCAATTTTAATCTTCTTACACTTCCATTTATAACATGAATTAGCATTGTATTGTATTAAGTACCAAAATTGAATTGAATTATAATTCTTGTATTGTATTCAATTTTTAGAAATAACTGTATTGTACATTGTGTGATTATATACATATGCTGACTTGTCATGCATGCCTTCTACTATATTTATGTAGCAAATATATTATTATTATAAAATAATCACATTACTTTATTATATTATATTTTCATCGTGGGTCACGTCCATGACGGGATATCCTAAATTTCCTAAAGTATGTAAAATACTTTGTCTACATACTACACCAAAACAACGATACAATCAAAAATACCGCACAGCTTATTGAAAAACGCATCTAATTGGTCAAGAGAGACGTAAGCTATAGCCCAAAGACCTCTAAACACTTACATGGCGTTGCATATGCCTTCACTGCGGAGACTGACATACTTATATCACCACCCATTTGAGCGCAGCACTGAGGCTAACGCTATTGTTCGATTAAAATCCCGAGTCTTGTGACTTTTCTAGGTGGTTTCGGTTATCCAATAGCCAGCCTTTAAATAAAATAAAAGTCGTAACAAAACTCCTGATTAGAGTATCTGGCTAATGATGTCATAAGTCACTCTAGTTAAATAGGACAGTATTATTCAATTCAAATTCAGCGATTTGGGGCAGATGTCAGCTGTGATATGGTTACCAATCGATAGAAGAATTGGCATTGAAGCTCCCGATGAAATCCCCTCTTTCCTACCAGTACCAGACATTAAAGAGTCACAATGTAAATCGGACAATAGTCGTGAGAGTCACGTGAGCGGTATTTTGGTCAACCCTGGGCTGGGGGGAGAATCCGGCGAGCCTGAGTGCCTGAGTGTCAGCTGTCAAGTTCCATAATAATTGTGATCATAAAAAATAGTGAAATTTTCTCTGCTGTAAAGATTCCAAAGTAATCCGCAATGTCTGGTTTTGTTGTTATAAGAGATTACAAACCTGGTGATGAACGCACTTGTCAAGAAGTTATACGGGAAGCTACAATGTCGACAGTGAATACAGCATTTTTCTCAGGATTGACTCGAGAGATCACATTCCAAGTTATAATCTTGACTTCTGCTTTAATGTTCATATTCTTGGGTGTCCCGTTTAACATTTGTTTTGGTTCCATTCCAGTTGTCATTGCGTTGATGTATGTTTGTGTGTGGTTAAGCCATGTTTTCAAAGCTGTTCAACTAAATGTTGACATGGGTTCTATTCCAAGAATGTACATGTCCTCTGAATACACTGGGTTTTGGGTTGCAGAAGTTTATGAGAAATTAATGGACATTAGAAATCCACATTCACTACAGTTTACAATTATTAATGGCAATGAAGGTCAGAAAATGGATTTGTCTGCATATAGGAAGAGAATAGTGGGTACAATAGCTGTAACAAGAAGCCACAACAATGAAGATACTGCATGGATAAGGAGAATGGGTGTTCTGAAGAGCTATCAGCGAAAGGGAATAGCGTCAGCCTTAGTTGACGAAGTATTACGTTTTTCTAGAGACAAAGGTTATCGGTATGTTGAATTAGTCACTACTGAGTGCCATGATGCAGCAAGGGAACTGTTTCTCAATAAGGGTTTTGAATTAAAGCAAATGTATCACAAGCAAATTGTGGGTAGTATTATTTCAGTACAAATGTTTGAATTAATGTATAAGTTGAAAGTTGCCGAATCGCCATAACATTGAGAATTTCTATGATTGTGACTTTAATTTGTGATTTCTTTATTTAAGTTCTACATCTTCAGTATGCACTAGGCTCCTCCCCTTTTTCACTAGGTTAATTTTGGAACTGATTAGTTACAAACGTTTTATGCGTTACTTTTCCTTTACAAGTGATCCAAGGTGACATTCCATAAAACTGATAGTGAGGTAATAAATTTTCAGAAGAAAACTGCATTATTATTAATTGACTCAATTGCTTGTGATAGTGTCATTTTAGCATTACTCAAATGTGACACGGCATGAAAATATTTGGAATAGCTTAATACCAAAATTATGTCTGATTAAGAAGGTAAATGAGTTTTTGTTCAATGAATGTAGAAAATACATAAAAACTGTGGGGAATAAGATATGTAAGTGAAAGTTCTGTACTAAATACAAATGTTTGAAGAAAAGTGATACCTACATTATATGGTGGGATTTGCTCAAATTAATGCCATGAAGTATTAAATTCAGATGTCTTGATAGCCCTTTGGTATAAAGAATGCGATTTTTGGTTATGGTTGTACAGAGCAAAGACAAAAGTTGTCAGAAAATACATGTGGATTAATGGCAATGCATACCTTTTGTTAAAACTTAATTTACCTGAGCAGGTCCAAGGTTTGAGGTGATCCATGAGTGACCATAAATGATTCTCATTTTATATCTAAAGAGTTGGCAATAGTTTAGAGAGTAAACTGACCTAGTAAAATATATTTAAAATAATTTATTACTTTATTCCCTGTAATAAAAAGACTTATTGTCATAAGAGAGAACAAAAAATTCACATTTATGTAAATTATACATTTTTCTTATTGTTAAGAACATATTAGTTCAACACGCGACAATGTGCCAATATGATTCCTGTCAATTTCAGAGATTTTTTTAATTACTTTTTGCACTGCTAATAGATTTTATTAGCCCCTCTGCTTTGAACATTACCAGTTGTAATTAGTCCACTTCTTCTGTTTAAGTTGGAGACATATCTTATTTTGGATGAATTTATTGGATGGACGAATAACTAGAAATTGGGAAAAATTAACTTATAAGTGCATGAAGTTCTTGCAACTAAACGGTAATTTTATGTGAAGAGTTAAAATTCTCAGAAGAAAGCCTAAGCATAGAAAAGGAGTGGAAAGAAAATGTAGTATATAAAAGAAAAAAAGGTTTCTTCAGTATATTTGCCTATATATATATATTTTAATATCTGGTATTGAAAAGGACCAAAAACCTCACTGTTGCTATCGTATTGATTATTTTCATCAAAGTTATTGTACATTTCCCTTCTGCTGTGACTATTAATAATGCCGAATACAAATTAAATTCATCTTGTTACATGAAGATGGTTGTAGACTTACAAAACTTACACTGCACAACACTTAAATTAGTTTTATAAAATGTTTTCATATTGAATATATGTCATTGAATGACAATATTTTGTACATTGTTTGTACTGAAACAGAATGTTTGTAAGTAAATATTCCAGATGTGCAATGTTTACATGAAATTAATGTTACATGACTTTAGGAAGAGCCATATGAAATAATTTGTTTTGAATAAAATACTGGGATGTTATTAACATAAATTTGTTGCCAAATATAATAATCAAGATAAATTGGAAAATTTCATT
The DNA here is from genome assembly GCA_964035755.1 of Teleogryllus oceanicus. Taxonomy (NCBI): domain Eukaryota; kingdom Metazoa; phylum Arthropoda; class Insecta; order Orthoptera; family Gryllidae; genus Teleogryllus; species Teleogryllus oceanicus. Next base: position 25,562,771 of record CAXIVR010000012.1, on the reverse strand, counting down.
AGATAGTATTTCCTCAGTTTGTGATGGTGAAAAGGCATTGTTAATAATTGTTTTTCAATAGCAGTATTTCTGCCATAGTTTACAGAACAACAACTATTTTATTGCTCCTTTTTTTCTTATTGCAGACCTACATCTGTTTAGGCCGATCAATGATAGGACACAATACGTTTATTGTTTTTCAGCATTTACTGCCCACTTCCAAGACATGCATTTACAGAAGGTTGATTTATTGATTATAGTACTGTTTGCCTTACATTTCTGGAAGTGGGGAGAAATTAAACAAATTATGACTATTTTAGTCTCCGGTTTTTATCATCAAAAATTATGTTCACTGAACAAGGGTATGTTAGGTTGTTATTGGTCATGTCTAGAAACTATTGATAATTAATAGATCTGAGATAATGAAGTTTCAACCTCTCTTATGTAATTGTAGTTTTGAAGGAGAATAAAAATACTCTGTTGGACTGCTTAATAAGAGTCCATAGCTTTTGAGTGTGCCTTCAACTGGACGTGGTGCTTTAAATACCAATTGATGTACTTTATTTTTTGAAGGAGATGAAAGTTTTTTGTGAAATAAAGCATATTATCTTAGAAAATAATTTTTTTATTGTTGTGAATGGAAATATTTTAGTAACCAAATTCAAATAACGGAAATATCTAGTTTTTGAAATGTTAATCTCATGCTTTTTAAAATTTGTTGTTATTATTATTATTATTATTATTATTATTATTATTATTATTATTTATTACTATTATTTTTTCATCTTTCATCTATTAATAGTTAAATTGTTGGGAAGGGATTGTGAAACTTAAGAAAGTGTGCGCAGATGTTTTTCTCCCCCATACGTCACATACAGTTTTTTTTACTGTTTTTGACTAAATAAATATTGTATTGATCTACTAAAGTATTAATTCCCCAAATTCCTGTTGCAGAAATTCAAACATGATTGGTTACTAAAATTGTTCATATTAAAAAAATTGTGTTGGAGCCCCTGACATATCTGGGACCTCCTGCAACATACTCTCTCTTCCCAGCTTTGTCCATCCTACAGTGTGAGTGGGCCAACGCCTTCGAGGACACTATACTTGGGTTTTCCTAACGGCGCGTGAGGGTCTTCTCTTCACGATGGAAAATTGCACGGACATGCATCTTTCACGACCGTGCCGCCAGATGTCGCACGATCGCGACCGAATCAACCGGTGCTGCATATCTAGCGACACGACAGAAACGCGGAAAGCCGTGCTATATTCCATCGTAAAGAGTTCATCACGCGTCACGTTACGAAACCACGTTTTCTATACAATTAGAGACTATACTGATCGTCAAAAAGAAAAATAATGTTTACTTTAACAAAAACAAGGTATAGTGTAATGAATTAGTTTACATTTGCATTGTATAATTTAAAAAAAAAGACTCAATATGCCTGTAACAAATAATGTAATTCAGCTTCCGGGACAATGACCCCCATCTCGATCGGGTTTTTGTCCAGTATCCCTGATCCATTGAACAAATGCTGAGATGGCCCCTTGATTTGCTTCTGGACGTAAATGTAGTTTCACTATGCGCACGTTTTGTTGAACTTTCCTTTTGCTTGTGGTGGTAGTAGAGCTTAGGGTGAGTTTCTATTTTGTTAACAATACACAAAAATCAAATATGTTTGTTCCTTTACTGTTAATAAGTTTTCTGTAATTTGGCAACGAAAATATCTAGTTTTTGAAATGTTAATCCCTCGTTTTTTTTTAAATTTATTATTATTATTACTATGATTTTTGATCTTTCAATTCAATAGTTAAATTGTTGGGAAGGGATTCTGAAACTCAAGAACGCGTGCAGATGTTTTTCTCCCCCATACGTCACATACAGTTTTTGACAGTTTTTTGACTAAATAAATTAAAAAATAAATAAACCCCAAGAATTATTGTTGCGTGTATTGCCTGTAGTGCGCAGAGCAGCACTACCCTGTCCTCCGCAGGGGGGCGGGAGCAGGCGGTCGAAGACCTGAGGCTTTTAGTGGAGGAGGCAACGTCCACTCGGACCCGAGGTACTCGGCGTCACTCACGATGTCAGTTTCACGGTGGAGGCAGAGAGTAGGCGGTACTGTACTACGAATAAAACTGGAATGTGATTGACAGCTGGGTGTTGAGGGGGGGCGGCGCAGCCGCGTACTGCACACTCTACTACTTGCTCTCAACACTAACTAGACAAATAGAAGAAAGGAATGTTGAGAAGCTCGTTACGTTTGTTCCTAACATTTGTTCGTAAAATTTGCAATATTTGTTTGCTCTTAACATTTGTTTCCTAATTTTAGGTGACAACAATGTTCAAATGCCGGAGCTTCTGATTCGCTGTTCCGTAAATTACGGCGCTGGCATGATCACGTGATCATGAAATGTCAATCACATCCTAATTTTATTCGGGCCTTAAGCTCCGTGTCGTAGGGCTTGCCTGCGGACCCACCAGTTGGGCCTCTAGCACGCCGACCTGTTGGCGAAGGACTTCTTCAAATGCATCGGATCCCACCTAAAAATCCATACGAGGAGCATAAACCCCTTTCACGTTGCCTAGGTTTCGGCGGTACGTCGATAGCTTTACGGTGGAGGCAGAGAGGGATGGGTTGGGAGCCCCGAGCTCTCCGGACCTTAGCCCGAGTGGCTGGGGCCACTCGCCCCACTGGGGCCACTCGGGAGTGGCTTGGGCACTTGGCTTCGTCGTATTGAACGATTTTCCTGAGGATGAGCCAAAGTGACAGCTAGATATGGCAACATAACTGAAGGTTCTGTGGTCGTTGTGCCCTCGAGCCCATTACAGTAGGGGGAGCATATAAGCGACTCTGACAGTTCTCTCGCCACGTGCTGTGGTCCGTCATGTGACCTGCTCTGAAGCAATCAGCTTGCGAGGTTTTGTTTACTTTCTCGCAGCCAGGGTTCAGTGTTGCCGCTCAACTGACTCACACGAAGTCGCGGAGGCGATAAGGTTCGGCTTTGTCGAAAGTTATGAACATGATGTCAAGACGTCGTAGCCTGTCGGGTAAACGTTAATGTTTTGAGATTTAATTTGTTTGTGATGTAGGTGGTGCCATGTGCATAGTAATACGTGGCAACAGCGAATCGAACTGTCAGAGTCGCTTAAACGCTTCCGGTACTGTAGACTCCCCGCATTCCTTCGTTTGCAATTGGCTAACTTGTAAGTTGCGTCGACGCTTCCTTTTGTGATGTCCTCGTCCGACAAAAATATAGTGCGCCGCGAGAAATAATTGAAATTAGGAAGTGCAGTGTTATGTGCTCTTCTGTAAAATTTTTTTTTCTGTAAACATTACATTAAATTTATTTTTTGTGTGATAAATATTATGTTTATTTTAAAACAGAGGTGCGTACCGGTGCACGTGTTTCCGGCTTAAAATCATTTTTCTCTCTATTAACATTCGTGGCAGTTTTCTTTTACTGATTATGAGAGCAGTTAAGAGATTTTCCTCTTACGTAATTAAATTTAATTATTTCCCGGACTCGCGTACGTGCATATACCTCAGCAAAACTCTTAGACTTCTTCATAGGGATGTTTTCACAGGAGCCATTAGCACTTTACGAAGGGGTGTGGCTAAACTGTCGCGGCGGAAGGATACTTGTCTGAATTACATGTGATGTACACTTGTTTAGCGAACTTTGGCTCATCTTTAGGAGAAAACGTCTATAGCAGTGGCCCGGTACTCTGGGCGTAATGGAGGGACTTGCCCCGGTGCATTGTTTCGACTCCGGCACTGGCCTGGTGTAACGTCCACGTTACCTTGCCTTAATAACTTGCCGTTACAAATTTATACATCCATACAACATCACTTTATTATGTTGTATCGTCACTAATTTAAATATCTTTAGTGACGTTCTTCACTTTTCATGTAACACATGAGATAGTTTCTTTAAAAAACAAAAACAACAATTTATTCAACCTTTCAAAGGATACATACAATTCCTAATTCAATTTTTGTATCAACATCTCTTTCTTTGTTTTTTCATCTCTCTCAACAACTTTCAATTTCCTTGTCAACACTCCCTGTTACTATCGTAACATTTAACAACCATACATCAGTTTCCAATATTTGTTTATAAATATCATGTTAACTTTGTGGCAAACCTGCCAGCGAAGTTGAAACGTTACACTGGAAACCAGTTGTTCTGAGCCTGCAGGGCGGCCCGACCCAGGCATTGAATGGGGAGATTTCCGAGAGAGAGGGAGAGAGAGCTATTGCGGTAGGATCCGGATGCCAATAGCCCAAATTGTGCGTGTCGGCCGCGGGGACTGAAAATAAAAGCAAAAAGCCTAGATGTCGACTCTGGGTATACATTCTCCTGGTAGCAAATGAGTGTGACAAGAGGCCGGGGTCAGACCACAGCCACATCCTGGGAGATAGGCGATTTGATTATTTGTAGACAAAAACAGAATAATCAGTGTATGGGGGAGAAGTAAGTAGTTCAGCCGTTTTGAAGCACTGCTTGAAGACATCTAGACAATGTTCGTTACTTTAATGCTATAGGTCCTCGCTTACATCGTCGCCCATTTGTGACAACTGTTGCAACCTCACATGGTGAAGCATCGTATGCGAACGTAATTACTGTTTTTATATTCGCTACGAAGGTTGTTTTTCGAAATTGTTTTTCGAATTTAAGCTTGTTTTAGCGTGTGAAAAATCTACAAATTTTCATATAAAATAACTCAAATTTCTTGCAGAGGTAGTCTTTTTCAGTATTTATAATTGAATTAGTACATCCCAATCGCTAGAGTCAAGTGAAGACCCCACATTCATTGTGTTTTTTGCGCGCATGTGTGTGTATGTGTGAACATACATAATAAGTACATATATTCACACATACTTAACATTTTGGAAAAAAATATTTCTTTCGGTTAGCACAAGGCTACAGACAAAAATGAAACAAATTAAATATTAATAAATTCATGTTTACAGCGGAATAAACTCAGAAATTAAAAATAAACAATTTACACATTGGGTAGTCACAAATGAAAATATAAGAACAAAGAGTTCTGACATTTTGGAAGTAAAATGTAATAATAAACGAGTAAAAGGAATAAATGAAAATAAAAATTAATAGTAAAAAAGTAAGTTTTATGAAGAATTTAATGAAATGTTTTTGTAATGTTGGAAAAACTCATGAAATAGGAAAGCATCCATTGTTCGTCAGAGCAAGGTCACATATTTATGGAAACTAAGATATTAAATACATTGTTGGTATATGACTGCGATTTTTATCCTTATATCCATGGATTTTGACAGAATTTAGAGATGCTATATGCAAGGAACATTGCAAGTATATTGTTAATTTAGACACCAAAGAACTGATGTACAAAATTGCAATAATTATTTTTGAAGCGAAGAAATAAACAATTTAATTCAAAATAAAAAGAAATAGTGGTGCTGTAAGAGCACGATACTGTTAATGGTTATGTAATATTATAATATGACTATTTCTCTCTTACACTTAAATTACCATTTGAAAAATGTTTATACAAACGAAGAAAAGTACATATATTTTTAAAAAAATTAAAACATTCAAACAACAACACGTTTCTGCCATTGAATTCAGTATATTCACGTTCTACATAAATGTACCAACGATGCGCGATATGTATTTTAGCAACAAATAAAATTATTTTGTAATAACGCCAACAAACGACGGCCGTCATTATCGCATTCTGTTATCTATGCGGCGTTACAACAATGAGTTGGAACAAGCAACAGTGACCGCTAATTCCTATGGTGTACACATTTTGAAAGTTAGCATTCTTGATACCGCTAGCAAGAAATTGAAAATGATCCATCTCGATCGGGTTTTTGTCCAGTTTCCCTGATCCATTGAGCAAATGCTGAGATGGCTCCTTGATTTGCTTCTGGACGCAAATGTAGCTTCACTATGCGCACGTTTTGTTGAACTTTCCTTTTGCTTGTAGTGGTAGTAGAGCTTAGGGTGAGTTTCTATTTTGTTAACAATACAGAAAAATCAAATGTTTGTTCCTTTACTGTTAAAAATAAGTTTTCTATAATTTTGCAACGAAAATATCTAGTTTTTGAAATGTTAATCCCTCGCTTTTTTAAATTTGTTGTTGTTGTTATTATTATTATTATTATTATTATTATTATTATTATTATTATTATTATTATTCATCTTTCAATTATTAATGGTTAAATTGTTGGGAAGGGATTCTGAAAGTCAAAAAAGCGTGCGCAGATGATTTTCTCCCCCATACGTCACATACAGTTTTTGACTAAATAAATAAATAAATAGAAAAACTAGTGATGCCAAAACAGCACGTGCTTTCTCGCCCGCAATCTCACGCAAAATTAAGCAATAAGTACTCAAATTTTCGAAAAATTGTACGTGACCTTATTTCAAAATCTATCTTTAAGGAACATATTTTATTAAGGGAAAAATCTCTATCGTTATTATGTTAGTTCTAAAAAGACGACAAAAAATGTGAACTTTTGCAATTTTCGAAAAATCAGAGTTTTTAAGCCTTGCACCATTCTCTTAAACGTCCTTCACACTGTCCAACAAAAAAGTGAAAAACGATTAAGTCTTTTTTTTTTAATTTGAAAAATGTCTCAGGGGCTTCATGTAAAGTATCCCAACAAAATTAAAATATCAGTTTCAAATTCAAGGAACAGATCCATTATGATATATCAATTTTGGAGAAAATCGGGTGAATAGTTTAGCTGCTAGCGTTGTTCACAGACGGATGATCGGACAGACAGACAAACGAACAGACGTTTTGCTGTCATTCGATTTTTCGGTATAAGGACCCACAAACCATTGATTCCTAACACCACGTGTTAGAGGATTCCCCCCCCCCCTAAATTTAGCAACTTAATTTATCCACTTTATCGTTACTATAGCCTAGTAATAAGTTTTTCTGCCGAAAATTCGCCGTTTTTTCGCGCAGCATTACGTAACTTTATCTCTACTGCGTAAGCGGAAGTGAAAAGTAAAAAAATACTATCTTATTATGTTACAATAAAAAAATGCTAAAGATGAAATCAAGTATTAAAGAGCTGAAACACTGCTCAGGAAAAATGTATTTGAAGAAAAAAATAAATATAGGGAATAAACATATGCAATAAAATACAAAGTTACACTAGGTGGCTCTTCCATTAATTCTTGGAAAGATAATTTTGAAGATTTGTTGAGAGAGAAGATACATTTTTAGAAGAGGTTATGAAAGGCCCAGAAAATGAAAATTTTATTACTGTGGATCTAAACATTTTGGAACTTGTAATAAATATCATTAAAAATAGAAAACTCATATTGAATGAGGAATCACAGTAGATTTGCTGAAATGCGGAACAAACAAATTAAGAGAAAGCTTCAAGTAGTTTCTTTCATTTCTATTAATATGTTGTAGAAAACATGGGAGATGAATTAACCCGTTTAAATAAATCAATAAAAGCATAATGAACTTACCTTGCTCATTCAAAATATTGTACTCCTCATCTCATCCCAACAGTCGTCACATCTACCATTGTTGAAACATGCAGAATGCCGAATCTTGTACAGCTTGAGACAATATTGCACAAACAGAATTAAATTTGGCAGGTCCATGTTGCTTCGCAATCAAAACTGATCAAAACTGAAACGTCGGACCTCGTCCCGCCAAACATACACAGTTTGCTGATGACGTCATCGGTACGCGTAGAACGCCACGTGGGTATGTTCAGATCTTTCCTTCCGACTTCTTGGCAACGGCGAAATATGCGGATCGTCCCGTCCAGATTATAACGTCCCAGTGCGCGCACCCTTACAGAAATTAAAGTAATCAACTTTTCCCGCAACAAAAGGGATTTTTTTGTTTTTCAACAAAAGTTCTCGTCCGTCTGTGTCGTACTGACCCTGTGCGCGCATAGGTAGGCGACAATTGGAGTTTTTGATGAGCGTCGGTCGCTCGGTTCGTTTATCAGTTCACGCAGTTAGCTCAATTCACTTATTACCCAGGTTCTTCCTGTGTGTATCACAGTTTCCTTGCATTCGACACGACTGTTATAGAGAAGAAACAGGATTGGCAGTGCTGGGAGATGCAAACCTCCGTGTCAGCGATTAATGAATTCAAAAAAGTTTTCGCCGGACATTTTTGAAGTAAAACAAGTAATTAATTAAAGGACATGAACATTATATAATTGTATTACATATCCTGATAATATATAATGATACATATAATCATATAAGTATATGAATTATTGCCTTGCCTATTAGCACGTGAGGCCGGCATTCATTTCACAAAACAGTTCTCGCAGCGTCATGTCTCGCGTCCCGACCCCAGCGTGAGGCGTAACTGCTTTGGAGTGGTTATAAACTCTCTGGGAGTGGTGGCGAGCGGTGGCTGCCCTGCTTCGCGCGGTCGCCACGCGATGGCGCGCCCGTCGCGCAAATTTTGCACACCCTGTCCTAGAGCCTTTATCTAAAGTATTTCACCAAGACCAAAAACAGACGTAACGTTTGGCTGTGATCAACACTTCATCACACAATTAATACTTCCATATCGAGAGCGTAGGCTTGCACGATCGGAGTCAGTACTTGCTTGGCTGTCTGTGAGACCGTCTCAGGCACAGGTGTCAATGTTTAGGCCGGCATTCTGCGATCTTCTTCAATCAAGTTCATGGGCATTTCGCACTGAGGAAAGTCGCCGAATGGCAGCCGAAACGTCGGCACCACGCGGCGTCTCCCGGACAGCTTTACCGGGTTCATTTCTATTTCTTCGAATGGTGCCTTATTGGATGACCGGTGTGACCCGCTGCTGGTTGAATCAGCCCAACGGAAAGCGACGGGAAGACTTCCCCCAATTGTAGCGTTTTGAGCAGCACTGGTGTGTTGGGTTGCGAACTGCGACAGGTCTCGTGGCCCAAAAAGGCCTTAAAGAATATCCTGTAACCTCGTTTCCGTTTAGTCTCCCTTTTGTATACGAGGATTCAAAACGAAAACAGACCAAGTTCATTTGGCATGACTTTGAGAAATTGAGCTTCAAAGTTTTCAACAGATAATCAATTCCGGCGAAGTAATAAAATAAAAACACACGATCCGCGTCAGTATGAGAACTAAGAACTTGATTCGCAACGGCAGGGAACAGAACATGGTTTCATTTACCATATAATTTTATTACTACAATTTTCTTCAAAAGGGGACTTGGTCTTTTATGGCTATGAAGTTCATGCGTAACAACGTTCCAATCCATTGTTTGGGCACTGAAAGAGGAGTAATCCTCCTTGAAGTCACGTGACGTATGAGTCACTCATACGTCAAGTCACTAGCTTCACTGTGCATCTCGCACGGTTTCGTGGGAAAGGAAAAGAGGTGCTGTGCATTGGAGCATCTGTTTATTATCCAAAGGAGGTGCGCCGAGCGCGGGTGCGGGAGCGGGCGCTGGCGAAGGGAGGTCAGTTGGCGCCGCCGGCGATGGCGCGGTGCAGCGACGGATGGCGGCGCAGGCCGCCCAGCAGGCGGCGCACGCGCGCGCGCGACGCCTGCTCCACGCCCGCCGCCGCCACGCTGCGCCCTGCGCACCGCCCCGCCCACGCACACACCGTCAGCTTTTTCATTCAATCATTTCGGGCGCATCAAATCATTTTGATTTTGGTTGATTTGTTTCGTGTTTCCGGGCGCGTCAACTGCTTTGGTCATTAGTCCCGTTAGTGTAGTGCATGCTTTTTCTCGGGAGATGGCAGTGATCTTCCCCCGCTGGATGGCAAGATCCGGCGCCGACCTACTGTCGGCTAGTGGGGTTTTCCCCTAACCACGACTCTCCCACCAACAGGGCACCGCCCCAAAAGGGACACGCTCTAAGCTCCCGACCGGTCTCCCGGAATATGTGGTAGTGTAGTGTATGCTAGTGTAAGTGTGTGTGTGTTGTGTGTGTGTGTGTGTGTGTGTGTGTGTGTGTGTGTAAGGGGAGAGGATAGGACAAGGAAGAGGAAGGACAGATCGCGCACGGTCCGTGGCCCGTTTGGTAGGGTACTGCTCCGGCATTCGCTTAGTGTTGATCGGAGAAACCACGGAAAACTACCGATCACAGCAGCCGGCCGCTAGAATTCTCCTCCAGACAGCAACTGAATTCGACCTAGCTGAAAAGCAAGTGCCGAAAATCCTTCCGCCGTCAGGACTCGAACCTAGGACCTCCCGGTCAGAGGCGCTGCAGTGACATCAATTGATGCACTGAGCTACCATTCCCGGTTCGCATCAAATGACGTGACGCAATATTCATTAGTTCCGTAAATGTACTGAATGTACTCCGAAGGGGACAGTGATCTTCCCTCGATGGATGTGAGATTCAGCGCCGACTTGCCCAGGCTAGCGGGGTTTTCCCCATGGTGGAAGTCCCCATGGTAAGTGGTGAGTTCCTCCGGTGCACCGATTTTTGCTCGTTCTGCGCACCACAATTTTGCGTCACGAACTACAGCACAAGCACTTCGTTAGAAAAGCCAGTCCAGTCGCTGGCCGCAATTATGCGTGAGTAGAGAAACATTTTAATCTGGTTTAAAATGACAATTTCCAACGGTAACCAACCAAAAATAATGCGATGAAGGTGTACAAGATGCAATATTTAAAAGATATGCCTATAAATCTGCTTCAATGTCTTATAACGATGTGATAATTTTGGTATCTGGCTACATTTAAAATTCCCGCTAATATTGTGACGCAAACTGGTGTCCGAATCTCAGTGGCTGAACGCGGATTTTCTCCCCCTGGTTTTTCTCAACCTCGTACTTCCATCACCGGGGCACCGCCCCAGCCGGGACAAGCTCTAAGTTCTCGACCGATCTCCCGGCATGTGCGTGCATGTAAGTCTGTGTATGTATAGGGTAAGGATAGAACAAGGAAGAGGAAGGAAAAATCGCGGGCGGCCCATGGCCCGTTTGCTAGGGTTCTGTTCCGATATTCACCTGGTATTGATCGGAGAAATCGCGGAAAACTACCGATTAAAGCAGCCGGCTGCAAGAATTATCCTCCACTCAGCACTGTTTAGGCCTTCTAATACACCCCCAAAATGCTTTATTATGTACGAATTTAATCCAGTTATTTCTGAAGATTTCTCAAGGCTTCTGAAGAACTTTCGAACTGCATTTCTATCAGTAATATTGACACATTGTGTATTAGACATATCGACTTAACAGAGTCTTAACTCGTATTTTAATTTTTTTTTTTTTTGCACTTTTTCTTCCTTTGGGATACTTCATTTTCATCTCCTCTTACGTTACTTTTCTGTATTTCCTTCTATAGGAATTATGCAAGAGACAGACTCCTCATCCACGAGTGAGGAGGAGATATTCCAAAGGAAAGATATTCTTCCCTCACTTTTTTTGTGCGCAGAGCTTCAATATTATTTATTTCAGTCGTTTTCGCTCCGCACAGGTAACCAAGTCTGAAAGAATACAATGAATCGCCATTGCAGCTTTGTCGTCTACCATGCAAAAAATCGTTCTTGTTATAATGGAAAATTCTGAATCGAAAAATGTTTCAGTGGTCGGACTTAATAACCCTATCTGGTATTCTATTGTGCTCAGCCCAGTGTTGATTACACTAGACATTTCTTTTCAAAAATAAATATTATATGGCAACAGTAGGCTATGGTTGAGGATGGTGCAGAATTATTTCAAATAATACTTTGGTTCGTTACACTTGGCATTTCAATTTGCACCACAGACCCATTTTAAAAAATTTCGTCTGTTTAATTTTCTTCGGTAAACGTTTGTATTTATTTTGACCTGATACGTCGCAACTCCATTTTATAATTTCTTGGAGTTGAAATTTCTCGTTAACATCTTCAACTTGCCACAAAGGACGAATTGTGTGGTCAATAACTTATTGTATAGGATTTTCAGCAGATATTTCTGTCACTTTTACACCTTCTGGATAGTACATACTTTTTGCCTCCTTAACTCTGCAGTAAGATGGATATAATTTACAGTTTGTTTTCTCAGCTTGTTCTCGTATTTGTAAATATTGCTTACTAGACCAATTCGTACCCACTATTTATGCGGCAGCTCGTTCTGGAGAGAGTAAAGATGGTTCTTATTGCAACGATCTGTGAACTTCCTTAATTTTTGTGCCTATGTTAGGGAAAGAAATTGAAAGTTCCTTCACTATACGAGTATTCGCAGAATTTATTTTCCCTTCTTTTCCTTGTTTTATTTTAGTAGCTGTTCCCCCTTCTTCAGTGAACAAATTTAACAACAGTTTTACTTTCTAATTTTTGGTTTAGGGCCAAGCAAACTAAATGGCTTAAGTAGACGGCCAAATCCTATAATAACATCATCGAATTTTGAAGTGTTGGAGTAATTTTCAATGAACTTGTAGAAAATTTGATTACTTCCTGAAGCCATGATGTTTAATTCTCTATAAAACCCTGCTTGTTTGGCACATTGTTTTCTATCTTATGATTAACTGACAAAAAATCCTCATTTGAGTATTTATCGAACTTATTGAACTGTCAGTAATAGTTTCTTCACACAATTCGTGTAAAACCTTAGAAATAACTATCTGAATAAGGCAAGGCGTTATATCTTGCCTCCGTGGACGTTTCACACCAAACATCAAATAAGATCCTCTGAGAAATTGAGCGTTCCACTGCGAAATAATATTAAAAACCCATGACAGGTATCCGGATCTACTATTGTATGATTAATAGATAGCCAAAATAACAAGGTTTAATGTCTTTACAGTCATAAGCGTCAATTATCGTAAATTCTGTATTAAAAGTTTAGATAGATTTGTAAAATGGCGTGAAAATGAAATTAAAATTGCTTACTTTTTTCAAAACACCCCACAACCAGTCAAGAACACTTTTTGCTTTTTGACGATTGAGTCACTACTAGATATAAAACGAAACTATTTGAAAACACAATTACTGAGTGAATATCTTGATATTAGTACCAGTTGATGCACACTGGTGTCTAAAATGAGATGTACTGTAATGTAACCGACAGAGCCGTGCGTTGACAGCATAAGATAGTGCATGCTTAAACTTCTACTGCCGCCTCAAGCGATTCAGAAGAAAATCAATACTCATTTATGTACTATAGGTCCCTTTAAAATAAAAAACAACTCCCCAGCTAACCCTTCTGAATACATTGGACAATGGACTTTTCCACTTAGATAACAAAAAGTATACATTGTGGCACGCGGACCCGGATCTCGCCATGCAGAAAGGGAAGAACACCACCATCTCTTGCAATTAAAGCATGAACTATACTTACGGGACTGAAAACCATAGCAGTTGAAGATTCTGGAAGCAAGAAAATTAATCAATCTAGTACTACTTCTAAAAGTGAAAAGATGCTCAAATGTTCACTGTTTAGTCGAAACAGTGTAAGGGCAGCTAAGAAAACAAATTGCAGAAAGCAAATCGTTTGACCTAATCGACTATTACTTACCTTGCCGTAACATAGTACACAATGTATTAATTTTTATGCTTTAATTATAACAACATGAAAGCCTATATAAGGCTGCGTTAAAAAAGTCTAAAAAATAGCGTATGACACACGTGGTAAAAGTGATTTTATTTTTTCTTGTAGTATTGCACCACTCAGCCTATCGTCCTCGAGTCACACAACCTTTCCTATTTGCCCAATCTTTCCCACTCGGTCTATCGCCCTCGTGTCACAATATTTCTTACTTGCCCAATCTTTCCCACTCGGTCTATCGGCCTCGTGCCACAATATTTCCTACTTGCCCAATCTTTCCACTAGGTCCATCGGCCTCGTGCCACAATATTTCCTACTTGCCCAATCGTTCCCACTCGGTCTATCGGCCTCGTGTCACAATCTTTCCTACTTGCCCAATATTTCCCACTCGGTCTATCGGCCTCGTGTCACAATCTTTCCTACTTGCCCAATCTTTCCCACTCGGTCTATCGGTCTCGTGTCACAATCTTTCCTACTTGCCCAATTTTCCCACTCGGTCTATCGGCCTCGTGTCACAATATTTCCTACTTGCCCAATATTTCTCACTCGGTCTATCGGCCTCGTGTCACAATCTTCCTTACTCGTCAAATAAAATGCCACTTTCACCACTCGTATTATAAATAACTCTTATGGGAAAAGTGAAGGATGACCTGGGGCAGGGCGGTCGCCGGCGGCGGGGTGGATATCCTCGTCCCAGATGGGCTCCAGCACCATGTCTCCCAGCCGGGCTGGCTGCCCCTGCGCACAGATTATTGTTCTATAGGCGGTTCCACACATTCGTTATTCGGCGAACAGCGAGCAAGCGCTCGCCCAATCCCGAGTAGTGAGGATGAGTTGCTTGCTATTTGCCGAATGACGAACATTCGGTGTTCGTCCTACCCACCGCATGTCGGTCTTTTGGACACACCAAAGGGAGAGAACATTCGCCGAACACGTCAGCTGTTCGCGATAGGGCGAACACTAACTAGCTCGCTGCTCGGCGAATGCCGAATGTGCGGAGCTGTTTTAAGATAAATTTTCGCGAGCGAAGCAGCCCGCTGTCGGTTGTATGACCTCCACAGTCCCTGACAGCCAGTTTATTTTGCACAGATTAACGAGGCTAAAGAAATCGAAATGCGACGAAAGACAAGAGTTAAAATTTTCCCCTTCAGATCTGTAACGTATTAACTCAAAAATGTATCCATGCAGTCCATACAGATACCTCTTACATGCAGTGTAACCAATTAATTATATACCCATTATATACTTAAAGAATAATAAATGGAAAAATGTGTGGCGACGTTTTAAAATTTCTTATTTGAGAATGATACAACTGTATGTAAAAGAGGGTCATTTCTCTTTATGATCTCCCAAGTCTGAAGCACGAACGCTTTCTTTTCACCAAAGGCAAAGGATATCGTAAGGAAGATGATAATAATAAATATCGTTTTAAAACTTGACAAGAATCCAATTTGATTGGTAAAGGCTACAGGAACAAGCCACCATTTAAACACGTTTCAAATAAGGGAAGAGTTGGTTGAAGAGTTTCACTATAATACCTCGAGATAATTCATTGTATCATAGACCCTGTTATTATTTATTGTTAATAAACTTGAAATAAAATAAACTTCAAAATAATCTTGAAAGAAAATAACTTTGTCAACCAAAATGCAATGTTTGCTATGTTTTAAAACGCTGGCTTGTTTCTTCCATAACACACTTGATTTTGAATCTTGTAAGTTTGAAAATATTTATTATTATCGCCTTTACGCTACCATTTTTTTAAAAAAATTGTTCTTTTTGATTATCGCTAAAAGTTCAATTCAGATGCACCAATGGAGAATAAGTTTCTAATTCTGATCGTTAATATTGATGTTAAGTTCTTCGTGTCAAGACTGTGGATTGCTGATTTACGCCTCTGTTTCTCAAGGCCACCCCTCTCAGTCTCTCCTCTCCACATTAGAGTCTTAACGCCGCGAAGACTACCATCTCCAACGACTGTTGCAAGGGCTGCTACAGGAAATGTCCGTTTAATTTAAATTCACATGTCAGAAAGGCTAATTTTATACTCAAATTACTATCAAAATACTAACATATGATACATCATTGTATTCCTATATTCATTTCTATCCAGTGCTAGCAAAAAACCACATATAGTTAAATTAAATATCTCGAAAACAAAATATTATTAGACAATTTCTCTACGGCATGTTACTTTCCCTATGATTCTGCATTGTTCAGTAAAAACTCCATTTCAATATCGTAAACCTTTTAGAAGTTATAGGGGTGGCCCATAGTTGGTGGCACAGCCTCTATATATCCCAAATTAGCAAAGTTTCTTAGCAATGTTGACGAGCTTCAGAAAAATTGAAATTCCACACGAAAACCTATTCTTATAACAAAAAAATATTTCCCCTAATAGCACGTAGTTCAAAGAACTTTTTGCATTGTAGCTCGTATCATTAGCATTGCATACCAGTGTGTTTACTTCCCAATTCAAAAGTGCATTTTAGGCTATCCGAGGACAAAGCTTAATCCAAAAATTCAGAGACATTTTTGAGAAAATTTTGAAAATGATGTTGAGGCTTCGTCTAAGTACCCCTAAAAGAAATATCCTCTTTAAACTCGCAGTTCCTTGCGCTTCTTCATATCGTTTGATGTTTCAATTTTCGAGTATTATGGGTGCAGTTTCAAGGATGGATTGCAAAGAGGTAAACTTATCATTAAATAGGTCAGTAACAAGTATCACAAAATGAAGTAGGTACGTTACAAAATTTTTCATCTCTTTAAAACTTTACTTACGTCTGGTTTGTAGTTTCGTAAAATATTGAAACTTTTACATATTTATTGTTGTCCTTGACATTTTACATACAGAGAGCCCATGGCGAAACATCGAAACTTTACTTTTCAAGTTGTTCTAAGTAAAAATTCATCTATAAGCATTTATAACACAAGCATACAGTTAATTCTTCCTTCATTAGCTTCGTTCTCATTATTAATTGTGTCCAATATACAAATGAAATAGTGGGTACTCCGCACAGCGCGCGATTGAGAAACTTAAATAGCCCGATAGAGAAACTTAAATAGCGATATTCTTCGAAAGCGATACGCGCCTCTCACGCTTATTTTGAAAAAAAAAAGGGGGGGGGAATGGTGAAACAGGGTATCCCTTATATGGTTAGCTAATCAGTTTAATTTTGGAATAAATATGGAATAAATAAGAATGATTATGGAAAAAATTATAGCAACGAAGAATACGAAGACATGATTTATGTTTACAGTTCGTTTTATGGCAGTTCGAAGAAAGCAGTTCATGAATATCCCAAGTTATTTTCTTATTGTGCCGCATAAAATCGGATTTATAACACCTTCAGAAGGTTGCGAGAACATGGTTTATTATTTCTGACCTCCAAAAGCGGCCTTTCTCCAGATTCGGAAGAAGCGAATGACCGTGTGAGAATTTCTTCACAACGAAGGTTTGTTCTCTTACTTATTTTGGTACAGACAGACAATTGCATAGATAGTTTTGAATCTGGCTTCTTCAAAGACCTGATATTTGCAGTAAGATGTTCACAGACGAAGCACAGATCAGGAGAAGTAGAGTAACTAATGCTGGAGACAGTGAACTCCTTCTAACCCACATGCAACGTTAAAAGCGATTCCAAGTAGTCGTTTTCTTAGGTGTTGATGCAGGATTGTCAGAAATGAAATTATAAGACTTAATTTATTTGAGAGAAGAGTTGTTTACCGGAGACACTCGTACTCGTACTCGTTCTGTACTCGTTCTTTCAGCACGATGTGGTGCCTCCACATTTTAAAAGAAATGTGCAAAATTTTCTTTATTTGAAGTAACCAGGAGTACGGATAAACGCGATGAACCTCAAAACTGGCCAGCAAAATCCCCAGACGTTATTCCACTCAATTTTTATGTTTAGGGTGATTTAAAGAGTCTTAGTCTTACGCACGACACAACAGAGCTGCTCTTAAAACGCCACTTTCAGACCTCGATGTTTCCTAGCAAATCAGGAATAACTTTGAGGTATTGCTGCATCCGAACGACAATAGGACTAATTGTGTATCAGAATACGAGGACAGTTTGAATTTTTTTTTTTTTTTTTAGTACCAACTGATTCGGAAAGATCCCATTTATACAATTCGATTACTTTTTTATTTCTGATCTTTTTTTAAAAAAGTAGACGAAATTCCCTTGATTTTGAAATTCACCAGCACGTTTAGTCGTTCGGGAACCTTCCTGGCGGCTAGATCCCAAGCGACTAAATGTGCTGCTGAATTCCAAATCAAGGCCATTTCGTCTAGGTGTGCAAAGTTACATTTTATTTAACTGGAATTATTCAGTTATCATGTAATATATTTTACGTTAGTATCAATTTTCCACTTAAAGTGAATATTTTTCGAGCAAATTATGGACTGTCCAAACAAGACTTTACCAACTATTAGTGTGACAACCAAATATTAGTGTTACCTCATTTTTGGCTACTGTATTACAGTACCTTCCTCGCGGCATCGAGGCGCAAGGCGTGCGGGCAGATCCGCTTGACGGGGGGCCCGGCACGCCGGGGGCGGGCGGGGCGCGGGGGCGGGGGCGGGGGCCGCGGGTGGGGAAGCGCCGGGCCGGAACTCCCTGCCCGGGGGCACGCCGGACGCCGAGGGCGTGGGCGGCGGCGGGGGTGGCGGCGGCGGCGACGGCATGCGATGGCCGCACGGGTCCAGCAGCCCCAGCAGCTCTTGCTCCGACAGCGTCGCCACCGACCGCGACGGCCCCACGCGCCCCGCTGTCGCAAGGCACACACGCGACGCTTGCTTGATTGATTTATTCATGTTTCCGGGCGCGTCAACTGCTCTGGTCATTAGTCCCGTTAGTGCAGTGCATGTTTGTTTCTCTCCGGAGATGGCGGTGATCTTCCCCAGCTGGATGGCGAGATCCGGCGCCGACCTACCGTCGGCCGGTGGGGTTTCCCCCTAACCAGGACTCTCCCACCAGCGAGGCACCGCCCCAGTCGGGACAAGCTCTAAACTCCCGACCGGTCTCCCGAAATATGTGGTAGTGTAGTGCATGATAGTATAAGAGTGTGTGTAAGGGGAGAGGAGAGGACAAAGAAGAGGAAGGACAGATCGAGCGCGGTCCGTGGCCCGTTTGGTAGGGTACTGCTCCGGTATTCGCCTGGTGTTGATCGGAGAAACCACGGAAAACTACCGATCAGAGCAGCCGGCCGCTACAATTCTCCTCCAGACAGCGACTGAATTCGACTTAGCTGAAAAGCTAGTGTCGAAAATCCTGCCGCCGTCAGGACTCGAACCTAGGACTGCGGTCAGAGGCGCTGTAGTGACATCAGTTGATGCACTGAGCTACCGCTCCCGGTGGTTATGGAACACTTTGCTACGATATTCAAGAAATGCTGCAAAAACATGTCCTTGTGTCTATGTTCATTGTGCACGTTCACAAACATATTGCATTAAACAGAAAAAAAAAGTAGTTTCACAATACTATGGAAACATACGAATCATAATTTGTCTTGCAATTTGCATTGCACAACTACAACACGACTCCCACCACAATTACCTAAATACGCACATACATTTCTTATAACAATTTCCTTTTTACGTTTGCTGACTGAAATCTATTACCAAAAGTTTGCTGACTATCAAAAATCTATTATTAAAAGCAGTATTATTTATACTCCGTTTTAACTAAATAGCAGTTTGGTCTCTCTCAGGTGTTAATTGGATTTGTGATTTCTCGCAAAACATATAGTTATTTTAAACAATGACATCTAGGATGTTCTATTACTTCAGGCGACAGGAGAAACAATTGAGTTTCGGAACACATGAACAATCGAAACAAAATATGACTGAACACATTGTTTTGTAAATTTTAGCCTGGTACGTAGTGATGGGCTATGTTCACCTACTTGTGAATGTGTTGGTTTTTAGAGAGCATTAAATAGTACTAAGTGCTAATAGTAATAAGTACTAAGTAGTATAGTAGTAGTACAGACGGTACGCGGGAAAAATAAAGAATTTTTACGCAGTGTGACGCACCTTGGCGTATACCACTTTTAAACCAGAAGCAATAGCGATATTCCATCAGATTTAGCGAGCGACTTGTATCGAATGCTAATATTATCACTTGGTTATGCTATATGCAATTTTCTCTCAACTATGGAGGCAGAGGATACTGCTAACTCTACATTCCCGTGAAGCAACATTGTGTTGGTGACTTGCAAGTCTGTTTAAATGTTTCTGTATATGATATATTTATTTAATAATATAATATTTATGTAATAATATAATCATATACACAGATCGTAGCTTGATGGACAATTCTAGTCGAACAAATGAGAATCAAGAGATTGTGGCATTATGGGAACTTGGAGCATTCTCCGTCGCCACAGTTCGAAAATTCTTCCATTTCGACCTAAACATGCCATAACTATTTATCGAATTCATCAGCAATTGGTCACGTGATTACTATACGTCGCGCTGGCAGAAAGTAAGTTTTAATTATGTTTCCCCGTGCCAACGAATGAAGCAACGGAAAGGAGGATATAAAAATATTTCCATAGGTCACCAAAAGGATTGTATAATAATCATTCCGCATCTGTGTAGTGTTCAATTTCTTGCGCAGTTTCAGTACTTTCGGCATTTGAATAAAAGGAATCTTAACGCTTTAAATCTTATTTCACATGTACTCCATCTGTTATAAATGAGGTCCTACAAGTGTGTTTCATCCTCATTGCCGACCATAAAGTGATAGTTAGGTGAACAATTCTGATGGAGCACAACACTGGAACGAGAATCCTAGAATAGGAGAGAATAGTAACAACGAAACACCTATTACGTAAGGGCTGTTCGGTTTTCCATAATAGCCACCAAGGACGGTTTTTAAGTTACGCCACAAACCTTCCGGGTCTGGAAAATGCCTGAAGAAACATGGATCTCGGCTCGTATTACCCAAAAAAATTCACATACATTTTCTGGGAGAATAACTAGTCATCTTCTAAAAAAAATAATGATTCTTGAACAAGAAAATGGTGGAAGAGATAAACATTATTTTTATTCTCGCCTCAATCTCACAAACTTCTTTTTTGTATGCCATCATTATAAACGACATACTCCGAATCGTGCATAATCCAGTATTTTATCGCACGCTACATGACGTCGTCGCCATTATTAAACGCGACATGACGTCATCATACATTCAGCCAATAGTAGCGAGAGAATCGTGGGGAGGTAGAAGAAGACGGAACAGCCGACCGCCGTTTTCTCGCACGGATGTCAACAATGCCATTTTGAATTTGATTCCCAGAGGGCGTTGGATGTCAAGCACCCGAGACGTCAGAAGAAAGTTGTTTCGCGAAATTAAGTTTGATTCTCTTGTAAATTTATAATGCTGTTATACAAAAAAATAGCGTATGCAACTCGTTTATAATGTTGCTTTATTGCATTCGTACCAATTTGAAAACTCGCTCCTAACGTCGCTCGTTTTCAAAACATGTACTCATGCAATAAAGCTTAACATTATAAACTAATTGCATAAACTACTATTTTGAAATTTCTCGCAATAATTATTACGTGAGATTTTTATTTTTTATTGATCCTCTTTGAGGTATTATATCAACCACCTACTGAAATCTCCCCTCCCCCAATATGCAACAAGATGTTGAATGAAACGAATAAAGGTGTCTGGGAGCCGCTTACATTTGTCTCGCGAAGCGCGCGCCACCTCAATCATCCGCCAGTACTCGGCAGGCGCGGAGATGGCGCCGCGCGCCAGCAGGCGGTCGATGGCGCAGAGGTCGGCGTGGCGGCAGCGCATGCGGTCGCGGGGGCTCAGCCCCGCCGCCAGCGGCCCTCGCGGCCCCATCGCGGCTGCGGCGGCGCCCAACTGCGCATGCGCCAACCACCCCTAGCTCTTCACACAGCCATCCCCCACTAAACAGTCCCTGATTATGTCCGCATTCAGGTGTTCAGAGATTAGTATAAGAAGGGACCGCTTTGACAGATACTGCTTGCCTGCAGCTGGCAGCATAACTGCAGGATATGTCCTTAAACTCAATTCATCTGTGCCTTCGTTCATAGTTAATTTGTAAATGGATTCATCGCTTGCTGATTGATTGATTGATTTTTACGTCACAATAGTGACTACTGGATGTCATTGTCACAGATGACAAGTGTCAACGACCTCAATGTTTCAATGGAAGTGCACTGGTCTGTCCGTTGATATTCAATCAGCTGTGACGATAACATCCAAACGGGAGTTTGAACGTCACAACAGCGACGTTCAAACTCCCGATTGCATGTTAGTGTCACAGATGATAAGTGTCAACGACCTCAATGTTTCAATGGAAGTGCACTGGTCTGTCCGTTGATATTCAATCAGCTGTGACGATAACATCCAATCGGGAGTTTGAACGTCGCTGTTGTGACGTTCAAACTCCCGATTGCATGTTAGTGTCACAGCTGACAAGTGTCAACGGACTTAATGTTTTAATGTAAGGTACTGACTGTCCGTTAGCACTTAATTAACTGTAACGCTAACATCCAATCGGGAGTTTGGACGTCACAACAGCGACGTTCAAACTCCCGATTGCATGTTAGTGTCGCAGCTGACAAGTGTCAACGGACTTCATGTTTCAATGGAAGTAGACTGCTCAGGTGACCTGGAGGCCGTCGGGGAAGTCGGCGGCGGCGGCGGCGGCGGCCGGGCGCAGGCCCGGGTAGAGTCGGCGCCGCCCGAAGGCCGGGAAATCGCCGTCGAGGCCGCCGAACCTGCCGCAGCGCAGCGCGCTCCTAAGTTAAGGCCTGATTTTAATAATAATAATAATAATAATAATAATATAATAATAATATAATAATAATATAATAATAATAATAATAATAATAATAATGTCTATTAATGGCGAGGCTCAGGCCATAGGGCCTGCTCTTCCGCCTAACCACTGAGTTTACATGGATACAGGGTAGTAACATATAAGAGGGGAGGGAAATATGTACATTTACGTCTGGGAGTGCAAAACTAGGGACCATCCCGGCATACGCCTTAAGCGATTGAGTAAACCCAGGAAACCTCAATCAGGATGGCGGCTTAGAGCCGAACAGCATTATGGTATAGAAATGGAAGAGAAGAGAAAATGAGGGAAGGGAATCATAAATGAAAATGAAGTAGAAAATACGAACGAGAAAGAAGAAAGGAGAGAGACTAAAGGGGGGACAAACTGCACATTTATGACTGGGAGTGCAAAGCAAGGGGCCATCCCGGCGTACGCCTTAAGCAATTGAGTAAACAAAGCAATTGAGTATTTTACGTGGCGAAACTCCGGCCATCAGGCCCGCTCTTCCGTCTAACCACGCAAATTTCGACACGCTCCTTTCACCACCTAGCGGAGAATGGAGATATTATCTTGGGCGACGAAACAGGCGGAGCTCAATTTTGCTCAGAGGCTTCTTTTTAGGCTTGAGGATCTTTTACATGCAGTAAATCTACTAACATGGGACAGCCGGCTTTACTTCCCCTCCGAAGGAAGGCGTACGAAGGATTTTTTCGCCCTTAAAAATCCACGGCTTCGATCGCAAACTCGGGTACAACAGTCCGGTACGCTGACCGTTATACCACCAAATCCGCACGCTCGTTCACGTACGAAAACACAAGCACATTGACACTAATAATGGAATTTTTTATTTTTTATTATTTATTTATTTATTTGCTCGCGAATATGCCATCTTGGACCACGCAAGACATGCATTTGCACGGGCTCAGTATCATTTTCTCACGTTGCAAGTCTTGCATGTAACTAATTAGGGGGGGATCAGCATTAGGCTGAATCCGATTTTTATACCCCCAGGGTTGTTAGTCCTGGGGGATGGAAGATGAAATGATAATGAAGGATGAATGGACGGCACACACAAACAGACACACAAACACACCCATACCCGAGGCGGGACTCGAACCCGCGATCCTTCCGTCCGAGATCGCCACGGCACTACTGCCTTAGCGGTCTCGGCTATCCGGACCGGCTAATAATGGAATATTAGTATACTTGTTTCTTTTTATACTTGGGTTTTCGTAACGTGGCGGATGACATTAGGTCATTTTTACACCTCCTGCCTTATAAAATGATACTTTATAACAGTGATAAGCACTTGTTTGAGGCCATGAGCCCCATTGAGAAGGACGTTCGCGAATGAATTAAAAAGATTCATTTTATAAGGCGGGAGGTGTAAAAATGATCTAATGTCATCCGTCACGTGACGAAAACCCCAGTATAATGTGACATCTGAAGGTATTATCTTCAAGATGGAATATGGCACAAATTTTTGCGTCTTTCTTGGTCCTGCCGCAAGATGTTGCATAATCGCGACCGTATCAATCAGTGCTGCAGATCAAGCGACTCTAGCGGCAGGACCGAGAAAGACGCAAAAAGTCGTATCTGAGAGTATTATCTTGAAGATGGAATCTGGTATACCAGATTCCATCTTGAAGATAATACTCTCAAATGCCACGTTAGAAAAAACCAAGTATAGATTATATAAATGCAATATTTTTCCCAAGGCGTAATTGTAGCCCGACGGCTACAATTATACCGAGGGAAAAATAATTTCTCGCGGAGCGTAGGCTTATGTTATTTTTTTTTCACGACCATACTAGTTTCAGAAAACGTATTTAAAATATTAAGTTGTGGAATTTAAAATTCGTGATACGTGAATAGTGTTTGTTACCAAAGAAACTGGCAATACACAACTACGCGTTTAATGAACGCCATGGCTGAACCTCGATGCATATCTGACACTGCTAGTGAAGCTATTGGAAATTCAATGCCAAAATATCTAAGAAAATGTATGATGCAGAAAACAAAGATTTTTGGCGTAGAGATAAAGAAATATTTTAAAAAATGAGAACGTCTTTCTGCCGTATTTCGGTGAGGAAGCAAAGAAGTACAAATCACTTGTTATTCAGTTTGTGTTCAAATATATGCAGTTTTATTCCTGGGTGTCGTTTGTTTTCATTGTCGTAATGTAAAAAGGAAGACAATATTTAATCCCTAGGGAGTAAATATTATTTTCTTAGGGGTCGAATGCTTCACTTTAGTCCCTCATGTGCTAACAATAAAATCAACTTTTTGTCCCGGTTGTGAAAAAATATATTTTTTACGAAAAAACGATAATGAATCTGATAACGGAACTATTGGCCTGAAGGGTGAAAATGGAACGAAATGGAATGACACACATTGTAGGCCAACAATCGGTCAGGGCTGGTATCTCGCAGGGATCAAATATTTGCACTTCGTGACAGAGGCGGCCGCGCGCGAGGAACGGGAAGTCGCTGACGATGTCAAAATCCATTTTTGAAAAAAGAATCTTACTTGCTTTGGAACCCTTCTTGAGAGTAACTTAAAAAGTAGGCAAGGGACTAATGGAAAAGGCGTAAATATGTGATTTTTATTCGTAAATAGAAGGGCGTATATACGAGTACATTTGGCATTTTGGGTCGATTGTCCGAATTTGACAGCTATTTAACAATGTCCTCATGCATAGGCCTAGTTTAATTCCCACGCTTGGAGGTTAAAAGAGATATGTGAGGAACATGACATAATTCCCTGCACTACATCTAGCAAACTCCGCCTGCCAGAGATTTTCTTCGTCACACAGCTACAGAAACTGAGACGATTTTAAAGGAAAGCTACAACTATTGTTGCCTCGGCCGGAAAGAAGAGCGCAGGGAGGTTTTGTAATGAATAAGGAAGGCAAGCTCGTGAGACAGCGAGAGGAGACAATTGAATGCATCATGCCTAAACCTAATTTTGAACTGTGAATTAGAATTCTAGTCAGTGACTCAGGGTATGGTGGGTAAAGTTGAAGTATAATATGAACTGCGTGGAGTTAAATATTAAAACAAGCAACTTATGTAGATTATGATATTTTAAGTTCAAGACACAAATACACTGTTGCAGATTTTTAGTATAGCAAACCACAATGCTGGATTAAAACTATAAATAAGTCCAAAGGGTGAAAGAGTAAAAACCGTAGTAATGAATAAAAATAATAATTAGTTGAAACTGTTTGAGCAGTTATTTAATCCTGTAAAAATTATGGGAATTAAGAGAAAGAGAAAAACTAATGAGTCTACAATTGTGGATATCTAAAATGGAACAAATAGAAATGAAGAAATTATTAAGCGATGATTAAAAATCAATTATAGATGAATTGGAAACACGAAGGCTGAAATGGTTTGGTCACATGAAAAGTCTTAAAGAGGAATGGTAGACTTAGGTTTTTAAAAATAAGCAAAGAAGAGGTCTAGAAAAGAATGACTGGAATGATAAGATGGGTGTAGAGATTGGGATGCATAGACGGCTGCAAGAGCTGTAAAACACTCACGAGAAGAAAAAAAAAATATTAGTATTTACAGGCTGAATATATACTTGAGATGTTAGAGTTGATGTGTGTAGAGCAAGGAGAGAGTGTATTGAGAGGATATTGACATTCAAAAGGAAAACGTAGGCGGCACGATAAACTTGTGTAACCCATACCAATATCCGATACATTCATGAAAGTAAACATTAAAAAACACTTAATGTGATTGTAAACGTAATATACTGACATAAACTTTTGACAAACATATATGCAAAGTCATTCTAACTATTTGAGTGGTTATCTAATTCTGTAAAAGAAAATATTATTTCTTTTAGTCAGTGACTCAGACTGAATATTTACGTGAGATGTTAGTGTTGATGTGTGTAGAGCAAGGAGAGGGTGTATTGACATTCAAAAGGAAAACGTGGGCGGCACGACAGGCACATGGAATCTTAACATACCAATATCAGGTACATTCATGAAGAGAAACATGACGAAACTACTTAATGTGACTGTAAACTTAATATATTGACATACACATTTGACAATGAGATTACGCAAAGTCATTCTAACATTCTTGCCTCTGTAATTCTGCTATATTTGGCACATACATTCGACATGTAACTGAATAACAGTAAGTAAAATGAACGTGATTAAATGATTTATTAAACCAAGAGCGCGTCAGTATTATATTGAGTGTTTCAATTACTTACGCTCTTCAAATGGGATTGTTTCCTCCAAACGAAAACATATTCTTGCTCTACATGGTATTGTCTTGTTCTTGAAACACGGTAACATGAACGTGAAAGTTCGGAGTTTGTCACTTGTATGTTTGCGTCTTACGTTTAGGATGTTCTGAATGGTTCCATTGGATTATTATCTGATGACAAGACAATTATTATCCAAAGACAGATTTTGCGTTCATGTTTATATTTACAACGTATGTTAACGTTTGCATTTCATTAATGGGCATTTCCACTTACTTTGGACCCTTAACCTCAATATTGACTAAATCTAAGCGAGACATTTCCAAGGAAGTTCAATGCAAAATAATAAGTTTGTTCGTCAAACATTAGAATCGCCATAGTCAGTGTCGAAAGTCAAACAAAATATTCAAAGAAACTATCTCTTTATTCATTTTTGAATGTAGTTAGTACTATCCGCCATTAGAAATGTTTTCAAAAGTGATTAATTTTTTAAAATGAATATGTATTGATGGGTTGAAATGCACGCTAATTTCAGGGAACAGTGAATTTAAAAAAATACAGAAGCTGACAATTTTCGTGAGCAATGGTATCATTTTCATTACAAACTTAAGGAAAATGTATACGAATCATGTGAATAAAATTGAATCATGAATTATTTTAGATTGCATTGCTATAAGATTTAAATGAATCACTGTTGCATTGGTGTAAGTAACTGTAATTCAAATTAATGGGAGTTCCTTGTAATCATACCCATGAACACTCTCAAAAATATTATTTTGTTTCTCTTTCTTAGAAACATTAAGTAATACTCAGGAACCCCCTAGAATTTTCAGAGGAGTGGTGGAGTAGGTGTAGTGTTCAAATTATGTTTTCTTTTAAAGAATTTTTCACTTATGCTGAACTTAAAATTCATTTTTATTTTTTATTTATAACGTATTTCTATTGTTATTTATAACGTATAATTAGATCCTGAATAACATTCGTTACTATATTTTCATGTAGTAACTACATTTTTGAATATGCGCCAACGGCTTCTGGGGAGGGGGCTGGCTAAAGAGTCCTGAGTATCTCCTTTTGAGTGCGCCACTAAACATGTTTGTGTGATACAATACTTACGACGTACTTAAATAGCAAAAAGAAAGTATAGTAATGCTGCAGCGGAAAGATGCAATTTTTCGTCAGAAAAACTCGTACTGCGTGCCCCTGCTGTTGAGAAAATGGATAAATCTTGTTCCTATAAGTAGTAAATTACTTCATCTAATACTTTATGTAATCAGAATCCATTTTTTGTGGGTTCACAAAACTAAAAGTTTGGTTTATAGCATAACTTTTGTCTGTCCGTCCGTCCGCTCTCCAAATGTCAAACGGATATTTTGATTTTGGGGTACTTTGCACGATTCCTTAAAAACATTTTCAAAAATTTATAAAAAATGACAGAATTTTTTGATTACATCTTTTCTTGGAGAAAGCAACAACGCTTAAAAATGACGCAGGTCTTATTTTCTGAATTTTCTAAAATTGCAAAAGTTCAAAATCTTTTCGCGCCCTCCTTCAACCACTGAATTCATGATAGCTTTTTTTCCATAATGAAATTGTTGTTCAAAGACAAACTTGAAATAAAATCATGGACGATTTTTTGCGTAAAATATATACAAATTAAAATTATATTTTCTCAAAAATTGTTCCAAGTTACGCAACAAATAACACTGCAGTGACATTGAGATCTCACACTAATTTTTGACATACACTGCTTTCATTGACATATAATAGACACAACAAAATGGCCGTCGTTCAAAGGAGAACGATAAGGTTTCGTGCTATGAATCATCCCCTGACTTCGATTTTTCTCTCAGTGAATCATCACATTCCCATCACACTTCATCTTCTGAAAGAACTCAAGTTTCTGAAACTTATTTGCTTGTTTACAAAAGTTGTGTAATTTTTTTCCTATCTTTGATCAAGAATTACGAAAGCATAATTTGACTATAATAATCACGTGGCGCAACCAAGGAGGAAGAGGGCTCATTCATTCACTTATTTTACGTCAAAAAAACAGTTGAAACTGCGTATGACGTGCTATGGGGAGAAGTGAATTCTGTGCACATTTTCAAAATTCTATGATCCCTACACTAAGTCATATACTACATGAATTTTGAAAAAAAAAACTATCATGTAATAAAATATATTTTCAATGATAAATAAGCAATAAAGTTTGGGCTCTTATCCATGATGTCCTTGGTCAAGGAATAATACTGCTTGCCGCAACAACATGGAAACAATAATTTGAATAAATACATTTCCCAATGAATTCTAGAAGACGTGCACAGATAATTCATGGGACGTTAGCGGCCTCCAGAAACCAATGACGCATATTTATATTGCAATATACAATTTACATTACAATGTACAATTTTTATTACAATATACAATTTATATTACATATATTTATATCCCTATGCGCGCAAAAATTGAAAGAAAACTTGCCTTCGTCTCACTTCTTACTTACTTCGTCTTACTGTATGGATTCATTAGGTACCCAGGACCTCGAGAAAAATCCAAAAACAATAAAACATGTTCGTTTTGACTGACAAATACAAATATGTGACTGTGTCATTCCGCGTATTTTCGTAATGCGCCTAATGATTGAATTCTCATACTGAGCGCGTAACTGCTTACAACTCAGCTAACGTCAATTGACTGCAATTCTCCAAAGAAGAGGCCGCGTGCTATTAAGTATTTGCTATTCACGTGTTGAGATATGGAACAGCATTTTTAATATTCTTGGTATGTAAAGAACTGTTGTACTGAGTATTGCTATACATTATACTATGCTATTGCAGTATTCGTGAATAATGTTTTTGTTGAAATATTTAATGTTTTTACTTTAAAACAGTTGTATTTTTGCCTAAGGAGTTTTTTCTTTTTAAATTCTATAGTCACAAGGTTATTTAATATTTTGAATTAATACGTTACAAATAACTACAATTTAACAAATAAAATAAATTTTAAATATAATATAAATGAAAAATTCTGAATAAAAAAATTAGAACTCTATTTTTATTACGAGCTTCACATAGTTTCAAACATTTTTGTTATCTTTTTCATACTTCGTTTTGGTGGCGTCCTGATATTCAGCCCTCCGTATTATAATTACTGGCCAAGTATATTAGTTCTTTTGCCTCGGTAAGTGTTCGCCGTCAATCGGAAGGGTTAGCCACGATGAAAAGACATGGGCATTCTATTCCGGGGCACCGATTTGTGCTCGTTTTGCGCAGCACCAGATACGTCACGAACCACGTGACCACGACACGGTCACTTCGTTTGGAAAGCCAGGCCAGACGCTGGCCGCCATGCTGCATGACAAGCGAGAAGAGTTGAGAAACATTTTGAAAGCTGAATAGAGTGATAATTTTCAACCTCCAACCAAAAATAACACGATGAAGATGTAGTTGAAATAAAAGACTTGAAATAAAAGATATCTTTATAAAAATGCTTCATAAATATATTTCAATGACTTCAATGACAAAGTGATAATTTTGGTAACTGGTTGCAAGTAAAATTCTCGCTAATATTGTGCCGCAAACTGGTGCATGAAGCTCATTGGATGAAGCCGGCTAGGCTGTGCAATAGCTCACCTATGTATTTTCATCATGGGGTTAGCTATGCAATGCGTTGCCGTAGTATAGCTATGCAACACGTCTCGCCGTGCGATGGCACTGGAGTAAGAAATGTCGCTTCGTTTCATTAGGAGCATTGAAGGTTCCAAAGGCACAGGGGGCCATTCGCCTCAAAACCAACATGTTTTGTAATTTTGCTCAATTAATTTAGTGTTTGTAGATCTCATCACATCCAAATCAGTATTCCCATTATAAATGTTCTCGTACATTTATTGTTTCAAGCTAACAATTAAAAAAAAATATATTTTCAAAAACATTTATGGTGTTACAATTAAAACTTTTCGCTTCCCAACCCCCGCCGAAATACTTTCTGAATCAGGCCCTGGTTCTCCTCAATGGCGTAAACCATCTCTCCTATGATTTGAACTCAGAGTTTACAAAACTTATTTTATTAAAAACGCTCTCGTAAACGGTTAATATTTAAATATAATGTATAAGTTAATTACCTCGCAAGGCAGTTAACAATGATTTCTGTTTCCAACGACTCGAACATCACAATTGCTCAGCAACAGAAGATTGATTGTTGTTTCTTTCGTAATAATCTTTATTTTTAGAAAAAGCATAAAATATAAAGACGCTGAGTAGTTTTTGACACAAAACCTCCACATGGACATAACAAAGAGCTTTTGACAAAGCCAGGCAGAGAGAACGTTTACTCTTATAAACGAGCATATTCCTGTTCTTTCGTTAAGCTGAAAAACGTTATACCTATATTTTATAATGAAGAATACATTTCTACAAATGGAATGCACATGACATGAACTATTACAATATTCTATTACATTTTACAATCCTTTCGATGTTAGTAATGCATAAAGCATTTTATTAAATATACTTACTAGACTAGTATACTAATCAGACCCTCCAAAATTGCATTCGTCTTATGAACAAGTGTTCTTTCCTGTATCTAAAATAGTGAGAATGCGCGACAGTCAGGAACCTTTCCTCCTTTATATTACGCAACGTATTATTACTCAATAACTACTCTTGTTTTAAACAAAAGTACATTCTTTTATTTAATTCAGAGATAAATTACATCGAGAAAGAAATATCTGGCTTCGATATTGCAGGTGTAGAACATATTCGAAAATAAAATTTAACTTTTCCAATTTTCAAAATATCAGAGATTTTAATGCAAGTCGTAACTATCTTATGTTCATAAACGCGCTTTCTTGTGTTCGAACAATGGATTTAAAGAAAAAATTAGCAGACAGTTTTTCAGAAAATTTTGAAAATGTCACAGAGGCTTCATGTACCTCCCAAAATTGAAACAATAATAATAATAATAATAATAATAATAATAATAATAATAATAATAATAAGAAGAAGAAGAAGAAGAAGAAGAAGAAGAAGAAGAAAAAGAAGAAAAAGAAAAAGAAGAAGAAGAAGAAGAAGAAGACATTCAGGACGCAACTTGTTCTTACTCTTGACGTGTTTACCAAGTTCCAGCTCAAAAGCTTTGAATCTGACCCCTGCTTTAACCATCCATTCAGACAGGCATCCCCATTTTCAGGTACTAAATTGCGAACCTTCTCGCCACTTGGACCTATAGTAACCATCTTTGGAACATTACTAATAGACCTCAATCGTGACATGTGTACGAAGTTACAGCTGAAAAGCATAAAATACAGATTTTACGATGCATATTCGAAATCGTATTGTTAAGGTCATCTGCCTGCCTGTACTTGACGCGAATGACACGCGTACGGGCCATGGTCTACCAGCAGCATCCCGGCTTCGCAGCCATGAGTTAAAAGGGTACGTGTGGTTATCACGAAGACATCGCCATTCCGCATTCTGGTCTTCTCTACCTGGGAAGTGAGTTTTCTCATCATCACAGAGCAACATATACTGGGACATAGCAAACAAAACGCACATTATACTCTTGCACGACCGAGAATCGAACCCGGGGCCGCGTCATGGAAAATGAGCACGCTCACCAATGAGCTAAACCGTGAGGTCAATTCTACAGTATAAGGAGGAAAAATAATAAACCGTTAACATTATCGACAAGTGTAAGTAGAGTATCTATGGTCGCCTTCGTTGCTAAAACTGTTTGTCCTTGGTATGCTTCGCAATACCATAATCTTATTATCCACAAATAGATCGCTTACGACCGATGCTCCAAAAGCACTTTGCAACAAAATGTCAGTCTGATGACGTTGCCGAAAGTAATGTTAAGATGTACAACAACATCTTAACCAATTTCATTTATAACGACTGCGTAATTTTTTGAACTTTTTTTAAAGGCGTATTGAAGAAAGAACACTTCATTGAATCACTGGAAATAAACAAACGTGAAAAAATGACCCTTTATTTTCTATGTGTTTCCTAAAGTGTTCTTAAATGCTGGCTAGACTCGTTTTGAAGCTTTATAGTGGCGTAATTCAAATATATCCGAATAGCCTTTCACACAAAACATAAAGATTTTGTATGTTCGCACTCGGTTACCCTCAAATCCTTCTTCTTTCTTTCTAGGGTTTTTATCCAGCCGACAGCCGGTTACCCTTTACGTCCCGATGGGACGCATATTCGACCATACACTAGACATCAACACACTTGCGGGCTCCTCTGATCTGGGGTCAGCAGAACGCGAGGCCCTCCGCGACAACACATTCAAAGACAAGGGACAGACAACCATGCCCAAGGCGGGACTCGAACCCGCGACTCTTCGGACCGAAGCGCTGAGTCGGTACTCGCTCTTAGCCACCTCGGCCATCCAGGTCGGCTACCCTCAAATCCATTGCTTCAAATTCCTAGAGAAAGTTCATTCTTACAAACGAACGTACGTGTACTCCGATTCTTCGATGAAGCTGCAAACCGTTGCCCAAATAAACGTGTTTGCTGTATCCTCAACTCGTAGCGCGCGGGGGCGTGGTGGGGCGGGAGGAGGAGGAGGGGGACGTACCTCTGCCCCTGAGGGCGGGCGGTCGCGCCAGTAGACGCGGCCCTCGGGCAACTTGGAGTCGCTGTCGAGCCCCTGCGCGCCCTCGGCCGGTCGGCCGCCCGGCCCCCGCAGCGCCTCCCAGATTTCGTCCCCCGTCGACTGCAGGCCAGCCTTCTTCTGCGCATGCGCCACACCATTCGAGTTACTCCACCCACCCCCACAAAAGCCGTTCACATAAAACCTCAATTCAAAATAAATTTGTATTTTATTTTATCCTCTAGAAGTTTCACATTTCTTGAGGACCCTAATATTAGGTAACATTAATAAATTGTCAATACAGTTTCTTGATAGCGAAATATTACGAGGGACTGTCAATAAGTAATGCCTCCTATTTTTTCCTACTTAAATGGGACATTCTTTGTCAAAACGGGCAAAAAAATATTGAAGATTCGGAAGTCATGCAAATAATTATATTTTCGGATTCAGCATGATATAAAACAAGAATTTTTTTGGAACGTAATTTTTATCTAAAAATAATTCATTTTTTTAAAACGATTTTAATAAAATTTCCGGATTTGTTGCATTAAAATATTTCAAGCTAAGACTGTTTAAATAAAGCTTCGTCTAATATTTTGTTAACACTATATACTGGTGTCAAGCAACAGAAAAATTGAACAAAAAAATTTTTTCAAGCTTACTGCAAGGTCATACAGGTCATAATGGATAAAAATCTTTAAAACGTTTGTGGAATTACGTCATCATCTTTTTTCGATTTTCAAAAACCAAAATACTCATAGTTACTAGTAATTTATGCCTAAAAAATTTCATCTTTGGTTATTGAAAGGTCAACTAGCATTTTTATTACGAAATTTGTGATGAAAAGTTATTTTTTATTGGGAAAGCAATAGGTCCATTACAATTTTTTGCTAATTTTTTAACATTCAGTTTCTACCTAACACGACACGCACAGTTTTTATCTGTCTTGACCTAAAATAAAATAAATACTAAAATAAAATAAATAAAAAATGTAATTGTTTAATGCCATCTGGCAATGCGTTGGAAAGTATCGTATATGTATTGTACGTCGATTTCTTGTAGTGAGCTGTTGATACTGACAGTTGATGAACATGATTTCTTCGATTTGAATTGTAATCATAAATACAAGGATTGCATGAAAATCGACCCATTCGTTGTCAGTTTTGACAAAAATTAATATTCGTAAATATACGCGCAAGGCGCAATACTACGATTTCAATCTCAATGTACATAGAGAAGCTTGACGGGATCACGTTGATGGCACTGTTTAATTATTCGAATAATTTCCCAATTAGATATCCCCATTTTTGTATTACATTGACAGTCAGTTCAACGTTCAGCCTTGAGACTCTTCAGTTGATTGACCGAGCAACTTTGTATCAGCAAAGTGTGAAGGGGGTAACTTCTTGTCACCTCCCTGATAGTGATTTCATTAGGTTTTCCCAGCAACCAAGAAAATTTCGTTAGAGGGTGATGACAGGGTTGAGAAAGGAAATACGATGGGAGAAAGACATATCTAATTAAACGTTAGAAATTGCTTCTTCATTTTCATTTTCTTTTTATTGGTCTTGAATTTACGTAGATCAGTACTATAGTACTTTTACATATGTATTTTGGTGGCTTAAATTAACCTTAAAATTAATTTAATTCTAAAACTAACTTCTTAGGATAAGGGAGCTCATGAAGCGCCTTATTAACAAACTCTGACTGCATGTTCAAGAAAGCTTGAATAGGGAGTTATTAATTTGCAGGGGGGAGGGGTGAACATTTATCTGAGTGTGAAAATTGTTGCGTTCGATTTTTCGGCATTGAGTTTGAGTTTCCATTTTGAAACCCATTCATCTATTTTTTCAAGATGTCTTTGAATCTTATTTCTTATGATATTGCATGAATAACTGGAGAGAAATTGCTTCTATTCAGTAGTGTGGTAAATGGCGAGTGTCGAGTAGTCTGGCCCTAATTCTCGCATTCCGGTTTGAAGCGCACCTTGAGCTTCTTGGCGAGGCGGCCCTTGTCCTTGGCGATGGGCTTGGTGCGCGAGCGGCCGCCGCGGCGGCGCCGGCTGCGACGGCGGCGGCGGCGGCGCCCGCGCCGGCCCCCGGGGCCCCCCGGCCCGTCGTAGAACTCGTCGCCCTCCGAGCTCATCGACCTGCGCACGCGCGCTGCCTTCCGCCACTGCCCTCGTTGATTGGTTGATTGTTAGTGATTCCGGGCGCGTCAACTACTATGGTCATTAGTCCCGAAAGTATAGCGCCTGTTTTTTGATCGGGAGGTGGTGGTTTTCTTCCCCCGCTGGATGGCCAGATCCGGCACTAACCTACCGTCGGCTAACGGGATTTTCCCCAAAAAGGTATCTCCCACCAGCGGGGCACCGCCCCAGCTGGGACAAGTTCTAACTCCCTGGCCGGTCTCCCTGAATGTGTGCTAGTGTAATACATGTTAGTGTAAGTGCGAGTGTAAGGGGTGAGGACAGGACGAGGGAGAGGAAGGAAAGATCGTGCGCTCCGTGACCCGTTTGTGTTGATCGGAATAATCACGGAAATTCGCCTGGTGTTGATCGCAGAAATCACGGAAAACTACCGATTAGAGCAGCCGGCCGCTTTGGTCATTAGTCCCATAAGTGTAGGGCATGTTTTTTCTCGGGAGATGGCGGTGATCTTCCCCCCCTGCTGGATGGCGAGATCCGGCGCTAACCTACCGTCGACTAGTGGGGCTTCCTCCTCACCAGGACTCTCCCACCAGCGGGGACAAGCTCCCCAGCCAGCACCACCCCAGCCGGGTCAAGCTCTAAGTTCCGGAATATGTGGTAATGTAGTACATGTGAGTGAGTTTAAGTAAGGAGTGAGGACAGGAGAAGGACGAGAAGATCGCGCACGGTCCATGGCCCGTTTAGTAGGGTGGCCTGGTGTTGATCGGAGAAACTACAGAAAACTACGGATCAGATCAGCCGGCCGCTAGAATTCTCCTCCAGACAGCGGCTGAATTCGACCTAGCTGTGTCTAAACTGCGTGCACCGTGTGGCTAAGAGAGTCCCGACGGCCACTCACGTGCTGGAGCCGGACGCGGAGCTGTACTCGCCCAGATCCTGTCGTAGCTGGGTTCTCCTTCGCGGCGGCGGCGCCCTCGGCCTCGGCGGCTGGGCGCTGGGCGGCTGCGGGGCCGGCGGCGCTTGCGCCGGCCTCGGCGCCCGCGCTGTCGCTGCCCCGCTCCACCCCTCGCTCGAGAACTCCCCCGCCAGCTCGTCTGCGCACGCCCGCCACACCCCACCCCGTCCAGCACAGGCCGCTCGCTCACCCTCAAAACGCCCTCGACGCATATCGATGGATATCGACGCATATCGACGCATACAGGCCACTCCGGTTATAGTGAACGTTTGGGGACTAACACGTTTGGTATCGTAGGCTTCCGCGGCCAGAGTCATGATCTTCCAACAGGCGCAATACAGCCCTGAAGAGGACCGTGATATGTCGGTCGAAACGTCGGCACCCCAGCCTTCGACGCGGCGTCACCCGGACAGGCCAGATCACTAACACGTTTGGTTCACTATATCAGAGGTTCACTATATCCGATGATATAAAAATTAAATACAATTTCTCCACAAGGATTGATTTTATTAATAAAGAGATGCAGAAAAATGCATTAACAGCACAAATTGAAAATTTCAATATCTTTATTTGTCCTTAAAAAATCAATTATTTGCAATTGTTTGCTTCATACAGTTTTCATTAGTTATTTCTCTAGATCCTTCTCCAGAGCTCGTTCGCTCTCTCCTACTTGATTACGCATTGTCCTGTGTCTTTTAGTATCGAAATGCGGTCTTGACACCTTTCAATGTCTCTTGCACTGTTGGAACATCGTCCCACTCTCCGAAGGCCCTTCAACTCGTCTAATTACATACGAGATCTATTTAATTTCCAGGACCCATTTCCTACGTTCACTATAGCCGAGGTTCAGATTCACTATAACCGAATCTTTTTATGCTTATTTGTAATGTAAGTGAAGCAAGACCAGTGACTTTAGTTCACTATAACCAAGGGTTCACTATATCCTAGTTCATTATAACTGGAGTCGACGGAACTATAAAATTCGACACGCTCGAATAGAAGTTACAAAAATTTTGAATTAGCTCATGAACGGAGACTTCCACTCAAACTCAAGAAAATATTTTTTACAACTATTTATGTATACGGTTTCCTCTGAAATTAGCGTAAATAACTTCGTAAGAGGCCGACTTACAGATTTCTGCGTTTGAAAGCTGCAAAGAATTTAACGTTTGTGCGCTTTTCTAGGAGCGGTCACCATGACCGACCCTACAGAAAGCTCACGGGTACAACTACCGTGACAGGGCCCGTGACCGATGGAACAGACTGCAGCAAAAGTAAAAACTGGCATTTCCACGCCACGTTGCAACACAAATCCTTCTAATTTCCGATACTAAAGTTTTCAAGCGTAGTAAGGCGTAATGGGTGATGGGTATTTTCATCTTAAATGCAATTACGCAAGTTGGCATGCAAGCCTCATACACTGGAAATTGCAAAACATGAGTGTCTCCTTCGTATCATGCTACCTTAATCATTTTATTCATTTGATAGATTTTCATTTTATGTTATTTTCACTCATATACGACAACTTGTAGAATAAAAATTAGTTAAATGTACATGTGCCAGAAGGCCAGTATTGCTTTCCCAAATATTCATGTTAGTTAAACGTAAATATGCCTTCCGGCTAGTACTGCCTCTAGTATAATGTCTTATCCTCACATTATCTTAACTTTTATATAGTAGGTTAATTTATTATTTTCAAATATTAATTTATGCACTTTTCTTACTGTTTCATGCTTCGTGTTCAAAACTTATTCGCAAAGCAAAATAATATGTACACTCAGGAAATATAGGCTCATGATCCGCCGTCCATCGGAGAAAAAATGTAAACACCCTATATTAGTTCCCTCAAAGATATGTAGATTTACTTAAAAGGGATGTCAAGGTGGGGGAAGGAAGATAGGGGTGACACCCAGGTGCTTCTGACCCTCACCCAGCCCGGCTGCCGCTAGCATGCCACGTGTATTTTGTGACTGAAAAATAAACAAATTATATATACAATAAAAAATGCAATGTATCGAATTTTAAATATTTGACGACAAAATGTTTTCTCGCGGCTTTCCCAACTCCTGGCTTCAGTTTGGAGCGGGTAGATCTGCACTTCCCGTGTTGGGCATGACATGAAATCCCTGTGTGGTCTACAACTCCACAATGCTTCTTTTCATCAGGGGGACAAGTCCCCGGGGTGGGCACCTATGCCTCTTGGACTTTTACCCGCACCCCCCGTCGAAGCGTTAACGCCGACAGGCTGATGGCCGGATACAGCCGTTTACCGTCACGACAACCACCCCATACAATGTCTGGGAAAGGGCCGCCCTGCTAGCTCAGAGCTCCTAGCTATCCAGGCTAGTACCGGAGTCTCGACAATGAGCCACTCACCGGGAACAAGTTCCCTCCTCTTTGCCCAGAGTATCGGGCCACTGCCACGACGAAGCCGAGAGCCCAACTGGGGTCCTGAACTCAGGTCTAGACAGCTTGGAGCCCCCATCCCCTCTCCTAAATGCTTACCGCCAGCTCACGACGTGGGTACCGAGCAACCTGACGGGTGGTTACTGTATTTCCCACCGGACTTTAAAGTGGAATCCAAAGTAATAGTGTCCTTCACCCAATCCTGCTCCAAGGTGAACACGCCATAGACTCAACTGGTGTGTGGCTGGTCGCCCGGCCATCAGGAACTTAGCATCGCCTTCTCGCTGCCTGCACCATCAGGCTAACGACGTGAGCGATGCCGCGAGACTCAGGGTCCGGGTGGTCGTCTACGCCACTCCACCAGAGACCACGACAACCTACGCCATCGTGATCCCCCCTGCGGAGCCCGTGTTGAATTGAATTGAATCGATGCCTTATTTTACGTGGCGAGATTCAGGCCTTGAGGCCTGCTCTTCCGTCCGACCACGCAAATGTCGCAACGCTCCTTTCACGAACTAGGGGGGAAGAAAGAAGGTATTACTTGGGCGGCGAATCAGGCAAATTTGAATTTAGCTCAGAGGCTTTATTTAGGCTTGAGGATCTTTTACATGCCGTAAATATACTAACAGACGACCTGGATGGCCGAGGTGGCTAAGAGCGAGTACCGACTCAGCGCTTTAGCGTCGCGGGTTCGAGTCCCGCCTTGGGCATGGTTGTTTGTCCCTTGTCTTTGTATGTATGTGTTGTCGCGGAGGGCCTCGCGTTCTGCTGACCCCAGATCAGAGGAGCCCGCAAGTGTTAGTCTAGTGTATGGTCGAATATGCGTCCCTTCGGGACGTAAAGGGCAACCGGCTGTCGGCTGGATAAAAGCCCTAGGAAAAAATCTACTACATGGGACAGCAGGCTTTACTTCCCCACCGAAGGAAGGCGTACGAAGCATTTTTTTTCGCACTTAAAAACCCACGGCTTCGATCGGGTTTGAACCCGCGAACTTGGGTATAACAGTCCGATACGCTAACTTAACGCCGCCGCCCGTCGCACCCCGTGTTGAGGACGCTCGTACCTGCGTCCCGGTCGCCGCGGTGGCGGCGGCGGCGCCGGCGCCGGCCGCTGCTGGTGCGCGAGCGGGCGCTGCCGCGGCTGCCGCGACTGCCCCGGCTGCGCGTGTCGGCCGAGCGGCGCGAGCGGCTGCGGCGCGCGGTGCGGCGCTCGGCGCGCTTCGCCTCGGTGCGCTCGCGCTGCAGCCGCTGCTTCTTGCGCTTCAGCCGGCGCCGCCGCTCCGACTCCAGCATGCGCCGCGCCAGCTCCGGGTCGCTCACCTCGCCTGCCACGCCACGCGACGCGCGCCCGACCATGCACACCTTTTCTTTCTTTCTTCCTCTCTTTCTTTCTTTCTTTCTTTCTTTCTTTCTTTCTTTCCTTCCTTCTGTCTTTCTTTCTGTCTTTCTTTCTGCCTTTCTTTCTGTCTTTCTTTCTGTCTTTCTGTCTTTCTTTCCTTTTTCTTTCTTTCTTTCTGTCTTTGTTTCTTTCTGTCCTTTCTTTCTTTCTTTCTTTCTGTCTTTCTGTCTTTCTTTCTTTCTTCTTTCTTTCTTTCTTCTTTCTTTCTTTCTTCTTTCTTTCTTTCTGTCTTTCTTTCTTTCTTTCTTTCTTCTTTCTTTCTTTCTGTCTGTCTTTCTTTCTGTCTTTCTTTCTGTCTTTCTTTCTGTCTTTCTTTCTTTCTGTCTTTCTTTCTTTCTGTCTTTCTTTCTTTCTGTCCTTCTTTCTTTCTTTCTTTCTGTCCTTCTTTCTTTCTGTCTTTCTTTCTTTCTGTCCTTCTTTCTTTCTTTCTTTCTGTCTGTCTTTCTTTCTTTCTGTCTTTCTTTCTGTCTTTCTTTCTTTCTTTTTCTTTCTTTCTTTCTGTCTTTCTTTCTTTCTTTTTTCTTTCTTTCTTTCTGTCTTTCTTTCTTTCTTTCTTTCTTTCCTTCTTTCTTTCTTTCCTTCTTTCTTCCTTTCTTTCTGTCCTTCTTTCTTTCTGTCTTTCTGTCTTTCTTTCTGTCTTTCTTTCTCTTTCTTTCTGTCTTTCTTTCCTTTCTCATTCATTTTTCGCCTATTTATCTAATCATCTATTCATCCATTCGTCTATTCTCTATTCATATGTTTATCTATTCATCCATTCACATATTCATCTATCCATTTAATCATGTATTCATCCATTCACCTATTCATCCATTCCTATTCATTATTCATTTATTTTTCATCTAATCATATCAAATCATAATCATATCATCATTCCCCTATTCATCATTCCCATTCATTTATTGGTTTTTACATTTTTTTCCCTTTTTACGCACTTACCGAACAGCTCTGACGGCACGTCCACCGGCGACACGGACCCCGACGACACAGACGCCACGGACACCACCATCGACCCCAGCGACGAGGACGACGAGCTGGGCGTCACGCGCCCCTTCCTGCGCACGCGCCGTGAACCGAACACATGGCGGGCCCTTAGGCCTCATTCACGTGGGCTCACCAGTGGAGAATTAAAATAAACCCAACTAAAACCCAGGCCAAAATTTTTACTCATTGTAAACCAAAGGTACCTCGCCCACTAGTATTAAATAACACTATAATCCCATGGCTTCCATCCGATACACCAGTAAAATATCTTGGGGTTCATATTGATAGCAAGTTAACTTGGAAAAAGCACATTGAAGTAATAACCAATGCAACATACACCAAAATATCAAAACTATACCCATTAATTAACGTTCAGCCTTAAATTTCGAATTTACTATCTTAATATTTAAATCTATTATTAGACCATCACTCACATATCCCTGTCCGGATTGGAATAACACAACTAAAACCAACATTGAAAAACTCCAAATAGTACAGAACACATTTTACGAAAATGTGGAAAGGCCCCTTGGTTCATATCAAATACACATATTCAAAGGGAACTTCAAATAGAACCCCTAATTGAACATAAAAAACTAACATTTTTTTTACTCTTCTTTCATCCTCTCCTTGCAGTACAACATTCACAATGGGAAAAACTTTAAACAATCCCAAAAGAATTCGCTCTCGATATCCCAAAGACATGTTTAAACCCCCATAAAAAATCAGTATATTAATATGTATTAAATATGTAAATCTTCATCCCAAAGTATGTATAGAGTGCATCTAGATTTAAGAATGTATAATGTATGTAAAATTTGTGTATTGTATGTCAAATTGTTTAGTTGTAAGTATTAGAAATATAAGTATTAAATCCTGTAAATTAGCTAGAAGTAAGATACAAGAGTGAGAGGTTGTATGCTCAAACGTGAATACCCAAACGTTATGTATTACAAATAAAAATGTACAAACCCCTGAAAGGCAAAACTGCCAAACACGAAGAAAATAAATTTAAAAAAAAGGCCTAATTCACAATGCAAATTTAAACGTAACATAATGCTGTAAACTTAGCCGTCAAATTTACACGTAAAAACAAGCATTCACAATGTCCAACGTAAGCTGGAATGTAAGTTTCGCCTCAACCAATCAGAATTCAAAGTACTGAAACTTGATCGATTCGTTTCTCACACGCTGGAAAGATCTTTTCACCATAGTTTCTAGCTTTTTCTTCGACATTTCTATTGATATGTCTTTACATAAATGCGAGTAGCTGTAGTAAAAGTGCTAGTATTTTCTTCATCGTATAAACAAGGATTCTCTCATACCAAATTCACGAGTAATTCGTCGAACGTAATCAGTTTATTCGCCATGTCAAGTTAAAGTCACAATAAATATTGTTCAAATTCTTAATTTGAATTCACTACACGTATCAAAACTGATCGCAAACTAGTTTTCTACATTACAATAACAAAATAACATAACCAAAAACCACCTCAACACAATCTGAAATCGAACTTCCACTCTGCTCTCTAATTGGTGTTCGGTAGAATTCCGACGTAAACTTAACGTAAAAGTTTGGAGGTTGTGAACTCTTAAGTTTACGGACTTACGTCTATGGTTACGTCAAGGCGTTGTGAATGGTCTCGCTTAGTAGCTCATTTGTAGGTTGTGCGGCTACGTTACGTTTACGTTTAAGTTTGCATCGTGAATGAGACCTTAGGCCGTGCTCTCCATACATGACCACGCTAAGCGATGATGTCCCTCCGACACGTGAAATAAAATTGAGTTTAGTGCCTTCGATTACTTACCTTACTCGTTAAGGAGAGGTAAATGAAAACGAATAAAACGGATTTAGGACTGTCTGGAAGATTATATTACTACAAAATCCTGTTTTTTTTCTACGGTTTAAAAGAGTTTTTCATAGTTTTCCTGTTTTTTTCTTTTAAGGATGCATGTTGGAGAAAAGTATGTTGTGGTATATTAGAAATGTGTTTGGAATCAGGGAGTGCAGTCTAATGTAGTTTGAGCATTGATAATATAAACAAATGAAAATAGCAATTCCTTTCTTCCTTTTAGTTAATGCATTAAGTAACTGTTAATGAATTTAAGTATTCGCCAAACAACGTTGATCAAATTCGGCAAATAGTAGACATGTTTGATTGAAACAACAGGACACGATAGATTGATGTAAAAAATTCCGGGATATGATTGGTACATGGTCGTTTTTTGCCCAATTGTAGAATAAACGGTTCATCTATCTATCTATCTATCTATCTATCTATCTATCTATCTATCTATCTATCTATCTATCTATCTATCTATCTATCTATCTATCTATCTATCTATCTATCTATCTATCTATATCTATCTTTCTATATATCTATCTATCTATCTATCATCTATCTATCTATCTATCTACCTATCTATCTACCTATCTATCTATCTATCTATCTATCTATCTATCTATCTATCGATCTATCTATCTATCTATCTATCTATCTATCTACCTATCTACCTATCTATCTATCTATCTATCTACCTATCTATCTATCTATCTATCTACCTATCTATCTATCTATCTATCTACCTATCTATCTACCTATCTATCTACTATCTATCTATCTATCGTTCTATCTAAGGGCCGGAAGCGCCCGCGCACTCACTTGTAGTCGTCGTCCGTGATCTTCCGCTGCTTGCGCTCGCGTCGGCGGCGGCGCCTGCTCTGGCGCTTCTCGCGGCGCGCCTTCCTGCGGCGCAGCTGCTCCTCCTCGTCCGACGTGGACGAGTAGATGGAGGAGTCGGTGGTGGAGGAGGAGGAGAAGTAGGAGGAGCCGGCGGAGCTGGGCGTGGGGGACGAGCTGGGGCT
Source organism: Teleogryllus oceanicus (assembly GCA_964035755.1). NCBI lineage: Eukaryota > Metazoa > Arthropoda > Insecta > Orthoptera > Gryllidae > Teleogryllus > Teleogryllus oceanicus. The sequence continues at coordinate 25,518,907 of CAXIVR010000012.1, read as the reverse complement.
GGAGCTGGAGGGCGTGGTGGTGGAGCTGACGCTGCTCGAGTCGTAGTCGCCGGCCGCCTCCCCGCGCAGCATGTGCCGCGCCTCCTTGGCGAGGCGGCGCCGGGCGCGGTCCATGCGCTTCTGCTCCGTGTGGCGCGTGCGGCGCTCGCGGCGCTCCGTGCGCCGGCGCTTGCGACGCTCGCGCCGCGCGCCCGCCGACAGCTCCGACTCGTCCTCGTCGCCCATGCGGTCGCGGATCAGCCTGTGCCACAACGCAGCTTCCCTTTACCACCCAAAAGAGACATTTGGTTCATAGGTTGCCGACAGCTCCGACTCGTCCTCGTCGCCCATGCGGTCGCGGATCAGCCTGCCACCGCCGTCCATCCACCCAAGAGGACATTGGTTCATAGTTGCCGACAGCTCCGACTCGTCCTCGTCGCCCATGCGGTCGCGGATCAGCCTACGCAAGCACACGCCGCTTCCCATTACCACCCAAGAGAGACATTTGGTTCATAGGTTGCCGACAGCTCCGACTCGTCCTCATCGCTCATGCGATCGCGGATCAGCCTGCGCAAACACACGCAGCTTCCCATTACCACCCAAGAGAGACATTTGGTTCATAGGTTGCCGACAGCTCCGACTCGTCCTCATCGCTCATGCGATCGCGGATCAGCCTGCGCAAACACACGCAGCTTCCCATTACCACCCAAGAGAGACATTTGGTTCATAGGTTGCCGACAGCTCCGACTCGTCCTCATCGCTCATGCGATCGCGGATCAGCCTGCGCAAACACACGCAGCTTCCCATTACCACCCAAGAGAGACATTTGGTTCATAGGTTGCCGACAGCTCCGACTCGTCCTCGTCGCCCATGCGGTCGCGGATCAGCCTGCGCAAGCACACGCCGCTTCCCATTACCACCCAAGAGAGACATTTGGTTCATAGGTCTGCCGACAGCCCGTTCCTTACCACCCAAGAGACATTTGGTTCATAGGTCTGCCGACAGCTCCGACTCGTCCTCGTCGCCCATGCGGTCGCGGATCAGCCTGTGCCACAACGACTTTTCCATTACCACCCAAGAGAGACATTTGGTTCATAGGTCTGCCGACAGCTCCGACTCGTCCTCGTCGCCCATGCGGTCGCGGATCAGCCTGTGCCACAACGCCGTTTCCATTACCACCCAACAGAGACATTTGGTTCAGGTCTACCGACAGCTCCGACTCGTCCTCGTCGCCCATGCGGTCGCGGATCAGCCTGCGCAAGCACACGCCGCTTCCCATTACCACCCAAGAGACATTTGGTTCATAGGTCTGCCGACAGCTCCGACTCGTCCTCGTCGCCCATGCGGTCGCGGATCAGCCTGTGCCACAACGCCGTTTCCCATTACCACCCAACAGAGACATTTGGTTCATAGGTCTGCCGACAGCTCCGACTCGTCCTCGTCGCCCATGCGGTCGCGGATCAGCCTGTGCCACAACGACGTTTCCCATTACCACCCAACAGAGACATTTGGTTCATAGGTCTCCGACAGCTCCGACTCGTCCTCGTCGCCCATGCGGTCGCGGATCAGCCTGTGCCACAACGACGTTTCCCATTACCACCCAACAGAGACATTTGGTTCATAGGTCTACCGACAGCTCCGACTCGTCCTCGTCGCCCATGCGGTCGCGGATCAGCCTGTGCCACAACGACGTTTCCCATTACCACCCAACAGAGACATTTGGTTCATAGGTCTGCCGACAGCTCCGACTCGTCCTCGTCGCCCATGCGGTCGCGGATCAGCCTGTGCCACAACGACGTTTCCCATTACCACCCAACAGAGACATTTGGTGGTCGCGGATCAGCCTGTGCCACAACGCGTTTCCCATTACCACCCAACAGAGACATTTGGTTCATAGGTCTACCGACAACTCCGACTCGTCCTCGTCGTCCATGCGGTCGCGGATCAGCCTGCGCGAGCACACGCAGCTTCCCTTTACCACTCAAGAGAGACATTTTTATCATTGTCGTAAGCATTCTCGAACAAGCATAGAACCCTGGTTTCTTGGTTAACTCTCAGTTTGCTGAATACTAAACTATCAGAAGACAATGAAATGAGCTGAAAATAGGAACTTTTAGTCCCATACTTTACGACAAAAAATGTGGGGAAGTAGTTGTTTTGGTGATGAGCGTGAGTGTGAAGTGTGTGTCGCCGCGTTCCCGGTGAAAGCTCCGACTCGTCTTCGTCACCCATGCGGTCGTGGATCAGCCTGCGTGACAACACCGTTTCCCTTTACCACCCAACAGAGACATTTGTTTCATTGTCCTAAGCACTCTCGAACAAGAATAGAACATGGGTCTCATTGGTTAACACTCAGTTCTCTGAAGACTATGCTTTCGGAAGACAATTAATTTGTCTTAAAATAGGACTCCCAACGGCCTCTACTTTTACGACATAAAATGTGAGGAAGTGCTTGTTTTTGTGATGTGTGTGCCACCGCGCGCCCGCCGACTTTTCCGAATCGTCTCCGTCGCCCATGTGGTTGCAGATCAGCCTGCGCAAACCCATGCCATTTCCAATCACCACCCGAAAGCAACATAAGGCAAGGGATTGCACTGAGAACATCGGAATCTCGGTTTATTGCCGTTCATCAATACAGTGGTTTTCTATGTTCTCGCTCTTTCGAAGGTATTCGTAAGAAGAGAAAGTTATGTACAAGTAATTGTGCGCCGGAAAACGGCGAATATTCGGCAGAAAAACTAATCGCTGGCCGTTGTCAAGGAAAATTTGTATATCTCTTGTTGCTTGATGTAGAAAATTACTTCCTCTAACACGTGGTATAGCCATAATCTTTTTTTTCTTGTTTTGTTGAACGATTGACGGAAAACTGTCTGTCTGTCCGCCCGTTTGTGGTCAATGCTAACGCCTAAACCATTCAGCCGCTTTTCTCCAATATCGATATTCCCCGGTCGATCGGAATGAACTCGAGACTTTGGGAGTTTCAAACGTATATTGTGGCGTCATGCATTTGCAATAATAACACAGACGAGTGTGGGTTTAGTAATTTAGAGGTTTATTAACAGACAACCACCTTATTACAAAATAACGTAATTACTAATATCCCTACACGGAGTAATTTCCCGATACGGCTACCACACCACTACGCACTAATCTCAAACATTAGATGGCGTGAAGCGCCGCAACCCACCTACGACTCAACATCGAGTCAGCCTCTGTACGGCAACACATTGCCGGCTCTGGCCCAGCTCGCGGCCCGCGCCCACCCAGACCGTCCGTGTCGCACCGCGTCCAGTAACCAAAGAGAGCGTTCCACCGCCCGCCAGGGCTGACGCTCGCCCTTCTCCCCACCACGCTGCCTCCTAGGGTTTCCCGCCGACGTCACATCCGCTCGTAACAAAGGCTGCCGCGTGGTGCCTTAGCGTCGCCTATGCCACGCGGCCGTTCGTACAATTGCGTTTGTGCATAACGCTACAATATTCTGATTTTTGAGGGTACTTGACATAAAACCACCAAAACATTTTGGAAATTTTCTCAAAAAAAGCACCAAATGTTTTTATTAAACTTCGTCCTCGGAGTGTAAAAGACGAGTAGGAGAATGGTGCAGATATCATGTTTATTAAAATCTCAGATTTTTTGAAAATTGCAAAAGTGCTTTTTTTTGCGCGTCGTCCTACAACTACGAGTACAATATTAAAGATAAACATTTTTCCGAAAAAATAATTTTTTAATTTCAATTTTTTTTTTTTTTACTGATGGAAGAAGGGATGCTCAAAAGGATGGCGCGGGTCCCAGTGGTTTACAGTCAGATGCATGGAATATCAAATTATGGGGACGACCAATGCTAATAAAATTGAACGCCAATATTTTATGCAGGAAGGAAGCTTACGTTTGGCAAGGTGCTTTCTTGCATGAATTTTTTTCTTGACGAGTTAGATGTTACTGATGCCTCTACGCCTTTATTCATTAGAGTGATTTCACTATGCGTAGTTTGTAGGGAATATTGGTGATGACCTGTTGATGAGTCAGTGTTATGAGTCATTTAACTTTGCACTTAAATGTTCTGTGCAATCACTTTCGGACGTGTGTTCACAATACTGTTGATTTGATACAGGTTAACGAACCTCTGATCCCCTTGATCGATCCGCAGGGTTGGCGTCTCGAGTTGGTATCTCTTCCCGTTACTAATAAAACACCCACAAAGTCTAATCAGTACAGAATTTCATGCTACTTCTAATAGCAATTACGTCGGCTCATGAATCTTTAGGAATGTTCTACATCTTATTATTATGTAAACACCCGGTCTTCGGAATACCGTCACACGCAGCAGAATCATTAAACTCCCCTTTGATTAAAATCTCTCCCATCAAAATGAACTTTTGTATATTCTAAAGAAATATATTTATAACGATTATTTTATTTTCTCTTAAAACAGTAATGAAAACACTATAAAATCGTTATCACATAAATAACAAAACTGGAATAATAACAACTACAGAGAAAACATTCAATTAACAGGATTCTAGGCTCATCCTAATAAAACACATTATTCTTAATATTGCCATACCTTATATTCAATTCGTATTTTTTCTTCAGCAGCACTTTTGAGAACATTGTTTTGTTGTGAATTGATGTCAAGTATTGAAAAATATTACTCTTCTCCAAATTCCCCTGAGAATAATATTTTGATAAATACATAACCATACTAAATCTCTACACAACATTAATGAATTATGATAGACTTTCAGAAAATAATAAAATTGGGAGAAGACCTACAATAAATAGTTTATTATATGTATTTCAGAAAGCAGTGGATAGATTTAGGGAAACAGAATTTCATAATTGTGTTGAAAATTTGAATTGCATGGTAACACTAATAACTCAGGCAATACAAGTGGATAGCTATGGTACCCGTTATGGAAACAAGATTACTGTAAACCACAACTTAAAATTATTCACTCTCATAACAGATTATTTAATGAAACTTTGTAAATAAACAAACGTAACAGAAAATATTAAAGCATAAAATTTTGAAAGAATTGATAATGAATATTTTACTCACAAATACGAACACTTCACACTATGTATATAACACATATGTAAACCATTATTTGGCGATATATTTGATGATGCACATGATGTTTATAAAAAATGTATTCATAATAAAATAAAAATAATAAAATAAAATCTCCTTTAAGAAAAGGTAAGCGCAAAAATATTCATGACAATGTTTTGATAGATGTTCATTTATTTCAAGTAATCAAAAGAATAACGATATTATCTCTTGCAAAAACATATTTTCACTATGATTTAATTTCTGACATCGAAATATATTAATTGAAACTCTTGAATAAAACACACTGACTCCTGTAAAACTCCAACTCTATTATGAATTGTATCTATTCAGAATATTTCAAGTTTTAATTCTACTCGAGCTACAAAGAAATATGAGGGGAGATGGTAATGAGAGAAACCCTGAACACTCTTTCTGGACACCATTTGACGAATCAATAATTAATATTTTTTAGTGTGCTAGATATCTACATGTCATTAAACGTTGTGTTCAGACTGCACACTTAAATAATAAAATTTGTAAGATACGTTCCAAATTTCAATTGTTTTATTCCATCATCGCTTCTTAATCCCTAATTACATCATAAATTATAGAAGCAAATTGTATAAATAACTTACATTTTATAAGGGACGTATTATTTATTTTTCTGACATTTTCTTAATACCTACATTTTAAAAAGCTGGAAACTTTCCTTTAAGAGGTAAAATGATCTAACCTCTTCCCGCATTTTTATAAATTTAAGATTAAGAGGAAATGCAAAAATGTAGGTAATTGTTATTTTAAAAGTTTCCCAAATGTCAGTAAAATAGGGTATTCATCAACAGTGGCCTGAAAAGGTCCAGTGGTACCTGGGGTTGATATATTCCCCCCCCCCACCCACCCACCTCGGTAGAACGTAGTACTCCAGTACTGTATTCACCGATTTATTTGTAATGGCACCCAGTACGGAAAAGGGAAAGGAAGGGCAGTCTCCAATAGGTAGCTTCAATGTGACTACAGTGTTGAACTCTTCTATCATTCCTTGGTCTCCTCTGAATTCATCTATTCGTTATCTCGGGGTTCTGATGGACGCAAGGCTAAATTGACACAGTCACATCTCGTCCAAAGTAATCGAAGCCAATAGAAGGATAGCTATTCTACGTTCCATTCTCAACCGTAACTCTTCTTTAAAAATTCATTCCGCTTTAACCATTTACAAACCCATTCTTCGCCCGATATTAACTTTCGCATGCCCTGTTTAGATTTCAGCTGCTTCATCCACATTAAAGAAATTACAAATCTTCCAAAACAAAATGCTAAGAATAACAGTAAACGCCCCCTGGTTTGTCAGCAACAAGACCCTTCACAACGATCTTGCAATAGAACCAATTACTTTATTACGAAGCTGGCACATAATTTCTTCAATAATCTAAGTCATGTGCAAGGTGCAGTCACCTACGAAATAGGAACCGATCAACCCCCACTCTCCCGCCTAAGAAACAGACTTCCATTCCACATTTTCCTTCAATATCTCTCTGACATTAGATAAGGTAAGAACATTTCTTACATTTACCTGTCCGTCCCATAGTATCTCCTTTCCAAACCCTATCATTACTCTCAAACAAAATTTCCTCGCAATAACTTTGGTTGAAGTTATAATCATTACCAGGGAGGTAAAACGAAATTACCCCCTTCACGCTTTGCTGATACAAAGTTGCTCGCTCAATCAACTGAAGATCCTCACGGCTGAACGTTGTAATGTCTGCCAATGTAAAATAAATATTTAAAAAAAAACAGTGTTGAACGTTCGTGAAAGTCCTTCTCAGCAGGGCTGGTGGTCGCAGCCACGTGCTTACCACTTGCTAGCTGCGCAAGTTTGTAACTTGACCTTGAGGTGTCATTATAAATAAATCAAGGTATAGTTTACGTAATACTGAAGAATTTTGCGGTTATTGGCACTTTTTAATTAAATCGTAGCATTTACTTCTACGCAACTACACACATTCAAGTCTTATGGGCTAGAAAAAGTGAAGGTGGAAAGAACTGGCGACCGGCATCATTCTTTATCTCATATTTCCAGCTCCGGAACTTTTACAGTTTACAGTTCATTTTACAGTTTCGGTGCGAAACTACAAATATTTCCTCCAATGGACTCCAACAATGGCTTTGCTCACACGTACGCGACAATGGGCGATCGCTATGCACGCAAAATTAATTCAGCCCTTAATTATTTAAAAGAATAAGGTAAAACAAAAATCAAGATCAACTCTGAATCTAGAAATGTTGTTCCAGTTGTTTTGGAAGAAGTATTGTTTTTGACAACAAATCGTTATTATCGTCTTTATGACATTACTTTTAGAGGAGATACCAAAAACTTTAAATGCTAGTACTTCTGCGAAAATTTAGTTTAAGCCACGATTCTTCATTTGTATTTTTATAATTAACAAGGTACACGCGGTAAATTAAGCAAAGGACACTTTTAAAATAATTTTCAAACTGTTCAGCCCAGTGACTCTATAAAAGCGTGTTACAGAAAAAAATTTGATATGATTTATAAGAAAATCGCCAGATCAAAAGCTACTATTCATTGATGCTAAATTAATGCCCTGACAATACATTTAGAAAATGGCGGCATCCACAGTAGCGGTGGTTAAAGCAGAAGTGGTGGGAAGTAATGTTTTATCAGTCGTCTTCGTTATATATGAAAATGTAGATTCACGGGAGTTGTCTTACGTCTATCCGCCATGGCGTCAGCTCGGTTACTTCTTCACGATATTATTTTCCGATTCATTTCTGACTTTTTGACAATAATGAAGGGCTGCGCAAATTTTTGTGTACATCGTATTATCTTCTCAACATGATATAACAAATAAATGTCATCGTTATAATATGCCTTATTAAAAGTATATTTTGCAAGAATATCTACATCCCCTCGCAAAAAAATGAAAGTACGATATCCGAAACCACCGGACGAAGGTACTTGAACGTTAGGGGGGGGCGTGTCCTCCACCCTCCCCGCCAAAGACGGCTGTATTATCACGCGCTAGCACTTTCCGAACTACTCCAGAGCGCTGCTCAGACAATCGTGCTGGGCAAACGTGTTCTAAAAAGTTGTTCCTAACTTTCATTTCATCCTATACTCCGTCCCTTTGCCATTAGCATGAGTAATAAGCCGTGAGAGCTTAGGCCAATCTAGTATAGAAGGCAAAGTCCATTTTTGTCGACGGACGGCCACAGAACCTTTCACCTCGACACCTTACACAACATCCCTCCCCGTAACATGCCTTTCTCCTTCCCTGGCTCCCTCACCTCCGACGACCCCTTATTCTTGACTAGACGAAGAGAGAGAATTGCTCACCATAACTAGAATATTCAAAAATTCACTGGAGAAGCAAATGAAAATGTTGATGAATTTATTAATACTGTTAAAGTCACGTCAGAAATCGACAAATAGGAAAATTTTGAACGCTTGGAATTTGCCCGTGCACATATGGAGGGTACTGTCACACGTTTAGTATTTTTAGTACCAGATTTCGTACATACAACGACATGGACCGTTTTCCAAATTGGACTTCGATAACCTTTTTACACCCCAGACCGATTTTTCCAATGCTATTCGACGATCTTCAAATTCATGCGTGACGCAGAAACTCCTAGACAATTCTCACTTCGACTGTACGCGATTGCCAATTCGTGCATATCATCCACCCAATCCTTCGCCATTAATGAACAACTTCTAATTAAGTAATTTTTATTCGTCCTCCCTTCTCACTTCGCATAGGAGGGTACGTCACACAGAGCTTTTAAAGAATTCATAGCGAAATTTCAAAAACTGTATACTTTCTAAACTGTTGATGCCTATAAAATATTGGAAAAATACCGTACGTCTGTGTTATAATTATGTTTATAAATAACTCTATCCAATATTTAAGGTTTTTCTTGAAAAACACAAAACTTTTCAGGCATAATTTCAAAAACCCTGCCTATTGATGAAAAGATATCGTTGTAAAGAGGAAATTTTACTTATATCATTATACTAGGATTATAAAATCTTTAAACTTCTATTTTTAGTAAAAGTAGAAAAATGGTCAAAAACTGCCAGTGGAATGGGTTCAAGTGCTACCCATAGGTACAGAGCAAGTGCTATAAATGCGACAGTTTTCCAATTTTGATTGATTAGTGATTCCGAGCGCGTCAACAGCTGTCATTGGTCCCATAAGTGTAGTGCATGTTTCATCCTCTGGAGGTGGCGATCATCTTTTCCCGCTGGATGGTGAGATCCGGCATGGACCTACCATCGGCTAGCGGGGTTTTCTTCAATCAGGTATCTCGCACAAGCGGGGCACCGCTCCAGCCGGGACAAGATCCCGACTGGTCTCCCAGTATGTGTGAAAGTGTAGAGCATGTGTGTGTAAATAGGGGTAGGATAGGGCAAGAAATAGGAAGGAAAGATCGTGCGTAGTCCGTTTGTTATGGTACTGCTCCGGCATTCGCCTGGTGTTTATCGGAGAAACCACCGATCAGAGCATCCGGACCGCTAGATTTCTCCTCCATACAGCGACTGAACTCGACCTAGCTGATAAGCTAGTGTCGAAAATCCTGCCACCGTCGGGACTCGAACCTAGGACCTCCCGCTCAGAGGGACTGCAGTGACATCAGTTGATGCCCTGAGCCACCTCTCCAGATGCGACTGAATACGACGTAGCTGTGCATCTAGAGAAGAAATAAAAGATGTCATCTTCGTCAACGTATTATATAATATGAAGATGACCTCTTTTATTTCTTCTCTATAAAAGAGGTCATCTTCGTCAACGCATTATATAATATGAAGATGACCTCTTTTATTTCTTCTCTATAAAAGAGGTCATCTTCGTCAAAGTATTATATAATATGAAGATGACCTCTTTTATTTCTTCTCTATAAAAGAGGTCATCTTCGTCAAAGTATTATATAATATGAAGATGACCTCTTTTATTTCTTCTCTATAAAAGAGGTCATCTTCGTCAACGTATTATTTAATATGAAGATGACCTCTTTTATTTCTTCTCTATAAAAGAGGTCATCTTCGTCAACGTATTATTTAATATGAAGATGACCTCTTTTATTTCTTCTCATAAGAACGTCAACAACACCACATCAGCTAGAGTCGAAAACCCTGCCACCGTCTGGCACTGCCGTGCCGTCGCTTGACGCACCGCTTGACGTCTTCCATGAAGACGGCGGACGCCTGGTCGTCGAGCACGCCGAGGCGCTCCTGCAGCGCGTGCGCGAAGCTGCCCTGCGGCACGCGCAGCGCGCGCGCGCGCCAGCTCCCCCGGGGCGGCCGCTGCCGACACGTCGCGACGTCACACACCGTTCAACACTGCTACACTCTCTTCTAGTACACGACATTTTTTTTTGCTCACGAATAGGCCATCTTGGACCACGCAGGACATGCACTTGCACGGGCTCAGTATCATTTTATCACGTTGCAAGTCTATTATTATTATTATTATTATTATTATTATTTATAATAATAATTTTTTTGTTGTTGGTTTTTGGCTCGCGAATCGGCTTTCTTGGACCACGCAGAACATGCATTTGCACGAGCTCAGTATCAATTATCACGTTGCAAGTCTTGCATGAAATCAATCAGGGGGATCAGCGTTAGGCTGAATCCGATTTTTATACCCCAGGGTTGTTAGTTCTGAGGGGATGGAAGATGGAATAATGATGATAATAATGAAGGATGAATGGACGGCACACACAAACAGACATACACAAACACACCCATGCCTGAAGCAGGTCTCGAACCCGCGATCCTTCCAACCGAGATCGCCACGGCACTACTGCCATATCGCTTTCGGCTATTCGAACTGGCATTATTATTATTATTATTATTATTATTATTATTATTATTATTATTATTATTATTATTATTAAGTTGCGTATCGAACATTTCTGATCACGCTAAACGTTCTCTTTCTACGCCCAGTCATATTCTATCCTGGAGAGAGATTAACATGTGTCATTATGGAGATCAGCTTTTCGGGTGTATCCCTCGGTAAGTCAATATTGTTACGCTTTGAATTATGAGGTAATAGGATGATGATGAGGGATGAAGGGACAATCACAAGTACGACCATGCCTACGGAGGACTCGAACCTGCAACCTCCTCGGTTGTTGTTATTATTATTATTATTATTATTATTGCTATTATTATTATTATTATTATTAACTGAAGCGCGCACTGATGTGCATTTTTTAATGCAACTTGTTAAGAATAGGCTATGTTCCCAGTTTTCCAGTGCTCCTGGGCGTACTGGTTGATCGTTTTCTTTCTCTTCCTACAACATTCTGTACATTTTTACTTATTTACGGTCTCTTTTCAGCTACTAATGTCATATAGCGCCCACTATAAGTAACATTAAAGGTATTCGGACACACACACGAACATCTATGCCTCGGGCGAATTTCGAACTCGGAACCCCTCAGGTACGAGGCACCTACGGCTCTTCAGCCTAAGAACCCTCGGAAAAGCTGCTGGAAAAGCGATATAATACAATTCTCTGGTGTATGCTATAATATTCTATTGCTGTATGCAAGCACACACGTTCGTTAGGGAAAAATCGCGCAGCGAGGAGTAGGCTGTCCGGTGGCGCGATTTTAAGAGATAATTGACAAGTCTCAAATGCCAAGTTAATGAAAGTTTTCGAAAAAAATAGCATTTTATATGAGGCAATAATTTTGAATGATCAAGTAAATAAATATTTCTAAGGGTCTGACAACACGTAATTGAGGATATATTGAAGTAGAATTATCAAACTATTGAGGTGTTCGTTTTCTAAAAACGTAGTGGCTAATTTTAACATTTATATGACACTAATGGTTCGTGTAGGGTAGGGCGAATACCAAATACTCTCGGCAAATAAGAAATCCATCCCTACTACTTGGGATCAGCGACCAGTCACTCGCTACTCCCTGAATGTCGAATAAATGTACTCACCTACTTCTAGTTTACGCAATACGCAGTTATTTTAGTAATAAATCAAAAATAAGGAATTGGCTATTTTCAATTGACGCGTATACTGTGCTTTTATTGCAAATTAATTATATATTTGACTGATTGCGTTATTGCTTGTTATTGCCTTCGATAAGCAGCTCGATATCCAATGCACAGCATACCCGGTTCGAGAGGATTGTAGTGACGAGGGAAATATGAAAGCACTTGACGGTTGCTGCATGTTTTCTTACGGAGGAAATCATGAGAGAGATTTATGAAATAAAAACCAAATCAAGTTAACTAGTTAATTAGTAAATATGCAATTATGAATAGTTAAAAGGTAGGTAAAAAATAAAATCCCGGGATAAAGGCCCTGGGGCTTTTTGTCGCTGCTCGATCATTAGGACCCTTAAAACGCCCTTGGTGCATAAGTAACTTTTTTGTAAACCCGCAATATAAACGACCATTTCTGCTGCAAAAAATCGTTCATAAAATGGCATTTTATGGCACAAATGATGACATATTACTATTATACGGCATGAATGATTGCGTCATCACACATTCAGCCAGTCGCATCGAGAGAGTTCTGGGGAGGTAGCGGCAAACGGAACAACCGACCACCGTGTTCTCGCAATGATGTCAAATAACCCAGAGATCACAAGAAAGTTGTTTCGTAAAATTATGTTTGATTCTCTTATAAATTTATAATCCTGTTATACAAAAAAAATAGCGTGTGCAACTCGTTTATATTGCATTCATACAAATTTGAAAACTCGCTACTAATGTCGCTCTTTTCAAAATGTACTAACAGGATGTGGTTCACGGGATTGGTCAATTAATGAAACACATTAGTTTGCCAATATTTCGAAAATTATAATTCCTTCCTCAGGGCTACAATAAAAAACACAAACAACACAAGGACCGTTTTTACTGTAGCCCAAAGAAAGGAATTGTAAATTCCGAAACGTTGGGAAACGAACGTGTTTCATTAATTGACCCATCCCGTGAACCACAATCCGTAATATAATCAATGGCCGTGAATTCTACAATAAAACGCACTTATGTAATAAATGTTAACGTATAAACTATTTATTTATTTATTTATTAAGTCAAAAACTGTATGTGACGTATGGGGGAGAAAATCATCTGCGCACGCTTTCTTGAGTTTCAGAATCCCTTTCCAACAATTTAACTATTAATAGTTGAAAGATGAAATATAATAATAATAATAATAATAATAATAATAATAATAACAAAAAATTTTAAAAAGCGAGGGATTAACATTTCAAAAACTAGATATTTCCGTTGCCAAATTATAGAAAACTTATTTTTAACGGTAATCAAATCTAATTGGTTAACCACAATGTTGTTTAAGAAGACGATGCGGGCTGTACCTTCCGCCCCGAAGGCGGCGATGGCCTGGGCCTCGGCCTCGGGCAGCGCGACGTGCAGCAGCCGCTCCACGCTGGTGGCCGAGCGGCAGCGCAGCCTCCACGCCGCCCTCGCGGCCTCCGCGCGCGCCGCCGGCCCCAGCGGCTCGCCCGGCCCCTTGCCGCGCGCCACCGCCTTCCCGATCACCGCCTGCGCATGCGCGCACGTGTTGGCGGAGGCGGTAGCTTATTTCACGTGGCGAGACTCGGGCCATCAGGTCCGCTCTTCCGTCTAACCACGCAAATTTCCCTACGCTTCTTTCACCACCTAGCGGGTAAAGGAGGTATTATCTCGGGCAACGAAACAGGCGGATATCAATTTTGCTCAGAGGCTTCTTTTAGGCTTGAGAATCGTTTACATGCAGTAAATCTACTAACGTGGGACAGCCGGCTTTACTTCCCCTCCGAAGGAAGGCGCACGAAGGATTTTTTCGCCCTTAAAAATCCACGGCTTCGATCGAGTTTGAACTCGGGTACAACAGTCCGGTACGCTGACCGTTATACCACCGAATCCGCTTGTACCACCGAATTCAGTGATGGATGCTTTCGAGCACGTCAGCTGGTTGATCGATTGTTAGTGATTCCGGGCGCGTCAACTACTGAGGTCATTAGTCCCGTAGGTGTGGTGCATTTTTTCATCGGGAGGTGGTGGTGATTTTCTCCGGCTGGATGGCGAGATCCGGTGCCGACCTACCATCGACTAGCCGGGATTTTCCCAACCGGCTATCTCTCACCAGCGGGGCACCACCCCAGTCGGGTCAAGCTCTAAGCCTCCGACCGGTCTCCCGGCATGTGTGGTAGTAAACTGCATGTTAGTGTATGAGTGAGGTAAAGACAAGGAAGAGGAAGGAAAGATCGCGCGCGGTCCGTGGCCCGTTTGGTAGGGTACTGCTCCGACATTCGCCTGGTGCTGATCGGATAAACCACGGAAAACTACCGATCAGAGCAGCCGGCCGCTACAATTCTCCTCCAGACAGCGACTCAACTCGACATAGCTGAAAAGCTAGAGTCGAAAATCCTGCCGCCGCACAGTGTGTAATTTTGGCCATCTACGGGGCCGAAAGTATAAAAGCAAAAATTAAAGCCCTGAATTGAATTAAATCATGTTATAATTTACTAAATTAACCAAAAAGTTAAAATTTTACAAATTTTATACAATGCGAGTCATTGTAGCAACATTTTAAATATTTTAAGTAAGTTAAAATAAAATAGTATTGTACATTAATTTTGCTGAACAAACATTAAAGAAATATGCTTTATTTACAGAACTGAGACACAATATTGCAATTTTACCCTTAAGAACAATGAAAGAACACATTAAACTCTATGAACAAAAAATATAACAAAAACAAAATACATTTGCTGAAATACGAACTCTAAACAAGAAAATTATTTATTTATTCAGAATCACTGAAGGCATCAGAAGAATCTGCTTCATCATCTGCGTCTGCTGTTAATGGATCCATTTCTAGCAAATCAAACACTTTTGCGTTGATATTTTTCTTTTTGGGTTTTGAAGGAACTCGTAAACTAGCTATAAATGGATCAGACGTAATGAGCAATCTGTTCAGCAGGTCTGTATTGGTGTCAATTCTGGAGGTCTTCCTAGTGAAGAATTCTCTGTACTGCCTATTATGTTTATTTCTGGCCTCTTGGGCTTCTTCTGAATATTGTCCAATAGGCAATATACATGTACCAATAATGTCTCTCCGTGAAACAAAATTTTGTGTAAGGTTACAGGCATTGGATACCAGCTGTAGTTTTCCAGATAGAGATTGTAAATATATTTAGTGAATTTTTCAAATTTATCTACATTAATTCTTTGACCAGAATTTATACATTCCAGGATAATTCCTAAACCCTTAATTCATTCCAGATTAACTCCAGTTATTTCTGCAGCCTTCTCAGGGTTTCTAAAAAATCTGCGCGCAGAATTCCCATCGTTTGTATTTCCACTTTGCTGTTTAGGCATATCCACTAAAATGCCTAACTCACTTCTGAATTTCTCCTGAATATATTTCTTCTTCTCAGAAATCTTTTTTATTTTCAAATCCCTTGCCTGCCATGTCTTAATTTCTAACCTGTACGAGATGTGCAGAATACATTCGAACAGCCTGATCCATGAATGAAGGGTGATATGCCAAAAGCAAGGAATTCTTTTTCACTTCTTTTTAATAGGACATTTAAATTATTCATTTCAGTGGGTTTGCCCACATAAATAACATGTCTGGGTAGAGGAACAACACGATACGGCATTACAAACTTTACCGTCGACCATGCAAAATACCAAAGTAGTAGTTACAGAAATTTCTACATTGTCAAGAACAAATATTGTGGGACTAAGGTTATTAATTTGATAATTAATTTTGTTCACTTCTGTAGTAATTAAACTTGCTGACTCTTTTGCAAATACAAATTTCAATGGCCTGCAATACTTAGTGGAAGATGGAACCGGGTTTTTTCCAAATAATGTCTTTTGAATTGGTCGAAACGCAGTGCATTTCCAAAGGAACAACAGAAATACTAAAAAAACTTTCATCACTGAAATGTTGCTGAGAAAACTTCTGCTTATATTGATTTTGCTCCATACCATCGCAACCCCATTTCATGATTATGTCAAAATTGCATTTTTGTCAAACGCAATTTCTTGCAGACCTCTTCGGTTTGACATAATCGATGGATTGTGTGGTTAATTAGTGACTGCACAGGTATTTCTGCTGAGATTTCTGTAATCACAGCACCTTGTGGATAACATAGCATTTTACATTGTTTCACTTTATAATATGGTGGATAAAATTTACAATTAAATATTTCTGCTTGCTGACGCAGTATTTTGTACTGGCGACTAGACATAGAGACATCTACCATTAACGCCAGCGCTTGTTCTGGTGTAAGCTCTGATTTCTGGAGTAAGGATCTTCGAGCCTTCTTAATAACAGTTCCTGTTTGGTGAGGCAGAGGATAATTCTTTGACTATTGCTGCTGAATCTCTTTTCCTTCTTTCATTAATTGAATGCCTGTGGCAATACTCAGTTCTTCGCTGGTGGAATTCAGGAGGTGTTTAACTTTGCGCCTCTTAGTTCTAGGAGCACAATCAATAAAACTCTTTTCTGGCCGACCAATTGCAGTAAGAGAAGTTACTGACACTGATGCATTGTTGGAAACATTTTCAAATACTATTTCCCATCGAGCCAAGAAGCGTTGTAACGAAGAAAACGTTCTTTTGCCTCCTATTTTTCCCATCTAATACTAAGTGTTTGACAAAATTTTTACTTTAACTTTTACACACTGTAAATCACTATCAGAATATGATGCAGTTTTCATTTCATGCAAAATATGTGCAAATAAAGCATCTGTCTTGGAGTCTTTAGGTTTTGTCACCCATATTTCGAAGAGCGCCCTCCGGGAAAACGAATGCGACATTCTGTAAAGAATGAAATAATTAATAGATTCGCAAACATTCGCAAATTTTTTTTCATTGATAGACTTCACAAAACTACATGCTTTAATACCAATTTGGTCCCAAAGTAGTACACTTTTCGAAATATTTTTCTGTTGCATAAAAGTACATACCTTTCAAGACGCTTTTTCAAGCTCTTCGAAGCTGGATTTTAAACAAAAACGCCACCAGTGAAAAGAAAAAACTATTTAGATTGCACTGTTTAAGAACTTGAGACTTTGAACATCATCAGAGACGCGCAAAGGACAAGCGAACACACAGCACTGATATGAATGAATGACAGCGGCGTCGTCGCGGGCAAGTTGAAACATGTTTAGACAATCATTTCCCGTACCTCCGCGAATTTCTAGTGATACCAATACCGATACCATGTGGTCTGAACATCCTTCTACTGATATATAGCACAAGTTACATGTTTTGGAAAAATAGAAAGGTTGACTTTCGGCCCCGTAGATGGCCAAAATTACACACTGTGCGCCGTGGGGATTGGGAACCTAGGACCTCCCGGTCAGAGGCGCTGCAGTGGCATCAGTTGATGCAATGAGCTTCCGCTCCCGGTCAGGGAGAGAGGGTACGCGTCACGCTGGCGCTAAATGTCGCAAGACGACGCCGAAAGAACCGTTGGCTAGGGGACGTGCGTCACAGCGGGGATACAATAGAGGGTGCGCATCAGCCCGGAAGGGTTTTGGTCTGAAAATTTCTGCCGCAACACTGTCGCGAAGTCGCCAGGGGGCGTGTGTTACCTCAAGCTCACGTGGTATGAACGTCAGGTTCAGGTGGGACAATGCCTGACTTGTGTTACGCGGTGCATACTAATCTCTGGTAGTAAATAAGACGGTAATGATATTATAATTAATCTACGGATTAGGTCCTAAATGTAACAGTTCCCTAATTAGCCGCAAAATTCGAACATTAATATGACGATTTGGGTAATGCTGTATGAATGACGATGAACGAATAATTTCGGACATCATTTGGCTAAAGTTGATAGTAGCCACATTCCACTGGATTGTGAGGCATCTTGTGTGTTAGCGAGTTTTGGGCATAAAAGTACGTTGTAAATACTTTGCACAGACTCAAAGACGTTTTAAATTATTCGCGAACGCCCAAGTACGGAGCCTCGTTATACATGTTAAGAAATAAATTATTTTATTACTTGGAAATAAATGGGTAAATACTACAAACTCAATTCTATAATGACCAGAAGTCTAATCACGGATAATTATTAAGGTTATATTTTTCATTTGCGCTTAACACTCGTCCACATTACTCACACTCGCACGTTGATATCTCTTATTCACCATCCTTGTTCACCGAGTAAACGTTCGATTGCAGAAAAAATTTAATTCTAATAAAAAACGAACAATCATCCAAAACGGGGCAAGCCGTACGAGGAACAGGAGATAAGAAAACAAAACCAAAGTGAGAGAGGTGGTCGGAATCATAGTTTTGTTAGTTGGTTATTCACACAGGAAATAATTTAAGCTGCCTTATTGCAGAGTTAGTGTTGCATAACACATCGCAAAAAATTAAATATATTAACAAAAATAGTCTTCGCCCATTCAGCAATAGAATAGTATAGTGTTTATACCGAAAAACAATTCTTTACACACCATGAATTTCAAAAATTTTGTGTCCATTACGCAATACGTGAATAGGAAATATTTAATGGCGAGCGGCCTATTCCTTGATGCCTTACTGTAACATGACGTAATCTGTGTCGTAAAAAGTGACGTACTGAACATGAGAATTCACTAGGTAGTATAGGTGAGCTCGTAGAGAGAATAGGAGTAATAAATCAAACATATGCATGTTACAACCAAAATTGCCGACCTGGAAGTTCGAGGTGGCTAAGAGCGAGTACCGACTCAGCGCTTCGAAGAGTCGCAGGTTCGAGTCCTGCCTTGGGCATGATTGTTTGTCCCTTGACTTTGTATGTGTTGTCGCGGAGGGCGTCGCGTTCTGCTGTCCCCAGATCAGAGGAGCCCGCAAGTGTGTTGGTCAAGTGTATGGTCGAACATGCGTCCTATCTGGACGTTAAGGGTAACTGGCTGTTGGCTGGATAAAAGCCCTAGAAAAAAAAAAACAATCGAAATTTAATAAAAAAAAATATTTTAACGCTAGCCGTTTCGGTGGTGTGCAAAAGCAGTGTGATGTCTCGCCTTCAAGGCCGCCTGCGCCGCCTCCACCGCCGTCGG
The DNA here is from genome assembly GCA_964035755.1 of Teleogryllus oceanicus. Lineage (NCBI taxonomy): Eukaryota > Metazoa > Arthropoda > Insecta > Orthoptera > Gryllidae > Teleogryllus > Teleogryllus oceanicus. Next base: position 25,499,808 of record CAXIVR010000012.1, on the reverse strand, counting down.
GGGGCGTGCCCACGCCGCGCAGCACCGTCGCCAGCGCCGCCTGCGCCGCCCCGACCGCGTCCTCCTTCTGGCCCGCCCCGCCGCCTGCGCCGCCCCGGGGCCCCCGGCCGCCGCCGCCACCGCCGCCACCGCCGGCGACGCCACTGCGTCAGCCATCACCGCCTGCGCAGAGGCGTTGCTTTATGGTTAGTGTCGCTCGGGGTAAAACGAATGGAATCACCCCTCTCCCCGTAAATTATATATAAAAATATCTGTTACTGAATAGGTCATACATTATTTAATGAAAATACAAGAATAAGTGCACATAACATGTATTTATAACATATTTAAAAAATGTATGTAATTTAAAATAATTCAAATATAATTTTTAAATAAACATCTAATAAGCTTTCCATTCGTTGCACCGAAACCCACCCTAGTGCAGGGCAAAAACGTCATCGCTCCGCAACAGTGCTGCCCACACGCGTGAAGGGCAGCTACGAATGAAACGGGTTACGGAACTGAGTCAGTGCGTGTGCGTGTGCGAGATTGTTCTCGGTCTGTCACACTGATGGAACTCGAAAAATAATAATTTTGAATTATGATCGTTATTACAATTTTTATGAAGTCTTTTGGTAATTCTTACTTCTTAATTCATAAATTATTAACGTGTGATTTCTTTATTCAAAAACTACGAAAACTTCAAATGCGTATGTGTCGAAATTTCATTTTTCGTTATTTGCCAGTGATGCGAGAAACATTTCTTGACATGTATTTGAATGATTTTGTAAGGGTCACTATTTTTATTTTCACTTTATTAGCGTTTCGAAATTGAGACATACCTACTTTGGTTTCTAAATAGCACTGGATTTGTTAACACGAAGTTATTCAAGGTTAAATTTTAGGAAACACACAAACTGATTTTCCGAACTTCGCGAGGCACAAACATTATTTTAAGACATTTCTTGCAAAACATAATATACTTCATCATTCGATGTATCTCTGCGTGACAGTAGATCAATTGCCTACACAATTGCACCACGAATCCAAATCAGCATGGATAACTTCCGTACCTAACCTCACAATGACCCGGTGCACTGGACTGCACTGACGCGATCGTCAGTCCAGTCAATTCGTCCCCTAGAGCTAACGTTTTACCCCAGAACGTTTATTGAGACAGTAATGGGCATGTTCAAATTTCAGTGATGGGCACAGAGCCATCACTGTTCAAATTCGTTCTAAATGTATATTTTCGCGTAACAAAGTAAACAAGATTCGAAAATTCAATATTACATTTCAGCAATGCATAACAAATATGTCCTCAAACTATAGTGATGGGCACTCCATGCCCATCAGTGTCCTGCACATCAGAAATATTTACAGTTATGGGCACTATCTTTTTTTGGTTATGATCTGCTCTGAAAAGGTGAAAATTCATATGAAAATGTAGATTATATATCTGGCTACAATACGCATTGAGCGGATTGCAAATAAAAACAGGCGAATTGACTTGAATCCTTAATAAATAGACAAATCGCCGCTAACAATTGAAGTAACAATTGAAGACACAACACCACTAACTATTGAAGTGTACCTACGCTCACTGCGGGCCCACATTCAATTAATAGTCCGGTATTGCAAACGTAAAAACACACACGACGAAGCGATTACATGCAGAGGGCCTCTCGTTGTTTGAAAATCATATTATTACCTCCCTTACAGTTGCTGTGCTCATCAGTATACTTGTGCCCCCGACTGTGCCTGTTACCCTACGTTCCACATCATATTTGTAAGGAATCCAATGAATTAAATGGTTCAATGCATAGAGTTGTATAAACATATCCGTACACTTCGAAGTGCAAATGAGAAAACAATACGCAGGGCGTTCAATTAGAATATTCTCCGTATCCGTAAAAGTTATTGTAATTCATGTGCAATCATCAACCCAACACATTCATAATTCCATAAATAGCGTACTCCTACAAGTAGCCATCTTCAATATTGAGACGATAGTTCTCTACGTTTCATCTGCTTATCGATAAAACAATGACAACCTTTCAACCCTATCAAAGCCGGAATGTTGATAAGCGCCAAATCAAGGCAGTAAGGTTTGGTTCTCTTTCCCATTTCAGAGGTTATCAACTACGATTGTATAAATACTTCTCTGTGGAGAGTTATCTTCGGCCGTTTAATTTACATCAAATCACATCGCGCACAACTGGTACCCTCCTGAATAATGAATATCACCTTTAAACATTTAAGGAGCAATTAAATTAATGTTTCCACATGTAATTTGCAATTATAGTTTTAAATGACGGCACCTCTGTTTCCTTAGAAACCGATTGTCGTTGTACGAGCTCCTTCTTAAGCCAGCTATCCATTGATTACACAAACATTTGAAGAGAAATAAATACAATATTTTCGAAATTCATTAGCAATTATAAATTACGACATATTACACGCGGTAACACATTGCGTCTGTGCTGGCACAAAAAATAGAAGAACAATTAAATTATTTTTTGCGCCATTAAATAGTTACAAATTGTCTCATATTTTTTATTAATTTTTATTTTATATTTTTATTTTTTAAATAATTTTTTTTCAAATAATGTTTCCTTTAACAATTTCTTGAACAATGTCGAGAAATAATAAAAAAGAGGCATTATTTGTAATAAAAATTTAATATTAAAGAATGCATATGAAGTAAATTATTCAATTGTCTTTGAAAATTGTCCAGAGACAATATCTTGTCTCGTATTTGTTTTTGCTGTTATGATTTTTTTTACGTACAGTGAGCGCTGTGGTCAATACCTGATTTCGACTTATGTGCACCCTAGGCTGGCAAATGTTTTAGCGTCCTTTTAATATGTTTTTATTAAAACATTAAAGATATTTATAATATTTTCAATAAAAAATTGTCGTACGATATTTGTAACCGACGCAAATATTGTGAACGTATAAATAATTAATTATACGTATAAATAATTCTCACCACGATATTGATTTAATAATACGATTTTTTGTATTAATTTTATCTTATATAATGGAATATTTGATTAATTAACACTTCTTTGTTAAAAGAATAAATATTTAAAATTCAAAAGTTCTTTTGAAATTTTGAATCCGCTGAAATTCGCCCGCCCCAGGCCGCAGCCAACTCAGCCTGTTCGGTAAGCTGGCCCCAGATTTAATAAATATACGATACTTTTTGTATTAATTTTATCTGTATATATCAATGGACATATATTTGATTAATTAACACGTCCTTTTGTTACAAATATGGAAATAAATATAAGCATTCATAAGTTCGCCACATGAAATTTTGAATCCGCTGAAATTCGCCCGCCCCAGGCCGCAGCCTCTCAGCCTGTTCGGTAAGCTGGCCCCAATTTAATAAATATACGATATTTTTTGTATTAATTTTATCTGTATATATCAATGGACATATATTTGATTAATTAACACGTTCTATTGTTACAAATACGGAAATAAATATTTGTGTAAAAGCATTCATAAGTTCGCCTCATGAAATTTTGAATCCGCTGAAATTCGCCCGCCCCAGGCCGCAGCCTACTCAGCCTGTTCGGTAAGCTGGCCGCAGATTTAATAAATATACGATATTTTTTGTATTAATTTTATCCGTATATCAATGGATATATATTTGATTAATTAACACGTTCTTTTGATACAAATACGGAAATAAATATTTGTGTAAAAGCATTCATATGCTTTCGCCTTATGAAATTTTGAATCCGCTGAAATTCCCCCGCCCCAGGCCGCAGCCTACTCAGCCTGTTCGGTAAGCTGGCCCCAAATTTAATAAATATACGATATTTTTTGTATTAATTTTATCTGTATATATCAATGGATATATATTTGATTAATTAACACGTTCTTTTGTTACAAATATGGAAATAAATATAAGCATTCATAAGTTCGCCTCATGAAATTTTGAATCCGCTGAAATTCGCCCGCCCCAGGCCGCAGCCTACTCAGCCCGGCCCTGGGTGTGTGGTGACGTACGTGCAGAATGTCGGCGACGGCGCGGTGTCCCTTGCTGGTGGCGCCCTTCGCCTCGGCCACCTTGAGCGCGTCGTGCAGCCCGCACGGCGGCGTCGGGCTCCGCCATGGCGGCGGCGAGCGCGCCTGCAGGCGCCGCGCGCCGTCGTCGGGCGCTCCAGCGCCGCCGCCAGCCCCCGCCGCCTCCTTGGCCGCCGCGTGCGCCTCGCTCCCCTCGGCCGCCTCCTCCTCCTCCGCCTCCGCTTCCTCCTCCGGCGCCGCCACCCGCGGCCACTGCCGCAACGCAACACAGCGTTTTAGATACTGTCATTCCGTGAATCGAGCGTCAACTACTAAGGTTATGAGTCCCATAAGCGTAGCGCATGTTTTCCTCGGGAGGTGGTTTTTCCCCGCTGCATGGTGAGATTCGGCGCTGACCTACCGCCGGCACGCAGGATTTGTGTGGTAGCATTTAGGTGGCTCCCGGCATCTGTGGTAGAGTAGTGCATGTAAGAGTGTGTGTAGTGGGTGCGATAGAACAAGGAAGAGGAAGGAAAGATCGCGCACGGTGCGTGGCCCGTTTGTTAAGGGACTGCTGCGACATTCACCCAGTGTTAATGGGAGAAACCACGGAAAACTACCGATCAGAGCAGCCGGCTGCTAGAATTCTCCTCCTGTTAGAAGCTAAATTCGATTGATTGATTTATTAGTGATTGATTAGTGACGCGTCAACTACCGAGGTCATTAGTCCCGTAAGTGTAGTGCATGTTTTCATTGAGAGGTGGCGGTGATCGTCCCCCACTGGATGGCGAGATCTGGCGCCGACCTACCGTCGACTAGCGGGGTTTTCCTCAACCAGGCATTTCCCACCAGTGGGGCGCCGTCCCAGCCGGGACGAGTTTTATGTCCCCGACCGGTCTCCTAGCATGAGTGGTAGTGAAGTGCAAGCTAGTGTGTGTGTAAGGGATGAGAATATCGCGCGCGGACCGTGGCCCGTTTGTTAGGGTACTGCTCCGCCATTCGCCTGGTGTTGACCGGATAAACCACGGAAAACTACCGAACTGAGCAGCCGGCCGCTAGAATTCTCCTTCAGACAGCGACTGAATTCGACTTAGCTCACAAGCTAGGTTCGAAAATCCTACCGCCGTCAGGACTCCAACCTAGGACCTCCCGGTCAGAGGCGCTGCAGTGACATCAGTTGATGCACTGAGCTACCGCTGCCGGTCTTCCTGTTCAACATACATACATGTTTTTCAGGGTTGTGAATAGAAACATAGATAACGTTTGGTTATTTCCTAGCTGTGGGTGCCCAAGGGAAAATCCTGCCGCCGGCGAGACTCGAACCTAGGACCTCCCGCTCAGAGGCACAGCAGAGACATTAGTTGATACACTGAGCTCCCGGTGCTAAATTGGACCTGACTGTCTAAATAGTGCCGAAGTCCTGCCACTGTCGCAAGTGGAACCCTGGGACCTTCCGGTTAGAGGCGCTGCAGTGACATTAGTTAATGCACTGAGCTCCCGGTGCTGAATTCGACCTGACTGTCTATTCAGTGTCGAAAATCCTGCTACTGTCGCAAGTGGAACCATGGGACCTTCCGGTGGCGTGCCCTGATGCGCGGAGAGAGCAAGGGGGTGTGGCGTGGCGTGGGGCGTGGCGCGTGTGGGGGCGTGGCGTGGGGGTGTGGCGGTGGCGCGTGGCGCGTGGCGTGGCGTGGGCGTGGCTCACCGCGACGTCGCCCTCGCCGTCCACCGGCCGGCAGAGCAGGGCCTCCAGCTGCAGGATGCGCTGCAGCGAGAGCAGCGCGTCGCCCTGCGTGGGCTGCGCGCGCTGCGTGAAGGCCGCGAAGCGGTGGAACTCGCGCAGCACGTGGCGCAGCACGCGCTCCGCCGCCGCGAGGTCGAGCTGCGTCTGCTCGGCGCGCTGCTCGGCCCAGCGCGCCGCCTCCGCCCCCGCCGCGCGCACCGCCTCCTCCGTGGTCAGCCCCGCCATCGCCTCCTGCGCGACCAGACAAACCCTCAGCGTGTCCCCTGTCGCTCCGGTGGCCGAGATCGTTAACGCAGTAGTGATCTCGGTCCGAAGGGGCGCGTGTTCGAGTCCCGCCTCGGGCACGGTTATATTTATAATTAAATTAGTTCAAAGAATTGGTCACCCCGACCGGGATTCGAACCCGGGCCTTTTGGTTTACGCCCAGCTGCTCGGGTTCGAATCCCGGTCGGGGTGACCAATTCTTTGAACTAATTTAATTATTAAAATACATTGTTACTCAGTAACACGGTCACAATTTGGATAGCTGTGCGTCTGCGGAACATATTCTCCGAGCGTACGTGCATCCAACAAGGTGACGGGCAAGCTGACCATTATGGTTATATTTATGTTTGTCCTTTCACCCCTTATCATCACCATATCATTTCATCTTCACAGTTACCCAAGAGTGGTCGCTAATGACCTACATGTTGATGCGGCCTTAAATAACAAAAAAAAAAAACCCTCAGCTCTATTTCCCTTTGTCCCTTTCGATCTACCACACTGATTCGCCTGTACATTACAAAGTACACTATGAATTATCCCAAAAAGAACAAAAATCTAAATTAACTTTGAGAATCCAGAAATTTTTGCTATAAAACCTTATAAAGTTTCAAGAATAATTTTAGAAACACTTTCTATAAAGACCAATCAAACTCTTAATACCATTAAAGAATGGAATATGTTTACAAATACTTACAATAGCGTTTTACATCTGAAAGAAAGTAAAATAACGTAAATAGTTGGTATTACTTGTTCACATTCCCCCTCTCTAACCGTCAACTACGAAAAACTGCTTTATTTGTTTGTTTCTCCCCAGTTTTCGTCCTACTATTTACAGTAAACCATTGTAATACGAAATGTTCTAAAGTACACAATTTATTGTGATTTTGGGCTCTGTGCCACCTTTGTACTCGAGATTTGTCTTGCAATCCTTTGTGTCACAGACAAAAACTTCGGTCTATGAAGGAAAATTAGTCCATTTAGATTCGGAAAATAAACAACTCTCTCTACTTATTTGTTCAATATTGGTGAATAGCAGTACCTTATAGAGAATAAAAGTAAACGTGAATAAGTATTATGTATACGTCTGATAGTAAAATGGATACAATAATGACAGGATGCCAGTCAGATTGTGAGTAATTTGTTATATCATGGTCGCAAAAACTGATTCACTGGAGCGTTTCATCAACAGTTGTGTTGAAAAAGAGATTTTATCGTCTATATATCAACATTCACTTCTAAAGAAAACTCTAAACGTTCTTTGAACAATACTGAAGTACACAATAGTGTTTCGTACCTTAATAACGTTTCTTGGAGGTGAAACCTTGGAGTTTGCGAACTTTCATGGTTGCGTCTTATTTTTATGTTTGCTTAAGATTTAAGCCTTAAGTTCATATTCATCATTCTAAAATGCAACTTGGTACAAAGCTTTCGCGATTAAGTTACGTTTATGCTCAAGTTTCATTGCATGAATGAACCTCATCGTTCTATCGTCACAGTGAACATGGAGTAAGTTCATGTAAGAAGGAAATACACGGAGTGTTGAGTCCCCAGACAGAGAAATGCATTCCTTTGCGTCGTTTTAAATCCAATTGTCAGGATAATTCAAACTTTGCAGTCTAATGTGTCACCAAGCTAATCAAATCCAATTTTAACACGCTCCAAAATCTCCATCATGCCTTCAATCGGTATAATTTCTTCTCAACTTCAGTATGCATTCTGGAGGATTTATCGTGTGAAAGATTAAATGGCGGCGTCCGTTAAGGTGGTTCAACTCTCTGTATCTAGGACCTCTATATCCTACTCGCTATTCTCTTGCTACATAGCAAGAGCAGAGAGTAGCGTATTCAATCGTGTCGCCGATTTTACCAACTCTCCACTCTTGTGGGTGTGTGGGGAACCACTAACATACCTCAAACCAATTTTAATATACTCATTACAATCTCCACAATGCCGTCAATTGTCATCATTTGTGCTCAACTTTTCTATGCTTCCTGGTCTACTGGGTGAGAGGATATCAAATGGCGGTGGCCGTTTGTTGCGCTACACTGTAACCAGGGAATCTAGGTATCTGAAGAGTTCCTATATTCATAGAGTAGCCAGTAGCGCAACCTGAATGACCACCAACTGTAAATATCATTGGACCTGATAGCCCTGCAAGATAGGATTCCGACATTTGAGAGAACTGACAACAATTAATGGCATTACAGCAAGCTTCTAGTATATTAATATTGGGCTAGGGCAGATTGCTGGATCACAACACACTCAATTGGAACTCCCCCGACTCCCGGTTTGATTGATCGATTAATTAGTGATTCCGGGCATGTCAATAGCTAAGAGCATTTGGCTCGTAAGTGTAGTGCATATTTCTATCGTGGCTGAGAGGTGTCTGTGATCTTCCCCCAGTCAATGGCGAGATCCGGTGCCGACGTACTTGTCGATATGCGCGGATTTTCCCGATCGCACATCTTACACCATCGGGGTACCGCTTCGGCCGGGACAAGCTCTAAGCTCCTGACTAGTCTCCCGACGTGTGAGGTAAGGATAGGGCATCTAAGTAAGGGGTAAGGACAAAAGAAGAGGAAGGAATGATCGCGCGTGGCCCATTTGTTAGAGCAATGCTCCGTCAATTGCGCTCCGTTGATCGGAGAAACAACGGAAAAACTATCGATCACAGCAGCCGGACGCTAAAATTCTCCTCCAGACATCGGGTGATTCGACCTATTTCTTCGCGTAACTCTGTACCTATTGTCGAAATTCCTGCCACCGTCGGGACCCAAATCCTAGGGCCTCCCGTTCAGACCCGACCCTCAAGATGAAACCGGCAGAATGGGCGTCGCAAAGGAATGCGAAGTCTCTACATACAGAGAGTAGCACATTCCTTTGCGCATCCCAAATTAATATATTGATTATTAATAGTTTTTTTCAGTTTTATAATTTTTATCATAAAAACTATTTATCTAAAGTGTACGATTTACCATGATTTTGTTGATAATACTTGGTTAAATGCAAACTAAAAATTTCATAGTTTAAAATGATTAGTTTTTGAGTTATAAGGGAAAAACGGAAAAACGGTAATTCTGGAAAAGAAAGGACGAAATTAGGTTCATGAGTTTTGCTTACCTTATTACTCTAATAGATGAATGGTGCTGCGAAATTTCTTTTAAATCATAACTGGAAAACTATTGCAAATATCGATTTTTTCACCAAAATATTCCTGAATAATTAATGGTAGGAATTTTTTTTTTCAAAAATCGAAATTTTTAAGATTGTAAAGTGTATCTTCCCCCTTAAATGGCGGCGGCCGAACAAGTGGCGTCACTCTCTGTACAGAAGGAGTTTTCTAAGAATGGGCCAAAGTGTAAGCTAGTGTTGGCAAGGTAACTGAAGGTTCTGTGGTCGTCGTGCCCTTGAACCCATTAGACTCCCTTCCCGCATTCGTTCGCATACAATTGTGCACACGTGCTCAAGTGTCCACGTGTGTGAGTGGATTGGCAAGACATCTTAGCCGCAATTTCCTGAGAGCTGTTTCTTATTTCAACTTCAAAATTTATATTCGTTTTCCGGCTGCTCAGGATGCAGTACTTCTGACGATGTGACCTCACACAAGTGTGAGGCACAGGTGTGGGATATAACTCACGTAGCGTGTAGGGGCGGTAGTGTACCTTGGAGCGCGCGGCGCGGCGCTGCTTGGAGGCCGCGCGTCGCTCTGCGGCGATGGCCGTCGCCACGTCGGCGCGTGCCTCGCTCTCCAGGCGCCTGCGCAGCCGCTCCGCCGCCAGCGCCGCCTCCGCCTTCACCGCCCCCAGCACGCACGACGACTTCTCGCGCTCCGCCCTGCCGACGCACCGCCAACGCGTCACGCACGCATTCTCACCAGGGGGTTAAATTTCATTTGATTTTTTTTTTCGTGTTTCCGGGCACGTCAACGGCTTTAGTCCCGTAAGTGTAATGCATGTCCCCCCGGAATATTTAAAATTAACAAATTATTATTTTATACAAAAGGGCGAAGGAAGCCAATTTTTCATTGTTATCGATTCCCAATTGTGTTTATTGAAAACGCGTCACGCACGCATTTTCACCAGGAAGTTAGGTTTGATTTTTTTTCGTGTTTCCGGGCGCGTTAACGGCGTTGGTCATTAGTCCCGTAAGTGTAGTGCATGTCCCCCCGGTATGTTTAAAATTAACAAATTATTATTTTATACAAAGGGTCGAAGGAAGCCAATTTTTCATTGTTATCGATACCCCAATTTGGTATATTGAAACTATGAAGACCTTAGAGAGTTTAAATCTTACCCAGAGGGTGAATATCAACCTAGGAAATGGCTGCAATGAAGGGATTAAATAGGATGGATACCTAGAGGCCGATGGCTCTCAAAGGAATGGCATGAACGTTTAATGCAATTTTAGGATGAGTTATGTCGCGCTGGGTAGAAAAACACACGTTCTCGCCCTAGGAAAATCCTCAGCTCCCTGCACTGTTTGAATCCGCGAACTTGGGTTTTAGATGCCAGAGTTCTAACATCATATATCACCAGAGGGAGACTCTAAAATTATAATTAGAATTTTAATTGATTTAAAAATAAATACAAATATTATCTAGTTCGTTAGGGTTAGTTAACCAATAATGAAAGGGATTTCTTCAGATATTAAAAACTTACATATTCATTCTCAAATATTGTACTCTAAATTTTTAAAAAATGTAAGTATAACAGTCGCATCTAAGCTGTAGTACATATGCTTTACAAATTATATATTTTATCTGTGCCATAAACAGTTTCAATAAACGTGTATCGAGATTAAGAGACCGTATTAAAATTAAAAATTATAATAAGAACGTGTAAATACGTTATATAACCATGATTTGTTAACCAAATTATCATTTCAGAATTAAATGAATCGTAGTAATTGCTAAGAGAGTTGAAATTGTAAAACTTGCGTGTTATCCATGGAAAACTACACATTTACTCACTCTAAGAACTTCAAGAACATTTCCTTCTGCTCTTCTAATGCCTTTTCTTTCTCCTCCTTGCATCTTTTCCTTTCTTCTATCTCTTTTTCCTTCAGTTCAATGATGATTCGGTCATCCATTAACTCCTGCACTTCTTGTCTTTCCTTTTGTATCAATGCAGATACTTTTGCCATCGACTGCGTTGACTTCTGGTATTGTTCCAACTGAAAATAAATTCATGCAATGAAACAGTGTAATGAAATTTTACCTAAATCAGTGGCGACATCCCCCACAATGCTATTGCTCAGGGACCGATGATGCTGATGAAAATCATGATGAGTGATGAAGTGGAGGCAAAGAATGATATAATAATGGTAATAGTGGCTATGTGAAATTGTGCCAAAGTGTAATGGTACATTACACTCAGAAAATGGTATAGTAATGAGCATATGAAATGACATTCTTCAGCATTAGTAGTAAATAAATTCATGCACAACAGACCTTTGTTTTTCCTCCGTGTTTTTGTGTTCCTTTAAAAAATGAACAAAAACATCAACTTTACAGGTTTTCTTTAAATTCTTTCAACGATCTTATGCGAAACATATTTATTTTTAACGAACTATTTTGTTAATTTCTATGGCTATCGAAGACCATGACAAATTATCTGAAAATAAATTTTACAAACTTCAAGATTATTAATGGGAGACGTAGTTGATAAATTTTTGTTAATGAACATAAGTAGAGGGAAACTTCTTTAAAAGAAGCTGCACATATGCGACGTTTGCCCCTGATTGGTAGGCAACGCGTCATACTTTGGTGTTGTGCAGTCACCAAATCTCTTTCACAGCTTCAAAACGTGACCTGCCAAACGCCAATGCAGGCTCACGAAATCTTCCACTGCTGCAATACGCAACTGCCAAAACAAATGCGCGACCAGTAGCCTGCCAATCAAGGGCAAATTCATATCTGTAATTTCGTTGAATGAAATTTCTCGGCGATTATCCAATGGGAGAAAGTGATCACTTTAAATCTTGTACAAGCCCTAGAAAGTTGTAATATTTATTTCTACTCAAGGCATTCTTTTTAAGATCTGATGTAGTAAATGGGAAAGAAGGTTTTTTTCAAATTTGAAGAGATTTATGATTTTTCCAACTCCAGTTAGTCCTGCTATTACACTTCATTGATATTTTTTCTTTTTTTACTCGCGAATAGGCCATCTTGGACCACACCGGACATGCACTTGCACGGGCTCAATATTATATTATCGCGTTGCAAGTCTTTTGAATGTAACTAATTAGGGGGATCAGCATTAGGCTGAATCCGATTTTTATACCCCCAGGATTGTTAGTCCTGGGGGATGGAAGATGAAATGATGATGATAATGAAGGATGAATGGACGGCACACACAAACAGACATACACAAACACACCCATGCCCGAGGCGGGACTCGAACCCGTGATCCTTCCGTCCGAGATCGCCACGGCAGTACTGCCTTAGCGGTCTCGGCCATCCGGACCGGCCATCATCATCATCATCATCATCTTCTTCTTCATCATCATTATTATCATCACCATCATCATCATGATAATCATTATTAGTATTCGTATTGAAACACCCCACGAGGTTCAGGGTCGGGATAGTCGTCTACCACACTCTACCAGAGACCACGACAACCTACGCCATCGTGATCCCCCGCTACGGAGGGTGAAAGGAGAATAGCGAAATTTGCGTGGTCAGACGGAGAGGCGGGCCCGCTGGCCCGTGTCTCGCCTTAAGGCATTAACTAAGGGCCATACTCATAGTCGTCACTTATAGAATAAGAAAATACTTAAGCTATAAGAAGTTACTTTTGATAAGGAAATACTTATACACATTTGGTATTCATAGACGATACTTATAATAAGTACGATGCCTGCAGTGTCTCGTGTGGCAACAGCGTATTGGCTGTTTCATAGCCACTTCAATCTTGCCAGAAGCGCTCCATCAAACTGGCCGTGGACTATCATATGCTTGCGTCCGTGAGGTAACCTAATCTACACAGTTTCTTAAATAGTGCCAGTAACTTAAACAAAGGCTTAAATGGTAGTGAAATCAGTAAATATTTAATTACTTAGAGGTGGTTTTAGCCACCAATGTTACCAAAAAGTGTACAAAAAAAGGCTTAGTAAAACAATATTTTTTTCTTAAATTCTTGATCGCTGTGCATTTTCAACAGGTTTGGCATGTGACGTAAATATCACTTGTTGCTACAAAGAAAGATGCCACTGTAAAAATCCTTTTAATCTTTGAAATAGTCGTCCATTTCCATTTCTTTCAAATTACGACAATTTTCAACGCATCAAGAGAGGGTTCACTTATAGCTATAAGTGAAGGCTGGTCCTTCCTTATAGCTATAAGTATTTTCTCATGTGGATGGATAAGTTGCTACTTGAATTGGAAAACGTTATAAAGAACTCCTTGAGGTTTTCCTTATTATAAGTCAAGACTATGAATACGGCCCTTTTTTAATTTTATTTATTGCTTTTGTTGGATGTACATAGGTCAGTTTTTGTATAAACTTTACATATGTTTGATAGGCTTACGTACTAACTTATATTTAAAACTTATTTCTAAGACTTAAATCTAACATAAGGTTGAGGATGCCCTATTTGGGTCCTCTATTCTGGTTCAAATTCGGAGAAGGTTTTGAGGAATATATTGTAGGGGTATCTGTTTTTTATTCTGGTATGGTTCGGGTTTTTTTTAGCGAGTCTAAAGGTTGCAAGGGAAGAGATTTGAGCTAAATAATAATAAAAGCTGGTGGCTAAGTATGTGATGTGATGTTCAATGAGTTCTAAGTTGAGTTCTTTGTGAAGCTGATGATTGTGAATACGGCCCTAACTCACCTCGAGGAATATATTGTAGGGGTATCTGTTTTTTATTCTGGTATGGTTCGGGTTTTAGCGAGTCTAAAGGTTGCAAGGGAAGAGATTTGAGGTAAATAATAATAAAAGTCGGTGGCTAAGTATGTGATGTGATGTTCAATGAGTTCTTTGTGAAGCTGATGATTGTGAATACGGCCCTAACTCACCTCGAGGAATATATTGTAGGGGTATCTGTTTTTTATTCTGGTATGGTTCGGGTTTTTAGCGAGTCTAAAGGTTGCAAGGGAAGAGATTTGAGGTAAATAATAATAAAAGTCGGTGGCTAAGTATGTGATGTGATGTTCAATGAGTTCTTTGTGAAGCTGATGATTGTGAATACGGCCCTAACTCACCTCGAGGAATATATTGTAGGGGTATCTGTTTTTTATTCTGGTATGGTTCGGGTTTTTAGCGAGTCTAAAGGTTGCAAGAGAAGAGATTTGAGCTAAATAATAATAAAAGTCGGTGGCTAAGTATGTGATGTAATGTCCAATGAGTTCTTTGTGAATCTGATGAACTAACTCACCTCGAGCGCCTCGCCGATCTGCCGGATGAGCCTGTCGCGCAGGTTCTCGCACGCTTCGCGCTCCTCGCGCCGCACCATCTCCTCCGTGCGCGAAACCTCGTCCTTGCACTGCCACCGCATGTGCTTCTGCACGTCCGAAATGGCGTTCAGCAGCTCGGCCAGCACCTCGTTCTGGAACTTGCGCACCACCTGCCCGCCGAGCTCTGCCGCACAACAAACACCACCCTGTCGATACTCGCACATTCGCACTTTCGGGCTGGAGGTTCTAAAATATTCTATTTTAGGCTACTGAAACCGGCTTTTAAAAGGCGTATGGGCATGAGGAGGAACTTGTAGATCAGATGTATACGCCACAAATACAAAGGATTGATTGATTGATTGATTTTTCGTGTTTCCGGGCGCGTCAACTGCTGTGGTCATTAGTCCCGTGAGTGTAGTGCATGTTTTCTTTTCTCGGGAGATGGCGGTGATCTTCCCCCTCTGGATGGTGAGATCCGGCGCCGACCTACCGTCGGCTTGTGGGGTTTCCCTCAACCAGGACTCTCCCACCAGCGGGGCACCGCCCCAGCCGGGACAAGCTCTAAGCTCCAACCGGTCTCCCGGAATATGTGGTAGTGTAGTGCATGTTAGTGTAAGTGTGTGTGCAAGGGGAGAGGATTGGACAAGGGAGAGGAAGGACAGATCGCGCGCGGTCCTTGGCCCGTTTGGTAGGGTACTGCTCCGGCATTCGCCTGGTGTTGATCGGAGAAATCACGAAAAACTACCGATCAGAGCAGCCGGCCGCTAGAATTCTCCTCCAGACAGCGACTGAATTCGACCTACCTGAAAAGCTAGTGTCGAAAATCCTGCCGCCGTGGGGAGTGGGAACCTAGGACCTCCCGGTCAGAGGCGCTGCAGTGACATCAGTTGATGCACTGAGCTACCGCTCCCGGTGCAAATACAAAGGAGTAGCCTAACTATTAGGGGCAATATCACGTGTATAACGTCGTTACTACCACCACATATTTATTGGCAAAAGGGCTCATCTTTGACCTTTCCATGTCCTAGAAGTTTGTATACATTTAGTTTAATACACCTATACATAATTTCTTAAGTAGGCAGTTTTATAAATTGAAAATTTCCACATACGTTTTATTTTACTGCCATCTGTATTATTGAGAAGATGAGTAAGAACTGTTAAAAGGAACTTAGGAAAGTAAATCCTAAAACACCAATGACTTTTCTGTTCATCAGCGTTTAGGCAGAAAACATTATTTTTAAACCTAGTAACTGGTGCATATTTTGATGGTGAAATAACGGACAGTGCATTGACTGTCTCCTCGTCTTCTGATCCCCCGCTGCCAGGGTAATCAGTGGGTAATTTTTAATATTAAACTTTGATTACATTTAAATTTTTATCTAGAGACGCCGTCGCCTTTACTTTCATTTTTCTTCCGCTGTTTCCATTACATCGAGCAATTACGCCCTAATGGTTAAATGCATACTTTTCGGTCAAATGCATAAATGTTGTCCTGATATGTATCTAAAACCATCAACTGCGTACAAAATTTACTTCGAGTGTCCACGTCCGAAGAGTCCAATTGGCATTCGTCTAAATATCGAAAATCAAGTGATTACACGAATCAGAGTTTTTAAATTCTATCAGATACGCACTCTTGGAATATGGCATGTACTTTGGATCTATAGTATAATATTTTTACTAGGGCATTATTTACCCTTCAATAATTGCTCGAGTGTGACAATAAATGTTTAGTATCCCGTAAAAAATCACATTAATTTCAAAACATTTCCATTTCCAATTTAAGCTTTAATTGTATGGGGTAAATTAACTGTGATATTCTAATATTTCCCAAACGTCTTTTAAATTGAAAATATGATATAACCAAAATAATTATTCTGAAAATATATCATGTATCAACAGATATCCATTTCATACTTATCGACAACACATTTTTTTTTAGTATTTTTAATTTCCACATTTTTTACAACTCGATTATTTTATAATGAAATAGAGCCTACTTGTAAATAAGAATAGTTTCTAAACACAAAAATTTGGGATAACCATTCCTTTCTGAATATTTCGACATGATCTGAGCACTCCTGTGCGGTCGGACCAGTGGCAGCAGACCTGTTATCTTTGTTTAGCACAAAATTCGATTTGCCTTTGCTCTGTCACTTATCCTCGTCTTTTTTTTTTTTTTTAACATATCAACCCTGGGCAGACTTCCAACGTACTTAAGAATGTGTGGCAGAATAAGTTCTTGTCAGTTTTTCAACACACAACCCGTTGTTTCACACTCGATGACATCACAAAAAATAATTCTACTTTGCAAGGTTTGGGACTCGTATGTGCCATTGGCAGACCAATGGTTTTCATTTTGGTTCAGGCAAGATGTTCCTTCTACGAATTATGAAATGGGTCTCAATGACTGAGTTTGTGTGACGCTATCTCTCGGACTGCAAGAAGTGTGGATGACATAACCCTATTGGGTGAATATTTTAAACTTTTCGGCGAGAGATAGAATTGGGGTGAGGTTCCACCAGCGGCGGATCAGTCCATCACTTGGGGGCATCATACATTTTTGTTAAATAATACACATAATTGTTATTATATCGTACATTATTTTTTGTGGCGTTTATAATAAAATACGATAATATTTTTAAATAATTACATAATTCCAACAGAAATATTTCAATCAATTTTGTCAAATACAAGAAGGTAAGGTAACAAACGAAAACTCTTGGCCATTTGGGGGGGAGGAGCATGGCCCCCTCTGGATCCGCTACTACGTTCCACACCCCCAAGGTGGTGACTGGGTAAAATACAGCTCACGGCAGGGGTACGGGACAGTTTGTCAAACGCCCATCCCCTTATTCTCCGATTTAAATAGAATGACTTGTGACAGATCATCACCTGGGCGCGGCTATCCAATCAGGAGCCTCGTTGCGACTTTAATTTTTGGTAAAGAAGCTCCCGATTGGACAGACGCGTCACAACGAATGATCCTGCGCACCCAGGATGGCAGCGTGCTCGGTGGCGCGCAGGTGGCGGCTGGTAAGCGGCGGGCGCAGCTTGACGTGGCCGGCCAGCGAGTCGGACGGCGACACCCACAGCGGCGGCTCCGCGCCCTTGAGCGGGGGCTCCAGCCCCATGAGCTCGCGGCCAAAACACCCCAGCGGCCCTTCTCTTCAGCAGTTGCAAGCGCCGCCGCTTGGCGCGCTCGCTGCCGCACCCGGCCCGCGCTGCGGAACGCACGCGCGCGCTCCCATGTTAAGGCCCGTTCGCAATGCAAAAACAAACATAAGCATGAAACATAGATGTAAACATTAACATTAGTAATAGACTGAAGTATTCACAATGTCGAACAAAAAATAAGAGATTATATTGACTGTAAGAAACCGTAAATAGTACAATATCAGATGTTTCAAATTGGTTCCGAAATAACAAATTAATAGTAAATGAAAAGAAAACGGTTTGAATGCTACAATCTCTGTACAGGCAGCACGACTAAACACACACATACGCAGGTTTTAATGCATTTTTCCATTTCAAATAAACAATTCTGTGCTCCATTGAAAATGAACGGTGTACCATTGACTGATGTTAAGGCAACAAAATTTGTAGGTCTCTCAATTCAGTCAAACCTTAAATGGAACGTCCATTTAAATGAATAGAACACAAAATTAAGATCATAATGCTACGCGTACAGAATTCTTTCAAATTCAATCAGCCTTCATACTGCTCGTTGTGTATTTCGCGAATGTTCATTCCCCTCCTGAGATGTGGAATAATATTTGGGGGAAATACATCTTATAGCTCCCAGACTTTTAGATTACAAAAAAGAATTGTACGAATTATAACCAAATTCCACCTACGGGATTCTTGTAAGCCTCTCTTCATTAATCTAGGAATTTTACCATTACCTTGTCTGTTGATTTACAAATCAGTGGTTTTTGTCAAAAATGATTTACTTAAGACCGGGAAAATATTGTCAGAAAATGCCGATGTCTATTACTATAACACTCGACGTAGAAATCATATTCATACGGTGACAGTATCAACAGCTCATTACAAAAAATTCACATACAATACATGTACCTTATTTTACTACATTTTGTCAGATGACATTAAACGATTAAATTCAATAGAAAACTTTAAATCCAAAGTGAAATCGTTTCTGCTGCATAACTGTTTATTTATCGATGAACAAGATGGATTGATAGCGTCTTCTGAAGCCTCGTCAGTTTTTCCATCAAATTCGATATGGATGCTTTCGATGGGAAGCCGTTCCAAATGGAGTAGTTCACTCCCAGGTATGTTAGAGAATGATCATTACTGGTCAGAAGATGTCTCTCCTCAACCTTTCCAAACAAGGGTCCCCAATGAATCAGGATCGTTAAAAGGTTGTATTGAAAATGATGAATACTTCGCGTCGGAGAATGTTATTCTGAGAGTCCCAAAATATTCCACCACAATATCAACCAATTCTTGAGCTCCTGGGACATCTTTTTCTCACTGAACCAGTTCTTCAGCAAATGCTAATATGAACACACTCCTTTCCAATAGCTTGTATTCTGACTTGCTTTCCAATTTCTCAAGCAGACACTCCATAATGAGATTAACTAGTGATGCTACAGAATGGCACAGACTTTCTCGTACCAGTTACTTTTCTAATTTCTTTGGCCTGATCTCGCTTTTCGGTCTTACCACATACTCTAGCCAGCTGCCATCGCCGCCCAAACTTCATTTTTTCACTTTTGTCGGAGTCCTAACGATAGAACCGAAATATTACTTCAAGAATATTGTAAGAGAGTAAAATCTCGTGCTAGAAGACAATTTTCATTGAAATATTTGAAGCTGTTTTAAAGAAAATGGCTTTTAACCGTTGCTGTAAATGTGAAAATTGAAGCTCTATTTCACAGAAAATTTTGAGTTTTCGGAAAACATCATTTAAAGTCACTTAAAAACACACAAATGCAATATTTTTTTTGCAACTGGAAAAGCTGGAAAAGCATATTAACGGAGTAAGAGATATTTAAAAAATACATTTGTGTAATTTTTGAAAAAACAAAGAATACCCAAAATGAACTTTATGTCATATTAAACAGTGCAATTAGCACTATCCGTTGGAAAGGTTTGAAGAAAAAATTTGGAACCATTTTCGTGAAAATGGCGTTTGAACGTTTTTGAAAACGCGTAATTTTGATCTTATTTTCACAGAAAACTTGAGAGTGTTTGAAAAATTTTGTAAGACATTATTTACAGCACGTATACTCTTGAATGCAATGATAAGAGTATACGTGCTGTAAATATTAAGAGATCATCGCTAATGTAAATATTAACGACGCGAGAGGCCCATGAAAAAAAATTTTTTTTTTTTTTGTAATTTTTACTTCGACAATTTTGTCATTTTTGAAAAAAGGAATAGAGAAAGATGGCAATATTAACCAAAAGTTAAAAGAAAAAAATTGGAGCAGTTTTTGAGTAAACTATCTTTTGAAAAGTATCCCCAAATTTTGAAGAAAGTTTTACAAAATCGAAGCGTCTCAAGTCGAGCCAGGTCGATCGGCGAATATTAATTTTGGATAAAATCCTACGTATGGTTTAGGCACTAGTGGTTGTTCACAGACGGACAGGCAAACGGACAGACGAATAGGCGGACAGACAGACAGACGGACAGACGGACAGACGGACAGACGGACGGACGTTTTGAAGAAAAAAAAACAACACTTTTTCGGTATCAGGAGACTCCAAAACATGTATTTCCGTTAAAATCTCGAAATCGATATTTCGCAACATTACATGACTTTCTCTATACTACGTATATTACTGTGTATATACGTACGTATACGAAAAAGTAACTGGTTTTGCTACAGAAGGCACGGACTTTCTCGTGGTAAAGTTTTCTAATATCCTTTACGGTCTTGCCCCATCTTCTTGCCAGCTGCCATCTATCGCTGCCCTGAATACATGTTTGAAGTTTTCTCAATTTTTCGGTTTCCTAATAGTAGATTCGAAAAACAATCGACTCCGGTTATAGTGAACTCGGATATACATAGTAATCCCGCGGTTATAGTGAAATCAAGTGACTGGTCCCCGTTTCACCTACATAATAAATAAGTATAAGAAAACTCGGTTATAGTGAACCTGAACCTCGGCTATAGTGAACCTAGGAAAAACAACGTCCTCGAAATTAACTCCCTACTGGAAAATAATACATCGCCACAGTGCCACAAATTCCCACATTACAAAAAACCAGCAAATATTTTTTAAAAATATAATAAAAAGTGCAATATTTATTTATAGTGCAAACATTTATTACAATTAATACATCGAAAAATTAATAGTTAAATTATATTAATAGTTAACTTAAGTGTTGGAAGTTCCTCCACTCGGTGAAAAATTACGAACAGTTTTGGGATTGTTTATGAACATTCTGGATTTTTTTCCAAACGATTATTAAAGCTTAATGTATGTAATAATTCTCTCAATGATATAATTAATACACATTTCTAAAATAAATATTTAAAAAGACTACAGATTATAAAAATATGCGTAAGGAGTCACTTTTACGTTAAAAGCACAGATCAAAATTCGTTGGCAATTTTCATTACAGATGAAGGGGCACGTGAAACCAAATCTTTTATACATTTCATTTTATTATAAAACAACACCTTAGCATCATCACTAAGATCATGATAATATTTACTTCGAACAGTTTTCAAAAGGAAAAGGTGTTGTGTGTTGATAAAATTGTGTCTTTTAAAAATCCAACTTTTCGACGAAATTCGCAGTCAGAATCTAAATAAACCCAAAGAAAGCAAATATCATTGTAAATAATAAATCTGATAAGACACACGTACATCGGCAACCACATGTACACCGACAAATGCCGTGAAAGTTACGATATACTTTCTTTCGCGGGCCCAACACACACACACACACACACACACACACACACACACACACGCTGGCGGGTGATTGCGCAATTCTGGCTTCAGATTTGGATTTAGCGCGTCGACATATATAACGACAAAGAAACATACAATGTCAGTGTTTTTTCGCGATGGAAAAAAACAAAAAATTGGAGGATAGTGGCGCAATTCTGGCTTCAGATTCAACACGTCGACAAATATAGAGAAACATATGCTTGACTTTATTTTTATTTTATTTTTTCCTAATAATTTTAATGGAAGGCATACGAACATAGTTTGTACTGTCACCATGTAAACACCCGGGAATGGTCATAAATACCTATTAATTTGGTAAGTCATTTATAAGTACACAAATGGTATACTTCATAGATTATCATTGAAAGTGATACATAAATAATTTTTTCAGGCTTCCTTACTGATGCTGAGTTGTTTCATTGCACGTTTTAAATAATAGTACAATTCAATAAACATAACTTAAATAAAGTAGCCATTCATATAATACAAACGATACATTCTTGTTTGAATAGATTTTATAATCTATGCATTATTTTAAAAATAGACTTTTTTATCCTTTAATTACACATCAGAATAATTATGTACTTCGGGACCGAATCTATTGTCCAAAACATTTACTTTAAAATCTTTCTGGCTTATTATTCTTGGGAATAGTAGCAGTTGATGATTATTTTTTTAAAAGTACGTATAATAATGCTTTTTGACAACACAATACTCTCAGAGAACTTGTATTTCGTTTTTGACCTTTTTGATTATAAAATTACTGTACCGTCGTAACTCACTACTATCAAGGGTCAAGTAATTATTTAAGTTTAGTGTCACAACTCAAAACATTACAATGAGATAGAATACTTCATTGTTATATTATGTACACTTGCGTTAGAAAATAAAGGGACAAACGTTGACTTTATTTTTCATGCCAAATGAAATTTGGTAATATATCATTCACCATTGTGTAAACAAAAGTTAAATTTTATATTATATTAAAGACAACTGTAAAATATTACTGCGAATGTATAATAGCAGAGTTTGTTGCTCTGTTTACCCTATCCAAAATGCGTTCTGGTGCCTTGAAGAAAAAAAATTCACGTAAAATGTTTCCCGAATCCACTAATATTGATCAATAATATAAATGAAAAGTCACGATGCAGATAATATTTTTTGCGAACGATACATGTAAAGAGTGAAATTGGTGTATGATTGTGTGTACATTGGCAACGTAGACAAATAATTTCGTACGCTTGATTTGGTGTCCATGAAAGGAACATCCTCGAATGACGTACAGATGCTGTACAGTTTCCCGCAGAAACAATACTATGCGCGTAGGCTACGGGGTATGCTTTTCCGCTACAGCCCTTTCCAATAGCTATGGTATCCTCAAGAATAAAATATGTTTTGAGAGATGCGGACAAAACGAGACAACATATTATGTGAAAGCTGTTACTTGTTTTCTGGTGTACTTCTATCCTTTGTGCGGATTGAAGTGACTGAAAATACATAAAAAATTAATGTATAATGCAGCCACAGTGATGCTACTGTTGTATGACGTAGGAACGAGGTCTTTCTTCTCATTGGTCCTTTCTGGTCGACTACTTATAGTGAGCGAATTTTTTGCCAATTACAGATATCGAAAGCATTGTTTTAAAGAATAAAAAAATTGTATTACATACTCATGTTTACAGGATCTGAAATTTCTTCAGATGTGCTCCAACTGAAATTTTCATTGATGCCGAAGTTTTCCTGTCAACATTTACTGCAATTTTAGTTGAAGTTAAAATATTTTGTTCCATTCCATTCAGTATTCCAAATAGCAAATGTTGTCATAGTAGCCAATGAGATCGGGGTCGGAATAAGCCGATCCTGGAAAAGCCATGAACTTTGCAATATGCACTGTGCTGCTCTCTAGTGATCTGTAAAGAAATGGGGTTCATATTCCTATGTGCCCACGTGATCAAGTTTAGTGGTAGTGGACCGTATCCCATGTGTGATGTGTATGTGTTTGTGCAAAAGTTTCATATGACAAAAGTTGAATTCCTGTGTTAGTGTGTAGTTTGAGGTAAGTTTATGGCATTAAGAATGGTTAAGGAAGTGAATAGTTTTGTTTGGTGTTGGGAGTACGAACGAGAACGACCTGCGGCCTGTGAGTGTGTTGCCACCTTGTAACACTTTTCGTATACATATTTCCCTTTTACTAAAAATAACCAAGGGTTCTTATTTAAGTTTTATCTATTCAGAAACAAAACGGCATGACACTGACATTGACACACAGTGTGAAAATGCTTATTTTAAAAGTAAAACTTAGCAATATGGGTTTGTCCGGCGCCAACGTTCATCTCATGGCGCATACTTGGAATTATTGGCACCGGTCACGGAAATATTACGGAATGTAAAGGTCGTTTTTCCTATGAATGTTAATTCAAGCAGACATAATGTGTTATTCTTTACTAAAAAGCTATTAATTTTACTAACTTGGATTGTGAACCTTAACAAAGTGTTGCAGATCAACCGGGAAAGGTTAAGAGGGACAAGTGTTATTGATAGATCATAAGAGCACGTATAAGGTTATTTGTGACCCTGGAAGTAGATTTTAGAATATTTTAGTGTGTTTAAAGTTTTATTATCAATCATTATTTATTGTGGTTTGTAATTCGTGTATTTGAACGTTTATTGGATTTCCCGGAATTAATCGACCACAATTGAGGAACCTTTGAATTTTGTAATTTAATCTCTCGCGAGTATGTGTCGCGTATTTCGTTTCTTTTGATAGGAGTATTTGAATTTTGTATTTGAAAGGTGAAGAAATAAGTAGTGAAACAATTCTTTGTGGAATTAGTTGAGTATATTCCCATATTTTCTCCTTCATGGTGTTTTAAAAAATAACTGAATGAAGCTTTTTCTGTGTAGCATTTCTGTAGCACTGTTTGGAACTGACAACTTGATAAGTCAGTATATTTTAATATATTTTTGCTTGTATTTTTTTACATAGTTTAGTTATGAATGACTTCCTTATACATAATTAATTACGATTAAATGTTATTGTAATCTCAACAACACTAAGCGGATAAAATATTGAAATGTATGAATCTTTGTGACGTAAAAGCATTGAAGGAAATACGATACGATAAATTTAGTGCATCTGTGTTGGGTTAATAGTCCTTGGCCGATGGGGCTTGGTATAATAAAGGAATTTGATTACGTTAATATGGTAGATTAATAATGGTAAGTTTGGGCTTCTAAAGTGAAGATTCTTATCTTCCTTTATGAACACAATCTTGAATCTGTGCTACTTGACATTAACCTTAATGTGATGAAAATTCTCCTAGCTTATCAAATTTCTAGTAAGAGAATGAAGAATTCATTGGAATAATATAGTGAATGGTAGTATTATATTTCTACATTAGCAATAAAAAAAAATTCTAATTGTTATATTGCTTCTGATCCACACATTGTAGATTATTATTATTATTAATTATTATTATTTTCAGTTTTGTGGTGATGTTATTTTGAAGTAAAAATGTAATGTTTGTGCATGTGATATATTGTAGATTATTTATTTATACCACACTGATATGTTTATGGGCTCAGAATATTTGTGTAATGAATTGATTTATATAATTTGTTAGGAGAGACTTGTATTGTACAGCTGCAGCGCACTTCGATGGGCCTTCATCGTTGTGTTGCTAAGTTATATTACTGGGGATTCAATGGAAAGGACTATGTTTCAGGAGAATTAAGCAACAAGCTGGATTTTGTCATGGAAACTGGTTTTGTGAATTCTCATGATGGGGATCATTTATCAGTTTTATCTCATTTTTATGATCAGGTATGTGTTCTTGATACTGTTACTTCTTGTTTACTGGGGCAGTAATTTTTTTTTTTGTGATCTATGGGAAACTAGCTTTTTATAGAGTAGAGCAAACTGAAAGGGCAGTCAACATTAAGTTGCATTTGGTATGGGTGCAACTTTCAAAGAAATATTAACTAATACAATTGTTATCCCGGAGGGCTGTATTACTTTACCTCTCCAAATCTATATTCTAAATTTGTTCAGAAACATTTAGATAGAAAAAGTGAAATTGAAGCTTATATGTAATAGTCTCGAAGCTCTTTGATATGTATATGCTATTACAACATTACGGTCAACATTATTGCATCAAAATTACCAGTACTCCTGGAAGAAAATTTGAAGGTTTTTGTGGATTGTTTAGTATTTAGGAATATTAGTTGCCATCCTTTATCAGAGCGATTTCTTAATATTCTTAACGTTTTTTGGGAGGAATGTTTTGTAGTTTTTAAAACATTGGATATTTAGTTCAAGTAGTGGAGCTTGTAACTCAGTTTTATTTTAATGCAGGATTTTTGTTGTATTTGGATCAATAATTAATTAAAAAATATAATCGGCATTTAAAGGCACCCTGCACATTAAAATTTAGTTGCTTTAGAAGTTACTATTAAAGAACTCTTACAAGTTCTACTTGTTCTTGATAATGTGATTAAAAAGTTAGTATGCAATGATCAGTTTTAATAAGTTGTTAAAATAAATATTTTCTTATTTTTCTTTCAAAGAAATAATGATAAATTTCAAAAAACTATATTCGAAAATCAATGCAACATTGATAAACTCTCGCAGGGTTCATATTTTTGTATAAAAGCACAAGCTTGGCAGCCTTTTCAGATCCCAAACAAGGTGTTCAAGGTGAATCGTGCTCCTTCTCGGGAGAAGGGGGCGATTGCTTCTCCGCACCTTCCAAGTTTAACCATAGCCTTCTAGTAGTATGCATTTGAGCAGTGTATGGTGAAGCAATGCCTTCAATTTTTTCTTGCACTCATTTCACACTTATTTCTTCTACATTCTTAAGTGTAGGGTATAGTTTCTGAAAACTCTTTCTCTGTGACTCCAGATATGTGAAACAGTTTTCAAGCAATAGAACTTATTAGGTTATTTGCTGTGGCATCATAAAGCATCAAGTGAAGACATGGTTCAGAGATCCTCAGAACTGTGAATTATTGAGATATTAAAATTTATCATCATTCATCAATTTTTTAAATCAGATTTTTTTTATTTTTTTAAGACAAGTTTTATAAACACCAACTGCATTGATAGAATAGAAGGCACCACAGGCTGTTAGTAGTGTGCCCTGGAGACCTTGCGAGTTACTTGTAATGGACTCGGAGTGAGGGGTCACCAGTTGTCTACCTTCATCTATCACTGCAGCTAAAAATTACAACAGAGTAAAATATAAATATTAATTTTTGTGTTAAATTGTTTAGTGAATAAATTAGTGGACAGTCGACTATTTTTTCTCCCAACAAATATGTTTAAAACGATTAAGAACAAGAATTTGAATTCATGCATTACATTTTAAAAACACTTATATGAGTAGTTGTAAAGCTTGTATTGGGAATTAAAGACGACTGGACCAATTATAACTAAATAAAAAAAAGTTATTTTTTAATTTTATTTTTTTTATCATGATTTTTAGTAACACTATTTTTAATGGTTAATATGTGTTTATGGAAATAACATTGCTACATTAATATTTTATAATTAATGGATATGAATGCTTTTAAAAACCCGTCCAGAAACCGATTAAGGTAGCTCACAACTGAGATTTCTGTAGTCCCTGTGACTCGGAGGTCCTAAGGATCAAGTCCCAACAGCAGCAGGATTTTTAACACTAGCTAATCAGCCAGGTCGAATTTAACTCTTGACTGGAAGAGAATTCTAGCAGCCAGCTGCTCCGATGGGTTCTCCATAGTTTCTCTTATCACCAGGTTAATGCCGGAGCAAAATTCTAGCAAACAGGCCATGGACTCCATGCAGTCTTTCCTTGCCCTTCCTTATATCCTCACCCCTTACATGCACTATACACCTTCTGAGACCAGCCAGAAGCTGTCCCAGCAGTGTGCTCTGTAAGATACCTTGTTAGGGAAAACCCCACTAGCTGCCCTGAAGGTCAGTGAGGGATATCCCCATCCAGTAGGGAAAGATCACTGCTACCTCTCGAAAAAAAAAATACAGGCACTACACTTACAGGGCAGCACCATACTTGCAAAGACCTTAGCAATTGAAGCTGCCGGAATCACTAATAATTCAACCCATCCAGAATGCACTGACAACTGCTTGGATAATTCAGTTATATTCATTTGTTTTAAAACTGGTCAGTTGTTATTTTTAAGTTCTCATTTGACTACAAATTATAAGAAGATATCATCTAGAGTGGAAGAGTTTCAGTTGAATACTGTTTGGAACGTTGGAGGTTAGTACGAGAATGACTTGTAATTGTAGCAACTTGGTTATTTATGAAATTAAATTTGCTCTGTTTATCATGTTTTGTTGTGTAATAGAATAGAAACATGTAGGTTGTCTCCCTAATTGTTATATATTACATCTGAAATGTAGTCGCTTGAGATTCTGGTGAGATAGAGGTTTTCAGTCCAGAGTTCTTCTTCGCTTTGAATTACTAGATTATTGCTAATGCCATCTCAATGGTTCATTCAGTAATTCTATTGTTATTAGGTGTTAGTAATTGTAGAAAACTTGGCAAGTGTTTCTTTCAAACCACATCTGCAAAATATTACACAAATAATATATAATATCATTAGCCTCTTACAATGAATTCAAAGTCATCATGTTTTATATTATTATTCACGAGTTCCATCGTGATGTTAGTTGTTAGAACTTTCAAGAGAAATTTGTCAAAGTTAGCCTTCAGATTCTGACACCTTAAATGGTTTGCCACTTACAATTACACCCTCCTAAATATTGAAATTTTGAATTTTCAATGGTAATATCTTTGAGAGATGACCAGGTCAAAATTGGGAATTTGCATGTAATAGATCGTTGTGATACCAAACTACTGTATAAATTTTAAGTTTGAGATTCAACTTCAAGTAAGTTTTCAAATATTGTAAATGTACTCCAAAAAGGCTTCATTTCAACATTGAGAAGAAGTGGTGACCAGGATTATTTTCTAGCCATTTTGAACTACAATCTACCTTGCTTTAAAATAATTAATAAGACTATTATAAATAAACAGTTAATTTTTAGGTAGATTTGAATATTAATTTAATTTATTTATTTGATTGCAGGAGATTCCCTTGAATGCATGTTATATCACACAAATTTATCTGTAAATGAAAATAAGGTAATTTTCGCATCAAAACATAAACTGGTTGTTAAAAAACGTTCATTTGCAATACTGCGAATACAGTACCCTGCTTTTACATTCTCACTATTGGGGATTTCCTGGTATTTACAACATTTCTTGTCGGTCCCATTCATTTTTGTATAGTGTATATTCACAATGTTATAAATTCCCTACTTTTACATTAGTAAAATTTCAATTTTCCTGCAATTTACAACAGTCAGCTTGCCACAACACTGTCTGGAAAGCACTTCATGCAATGTGCGCTTTCCCGCCACCTTTCCTCTTTAAACACGGCTTTTGTCCTTTTTGGTTATTTTGATCCTTTGGGTCTGGCAAAAGTATTTTGTTTTCTTTCTTGCATTCACAGATTTATCAGAGCTCTTGAGCAGAGTTTCACTTTTAACACTAGTGCTAAAAATTGTATTTTTAGCACACTAGGCGTGCCCTGAAAGAGCAGCTTTTTGTTGTGGCTGTCTAAAAGGAGTTTTACGAAATGTTACATGAAAACTAGAAGATTTAAATTCTGTGAAAATCATTATTTGGCATCTAGGCATATACATATTTTCATTTCATGACAACCACAGCAATATTTACAAAGAAAGAAAAAATGACCTACCGGCTTTGCTGGAAGAATATGAGAGAGGTAGTCTCATGATCATTTGTTTATTTCATATCATCCTCCTTCAATTTCACACTTCCACATTCTAAAATGGAAGTAATTTTTCCCATCATTTGATAGCTCAAAGTAAGAGATTCTCCTTATGTTGTTGACTGAATTCTTTTGTGAACCCACTTTCTATTTCTGATATCAAAGAAATTATAAAATATACTAGTTGGAAATCATTACAAGTTACCCAAAACAAACGTTTTATTGAGTTGGAAGTATGTAAACTTTGCATTTTTTCTAACAGAAATACCGTTGCCCTCTCTCCTTCCAACAAGTACATTGTTGCTTTGTCAATAACTTCCATCAGTGGATGGCAAGGACTTGTGGAAGTGTCATTGTAGCATTTAAAATTCATTACATTTCGTTGTAAATACACCTGTGATTTCCAATGTCACACGATTTGGTCAGATTTGTTTTCGATCTTGTAATATTGTGTATTCCGCATATTATAATGCTTATTCTTCATATGTGTCTAAATTCATTATACTTATAAGTTTTGAAGGGGGGAGTATAAAATTAAAATCGTCAGTTTACTTCTCAGTTCTTGGAGCTGAACAAGTCTGTAATGAATTCAGTGTCAGAAAGTATGGTAAATTTAACAATAAATACTGGGAAAATATGGGACTCACTTGTTATCAAATTGTATCTATGAATGTTGCCTACCAGACTTTCAAAAATATTGATATGAATTTACTGTTTGGCACCATTTTGGTATCAAGTTTTGTGTTGCCATATAATAAGACAGATCTTTTGAGTCTGAAAAATCCCTGCTACAACTCACCATTTTGGTCTTATCTCAAAAATTTCAATCTTCCAATTTTATTAGGAGGGTTTTTCTTTTATAAATTCTCCCAATTAATTTCCATTACAAAGAATTATCCGTTTTGTCTTAGTATCTTGGTACCAATTTCTTGAAGTGAAATAATCCTTTTCCTCCAAATCAAATTGTCATCAACAAAAAAATTTGTAACTTTGTATATTGTTTCTTCCAGTATTAGCTTTGATGCTCTTTTCTGTAATTCAGGTAAAATACACCTTCTTTTACCACGACTTTTAACTTCTGTTATCTAAAGTAATATTCATGTTAATTTGTAGGCAGTGCTTATGTATATAATGAAGTATTATTACTTTAGAAAGGTAGATTGGAATTAAAAATAGGTGAAAAATAATTGAGTACTCCTTGTCACCACTTCTCTCCAATGGGGAAGAGAAGCAGTTTTGGTGTATATTTTAAAACTTTTTAAAATCTACTTTAAGTTGAATTTCAAGGTTGAAATTTATTCTGCTTTATCATATCAATCTTTTTAATGTCCAAATTTCAAAATTTTTAACTGGTCCCCCAGCAGAGAGATGAATGTTGAAAATTTAAAAAAATCCAAAATTCCGGTATTTAGAAGGGTGTAATTGTTAAATGGCATGCTACTTATCATGTATATTTCCAATTGTGTGTGTACAGTTAACAGTTTACACTTGTGTAAAACTGCAGGAAAAATAAAGCTGTGGCCCCGTTCCTTTGCAAAATTACCCGTCATGAATTTGATATTTTTTGTTGCAAATATTACCCAAATAAAAACATATTAGGTAGGAAAATAACACTGCAATTCATCGGCTACAGTATTCTGAATCTAATGGAATTAGATTTAGATAGTTTAAAAAGCAACATTCCAGAACTGTGTAACCATAAATGTCTACAAAAGAAGAAAATGGCACATGTCTTAAAACGAAACAAAAAGTGCCAACCATTTGTGAACCACGTACAATTTTAATTATTTTGAGCTACCGAAACACATTTATTTTTATATAAATTATAAGTTTATATAAATTCCCTTAATATCTTAATTTTGTCCGAGATAAAGTGACCAATAAACCACAAGACAGGACCACTTAAAATGAATTCTCCCTCCTGAAAAACTAAATTACCCCCACAGAAAATTCAATAGCCATGATATTCATGACCTAAATTCCATATTATTTTGGTTAATCACATCAAAAATTAATTTTTGTTATATGTGAACATTTTGATGATTTGTAGTATAGCATATTTATTAATCAAAATCACTTATGAGAATTTTTTTTCCAAATCAGGAAATTAAAGATAACTTTCCTTACATTCTACCATTTATTTTTCTTTAATCCTTCATAGGCTGCAAACTTTTTACAGTAGTTAAGACTTTGCCATGAATTTGGCAAAGCAGTTTCTGGAATGTTATTACATCAGTCTGGTCTTCTTTTCTAAATTCTGGTGCTAAACTGAGACCCCTTCCTGCCATCCGTTCTTGGAGTGTCATCCATAGTAATGGAAGAAATATTTTTTAAAGTCTACTTGTATGGACTCCAATTTGTGGTCTCTCTCAATATTCATCTGTTGACCACACATATTTTACTTATATTTGCCTGTTTTACCAACATTCTCGTTTAGTTTGTAATGCACACTAGTTATACCCATTTTCTCTGGGAATGTGACATCACAAAGATCCACATTGGCCATTATCCTCTGTAATCTAATTTGTTGACAATTGATATTATTTGCCCTCTTCACGTCATTATAAGGTCAGTCTTCGACATCATAGCCTACACCAAAATGAACTTACTGTTTCATCTGAGACGCTGATATCCTGGCATTTTTCTTGAAATGCCTCTTTCTCTACAAAATGGGAGGATATGCAATATTTAGATTTTTTAAAAATAAATTTAAAAAAACTGTTTATCATTGTGATTTTAAAGCTTTAGCTTCTATTCAGCACTTCCGGGTAAACAGTTTGGCATTTTCCTTAATTCTTTCAGACAGCCTTAAAATTCCTGTGTTGCACTGGAAACGATTGGTTCCCAAGGAAAGTTCGTTGATCATTTCTCATTTCCAGGAATTTGTAATGCATATTTTGTTTCTTGTATAGGAGATTGTTTTGAAAAGGTAACAGGGATATATGGAAGATATTATTTTTAATAGGTAATATAGCTTTATAAGGTATTATAAAGCTTTTCTCTTTAATATGCTCATTTGCCTTTACAAGACTATAGAAAATTATTATATAATAATAAATAATCATTAATTAATAAATTTATACATCTATTTACAAATTTTTAGCACGTAATCATCCTGTTCATAGAAATGATGCACGATTAAGGTATAACAGTATTCTTTGTGGCACATGAGAACCTAATTGTCTTTCTCACAATTTTCATTGAATATTCTCTGGGAAATATTTCAGAGCAATGTTTTCATGCCATTATTTACAATTGTGTAAATTTTATTCATATGGAGTGTGTTAGCTTTCCGTGTAGTTTAAAGCAAAGTCACGGTGTAATGGTGGAATTTTAAGACTGTCTGAAAGAATTAAGGAAAATGCCAAACTATTTACCCAGAAGTGCTGAATAGAAGCTAAAGCTTTAAAATCACAATGATAAACAGTTTTTTTAAATTTATTTTTAAAAAATCTAAATATTGCATATCCTCCCATTTTGTAGAGAAAGAGGCATTTCAAGAAAAATGCCAGGATATCAGCGTCTCAGATGAAACAGTAAGAGGGCAAATAATATCAATTGTCAACAAATCAGATTACAGAGGATAATGGCCAATGTGGATCTTTGTGGTGTCATATTCCCAGAGAAAATGGGTATAACTAGTGTGTGCAACAGACTAAACGAGAACCTTGGTAAAAGAGGCAAATATACGTAATATGTGTGGTCAACAGATGAATATTGAGAGAGACCACAAATTGGAGTCCATACAAGGAAAGTTTAAAAAATATTTCTTCCATTACAATGGACGACACTCCAAGAACGGATGGCAGGAAGGGGTCTCAGTTTAGCACCAGAATTTAGAAAAGAAGACCAGACTGATGTAATAACATTCCAAAAACTGCTTTGCCAAATTCATGGCAAAGTCTTAACTACTGTAAAAAGTTAAGGATTAAAGGAAAATAAATTGTAGAATGTAAGAAAAGTTATCTTGATTTCAAAATGTTAAATATAAATCATTTGTCTTGCAAAGCATGGTTACATCAGGTGTACTACAGGTTTAATGTTTAGGCCCTCTACTATTCAATATTTGTTAATGATCTGAAACAAATACTCCAAACTTGTTCATTTCTAATATACCCTGATGATTTCAAATTACACCTTGAAATAAAATATATAGACTGTATAAATGTTCAGCATAACTGAATCTACTGGCATCATGGTGTAGCGTAAGTAAATTGAATGTGTATATTTTGGAATGAAAAGTTGATTTTTTCTAGGGTGAGGAATAATATCAACTTGACTTATTCTATTGGTGAGTAGAACCTTTATGGGGTCACACTGATGAGAGATCTTGGAGTTCTTTTTGTTTCTGAACTTATTTTCCCTTCATATTGGTAAAATAATTTCAAAGGCAAATTGTATACTGAGCTTTATAAAACGAATGACTCCGGATTTAAAAAATCTGAAGTCATTCCAAACTATGTAACCTTAGACCAATTTTAATGTATGCTTTGGCTGTGTGGTCCTGCTATTTATGAAAATGGTATTAAAAAATTCATCATAAATTTATAAAGTGGCTTAAAATCTCAAAGAAATTTTAATAATGCAAAATCTTTATTTTATTTGGTTGATAATAACATAGAATGTAATTTTCTACTTGCTACAGTTCAATGGGGGAAAAAATGAGTTTGAGAAATAATGATCTAGTAAATTTTGGAGTTGCTTTTGCTAAGACAAATTAATTGCTTTATGCAATACTATGGAGAATGTGTAAGTTAATAAATGGAGTAAATATATAATATGTTGTAAAAGGTTTAAAAAATTGAAAGAGTATGAAATACATTGTATTTTGTTGTAAATAGTTACCGATGTTTTAAATTATGTATTATTGAGCGATTGTCTGTATAAATAAATAATGACAATCCTGTTGCAACTCTGCAGCGTATTTATGAAGTGAAAATAAAAATATTATCAGACACTATGATGCAGGTATAACTTTAATTTTACATTGGTACATTCATAAAATATTAATTTAATTATCATACTTGTTTTTAAATTAAATGCTCACTGAATTGCAACACCTAATAAAATGATGCTTCCTTAAAAGCAGACGCTTTGTTTTATTATCGATTCATTGAAAATATGAGGAGGATGTACCATATTTTTTTTTAATTCATGGATTGCACCATTTTTTATTTTAATGAAATAAAAGGTTCACACACAATGAGAAATCCTTCATGAAATGTATCGTTGATACATTATTTTTGTATTTACAACCTAATAAAAACATCCATGCTTTTCAATGCATTGCAAATTTAATGATGAAAAATTCTTATGGAGATGACTAGAGCCCAGAAGTTCGAGGATTTATGTTACTTAAAATAGGCATACAAAAAAGACCTTTATTCTGGTGAAGATAGGGGTGCAAAAAGGTATGTAAACAATATAAAATCTCAATTTAAAAATGAATCACATTTTTATTCAAACTCAAAGTTTATATAAACACTTATGTGTAAGGAAACTTATCTTGTCTTTGTAATCTTGATTGCATATTACCACTTGGTATGATGACTATAAAATTGTGTTATTCGCAATGCCATTCATATGAACTGCTAATGTGGAAACCCTTTTGAATCTTGAAATATCATTGGTGAATTTTATTTTTTGTTCATGTAATCACTTGTGTAATTGCCAACATTCAGAAGGGTATATCTTATACTGAGAGCTCTGTCCTCAACAGGGATGCAAGGCCATACTCAAAAATAGGATGGGAATACTCATGAACAAAGAAAGCCTGTCAACATCGGGGTCTAAAATCTTGACTGTTATCATCTTCCTTTCTCCTTAAGATTTTTAACATTACCTGTCCCTGACCTCTCTGCTTCCACAGAGAGTCGAATACATCTGTGCCTTTGAGGCGTCCAGGCTGGCAGGTTCCAACTTGATTGAGGTTAGTGCCAGGAGAAAGTAAGGAAAATATGAACAAAAAGGAAAAAAGAGGCAAAAAGCAATATACTCATAATGTCATGGTTTCTAGAGATACCCACAACCCTTTATTCCCTTTCTTTATAAATACAAATGAAATTACTTTTATAATATCTAACTCCTTGTCTTACTAAAACGGGTTGTGATATACCATTCCAATGAATTTATATATGTCGTGAGTTCATGAAATCAATCTTATACAGGAAATCTTATACAGGACTTCAGGAAGATGTATATGTTTTAATTATTACCTATCATTTAGGTTGTTGCTATCTAATTATAATAATAATAATAATAATAATAATAATAACAACAACAACGACAACTCCATGGAATTCTGTCATAAAACTGTATAAGAAAAGGCCTGGTTTATTCCATACTCTTTTGACAATAATATTAAGCGAATTCTACCTCGCTTATGACATCAAAACACATGTGCATACAAAACAAAAGAAAAAAATAAACTCATAAAATTCCCTTTGAAAACTGATTTACAATACATCTTTGCTTCCAACATTAATTGTTGCCAACATTCACTCGAGTGCACTCTACCAGATTGAATAATTTAAAAAAATAAATGGCCATGTCGTTTCTTTAAGATCTTAAAAACTAACAATCTTTGCCTTGCTATAAATTTTGATGATAGAAAAACAGAAATATTTCTTTGTTTTAAATTCCCTTTTTGCTGCACGACGATTGGCTGCCTTTGCTGTCCACATCCCAACATAAAAACGGGGGGAAACACAACCAAATCATAACATCTTCAAAATTACCGTCATAAAATTTTGGAACTTCGAAACTAACACGCGATGCGT
The DNA here is from genome assembly GCA_964035755.1 of Teleogryllus oceanicus. NCBI lineage: Eukaryota > Metazoa > Arthropoda > Insecta > Orthoptera > Gryllidae > Teleogryllus > Teleogryllus oceanicus. Next base: position 25,463,894 of record CAXIVR010000012.1, on the reverse strand, counting down.
CCACTATGGCAACTAAAGATCTCATAAGTAAACATCCGTACAACCAAAACCACATGATGCATTCGCCACGAAATCTGTCACCTTTGAAGTTTTTGATTCTACTGTACCGTGTTTTCTTATTTGAATATATTATCAGTAATCGTCATCACGTTGTGAGAACATCCAACTGTTTCATTCCTTGTATGGAAAATTAATTTATTATCAAGGAAATCTTTTTATTTATGAAACCTTATATGGTTGCAACATGTCATTATTTGTAAATGTGTCCTGTTTTTATTTATTGACATTCTCACAGTCTTATTTTGGGCACAGTTCTTTAGAACATCAATAAATTAAAGAAAACAGCCTCCACTCATTCACCTTCACATGTTATCGTTCTTATTGACGTATGAAATTAATGTGTTTTTTAGTCCTAATTCAATGTTTCTGTATTTATTTTGGACGCATCTGAATAGACCGTCATAAAAATAGGAATAAGAAGCTGGAGCAGACAAAAATGACAGTGAAAATCTAAAATAACCCCAGAAGTACAATTAAGTGATTCCAATTGTTAATTCAGAACAATTATAAAGATATTTTGCCAAACCTTTGGACTCTTGTGATGATGACCTCCATCACTTTGAACTTATGGATACAGGTGCAATCTTTATAACCAATCACTGTTCTAAATCCGTGAATTGTGAAAAATATTTTGGTCGTTCGTGCCTCTGCTTGTAGCGATAAGCATATTGATATGTTTCCCTTTTCTCCACAACATTTATTGTTAATGTCACCCTTCAGTACACCTTTGTTTGAGATTGTCGACATATAAGTTGGCACAGTCCCAAGATGTACGTATGGCACTTCTTATAATAGGTGAAAACGAAGTTGAAAATAGTGCTGCATTTATTTGGAGGTGGAGATAGTGAGACTGGACTACATGGAATTGCTGCTCTACTTTGCTTTGAATTTCGAGGAGCTGTGCTGTCCTAGCTGATCAACAAAGATCATAAATTGATCAAGCACTTATTTATTAATATAAATTTGTTTCAGGGAATGCTGGAGGATTCGGAGACCCTGCTGGACATAATGCAGGACGAGTTCAGCTTCACCTCCCTTTCCTCATCACATCTCATTGGCTCCCCAAGTCTTTGGGATCAAGAGTAGGTTTTACGTTTGACCCTATTGCATTATTAGCTGTACGCTACTCTTCCATACTTAAAATAGTGCTTATTACTAAAGTTGTGTTGGTGGAATTTGCAATGCAAGCTTATTAATGGAGTACATTGTGCAAAGCATAATTCGTAACATTTTTGTATCAAAATACTTCTCACGAACACAATGCCTTTCGCTCAGAGAATCCGTACTTTAGCTAGTATCCTGTGGCTAGTGCTAACATGACAGTTATCCGAAATGATTTGTATATATTCATCCACAGTTTTTTCTCAAAACTGTCCAGATAGTATGCAAATTAATTTACAAATTAGCCATAACATACACTAACAGCCATGAAATAAATATGTATATGCACATAAGGTAAGATGACAATTTAGTACCATTTTTAAGAATTCAACAAAACACTGTGTGTGCGTGCGCGGGCGTGTGTGTGTGTATGTGCGTGCGGGCGTGCTTCTGCTGGAGAGGGAATTACCACTCATTTTAGTTTCATACTCTCTTTAAGTTGCAAAAAATAGAAGTTTGCAAATCTGCCGCATATGCAAAATGTGTTATGTGAGATTTTAGATTAAATAATTTCACAGAGAAGTGAAATGACGATAAATGAAATACTTTCCAAACATTTAGTGCGGCTATGCTGTAATCGCAGAACAGAACATAGATTTATTTGTTTACTTGCACTTAAAATACTATAAACGTAATTAAAGCTCAAGAAATTTGTAATTCTGAATGGAATCACGTCTTTTAATTGTTTCCTACTATAAGGAAAGCTTTAATGTCTTATGTTCGATCATTTAGCTTGTTCTGTTCATCAGATCAAACAGCAACAGTAGATGGGTGGGTGGGGGTGGGGGGAGCAACAACGAAAAAACAAGGTCCTGGACGAATTAGTAGTATGTTTCTGTGCTCGACAAAACCTATTTCCACCTACCGTACCCACAAAGAAGGGGATAGAGGAAGGATACTGAATATAAAAGCAGTACTTAAGTTCATTCTGTGAATGATGATTTTCACTCTTGGAACAGATCCTACTTGTTAGCTACAGATTCACTGTTTCTAGGAAAAATCAATTTGTTTACCATATTTTCATTACACTACCTTCACTCCACAGTGTAACATAGATCTTTCTGCTAGAGAAGCTGGTGTCGGTAAGAGAACTACTTACCCACACACTGAAGTCCTGAGGTTAAGCAACTCAAGACCCTAAAGATCACTGGATGGATGATTTTAAAGATTTAAAACTGAGTGATTTTACCTAAACTGTTGTCAGAATTACTAAACTCGCAGAATTATATTTACAAAACTTTTTCTTCTTTCTCTAAATTGTAATTAATAATTGTAAATAGTTTCTTTTAATATTGAATTAAGTAGTGTTAACCCTTGGAGAATATGTAATATTGTTTTGAATTTTGTATGGTTCCCACTTTTTAATCTGTACTGATCAAGCTGAATATGAAGTTGATAGAAATTTTGTAGTAGTAAGAAACAAAAAGCTCAACTGATGGGCCCAGTCCATTATGTGCCTAAGCACAAATTATATTATCTAAGAAATATGAAATCTGTGGGAAAAGTAAAAAGCAAGGCAGTCAATTCAGGTTATTGGGTAGGCATCTGAATTTCAGCATTAAGTCGTGGAAGAGCTTTGAAATATTTTTGGGTAATATATTACAACTCAATGAGTTGAGGGTACCAAAGACACTGTACTCATTGCACAGTTAGTGGGTCTTCTGGCTGACTTACTCAGAAGATTTATGTCTATTGAGTCAATATTGTGTACTTGTTCTCTTCATATCACTAAGATTGTCTTAAAATCTGGTGGTGTCAAATAATCATAAGTTATTTATTGTTATGTTGAAAAAAGTTTTCTTTATTTTTATAAATTACACTTTTTCAGTACAAATGATGGTGCAGATACAGAATTGGCTGTGCCATATCCAGTGGATGACTCTCATTCAGATGTCCTCAAAGAAGATTTCCAAAAGATGTTGTCAGATTGGCAAGAACATTTGGGTACCTTGCAGGTGAGTGTGCTGAAACAGGGATAGTTTTCTAATATTTGAGTGTGTCATGGCAACTCTCTTGTTTTAAGAAATTGTGGAATTTTATTTTATTACCTTTTTATTATCAATTTTTGTAATACGTCCCTAATATGTATTGCCCAAGAACAAAATGTTGCTTCTTATTATTAATTAAAGAAGTTTGATATAATCATTTCAAAGAAAATTTTTGCTTTCGAGAATACTCGCCTTCTTAGTTGCTTCTGGCTATGAAATTAAAATGTTTTGCTGTGCTGCTCTGCACACAAAAAACTGTACTGTTGTGCTGCATTGCCTGTACAGTGTGTGTTGTGATTGGCTACAGAAAGATTGGTACAGGCAGAGCAATATTCCTGCTCTGAGTCATTAGGTCCACCCTCTCTTATAAATGTTTCAGTCAACATGATAGTCATTTTGACATCACCTCCTTCCTCTACCCCCCAATGCATGGGCAGATGCAGATGCTTTGCAGTCACTGTGTGTTGCAAAGCAAAATTTTTTCATTGCATGCCTGGAAACTAGAAGCGAAGCTCTTTAAAATTAAAATTTTCTATGCGAAATAGTTCGTATTAAACTTGTCCAAATAACAATGTCTGTAATCCTTTTTCAATATGATTAAAAGCACGTAATACACAAATACACATTGTAAATATCTATTAGCATTTTTGAAGACCAGCATAATTTTGAACAAACTTATGCTAGCTTTTACAATATAAATAATTTGAAGATAGTTTATTTATTTGTTTATTTCTAAGTGCAGTAAAACCCCATTATTATACTTTTCAGGGGAGTGGAGGAAAGAAGGGTAAAATGCAGGAAAGTTAAAAACCAATAGGCTAGGCGAATTATTTTTTACTGCAATGGTGGCTCTGTTTTCACTTTCTTGCCCTTCAGAAGAAGAGAAAGCATTGTAATTGTGTACAGAGAAATATCGAATTTTCGACAGATACTCTTATGTACATGCCCTAGTAACAAGAATGTTGGTAAATCACGTGTCTGTATGTAGTAGATTACTACCTCTAACATGTGGTGTAACCAGAATCTGTGTTTTGTGGGCCCTTAAAATTGAAAAATCAATTGATGGCAAATGCTATCCGTTTTTCTCTATGGTCAACCCTAGCACCAAAACCATTTAGCCGATTTTCTCCCGAATTGATATTCCCCAATTGATCTGAACAAATTCGAGGCTTTGCTAGTGTGCTACATACATATGTAGTGCATATGTGTTAATTTACTACATATTGGAGTAGGATTTATCCACTTTTTCTGTCAAAAAATCGCCATTTTTTGGTGCAGCATTACATAACTTTCTCTGCACTATGCATGTTTCTTCATATAATATGCATGTATACGAAAAAAAATAAAGAGGAGAAAATGATGTAAAAGATGGGAAGGATTCTTGATATCAAATTGTAAATTGCGAGAAGAGAAAACATGGTATACACAGGCTTTAGAATGGGACCAACGAAAAATTGTGTAAAAAGGTAGGAAAACAAAATGCAGGAATGTAAAAATGGAGTTTTACTATAATACAGACTGCATTTCATTCATTATAAATATTACAGACAAAATAATTTAAGATTAAATCACAAAGTAGATTAAACAATAATACAAGTTTTTTAAAGATACAGAAGGAGGTTTTGAGAATGCCATTTTAGAAATCCACAACTGTTATGTAGATCATTTTTTCATTGCATCAAAATAAGTCTGGTTTCTTTTAGTTTCATTGAGTGTTCTCTCAGATGTTGAATGATGTGAGAGCTACGGTTGTAGTTTTTCATTTTGTTAGAATGAAACTCAACTATTTTAAATTGTGTGAAACGGTATTGGTGCACCTTTGCTTTCAGAATGGTTTTCCAGAATTTTTCCTCCTCTATTTTGTTTGCCACTCTAATTTTGAAACTGTTTAATGTTGTATTAAAACAAATGCTTTTGCAGGCATCTGACTCTGAAGATATGGATGTCAAAGACTTGGTGGAATTGGACATAGACATGCCGAAGAATGTTCCAGTGGATATTCCTTCTGATATTTTTGAAAATCCACAGTGTGAACTGAGGACAGAACTTTCAGTTGGGAAAACATCATCCTCTTCCAAAGACAGAATCTTTAGTGAACTTTCCTTGAACTTAAGTGAAAATTTGAGCACTTTCAATTTGGAGAACTTCTTAGAGGATGATGATGAAGAAGAACATAAATTTGGTCTGATTGTGGCAGAGGAAGAGGAACTGGCTGACAAAGTCAGTGTAGGTTCAATTGGAAAGGGACAAGAAATCACTGCTACTAATTCTGATATTGACAGTTCAAATAATGTTAACCAGGCAGAAAGAAACACCACAAAGGCTGATGTGGAAGAAGAAGCTGTGGATGTAGAGACAGTTCTTGATCAGATTCCCGGTAAGATATTGAAAGAAAGAAAAAATAAAAACCCTCTGTATTTGAAATGTTAATGGATAAATATTTAATTGTTTTTAATTACTTATTCCATAACTGCTGCATACAATTAGGTGTTACACCTAGTCTGCTAAAATTTGACTCCACAATGCCGCTTTTTAATAATCTTATTGTTATTGGTACGAAAAACATATTTAACCTATATAAGAGGATCATTAATTTTGTAAAGACCCTTCTTAATTTACTTATTTTTATTTAAAATCTAATTCTTCCTTTTCAGTCTCAATGAAATTGAAAATTGTGTTAAGTTGAAAACTATCTTGCTGATATGAGTCATTTTTCCTGTGCTATCACTATTTTCTTTATTACCATAATCATATCATCTTTTTCATAATCATATCTACCATCTTCATCTTCATTACTTCATCATTGTTTCTTTCTGTGTGAACCTTCCTCTCATAGTAGGCCATCTTATATTACAGGTCCCCCTGAAAGTCATGTGAATGTTTTCCATCTTGCATTCTTTGTCTTTCATTAGTTGCTACTTAAGAACAATCCTATCTGCAATACCAATTTTTTTTTCGTGCTGCATTAAAGTGTGTGGCCTCTACTCTTTGAGAACCACTAAATTACAATTTTTTATGCCTGCATGATTGAGTTGTGACCTGCAAACCAATAGTTCCTGGTCCTGAACAAAATCTTGGACTTCATTTTCATCTATTGTCAGGGGTGTGCATGTGCATGCACGGGCACACACACACACATTTCACTTACTACAGTGCTATTAGTTTGAGATTCTCTTAACGGGCTAAAAAAAATCATTTTTCTGTATGAGGTGTTGAGGAAAAATACGTGGTCTATGGTAAATACAATACTTCTTTTCAAAAAATGTCTTTTAACATTCTTTTTTACTTTACAGTGCTGGAAGCAGGGGATGTACACAGCTTATTGGAGCAATTTGAAGCATCTGAAGCAGTCAACAGAGATGGACCTTCTCCTGCCAAATCTATAAAGGCTGTCACCTCTGAGCTGATCTTTCCCTCAAAGAAGCAAGTGCTGCAAAAAGGCAGTGTCATCTCCACACCCTCTCCCGTCACAACTTCTACAACTTCAACTACCTCTGCTAATCCTTCTGTGGAAGCTAATAGAGTTACACTCCATGAAACCATTAGAGATTCTCTCCCTCAAGAAGTCATTGATCGGATTAAGGTGAGATTCTCATATATCAATATCAGAAAAGAAAAAAAAAGGAAAAGGAAGCAGAAGTAGAAATTACTCATTTGTACATGCCACTTTACCATTCAGTTAACCAATGTCAATCAAACTTCTATTTGAACATTGGAAAAACTGTTTATAGTTTCATTATTTAGGTAGTTTACATTACTGCTACAATAAAATATATACTTATACCAGAATCAAAATGCAAATCATGTATCAGAGTTTTAGTGTATAAAAATACCTCGGTAGGTAATGAAGCCTGGGTGCGAAGATGCCAATTGTTATCTCAAATAATTATACTCCTATCTTTTGATTAGTAGCAATGTCAGCAAAAAATTCTTAATTTTTCACTCTTTGTTTACAATAAATTTGTTAATGGTTGAAGAATTGAATTTGTCAAATTAAGTAAAATTTAAAGGTTTCTATTTGGCAGTGATAATCAGGGTGGTCACTTTCTACAAAAACGGGAAGAGAATTTTAGAGACCATTACAAACCATATATTAATTGTTAAAAAAACAAACATTAGTACATTGTTTCTTTTAGCATCATTTTTATTTGTTAGGCGAATATTGTTAATGTTTTTCTTGGCAACTAACAGATGACCAATTAGTAAAGGAGTCTCAAGCCCAGCAATATTCAATGTAAAAAGTATCAAATGATTTATAAAACCTGTCGGGGGAAAAACATGTGAAAACAAAAGATTATTCCAGGAAAATTGTGTGTGGGTGTATGTTTATATACAGGCGGTCACTCAGTTGTATAATTACTAAGCTGCGGATGTATAGGCATGAAAATCTGAAAAAATAGGCAGGCAAAATAGATTTAAAAACATAAAATAAGACACTATCAATTTTTATTATCCTTATATATGTACTTGTATAGAAAGTTTCTGAAGGAATCATAACATAGATACCTATAAGAAATGTTTGCTTTCATCATTATTCTGACAAATCCTCATAGAAATGCTTTCTAGCATTGTTAGGGAAATTTGGTCAAATAAGTCTGAATCGCAGTAGTTACATTTTAGCTTTTCCTTAAATGCTAACTCCTATTTACATGCTGCACATATGATCTTTTTTCTCACCTTTAATTTAAACATAATTGAAAATATTGTATGATTTGTTTGAATCCATGCTTAACACAAATGTAATTAGTCGTGCTACAACAGAACAAACTTTCTCGCATTATTTCTAAAGAAATATTATTTTAAAAATTGCAATTTTCAAATATTCAGAGATTTCAACGAAAAAGAGACCTGTGCAATTCTTTTAAATATCCCTTGTTCTATTCATGAAAAAAATGAAGAAAATTGTAGGGGTTTTTGAGTTGGTATTATTATTATTATTATTATTTAATCTCATTTTTTTAATCAGATTTCATTTAAGACAAAACATCTATATTCAATATTGTTCTTTTGCAATGTTAACTTTTTGTAATTTTGGAAAAAAGAGAGTTCTTGAAAAAAATGGGATTGGTTTGAGAGAGAGCGAGAGCGCGCAAGAGAGAGAGGGGAGGGAGGTTGTTTAAATGTTCAAAATAAAAAATAGCTCTACTACCACTGAATATTTTGCACATGTTTCAGAATACGAAATAGCTGCCCTGTAATGGCAGTAAAACTAAACAGTTTTCTCATTAGTTGTTCAATTTCTCTGTACTCTGCAGGATCAAAATGAAAAAAACATACAATTTTTTAAATGTTTTATGAAGAATATTTGCATTTTGATTAATAAATACAAGAATAGACAACATTTAGGCATTTATAGGCACTATGAAATTCGCATATAATGCTCCTGTCCTCAAAATGGCTATGTAACACAAAATATTGTGTTTTTCATTAAAGGAGAAAATAGTCAAATAGGCAGAAATTCGCAACTTGCAGGAATGGTCCAATTTGAATTATTGACAATCAACCAATTTGTGATTAATTATATTTAACTCAAATCACATTCCCAAACACTTCGTTGTTTTTTGTTTTTTTATTGGAAGAAAAAAAACTATTTAAAATTGTTTCAAGTGGGAAAATGTTTTTAGATTAAGAATTGGGTTATTCCTACAAGTAATAAAATCGATAGTGTCAATCACAAATATAAAAATTTATATGTGTAAGATGTAGGAAGATGTGCTGAGATTTGTTGCGTATGTTGTAGGCTTCCAATCGTCGGAAACCTATATCAGTGATTCCTGCCATGCCCAGTCGCAGGCCAGGTCGTGGGGCAACGCGTATGCAAGTGGCTGCTGCTACTCTCAGTCGAAACAAACTTTTGAAGCTGGTGAGTGGTGATGTTTGTCGTACTGTTAAGATGCTCACTGAAATGTGCTGTTCTTTACTTACTTTCATAGTTTTAGAAACATCACTTTTGTTGTGAACTGCAGAAGAAATAGCTTGTGTAAAGTTATCCATCCTTTTTCCTAAGTTAAATGCCTAATGATACAAATTTATTCTTAGAAGCATAATTCTTTATTCGTCAGAAAGTGAGATGTATACTTGGTTCAGGCCAGTAGGCATTTATTTTGATAAGTTGTTAAATAGACAACTTATTGCCAAAACCATAGTTTTATGCAGAAATTGTCAACTGGCATGTAAAAATAATTTTAGGTCTTGATGTACTTCAAAAACACAAAACCGGTAGAACACAGGTTGAATCTGTTTGCTTATCTTTTCTGATGTTCATGGACTTTTCTGAGTTTTCAGTGTGGACTGAACCTATGCCATGAGGGAGACCGTTTTCTTACTTCGTTTAGCACTAACTTCAATTTTCTAATTGTCTGCTTACATCACTTAAACAATATTTCATGTTGACATATCTCCACCACTTGGCTATCTTGCAATGTGGCTGTGAGTTGGTGATGGATAAAGTTCTTTTGGATTATTGTAATTTGTACAATTCGCATACAGGGAGGTCCCAAGTAACTGAATATGTCTCTCAGACCAACAGCATTGTGATTTATACTACAAATTCTTTGTGTGAATTTTGAAACATTGCTCAAAGACAGACTCTTATGTGGCACTATTTTTTAAACTCCTAGGGAAGTGGTGGGCCTGTTTCCCAAAGGGATGTAGAATCAAACTTATCTTGGGTGGATCTTCATTTCTGCTGCATCCTTACCACATTCAATGTACCTTAAATATTTCTGGACTAAATTTCTACGATAGTGCACTTTGAAATTATTAATGATGCCCAAATCCAAAGGCTGCAATACACTTGTGCATTTGGCTGGGAAAAACTCCATTCTTATGTTTTTTAAATTCAACATTTTGGGATGTGCTGGGCATTGATCTATAAAGAATGATTTTTCTATTTAGTGCTCCCATTTTAGCATCAAGAGCATGAACTTGCTGAGTAAATAACTCTGAAGTCATCCATGCTTTTTTGTTTGAGGCGTACAATGTTGGAAATGTTCTTATGTTTTTAAAGCAACGTAGCTTTTTTGCTTTGCCAATAACAAAAGGACGCAAGGTTTCCGTTTCACTGTTAAAAACTTTAAAAAAATTAAATTCTAAATTTCTATGAAGTGTAACAATTGTTCAAAGTTGGTTGTTTTCAGACAAAAGTTCATTTCAAAGAATGATAAAAATATAAGAATATCACAGCCCCAACGTAAGTTATCCGAAATGTGCGAAATGAATGAGAATCTGTATATGCCCCCACCCACGCCCCCACTCCACCCCTGCCGTCATGTTCAATATTCTTTAAGCTGTGGGTTTCTCTTTCGTGCATCTAAAGTGGATAACAGTAATTGCTGAGACGTAAGCTGAGGGAAGGTAAAATGTATAGGTTTTGTGAAGAAATTGTTTGCTGGTGAATTATCTTTGATTTTCTCCTCAATTTATACATTCATCTTAACGTTGAAAGAAATGTGCTTGGTGAATATCTATCTAGAAATAAATATCAATATAATGAATTTGAAAGAAATGTCCAAAATAATTCATTCCATGATTTGTCTGAGAAATGACCTAAATGTATATTTGTTACTTAATTACAATTCATATTTTCAGCTTTGTTTAGTAACTTTTTATTATTGCTACAGGTATCTGGCGGTGGAAAGAGTGGAGAGTCCATACAATTGGACCACGATTACTGCTCATCTGCTTCCAGCCCCCCGGCTGAAGTGGCTCCGCCAAAGTCCTTCTACCACTCTAATGCTTCAGAATATACTTCAGAGCAAAGCCAGTCAAGTCCTGGAAGCTCCAAGGACTCAGAAGACTCCACGTGTGCCAAATCTGTACTTGGTGACAATAAAGTGTACTCTCGACTCCCTGAGTATTATGTTGTGTTAGCTCCACAGAAGGCTTTAGAAAGGGGCAGGAAAGGGGCTATCAAAGAAGAGGTGTGGGACAAAAACTCTCGTAAAGATAGTGGTTTGGAATCTGGTGAGGTAAGCGATGCTAGTGAGGAGACAGTTGGCACACCTGTAACCATAGGGTCTAGAGAAATGGTTCATAACTCCAGTCCTAGTTTAGTAAAAAGTGATGATAGAAAGTGTATAAAAAATGTAGTTCCTTCTAGTACAGAAAAAGGTGTTGTGACAGTTGATGTTCAAAACAAGGTTGATTTAACTGACAGAAGGAAGCAAGGGGGACTTTTAAGAGCAGAGGGAAGTCAGTGTGTTCTGAAAGATTGGAGTACATTACGTCAGGACAGTGGCATGAGTAAACCAGTTGCAATGGTTTCAGTGCTTAAGAAAAATAATGTTGGTTGTATAACCAATGTTGCTGGTAGACAACAATCTTTATTAATTAGTTCAAACTGTAATAATGCTAGTAATTCAAGCAGCAGCAGCAACAGCAGTAGTAGCGGTAGCAGTACTAGTTGTAAGAACACAGTAGAGACAGGAAACAACAAATCAGAGGGCCCAAAGAAAAGAAAACTCAATCTTGAAGAGTACCGCAGCAGACTTAAGGAGTTGGATCGTACAAAAATTAAAGAAGAACCTCCAAAGAAAAGTCCAGTGTCTAATCTTCTATCTGCGTCTAATCCCATCAGTACCAAAACAGAAGGCGTCACTCTGGAGCCAAAAAAAGAGATTATTAACAAGGAGGCATCCTCTAGAATATCTGGCTCTGCAGCTGAAGAAGACAAAACACAGCGGCCTGTGATGCATAGTGTGGAAGTACAGACGCAGACTTCAATATTTGATGAAGTTCAAGACAATACTGGAAAGACACAAGAGAGAAGGTAAGATGCAAATTTGTTATTAGAATAATAATTATATTGCATTTGATGTACTACTAGCTTTCGCTATTTCTTGCTAAACTCTTCACCAGATTGCTTGAAACAGCACACTTGCACCCAAATTCCATTTTCTAAGATCTAAGAATCACTTCATAGAATAATAGATCTTACAGATACCTAAATAGCCAACAGTCCTTGATCATCGCATAATCTACCCAGAAAGGCTATACATTCTGACAGTGAAAAACACAGAGAGATTCAATAATTCTGATTGAAAAAATTTGGTTTCTCAGGTCAAGTGGTATAATGAATTTAGTTTGAATCTATGTGTAGTGTTAGTAAGAGGGAACAGTGGAATACAGAGTACTAAAAACTTAACTCTGTATTGATGTTTTTTATAAGTGGAATGCCAGTTAATGAGATTACAGAGAAACTGTTTATATGTTTCTCATGTGTACATTTTTCACGTTTATACGTTGTTGTTTGTTTTTTTTTTAGCAAGTCCTGGATAAATTCCTATAATTCCCATGCTAAATTATTTCAGTTATGTGTTTTATTTTATATACGTTTTTCACACTTATACGTTCATTTTATAAGTTCTTTTGTGTCCATATAACATTCAAATTATCCCGGTGAGGCATGTGGTAACCTATGCTGAGTGACGGAGAGTGACAATTGCTTTGAGTCGGGATGCTGCAAGGCACTCCCGCAGAGTGACCTGCCGCTCAGCCTCTGAGGTGTCCTCCCGCTAATGAAACTTGTAATATAGAAGCTCGGCTTGGTCTAGCTGGAGCTAAGACCGTGCGAACCTGTGGGGTGGTAGTGCAAAGTCGGGTCGCAGACCATCTCCAGCAGTGGAACTTTGTAAAATTTCAGTGTCGGGTGCGCTCTCTGAGGATCTCAGGAGGTGATGGCTAGCTTCAAGAGAAGGTCAAAAGCGTTCATGGGAGAGGGCAACGACATAGATGCCCAATAAATGAGAAAGTATGTGCTCGGACTGTGCCAGCCTCTGAAGACCCTTTTTCTCACCATAATAACATATGAGATTCTTTCGGCAGCAGGTTGGCACAAGCAGCTAATGAAACTGACAAATAATGATTATTATGGGATAACCATGTTTAATCACACTGTATTGACAATATCCCTTTCGAAATAGAGAATACACAATTCATTCCAATAAATTAGTTGCATGTTCCAGTTAATATATTTTGATATGTAGTGTGATGCGTGTAGCATCTACATTCCAACCGTTCATTCATAATGTTAATGCTTATTAAGTGTGCAATGGAGACCACGCTTGTATGAAATTTTGGTAATTGCATTTATTGGACTACATCTTGTGACAGATTAATTTTTAATATTTTGACCCACAATTGTGGAGGAAATTAGTGCTTGGTTGGGGATCACAAAGTTTATTCACACAGGGTGACTTGAAATAACACTTTCATAATTCAACATTTTGCATTAATTCATGTATACTAGACCTTCCTAACTTGTTTCTTATCTTTGATTGTTGTATGTTGCACTGTTGGTAGGGCTGTTCATTCATTGTTGTGATACTGTTTAAATTTTTTATTTCAGAAAAGTAGGTACATATTATTGTCGATACAATGCAATTTTCAATTTTTTTACACCTTGTTTAAACCCTTTGTTTGATATAGTGCTTAGAAAGAGAGTGCAATCGCAACACCACTCTTTGCAACCAATTCTGGCAATTTGTGAGGTTTGTACACACGTTTGGGCCAGATCATTGTGTCGGTTGTCCAAGGGATTTCATGCTCATTATGGGGTAACCAAATTTAATCACATTGTATTAGCTATATCACTTGGCAATTGGCATTTATTAAAAAAAAATTAGATTACATTCCTATCCTTACTTTTCTTTGATAAAAACATGTATTTTACATTTCTTCAAGCCCTTGATTTATTGTGGGAGTGCTTAGTAAGCGAGTGCAACAAGTTGTGAGTATTGCACAAACATTTCGGACATATCGTTATGTCAAGTATTGGACAGATTAGTGTGAACAATCCACACTTGTTGAGGTATTTCAGGATCATTATGGGATAACCAAATCTAACCTCATTTAGTGTCAGCAATACTACTGTGTGTTTTGCATTCATTAAAAAAATTAAGTTATATTGTTATTCTTAGAGGTCTTCTTACATGTACATGTTGCAACTTTGTTCAAGCTCTTCATTAATTGTGAAAGTGCTTAGTAAATGTGTGCAACATCAATATCTCACTATTTGCAACCAATGCTTGTAATTTGCGAGTATTGTACTAATATTTGGGACAGATGATTGTGTCAATAAACCACACTTGTGAAGGAATTTTTTGTTAGTTATGGGATAACCAAATTCAATCAACTGTGGTTAGCAACACCACTTAGCATTTTGTATGAACAAAAATTAGGTGTACATGGTTATCGCCTTGTTTCATTGCATAATACATGTTGCACCTTTGTTCAAGCCCTTCATTTTTGTGAAAGTGCTTAGTAAATGTGTGCAACATCAATATCTCACTATTTGCAACCAATGCTTGTAATCTGCGAGTATTGTACTAATATTTGGGACAGATGATTGTGTCAATAAACCACACTTGTGAAAGAATTTACTGCTAATTGTGGGATAACAAAATTTAATCGCAACTGGTGTCAGGTGCACAACTTAGCCTTTTGCATTGATTAACAAAAATTGGGTGTACATGGTTATCGTCTTGTTTCATTGCATAATACATGTCGCACCTTTGTTCAAGCCCTTCATTTTTGTGAAAGTGCTTAGTAAATGTGTGCAACATCAATATCTCACTATTTGCAACCAATGCTTGTAATTTGCGAGTATTGTACTAATATTTGGGACAGATGATTGTGTCAATAAACCACACTTGTGAAGGAAATTTTGTTAGTTATGGGATAACCAAATTCAATCAACTGTGGTTAGCAACACCACTTAGCATTTTGTATGAACAAAAATTAGGTGTACATGGTTATCGCCTTGTTTCATTGCATAATACATGTTGCACCTTTGTTCAAGCCCTTCATTTTTGTGAAAGTGCTTAGTAAATGTGTGCAACATCAATATCTCACTATTTGCAACCAATGCTTGTAATCTGCGAGTATTGTACTAATATTTGGGACAGATGATTGTGTCAATAAACCACACTTGTGAAAAATTTACTGTTAATTGTGGGATAACAAAATTTAATCGCAACCAGTGTCAGGCGCACAACTTAGCCTTTTGCATTGATTAACAAAAATTAGGTGTACATGGTTTCATCTTATTTCATTGCATAATACCATATGTTGCACCTATGTTCAAGCCCTTCATTTTTGTGAAAGTGCTTAGTAAATGTGTGCAACATCAATATCTCACTATTTGCAACCAATGCTTGTAATTGCGAGTATTGTACTAATATTTGGGACAGATGATTGTGTCAATAAACCACACTTGTGAAAGAATTTACTGCTAATTGTGGGATAACAAAATTTAATCACAACTGGTGTCAGGCGGACAACTTAGCCTTTTGCATTGATTAACAAAAATTAGGTGTACATGGTTATCGTCTTATTTCATTGCATAATACCATATGTTGCACCTATGTTCAAGCCCTTCATTTTTGTGAAAGTGCTTCGTAAATGTGTGCAACATCAATATCTCACTATTTGCAACCAATGCTTGTAATTTGAGAGTATTGTACTAATATATGGGACAGTCAGTAAACCATACTTGTGAGGGAATAATATGTATGTCATGTGAGAACCAAATTTGATCCATCTGGTTTCAACTATTTGGTTTTGAAACCACTGGTTTCAATTTTTCTTCTTCTTTTCCTCTCCTTAACAATTTGTCTTTAATTAAATTTACAAAAGATGTTACAGGAGTTGTGTGAAATCAGGATTATGTGCCACAGTACATACATTTATAGAATTTACATTCCAACATATTCTCCATAAAGAAACATCAAACCATTTATTCATCGTACAATTAGTTATGTAATGCGTAGGATGAATATGTCTAGTTCTAATGAGTATTTATCAATATTGGTTACAGAGTAAAAATGGAATTATGGAATAATTAAGGCTAATCGCGACATGTTTCAGTCATACTACTTTTGCACTGCTTTCTGGCAAGTGTTTTGCATTAATATTAAGAATTAGGTATTCAAAAGAGTCAATTTTTGTTACTTAATGCCTAATCTTGCATTTCTGTTGAAATGTTTATTTTATCGTGGTAGTGCTTCGTATGTGCATTAGTCCCTTGAAGACTATCTTTCTAAATCTATTACAAATTCAACAGTTTCAGTGTTGTGGATATAATTGCAAACGTTTTCAACTGTCTTGATGGTTAATTGAGCTATGGATGCATCAGTGAAAACATGCTCTTCCGTTTCTTTTTTACCGAAATGCAGTGAATCGAGAATGTATTGTGGCATGCCTTGTAAAACTAGAATTTACGTTTTGACATTTCATATAACTGGGGGAGAAGAAATTACTTCCTTAATATCTAGTAACTTAATAATTATTATTAAGCAATGTATTATGTAATTTAATCTCTATAATTTATATAAAAATGCATTGTTACATTAAAATATTAATTATTGCAAATTTGACTTCATCTCACTAACATTGCAAATGAGAGCCTGACTGCTTTTATACTTGAAAAAAAGTAACTTTTGCAGGCCTGTATAGTTTAAAACCTTATTTCGCTGCAACTTGCATGAAGGGTGAAATGAAATGAAATGATTCTCATGTTTGCACTATGTGACAATTCATTTACACCCTTGTGTTTAATTTGTTGTGATTTATTGAAACTGGAATGTACTGAATTCCTCCAATGCAAGCACTGTGTTAAATAAATTTTACCATGAAAATAAATTTCTGTGAACTATGAAATTCAATAAAATTTCATTTACAGATCTCGAAAGAAGCAGCGAAAGTACTGCTCCACTCGAGCTAGTAGCTCATCAAGTAGCCATTCAACATCTTCCAGTGGCTCTCGCCGACATCGAAGGAGTCGATCTCAGATAAGGCGCAGAACAAGGTACAAGAATTTTTTCTGTAATCATTGCAGTTCCGCAAGGATCTCAAATTAATTTTTTGGTTCTTTAATTTGTAATTGAGCATTTATCAATACTGCAGTAATCTTTAGTTATAGTAAATTTCATCATCTGTGATGATATTTTTAAAGAAAAATACTGTATTTTCAGTTAATTAGGTGTCATTCTGGAAGTTGTGCAGTTTCACTCATTCATTCATTCATTCATCAATTAATAAAAGAGCTTAAGTATAATACAGTGGTAGAAGATATCTTCTGTTAGGGAAAAATATAAATAACCAAGTGTACGTATTCATATGAAATGTAGATTAAATTAAAGTTTGTCCAATTGTAAAATTTTTCAGGTATTATAACTTAGTTTATGATAATTATATGTGTCAAAATGCCAGCATATAATCTGCAGGTAATAATATTATCCATAATTTAAAGTAATAACATATTACACTACTATATTTGAATAAATAGCATACTATTTAAAAATTGAAATGGGGCAATTAATTATTTAAATTAAGGAGGATGGAAAACGTTCTAGGGGGGACACAAATGTATTAGAGGATTTTGAAAATAATTTTGTCGTATGGTAAAGCAAAATTTTTAGATGTAGATCAAGTAAGTTGATATAAAAGTTTTTTGCGAGAAAAATAAAGTGAATTTATTGTTTTTGTGTTGTAGTCGGCGACGTAGTCATGGTGGACACTCAGTGAGCTCCTCGGGGTCACAGCGCCCAAGGTCACGCTCCAATTCATCCCGTTCATCATCTTCTTACAGCAGGTGAGGTTTTTAAAACTTTTGTTATTATTTTCTTCTTCCTTTTGAGTTAAATTCCTTTGATGAAGACAAATAAACTTTTAGGACTAGACGATTTATTGCAATTTCCCATTTACAATACAGTGTTTTGTTGCAGTTATTCATCACGCAGTCGATCGCGTTCCAGGTCAAGGAGTTCATTGAGACGCAGCCCCAGTAGTAGCCACCCACGATCCTCATACCCCTACCAGCATCGGTACGGCCCCCGCCGACCACTGCCCTATAGCACTGGCTGGCGGAGGTATTGGGTTTCTTTGGTGCACATGCATGATTTTTTCTACATAAATTTAAAAAATTCTCATTTTTTAAATTTGGTGTGGTGGGCATCCAACTCTTTTAAATTAATTGTCCTTAAAATAGTTTGCTACATTAATGTATAAAGTATTTCTTTAATAATGCTCAAGATGGATGAATTAAAATTAGTCTCTCCAGAATCTACATAGCTATATTAAGGGCGGCATTAATTAATTAATATACTTTTAAAAGGCAATTTTTAGTATGTTACAAGGGGGGGGGGCAAAACGTTTTTATGGGATTTATAGGTCTGTTTTAGATTTTTATGTACTCTTTCTTCTAAAAATGTTGTGAGAGGGAATATTTTTTCTTGCTGGAAAATAGTTTTTCAAAACAAGTCCAGGAAATAGGTAGGAAGAATACAAAGGATGTAGAGAAGTTTCATAATGTACTTCTCGCAATTACTTCTTATCAATAAATAAGCAAGCTAAACCTTTGTAATGGAAACTGAACCAAACTCTCATAACATTAAAATTTCAAATCTGTTCTAGCAGAAGAGATTAGAATATCATTCTTTTTCTATTCATTTTGATTTTTAGGAAGGAAACCTGAGTTTGCAGAAACATTTCCTAGTGGTAGTTTTACCCTCTTTACCCCATCATGAGAAGAGGTTTTTTCCCCCAAGTATTTGATTTGAAATTTAAGGGATCGTTTAATATTCACAGATTAAGCCTAGTCAGTTAGATTCTAGATTTTTAGATTACCTTTGAAAAGAGTGAGTCATTACTGATATTTTCTTATACAGCAGTCAATGAGACAGAGTATCTAAATGGCCATGCAAAGTCGTTTCACGTCCAGTGAGTGCGAATGTGTGATTGGCAAGAAATCAAGACGAAAGGTATCCTCTTGATTTAAGTACACAGTCTACATCCAACCATTGACACAATAAATATGAAGTATTTTTTCTTAGCAAAAAAATTCCAAACACTGAAAACTTGTTCACTCTCCCCAATGCTAATCTTGAAACGAAGGTATCAAGGTGTATGAGTTTGCAATTCACAACTTGATAATGTGAACCTTAAGATCACAGAAAGACAATCTGTTGCCACAAAGGAAATGTTTGTAGATGGAATGTGACTAAGGACCAAAAATGCAAATTCATCTAGCAGAACCCCTTTTTTTTTATCGGGATAGTTTTTAAGTCTGTGGACAACCTAGTATGGGTGGAGGACCAGAAAGAAACAATGATTCATGTAATGAATTTTGGAAGTAACCACAATGGTGATAATTCAAGAAAGAAGAAAATAGAAATAATTCAAGGAACAGACTCCAAGAGGACACAACTGATGGAAGAGGGCCCTTCAAAGGGTAGGGAGACTCACAAGGTGAGGTGAAGGGAGAAAGCCCTCATATCTAATCCTGTTGGCTCAGAAGCAGTGATGTGCCGGCCCCACTACTGGGATTACTCTGGGACCACCTGTAACGTGGTCAGGGAACATTTTATTTACTAAAAATCTTCACATAAAAAAGACAGATAAATCGAAATATGCCAACGTAAGCAAGGAAAGGACAAGCCATTCGGAGTTAATAATAGACTACAAATCGCCACCTGAAATGTAACAGATGTAGGTATCAAAGAAAAGGAACTTGTGATGAATTAAAGGAAAGTAACTTTAACACAGCCGTTTGAACAGAAATGAAGAAAAAGCTTAAAGGAACTAAAGAATTGACGACTACATAATGGAGTAGACCAAAGTTAAAGAACAATTGTGGAGTAGCAATATTGATTGATAGAAAATTGACCTCAAAAATAGTTATTTCTGTGTAAATGAAAGAGTAATAACTGATAGAAGAAAGATAGATATCATCTCGATGTGATTTGATTATATGCTGAAGAAGAAGGAAAAAAAGAATAAAGGATAATTTTTTATGACAATACAGTTTTTTTCCAAATTAATAACTGAAATCATTTGATAATTTGTGCATACTTAAATGCAAGAGTTCAAAACAAACCAATACCTAAGATAGGAACCTTCAAGGAGGAGACAATGAATAATAGTTGTATAGAATTAAGGAATTTTGCCACCTATAATAAATTAAATATAACTATCACATTTTTCAGACAGAAATATTCATAAGTGTGCTTGGAATTCAAGAAGATGGAGATCACTCATAGATTTTATAATTCACGAGAAATTATCAACCCTAATTCATGATCCAAGAGTTTATAGAGGCAATGATATCTATTTGGTTGTCTCAACTATTAATTATTAAGTAGATTGAAAAGCCTAAGCCCCAAAAATAAAAATAGTAAAGAAGGAGGTCTTAAAGTTATATCTGCTACAAGAAGAGTATTAAAAAGCTGTATCAACGAGAACTAGATAATTACTTAGCATATATACCATAAGTGATAAAGTAGAGAAAGAATGGGAAATTATTACAACATGTACATCAAAAGCGGCTTTTGAAAGTAGAGGAAAGAAATAGAAAGGACTCAATGTGGAATGAACAATTTAAAGAAGCAGTAGCAGAGAAAAAGAATGAAAGTATTTGAAATGTTTTCAAGCATGAAATGAAGAAAGTAAGAAAGAATGTAACTGCTGTAGAAATAAAGCCAAAAGTGTATCTTGATTAGCACATCAAGAGGTGTGAGATTACTTCATAAATAAAATAGAAAATTATATTCAGAGGAAGCAACTAGCCTATAAAGTAATGAGACAATTCAATCAAAAAGAAAAAGATACTGTTCAATTAGAAACCACTAGAAAAATAAGAACAAAAGAAAGATAATGTTTACTCAATAACTAGAGAAGAATTATTACAAGTATTAAAAGAAATGAAATGTAGAAAGCTACTGGTATAGATAATATAAATGTAGAATTACTAAAATGTGGAAGCACTTTTCTCCAATTAAGACTACTATATCCATACAAAATTTAAAATTAAAAAATAAATTACAAAAATGGCAAACAGTCCTAATAATGTGTTAAAAAGGGGAATTGAAGTAACTGAAAATTATAGGGGGTATTAGCCTCTTAAACACAAAATATAAAATCTGCAGTAAAATGGTCCAAATGAGAATCAAGACAATAGTTGAAGTAAAAAGAAGAAGAAAAAAAAAATCACTTTAGAAAGGGAAGATCCTGCACAGGTAATGGTTTTTGTATTGAACCAAATAATAGAGAAAAGAAGGGAGTTTAATTTAGACACAAACATTGCATTCAGTAATTTTGAAGAAAAAGAAAAAATATCCACATAGAAGATGGTTTGATGTGTGAAGATTGAACAGGAAGCTGCCTAGTCGTTGAAATGCAGCAGCAGAAGAGGAAGAAAATCTAGAGATAGCTCAGGTAATAAGATGTAACATCATGATACTTTTCTGGTCAATGAGACAATTTGCGATTTTATTTTGTCTTAATAGCAAGAATTAATTAAAAATTAATGACTATATTTATCTGATTAGAAAACTAGGTTTTATCCTAAATTCTTCATTCGAAAAATAGTCGTCATATGTTCCCAGATTAAGCTTAGTTCGTGAGTATCACAGACTGATCCTGCCAAAAAACTTGAATGCTGATGAAACAATACGTTACAAAGATGATTATAAGTCACACTCATCTATCCCCTCAGTTATCATGCGATAGAATGTGAAATCACTGCAGTATTGCGTGATGTTAGCTTTCAGAGAGCATTGGGAAAACAGATGGAGTATGAAAGACCACATGACAATAGCCTTGCATGTAACTGTTGATAGGGCATGCCTGATTGCCTTTTATTCATTACTCGTTTCTCAACACACTTGCCAACAGAAAGACAGACCAGAGTTGTCATGGGATAGTATTAATACATGAGCAATCAAAACTGAAGTGATTCCTTGTCCTGAGGCATGTGAACTTGCAATCCTTGCCCAGGTGGTCATGTTTCAGACACGGGTGAGTGTAGAATACTTATTTTTATTCGTGAAGTATATGTAGAGTCCACGAGAGACTTCCCATTCTGATTCAGACCCATCTTTTTTGAAGTGTGATCAAACTAAGGATGTTATAAGTTAAAATGCTACAGAAAAATTAAGGGAAGTTGTGGACGAAATTCTGTGTAGGTACGAGAATCTAAAAGTTTGCAATTTCAATCGTGCAGACATTACGATGCGAATTTTAAGTTAATGGTTTGGAGAGAAGTTGAGACCACTAGCAACAGCATGGCTGGAAGAAAATTTGGTGTCAGAAAAAAATGTTCATAGGTGGCATCAGAGAAAGACAAGCATGATTTCAATGCGTAAAACTTTTAGGAGACCTAAAATGGGAAGATTCCTGAGTTGAAGTAGCGAGTTTTGGAGTACCTGCGAGAGAAATGCAATGAAGGCTTCCTTATGTATCGAGAAATTATCTGAGTGAAGGCACTTGAAAAAAACAAAATATTCACCATCTTTTACAAGATTGTGAATATTTCAAAGCAAGTATGGGCTAATGCATAAGAATGATGAAAGCTGGCCTGACATTATGACCAAGAACAACACTAGCTCAGCAACTTCCAGCTGATTTTGAAGAAAAATTTATTGGTTTCCTGCAATGTATTATCAATGTATGGAAAGAACATTACTATCTGCTCAGTCAAATCGGCAATGCTAACCAGATGCACATTTATTTTGACATGCTGTTGAAAGTTGAAACTAAGGGCACTAAAAGTGTTATTGTCAGAAGCACTGGCAATGAAGGCACAGACAGCAGGTAGCTGTCTCCGTATGTAATTCTGCGCAAGAAAAGAATACCATAAGAGAAACGGCCAATAGTGCGTGTTTTCAGATTCCAATAGAAAGGGTAGATGACTAACAATCTGATGCTTCGTTGGTTGAAGGTTGTATGCAATACCATACCGGGCTCTTTGCTTTAAAAGAGAGGAGTTAATTGAAGGGACACATCACACAATAATAATTCCTGGTTGGATGACATCTTAACTTGAATTAATGGATGTTGTAAACAAACCATTCAAGGATCACCTCTGTCAACCTTATAATAACTGACTTTTTCTTACCCTCACTCCTGAAGGGAAATCAACGATGGCGTCAGTATACAAGCTGGAAGAATGGATAGCAACTGTTTGAAATAGGATCTCCAGTGAATCTTTTGCCAAGGATTTCAAAAGGTGCTGTATATCCAAAGCACTTGATGGCTCAGAAGATGACCTAATGTGGGAGTACCAGGAAGAAGAAAAACAAGTAAAGATGAACAAAGTAGTGACAGTGATATTGTTCATGATACTAATGGTAAAGAAGAAAACGGAAATTGCACAGATAAAACTAGATTTTTCATTTAAACGATTTTTCTGGTCAGTAATACCATTTGTGTTTTTATTGTGATTAATTACAATTACTTAAAAATGAACCGTACTTACTGAAATTTAATTTTACTGATATATACTGACTCTCCCCCCCTATCCCATCACTCCCTGTTCTCCAATTGCTCTCCCTTCCCACTTCCCGTGCCCTCCTGTGCATCAATATGATTCTTCAGCTATTGGTTGTAGTTCCACGCCCGTTACTTCACCTAGACCTCCTTTGAAGCCTATCTGCAGTGCAGGTGTAGGGGACCTTTAAGCAGGTGCACCCCGAGGGTATCTTAAGTACTGAGGACTGATTCTCAAGTACTTCTCCGCCAGTTGCTGGTCTCAGTTAACTGCATCGGAGATTTCTTGTTGGGACAACATTAGATCTTTTTAGGGTGGGAAATTGCCTGAGGAATTTAATTTTTTCATGTATCTGTCAGGGTTCATTTACATGACATGGCCACTGTGAGATTTTCTGCATTTCAAAAGTCAACACCTCTGTTGGGGTCAAACCCTCTCACTGCAGTTCAGAGGGTTCAGAGGCCAATAAGCTAACCACTTGTCCACAAAGGAGCATGATTTGTCATGATCGCAGTAGTGTTAAGAGTAGTCAAGAAAATTCATTGTACCTGTATTTTCTTTTGAATTTTCATTTTTCTACAATTCATACTTCTTTTCAGTGGATTTATGTATGCATGTGCCCATTCTTGAACTTCTCTAAAACATTCCTCTCTTAATTGACACCTTTATTTTAGAAAGAAAAATGATTAGCATGTGTACAATAGTGCTAAACATTAATTACTCTTCTTTTTTTATTTATTTACTTTATTATTTATTATTATTATTATTTATATTTGGCTTCAATTATTCAGCATTCTTATGTTGTAGGTGACCACAATGGTTTCATAGGTCTTCAACTCTTCACTTAAATTGTAGTTCATTTATTTTACATTTTTTAAACTATTAAGATGAACCCATGAAGGAAAGGGCATTTTGTGTAATGGAATTTTTTGTTTTTTTATTTATTTCATCCAAAACCTGTCAATTGAAAAAGTGAAATATATTCCATTTCTTAAACATGGAGAGTACTTTGATAAAGCACATAAGTACTTTGTTCAACATTTTCATTGCCTATCTTAGAGAGTTTGAAAACTTGCCCTTTTTCATTTTTGCTCGACTTCGACCACTTGAACAACAAATGCTACCTTGATCTTATACACACTCTGAAATTCAGTCTACCAGCCCATCAAAATTTAGTATGAAGTTTCTGTCATTGCACATAGGAATGTGTTTGATGCTTTTTAGATTTTTATTTTGAGTGCTCTTCGTAGAAATGCAGTAGTTATTTTTAACATAAATCAGCCCCTCCATATGAATTGACGCCTTTTTTAAAATTAAAATTCCATTATAACGGGAATCGCAACTATAAATAGATTTTGATGAAATAATATTTCTTTATTTGATTGATTGAATAAACAGGATGAGAGTTGTGGCTCTCCTAGGATTTTAACATAATGCTGTGTGTGTTTCGTAATGCTCTTGTTTGTTTAGAATCTGAAATGGCGTACATAAATATGTAATGTGAATTGTGTATATGAATATGTAAATTGGCTTTTTAAGACAAAATATACTCTTATAATCATAATGCTGAAATCAAAATTTTAAAAGTTATCAGAAAGAAGTGTTATGAGGCTCCAAGATTTGTATCAACGTAAAAAAGTCTTGACATAGAGATGATTGGTTATGTTTCAGTAGATCACGTTCTCCTCCCTTCACAAATAGGAAGAATGATTGGATGTTGTCTGAACGGGAGAAGCAGCGACAAGTAGAAGAGCGAAGAGTTATCTATGTTGGCCGCATTGATGAAGGGACTTCCAAAGCCGAATTGCGTCGTCGTTTTGAACCATTTGGTCCTATAATTGACATAAGTGTCCATTTCCGTGAGCATGGGTGTGTATTTTTCTTTTCTAAAATAATTTTGAATTGTACATTGCATAGACTCTACCAATGTCAAATCATTATTAAACTACATTTGACTCCGTATTGTTCAAAGTTATGTTACATGGGAAGAGATGTAAGTGAATATAGTTAAAGAAAGTAATTTAAAGCCTTATTTTAAAAAATTATTATTATTATAATATATATATATATATATATATATATATATATATATATTAAACATTTTAAATAGAACTGGTTTTGCCGCTAGTCAGAAAGATAGTCTTCAATATGTTGTAGTATGTGATATCCTCATTTATTGTAGACATCAAAAACTATTCTTTCCTTACACATTTATTACACTTCCACATTGTTTCATTAAGTGACACCAGAAGAAGCGCACAAATCTGACTTGTAAAACATTGTGAAAGTGTAAATGCTAATGTATCCGGTGCAGTAAGAAAAGTGTACGGAAAGTATTAATTTTTAGCATTTATTATAAATGAGAACACAATATAATTCAAAAGAAAATAAGTTAGGCAATTTAGTGGTGATAATTTGTCTATGGGGTCATTGTGTGTTGTAAGTAGAAATTTGCAGTTTTGTTGGGTTCAGTAGAATGAACAATGTTGTGGAGTGGAGTGACATACATATGAAGATCTTTCAGAATATTGTGTTGTATTATTCCAGGGACAATTATGGCTTTGTGACATTTGCCTACAAAGTGGATGCCTATGAGGCAGTGGAGCATGGCAACGATGATCCTAACTTACCTCGCTATGATCTTTGCTTTGGTGGCCGACGAGCATTCTGTAAAACTCGATATGCTGATTTGGGTGAGATTTGCTTCCTTGTTTAACTTCAATTTTTGTATTTCGTCTGAAGCTTTTAACAAACACTTGTTTTTCATATGTGAAAAGGTGGCCAAACAATAATCCGTTAGTTGTCTACTCATGAAATATGAACTAAAAACCATTAAGAATTCCCCCTGGCTACCAGGCAAGAACGAATTATGCATGTGGTTTTATCTTTTATCTTGATTTTACAGATTTGATTTTTTCCCAGGACATGCAATAATAAGTTTGTAGAGTTGTGTTTCACCTTACAAAATAGTCAACAACATTGTGTAAAATTGTGTACAGTGTAAAATTTGCTGAAATCTTGTGTTATTTTTATCGTTATTTCAGATTACTCTCTTACTTGTGGAATGTGGCATCGCCAATGCCATAAACTGTTAAAAATTTTTTTTAAAAATTTCTGACATATGGTTATTTCATCATACTCTCTTTAATTGTTATACTCTCCTTCAAAATTCCCAATATCCAGGTTACCTCCACAAGGGATATGAGCTGGTAATATTGCGATTTCAAATTTATAACCACCGAGAAAAATACCTGAAAGTATTGATGATGCGAATAGTTAGTTTAGTACAGCTACATTTTTTATGTTTGCTAATATGCACAATAATGCACAAAGATCACCTGTAAGCTGTTCTTCTGGGTTATTCTCTAATCCTAATATAAGATCATTCTTAGTTAGTTCCAAAAATTCTGTTGCAAAATCTACAAAAACATTTGATCCTTCCTCAGATTTGTTTAACCTGTATTTTTCTCCCCTAATTTTTGACTAGATTAAAAACTCCACAAACTGTCTATTTATTTATTTATTTATTTGTTTATTTTACGTCAAAAAAACAGTTAAAAACTGCGTATGACGTGCTATGGGGAAAAAGTGAATTGCGTGCACATTTTCAAAATTCTGTGATCCCTACACTAAGCCATATACTACTTAAATTTTGAATTTTTGAAAGGGAGAAAAAAAACTCCCATGTAATAAAATCTATTTTCAAGGATAAACAAGCAATAAATTTTGAATTTTGAAAGGGAGAAAAACACACAAAAACTCCAATGTAATAAAATCTATTTTCAAAATAAATAAATTTTGAAAGGGAGAAAAAAAACAACAAAAACCTCCCATGTAATAAAATCTATATTCAAGATAAATAAGCAATAAATTTTGGCTCTTATTACTACCTGCCAGACAAAATGCCGCGTCTAATTTGTGCTCACTTCCACTTTGCAATTGTGTCTATTAATACATTTGTATACGTATCTATATAAACATTAAAAGGCGTCTGTTTTGTATGTTAATGTAAATAAGGTAGTTAAGTTTAATAAAAATAAGTTGTGAATCACATTTGTTTGAAAATTGGTATTTGTAGATTTGTTAAAGTGAGAAGTCGAACATAACGTTCATTCAGTCTCTAACATTGCTCACAGTTTTGTTTCCTCCATATTCACTTGAAATTCTTCAAATTTAATAAGTTCAAAGGCAATTCTGTTTGTAGGTTTTTGCAAATTTATTTTTTTTTAATATGGTATTAGGCCTGGGGATAAAAATTAAAATATTTGCCGCAGAATTCGCTTTGTAATTTTTTTTAACATAGATCTATTTAGGGCTTATTAGTGGCATTGGTTTAATTCACGGCATACTCGCAAAGATGCGCCAAAACCCAAATCAACGGAAATTTCTTTGAATCTCCAGGTCAGTTCCGAAAACAAATTATCAGTTCCACATCAGGAGAACGAGACGCATCAAATGACAACTCGTTTGTCTTGATTGGTGTAGCCGTGAGTGAGTGAACCAAACATCCATGCACTCAGAGTTGCTTGAATACTGTATAGAGATTTCATTATCTCAATTCTTAACACTTCAACAAACTTATGATTTCTGACAACTTCACAATTTCTTTCTGCTGATATAGTATTGAATTATTTTTGTGGATTGAGGCAGCATAAGAGTTGGGATGTTCAGTGTCCCACCAGATATGCTCGGTTTCAAATTGCCTCATCTGTATAAAAAGGAAAATATAGCAATTTGAGATGCTGCACACCACACCCTTATCAGGGATTAGGGAAACCCAGAAAAGCCAAACACTCAGTGACATAATAGAAAGTCCCAAGAGAGATTGTTTTATAGATTAGGGCATGAGAAACGACTTGGGCCCATAGGCCTCGAGGATCAAGTTTCAAGGCACTAGGAGGCAACATGATCAGGTTATGTATGGTCGGTGTTAAGGAACCTGTTAAGTAGGCTGTGAGGTGCAGAATTGCTATTGCACCACTAATTTAAATGTTTTTTTCCTCCAAGAACTTCTTCCTATTTCTAAGTGAGAGAGAAATTTGTCATCTCTCCATGAAATTCTTTCCTTTCATACCTCATTTGTAAACATTGGTTGGGTGTGAGTGCTGCAAAATGTATCCATTCTATAGAAATTCTGTAGTATGTATCCATTCAGTAGGTGATTATTTATTGATTTGAGAAAAAGATGTCGAGTATCAATATTCTTTATTCTTTTGACTGCATAGCAATCATAATTAATTGAAAATATGTACAGGAATATATACCAAAAAGAGAGAGAGAGAAATCGAGTATATAAAAATGTATTGTACATATGAAATTGAGCAGTATAAATTAAAAATAGGTACAAAATATAACATTAGGTATTATGCCAGCCATTTCATTTATTAGTTTTAATTTTATATACTCGGTTTCTTTTTTTATTTATTTATTTTATACTTCCTGTATGTATTTTTAAATTAGCTTTGGTGATGATTGCTGTGTTATAGAAAAGATCTTAAGAATTAAAAATATTGATACAAGACAACAACTTTTTCTCAGATTACGTTATTAAAAGTTATTAACCTCATTAGCAGTATTGCTATTAATCGGTGATTATTTATATTGTCGTTTGTGTTATATGTCAAATACCATTTCTGAAATACCACTTATGTTTTGGAAATCATAAACCAAAACATAATGCTTTGATTTTTGGTATCTTATTGTTACATTAAGTGGTTGGAAAAGAGAAATAAAATATCACTTGTGCTTAAATAGTATATTGAAAGTATCTGAATTCCTAACAGAAAGATATTTTGAGAGTCCCCATACAGCTTTGCTAATATTTGTATTTGATGTCCATCAGAGCTCATGCTAGAAACGCAATCTGGGGTCTGGTTTTTTGCCTTTTGATCCAGTGTTGTGTCAACGAAATATTAATCCTGGATTCATTAGCAGTGAAATTCAATCAAAGCCAAGTAATTGATTGATATAGTAAGTTGTTGACTAGGCAATCCAATAAAACCTATATTAAACAGGTCTGGGTTCTCATGTAGATTTTTACTAAGGGAGAAAATAATCCTCATTGAACAGCTTTTAGCAACGCATTCTTGAAGTATTTTGATTTTCCTTTATCAATGTTACAGCTGAAATAGTAAGCATTGGTTAGCGGGATGTTTGGTATGAAAAACGTAATGAAATTCATATTTTCAGGTTCAAACTATGAAAGTATTTCAAGTGTGATATGTAATGCTTAATTTTTTTTTACTATTGTTATGGAATTGATTCCTACCCTTTGTATTATTAATTTTTATTGATATGTTGCAGATGGTTTAGCCACTTCCAATGGGTCAATGCCTACAAGTGGATACATGCGAGGCAGTGGATACAGTAGAAGAGCAGAACCTCCAGCTGAAGATTTTGACTTGCTGCTGCGTGAAGCTCAAGCCAAGCTACGCAAACGCAAAGTTTGACACCGGCATATCGTTATAGGAGCAATTTTTTTTCCTATGCTAGTAATTCTTAATTTATTGAATTAGGATACAGTGCACTCACTTCTGTGAATTTAGCCAATCCATTGCTCATTTTATGTCAACCTGTGTATTACAGAGTGTTTGTTTATGTATGGTGAGAAGTTGCAATTAAAGTGTTTTAGAGAAAACGTGACAAAAGCACACTGAAAGACGGGTCACCATTTACTGGTAATTGGATGTATTTATGTAAAAGGAGTTTTTAACCATTACAGTATTAAGCACATTGTAAAATAATGCAAAATATAAGAGGTTTTACCACTTCTTTTCATAACTCAAAACACACATTGCACTTGTTAAGCCATTATCTGTTTATTTATGTACAGTGAAATTTCTGTTCTAAGTTTACTGTTTTCACCTTTCCTTTTGTTTATTTTCTTCTTTTCTTCTCTTTTCTTTTCAATATGTACTTCTGTCTTTCACAAGATATAATAAATCTTGATAGCTCTTAAATATAAGTGTAGTAAACTGTGAATTGATGTTCCACTGCTAATCAATTAAGCTTATGTTGTCCAATGATATTACTAAAAGAAAGATTCTGTTAAGTAAATATTGTACAACATGATCTGAAAAGATGTAAACATGATTGTATTACTTCCACAATTGTGTGTTGTTCCTGCATAACTACATCCAATTGTGTCATTAACTGCCATAATAGGTGCTGATTTCATGTGTTTTCCTTATCTCTTACACTTCTGTATATTTGAATTGTCCTATGGGTAGATAGTTACCATCTTTTATTAATTTGGATAGTGTGGTTTGTTGAGCATTGATTACTCACAATTGATTTAATGGCAGTACTGTTCAGATGGACCAGTACAATTTCATGCATATTCTGACACATGATCAGCAGAATCCCCATATTACATGGCATTGAGAATGTGTTAAAAAGTATGTGTTTGGTTCCTATGTTCCTTCCCAACCAGTGTGTTTTAATGTCTTTGTGAAACTGCAGTATGTAGGATGAAAATACTTTTAATGTTTATATTTTCATAGGTTCAAGGGATGAAATGTTAATGCTAGATTGTATTTTTTTTTATATAGTTTTTTTATATTTATTTCCCCTTACTGATTGAACATAATTTTGTATCAACTGCTCTGAAGATATTACTACTTGATTTATGCAAAGCCTTTTAATCAAATGTATTGTTTCCTCTCTACCGCTTGTGAAGGAATTGAATAGTTTTCCTGATCATTTTGATTACAATTTGGTAAACATACTGCAATTTCATTTTTATTGTTGTGATTTAACTTAATGTGCTATTGTAATGTAGCAATTGGTATCACATTTGTGTATATTAATGTCAGAATTGCATATCATGTTTTCATGTCATGCAGGTAGAACAATGTTATATTTAAATGTTCTCACTTCATAAATTGGTGTTGACAGCATTCTGTATCTGTGCTGATCAATTGTTGTCAGCAAGTTCAAGTATATGATAATTATGTATTGCAGGTGGAGTTAATGTGAACAACGCATTCATAGGCTTACGTTTCAGAAGCGGAAAAATAGTGGGATTTTACTGTATTGTGTGTTTGGGATTGCGTCTCCTGACAATAAGTTATTAATTTTATTTAAAGAGGGACAAGGAACTTACATTTTTGAAATTTATTGCAAATGATTACAAGCATCTTATTTTCTATCATTTGTGGTGTACATTTTCTTATGTGTGGGAGGGAGAAACCTAGCAGCAATGTGCAGATATATATGTATGTATTATATATTGTTGATGAAGTCAGATGTGAATTGTAGAGAAACATTGAGCATTGTTAATGATGTTGATAATACTGTGATAGTTACAGGGTTTATTGCCATGGGTAAAGAAAAATCACAGTATTTGTGTGGAATATATACATGACAATTGTGAAGGTTATACAGATATGAAAGTCCTATGGTGTGCCCCTGGTCGTGGATAGTAAGTGAATATAGAAGTCAATCTGGAAAAATAAAGATTGTATGAAGCAAAATAGTAAATGGTTGTACAGATAGGACGGAGTACTTTTTCTTTCCTTTCCTTTCATGTGAGAGATGTATGGGTGATGTGAACATTTCAAGTTTCATGTGGGAAACAAAGCATATGCAAATGAAAGGTAAAGGAAACTTGCAAAAGTTATTGATAAGTTGAGTTTAAAGCTTTCAAACATTGAATGAGAATGTTTCTATCTTGAACGAATTGCTCAGACATTTCATTTTGTCATAGATGTTTTGATAGTGAACTGGTGTGCAATGATATCCATCCAAAGGGTAAATTTAGAAAGAAAAAGTATGTATTGCAGTTGTAAATTCTTGATTCAATTAATAGCGATTTTAAAACCCACTTTTGGGCATGGTCTTCCACTTCAAGATGCCTTCTTAATAAGGTTAAAAATTAAGAAATGTTTTATTTCCCAGATGATAGCTAGAAACTGCTAATAAAACCTTTTTACTTCATCTTTGCAGTAAATGATAGGTTCTGTACTTTTACATTGATTTTTTTAAGCAATTCAGAGCACAGCATGGTTGAAGCAGTTTCAATAGAAATAATTCTTGCCATTTGCTTTCAGTCTTGACTTTAGAATTGTGTAAATGCTTTGTAAACGTAATTAATTACTTTACGGCATCTCAAAATTATTACTTCCATATTTTCAATTGTTTCAATCTGATTCCTCAATTCATGCTCTTTAATGGAAATAAATCCTTAATAATTATCTGAAAACAAATAAAAGTACGTTATTATTTTCCTAAAGCTTGTCCTCACGAAGTGACACTTGCATAAACTACCACGAGTAGGGAGGTAGAAACCAAGATAATAAGGGGTCAATTCATGTTATCCTTTACTTTGGTTAATCACAAGGAAAGATTCACAAATATACATCAGTTGAAACAAAATAATTTAAATTCCAAACATTCTGCGTTTTGTTAGGCCTTTGTAAGGACAATTTGTACATTTTTTAAAATTAAAATTCTCCCACTTATACAATACACAATAATGTACAGTTCTAAAGTTTCAACACTGGTTGGCTTCACGCTAACCTGGTAAAACCGAAATGGATAGAATCCCTTTTCAGTGGTGAAGTCAGTGATACTACACAAGTGGCCATAGGCCATGATTATTATTAAATAATCATTAATTAAGAGTGATATAACAAATGCATCTAGAATGCTGAGAAATAACTTTTCTGTTTCATATTAACTCAAAATGTCTGGTAAAAGAATAAGTTTTGTGAAAGTTTTCCTTTAATGGGGGCAAATTAAACGTACCAGCTAATGAAATTATGAAGATCTTCAAGAGGTACTTAGTTGATAGTAGGCAACTGTTCACTTAACGCTTTTATTCAGGGTGTAATCTTCATATAGAAACCTCCATCAGCCACACAGGGTTGGACCGTTGAACCACTTCCTGTCTACCAAGATAGCACTCAAGAAGCCAGATTTTGAATTTGACAATTTTCATTTGTTTCAAAAACATGTAATGGTTAGTCTTTAAATGAGAAAATGATCTGGGAAACAGAAACACTTCAATCAGGTGACACCATGGATGAATATGCGTTGTTCTATGATGACACTAAACACTTAAAATGTGCCAAGCATTTACTATGCGACGACTGCCCTGTCTTAAGAACAACACTACTGGCTCAACTGTAAGTAGGATTTTCACCATAACTCTCATTCGCAATCAATATAGCTGATATTGCTGCCCCTTGAATTTGAAACCAATCAGGGGGGGGGGGGAATGAAGTCCTAGGGACGTTTTTCAAAATTAATCTTTTTTTTTCTCCCTCTCTTTTCTTTTCAATTTTGCTTTCGGATAGCATAAAAGACATTTTTTTGGCATCTATCAACAACAATTATGAAGTGTGCTCATCTGAAACATCTTCAAATAAGATCATGTTCAATTTTTAGAAAATTGAGTATTTTTAGCGTAATTTTACGCCAAACAGGCAAATTTTAAATATTAAACCATTATTTTCTCAGAAACAGGTCCCAATGTTTTCTTTAGACCTTTCCACGTATGTAGTAAAGAAAGTGCTGCTGGGTCCATTTTCGGCTCATTCTTTGTATTTTCGAAAATTGAAAATTCGATATTGTAAATTTGAATTTCCCACGCTTCGTCTGCCCCGTCAGTTCGCAAAATGGTAACAGGGCGCCTGGAAACAATATTTTTTTTTTTTGTTTGTTGCCTGTCGTGTTTATCGCATGATGTGATAACATTCTTGTGAAAGAAATAGATTTAAGGAAGGTAATATATTTAACGTAGAACCAACAAATACGTTTCTTTTACTTTAAGAAGTTCTGATCGTTGATTGCGGTATTCAGAAATTAGCTCGCTTCGATGTAATAAGGCAAGCCAATGTGAAACATTGTTCTTTCTATTTTTGTATAATGTACTGAAACTACTGTAATAGATAAATTATTTCATGTTTGTGCCAGTTGTAAAAGAAATGAGTACTGTTTCTGGCTATCAAAATAAGCGCACAAATTTACCACATACGCTTCGTTTGTACGGGTTGAATTGGGCTTATTCAAATTATAACGTAGTTTTTAGTAAAACAGAAAGTACAGAGGGAAATTGCAGCATACGGGGAGAGTGGGGTCATGTCTGCTGAAAATTTTGATATTCTTGTTGGAATAAAATATATTATTTCTGTATGATAAATTCCTGATAAAAATGACATATAGATCTATAACATTTTAAAATTGGTTTTAATGATAAATAATATGAAAAATGGCACATAAACACAAAAATTGCACATTTTTAATATAATTTATATTTTCGATTATTTAAACTTTACTTTTGAAACGGCGTTTCTTGTTTTTTGATAATTCTGTTTATTTTCACATAAATATTAAACAAATTGTTTAAGATTACAATCTTGGCTGCCCGGGTGACGACGCGTTAATTGATGTGGTGCCGACGTTTCGATTATGTCGTGATCTTCATCAGGGCTCGTAATGTTCTTGTTTATTTATAATAACAATCGCTAATCGTAGCTAGAGGGCTGCCTGTCAACCGCGGGATGGCGACGTGGCGCACGAGCGGACGTCAGGAAGCGGTCCACAGTCGGACGCCGGCGCGGGCAGATCCGGAGTTGGACGGAGTCGTCACACGGACAGCCAAGATTGTAATATTGACTCTGGCCGCGGAAGCCTACGACTTCGTTTAAATTGTTTAAGAGTAGCATTACTATTATATGACAGAAATCAGTACGTTATATCTAGTGGTTTTGTCGCTGTAATCTGATTTCTTCATACATATTAATAGCGAGATGATTTGGACGACTTTCCGCGATCATTGCAATCTCCTAATAAATTCAGCTGCCACTGTTTTCCACTTACCCAACGTCGCTGTCTGTTCACCTCTCTTGCGGTAATTTCAAATAAGAAGACTAAAAGTTCCAACACAAAGAAAATATATTGTTCATAAGTTCTT
This sequence comes from Teleogryllus oceanicus, assembly GCA_964035755.1. Classification (NCBI taxonomy): domain Eukaryota; kingdom Metazoa; phylum Arthropoda; class Insecta; order Orthoptera; family Gryllidae; genus Teleogryllus; species Teleogryllus oceanicus. Next base: position 25,428,502 of record CAXIVR010000012.1, on the reverse strand, counting down.
GCTATGTTGTAATATATTTCCTGCTCCGCTTCCTTCTTGTTCCGTATTCTAGGACCCACCGATTAATTTTATCAAATACCTTCCCCAAAGTTTTGCCTATCTCTTAAAGATGCTACTATTTGGATATTTAATTCAGAATATCACTTAGCTGCCTACACAAGGGAAAAATTCTAGAATTTTGGGTCTATTTTGTTTTCCCTTGTGTATTTGATTTCCTTACGCTTTTAGAGATCAAATAGTTTTTTTTTTTTTTAATTTCCTAGTAGTTTGTAAATAATTGAAAAAATGCAGGTTTTTACTTCAAACATAATAACCCTACAAAAAATTGTTATATTTTGATAATTATTTTTTCATTAATCACAATTGAATATTCTAGTGAAGGAACTAGAATGGTTAAAGGTACTGTGAAAACCAGAGTCAGTATTTGATTATTTGAGAAAAATTATTGTTTATAAATTTATTCTGGATATTTCAGTTCATAGAACTGAAACTTTTAATAACAGTTTAAATATTGCGGTTAATTTACTTGGGCAAATAATGGGCTACATGCTGAAAAAGAATTTTTTTAAATTCTGAAAGTACGTTCATTCGCAAACATGTTTGACATGTATGAATGTTATGAAAATTCCCAATTCGAGAAAATGCATCTGAAGCTCATTCACTAAGGCTTGACAGTTGACATTCGCTTCGCAAACAAAATACTTTCTCAAAAACTAAGAAACTTAGAAAGAAACTGTTTGAAGCATTTAAACGAGAATACAACAGCATATCACTCAATAAAAATTGAAAAACAACAAATTGAAATTTGACGATTCATCATGCTTGGGTACACTGCTACCTTAGAAAATCTCGACCTACATCCAAGCATCCATTTCTTACGAACTCGAGCCAGTCTCTCTCTAAACAACCTTGCGTCAATAGAAACCAACGCGACTTCCCTCAATTGTCTCTTACGCGTTATACACTCGCACCAAATTGTATATTTTGATATCGTAACAGTTATTTCTTTATTGATGATCTTGATGTATGAACATTGTAGAGCACTTCATTGCCAACATACCAGGGTGTGTTTGTTACAGTTCGAAGGACGACTTGCGCTGGAATCTCTGAAGCAGAGGAGTAGCTACGTTATCGGGGGTTTCGGTACAGAATGTTCAAATGGGAGTTCAAATCTTGTTCAAATCTTCATTGGAGGCCAGCGGATGACCTCAATCGGAACCTTTGACTTCCGGGACCCCGATGCCGTACACCGATTGCACCAACCTATAACTGCGCCCCTGCGCTAAAGAATTTCGTCGTTGGAGACGTTGGCTCAGCCCCCATATTGGTCCATAAGGGGCGCAGGATATTTTTATATATTGCGGTTTTTACTTAGCTGGACTTCAAGGTCACTGAAGGCCCGTCACTACGGTAGCATTTAGGCATGGTTTTTCGCGTCTTTCTCAGTCGAGCCGTTAGTGTCGCTTCATCTGCGGCCCTGCTTGATACGGTCGCGAGCATGCGACACCTAGTGGCAGTACTGAAAAAGACGCGAAAGACCTCGTTAAGAAAAAACCGCAGTATATATGCGAATATTGTCTGACAGCGAACGTGGCAAATGTTAACGAAAAGCAGGAATGCAGAGGCATGGCGAAACTGAGTCGCTCACCCAGCATCAATTTCCTCCACAACTGTGTAAAGACACCTATGTAGATGAGGCAAAGGAAGACGAGGCGGGTGGGACACCGGAAGGCAAACTACAGAGCAGCCCAGGGCATTCCGGGAATCAGGGAAGTACCCTGAGGCTACCAGAGACCCCAGACTCATGGGTTAAGGGAATCAGAGGATGTCCAAAGGCAACCCAAACCAGCGTGACCCCACAGGACCAGACGATTGCTAGCTTTCTATAGAGTGTAGATAGTGTTGGAGGGGTTGGGGGGGTTGGAGAGTAGATAGTGTAGTGGTGTGGCAAAGCAGATATATGTGTGACCAGCAAGAATCAGGCCATGTGTGGTGTAGTGGATATAGTGTACTGTATGCAGGTAGTTAGTATAAAGGGTAGTTTAGGGTAGTGGTTATCTCCAGCGACAAGCCCAGCTATAGATAAGGGAAAGAGATGTGTCCGCATAATGTGCAGTGTGGCACCGGTATGGGTGTGGCAGCGGAATGGAGGCTGGTCAGTGACGCTCCCTGTGTTGGAAAGGGCTGGAAGTGGGAGCCGATGTGGGCAGAAAAGGGCGGGAAAGGACGGGAAAGGGTTGGAAAGGGCGGAAAGTGGGACAGCTCAGTTCGCGGGCAGCCGCCATGTATCTTAACACGGATTCCGTTGCAGTGAGTTCATCTGATTGAACATTATAATTTGCGCTTATTTCCAAGTGAGGCAATCAGTATTGTGTTAAATTGATGGTTTCAGCGTTATTAAATTTCTTGGTCTGTTTTGAAGTACTTTAACTATTTTAAGATCGATATAGGTCTGCACAACTTTTTTGATTTCCTTGTAAGAGTAATAGTAGTTTATGCAATTAGTTTATAAAGCAACATTATAAATGAGTTGCATGCGCTATTTTTTGTATAACAGCATTATAAATTTACAAGAGAATCAAACTTAATTTCGCGAAACAACTTTCTTCTGACGTCTCGGATGCTTGACATCCAACGCCCTCTGGAAATCAAATTCAAGATGGCATTATTGACATCCGTGCGAGAAAACGGTGGTCGACTGTTCCGTCTTCTTCTACCTCCCCACGATTCTCTCGCTACTATTGGCTGAATGTGTGATGACGTCATGTCGCGTTTAATAATGGCGCTGACGTCTAAAATACTGGATTATGCACGATTCGGGGTATCGAAAAGGGTCGTTTATAATGATTGTATACAAAAAATTACTTTATTGTGGGTATATCGGGGGTACGAGAAACTCTGTGATGTCTTTATCATCCGGTGATTGATCTGAGGTTCTAGGTTGAAATACTTCTTTTAAGTATTCGACAAATACGTTTGCGTTGGCATGTGATATAGCCCATGACTTGCCTGGTTTTAGGATTGGAGGTATGTGTTGTATTGTTTTCTCTATTACCTTTACCGTTCCGCACATGGTGTATTCAGTTGCATTTGTTGGAGAACGTTCTTGTATAAAATACTACTTTTCTGCGCCTTTTATACTGCGGGTTTTACAGAGCTGCCTCTCAATTCCACTGAAAGCCCGTCAACACGGTGGCATTTCGGCACGGTGACTCGCATCTTTCTCGGTCGTGCCACTATAGTCGCTTCATCTGCAGAACTGCTTGATACGGTCGCGAACATGCGATACCTAGCGGCATTACTGAGAAAGACGCGAAAAACCGTGTCGAAATGCCACTGTGGTGACGGGCCTTGAGTGGAATTGAGAGGCAGCTCTGTAAACACCGCAGTATAGTTTCAGTCGTTTTCTGTTAAGTTTTTGGTTGGCTCGATTTCCCTTTGTTTTATCATTAGGATAATGTGTTCTTTGTCATACTTTTTTAAGGTAACACTTCTTTTAATAACATCGTGATTTGTTTTGGGTACGTTTTATTTCTGTGTATTTGACTGTCTCTTGGTAAAGAGTGCGCCGTGTTAGATGTACTAATACAAGTACTCGACTGCTTCTTCTATGTCGTTGTTAACGCTGCAAGATAGCTTCAGTAAAACTGTTTGGGAGAGCAATAGAATGATGAATGGGGTTGCTCGCAAAGCGTGTTTTCTGTTATAATTCATGCGACATACCATTTCAGCTTGCTATCGCCTCTTACGCGCTCAAACACCCACTGCTACCACTAGTCAAATTTAATTTCTTCAATGCCGCCCAGATGTAAATTACCACGCCTTTTTACTGACGAGGCGATCTTTTGTGTATACGCACGGCTGCAAGATTCTTCAACAATATCCCGAACAATACAATCATAAAATCGTTGTATTTTTTCGAAATCTCGACAATGAGAATGCTTTTGCGCACTAAAACTTCTCAACTGATGTCACAATACCAACCATACATAATTAAATTAAAAGTCGGTAGCCTATATACGTGCCTCTTAACGGTGTTCAGCCGCAAAAAGGTATTCTTGCGTTTTATTTGCGCGAGGCGAGTCGAGTAACCGCTAAACTGTGTTCGGCCACTATTCTTTTAAATAATGCTATTCTAGTGCGCCTTCATTTGCAGGACTTTTAATTTTTTAAATGTTGATACTTCACAGTGTCTCCGGTACCTGGCGCGGCCTACCGGGCTTCTGCGAAAACAGTTCAACTCTTCAACTGTTTTTGTCCTTTCAAAGAGTTTCCCGCGAAAGATGTTTTTGTCTTTCCCTCTGGAAGCAAACGCGCCGTTTTTTTTTAGAAAAAATGTTAAAGTCCGAAGCGGGACGTTTAAAAATGCATGCTCTTTGCTGTTAATTAGTGGCAAGGAGGTTTCAAAGTATGGCGCCAAATTTGAATCAATTTTGGCCGTCGGTGTGTTAACAATCGTCTCCTGTTTTGAGTTTGATATTTCCAATGGTATTGTTGTCAATCCATTTTTAAAGCTGTCCCAGTTAGTTCTACTACTCAATGTTACTTGTTTAATTTCATCTATTTCTAGATGAGACTGTTGGATTACATTGCACAAACGAAAGCATTTACCTGGTATTGATCGACGAAAACGTGGAAAATAACTGATCAGAGCAGCGGGTCGCTAGAATTCTCCAGACAGCGTCTGAATTACACTTAGCTATCTAGCTAGAGTCGAAAATCCTGCCGTCCGACCTCGAACCCTGGGCCCATTCAAACAGAGGCACTGCAGTGACATCAGTTGATGCCCTGAGCCACCTCAGCATCTTCCGTACGAAGGAAGTTTTAGTTACAGCTGTAATTTATTCTCATTTGATTTGCAGGCAAATTGTCTAAAACATTTTAAATAATTAACGTTCTCAAAACCTTAATGAGTTCAAAACACGTTAGCGACAAGTTTCTCTTTTCACTTCCAAGAATAGAGCATAATTCACTTAATTTAATATCAGAAAGCCCTTTTCAAGTAAACTTTTTAAATTGCTTGAACATCAGCTTTGGTTAGAGTAGGTCTATTGAATGTTTTATCCCATGTTTTGGTGATTCTTCTCCTCTGAATGGTGAGAAACGGTGCCGACCCACATGCCGGCTTTCCCTTCCAGGTTTTCCCTAGCGGTGCACCGCCCCAGCAGCGGCCAGTTCTAAGCTTCTGAATGGTCTCCCAACGTGTGATAGTAGTCCCGACATGTAGTGCCTTTATGTGTAAGAGTGTGAAAGTAAGAGAAGATGATAAAGATGGTGATGAAGATAATGATGATGATGATGATGATGATGAATAATAATAATAATAATAATAAGAAGAAGAAGAAGAAGAAGAAGAAGAAGAAGAATTCGTGTCCAGGCCATCTATTCATATGTTATGTTAGTTCTGACATACTCCTTTGGCGTTATTAAATAGAGCAATCTCTCCTCGGCAACATCCAGAGGACAATTCGAACCACCATAACTCAACACTAAAAACATCATCCCATTCATGTAATTGAGTGTTTTAACCTTCCAAGATCACAAGGAGGGCGAGGTGTTGTAGATCTCATAAATAAGCACAGCTCTCAAATTGCATCACTCAGAAGATACTTCCTGGAACATTGTGGGAGACTTCAGCAATGAGTGAGCACAGATGATAATAACTAACTTGAAAAAGACTGATCCACCTGCTTAGCCAGTTTTGAAACCGAAGAGAAGATAACCTCATGGGAAACGAAGACGCTGAACGGAAGGCGCCCCCATGAGCTGAGCAAAGCAGAAGTCGACATCTCTGCGTCGCACGCATGGCTCCAGCATGGGGATCTTTTTCCGGAGATAGAAGCCTCCGTGATAGCTATCCAGGACCAAGTGGTGTCAACTTTGAACTACAGAAAACACATTCTGAAAGATTCGACTTTCCATTCCGACACACGTAGAAGATGTGAGGCTACATGCGAAATTATCCAATACGTGATAAGCGGATATATCGGCCACGCACAGTTGGAATATGAAGAGTCTCGATGAATTGGCGAAGCAGGTCCATCAATTATTGGCAATGAAAACGGGCTTACTCGCCACTTCCTTGCCGTATTATTAATACATCTTTTTTAAATAAAACTCAAAATTAGCACCCAAACCAGATATAAATATAGTTAAACCAATAAACAATATAAAATCATTTATTGAAGATACGTATGTTCCTCAGAACCTGCTTGAAAATAGTGAGCACACTCTACTGGGATCGCTCCATTATCACTGACAAGCAAGTCGGCGGCAATAGATCCGATATAACACATATCGACAAAACCCATCAGTAGGCTGTCCGTATTGATATATCAATATCCAACACCCACAACATATTAGTAATACATCAAGAGATGCAGAAATATACCGATCTCACCCATGAAGTCCCAGCTCAGTGGAACTTCAGCAAAATGACAACTGTGCCAATAATAATATCAACCACCGGAGTGATCCCGAAAATAGACACTTCGAGTACTACAGTGTCTTTACTTGAATGTCAGGAGAATATACAAACTGCAGAAGGCAGTTATCTTGAATACATGCCGTATTGTTAGAAGTCACCTGAATTTTCAATGGAGTAACCGCACACCTGGTAATCATACTTGTGAGTGGTTGACATACCTACCAGTAAAAACTGTGAATAATAATAATAATGATGATGATAATAATAATAATAATAATAATAATAATAATAATGATAATAATAGTAGTAGTGTCACATTCACAATTTCGATTGTGTATGTGACTATACGCAATATGTGACTATTGAAATAAACCGAATATATTAATGACTATTATTTGTTTTAATTCTGACTCTATCTTCGGCTTTCTAATATTATTTGATATTATTCCAACGTAATCCATTCCGAATTTGTATAAATGGGCGCGAGGAAAAGATTATGCTAATACTATCATACAAGTCAACCTTCAACTCTAATTATATAAAAAATTAGTTTCCGGCTACCTGGGTCGATGGGTTTCATAGAAATAATCACTATTGTATGCTAATAGATGATTATCCGATCTGCCATCTATACAGAGTGGCCGAGGAATCTGAAAAGCAAATATATTTCTATCTTGCTACTTCGTTACTAGAATTGACTCAATGAGAATCATGTATTCATTTCACAAAACATGGAAATTTATTAAACAATTTTGGTACTTGATAATTCTACACAATATGAAAAAAAACCTTGGTCATGACCTGTTCCAACCTTATAATGTAGTATTCGTCTTCGCGCGCTCTTGGACGAAGGTGCCTCGTTGTATCATCTTCATTCTTCTCCGACGTCGCTGTCCTCAGGTCCAGATACAATCTTCTCTCTTTTCTTGCAGAAACACACTTCAATCACCGTTCATCACTGTTTCCGAAGTTAATAAAGTCTAAGTCGTCCGCCAATTTACGAATTCCAAGTTCATCCCACGCGTATGCTGAATACTCAATGATCTGCTGTTAGCATTCCAGTCGAGTTACTGATAAATTCGCCTAAGCCCTCAATGTCCTTCTAACTCGTTCTCTTGAAATATTTAAGTTTTATTGTCCACACACAGCATTCAAATTCAAAGTTCTACCAATATCTACTCCCCAGTAGATGCTGACAAGTTCCAAAAAAACTCCTAACATTAACTGTGCACGATCCGTTCAACACCACGACATCAGTCAGAATCAATGCCTATCGTATTCTTTCAACCCTTCAAAAACTCGGTCCATATTTTCGATTGTTATTTACAGACAAGACTTGATGTACTTCCGTGCCTAGCCAATCCCTAAATTTCTTACAAAATGAACTAGCCGTCTCCGCGATTGTCCCTGCATGAAGATTGTTGACCTTGACGACGGCTCGCTTACCGTTGCTATGCTGGCATATTCACCTATATTTATCCCTATAATTTACGCTGTTTATAATAAATATTGTACCATATTATGTCTCACATATTGGTATGTCACACTATAGACATAAACAATTTCAATTGTGTATGACGAGACAAATGTGATGTATTATGGGGGACACAATTGCTGACGTCTTCTTGAGTTCTAGAATCTGTAGACGCTCCTTTTTTACACACTTTTAGGAATAAAGGTTGAAAAGGGCATTTTAATAATTGTTAAATTTTCACTCCTATGTAAAAGAACTGCATTGGTAAACGATCTTTAGATTTTGTTTTGAATTAACTGCTGATATATAACTAACCCTCCACTCCTCTCCCGCCTAGAAAAAGAGAGCTCAAGAAAAATTGCGCAGAAAGTGGACCAGAAGCAAAGCAATGTACAATCTCAGCATTTGCTTGAAGGATCAAGGGAAACTGTAGGAATAAACTGATCGAGGCGGGTTCAGTTACCTTGAAGCTAAAATTTAATACTTGTTACAGATAGAAATAAAGATATTGTACAATAAAATATTTTTTCTAGTAGCACAGGAGATAATATTTAATGACTGCTTCATACTGTTTCATTTTTAAAATAAATTTTACCTAATATTAACATTTTACCACTGGCGGCTGGTGCCCTAACTAATCGGGAATTGTAGCTCCATCGAATGACGGGAATGTAATTTCCAAAATTCAGACCATTAATATATATTAAAATATGGGGAATTCATGTAAATTAATTAAAACTAAGTTTACGAAAAATAAATATTCAAATATTACTTACATAATTTTATGCGTATTGTCTTTGTCAGGTACGTTCACCTCCTGAGCACATGGTTCTAGCTTTGCTTTCCAGTGGTCACTCGAGTTTTACTTTCTGACTACAGCTTACGCAGTATAGAGAAAGTATTGTAATGCTGCAAAAAAGGCGAATTTTCGACAGAAATACATATTGCCGAGTCCTGATATCGAAAAAGTGGATAAATCTTTTTATATATAGTAAATTACTTCCTCTAACACGTTGTGTATCATAATCAATGTTTTGGGTTTTTGATACCGAAAAATCGACTGACGGCAAAACGTATGTCTGTCCCTCCGACGGCAAAACGTCTGTGAACAGCGCTATACTTAGGTTTTTCTAACGTGGTGGCTATCTCCAAGATAGAATTTGGTACGACTTTTTGAGTCGTTCTCAGTCCTGCCGCTAGGGTCGCTTGATGTGCAGCACTGCTTGATGCGGTCGCGATCATGCGTCATCTTGCGGCAGGATCAAGAAAGACGCGCAAATAGTCGTGCGAATTCTCTCTTGGAGATACTACCCCAGCCGCCACGTTAGAAAAACCCAAGTATAGTGGCTAAACCGTAAGCAGGATATTTACCAGCATTGATATTTCCCCGTTGATCTGACTTATGTCGCGGCCTCTTGAATCTGAAACCTATGATTTAATTTTAGGGGGAACTTTACATAAAGCCCTTAGGACAATTTCAAAATTCAAAATAAAAAAAGGCGCCAAATGTTTTGGTTAAATCCTTTTGTTGGATAGTGTGAAGAACGTTTAAGAGAATAGTTCAGGTCTTATTGTCGTTGAAATGTCCCTGAATTTTCGAAAATTGCAAAAGTTCAGTTTTCTTCATCTTCCTACAACTAAAATATTGAAGATTGAGATGTGTTCCTTAATGAACTCTATTCTGTAAAGAATATTTTTAAATTTTCAACAGGCGATTTTTAAAATTTAAACAATTATTTTCTCAGAAACGGTTTAACATAGTTTCTTTCAATATTTTTCACAGTAAAAAAAGTGGCACTGAACGCATTTTCTGCGCACTCTGTGTCTCTTTCATCGCAAATTCACTTTTATCAGAGACCACAAAACAAATTTTTCTGACCCCCCCCCCAAAAAAAAAAAAATTCTGCAGCATTATGATACTTCTCTAATCAAGAATTGGATAGGAAAGGTGTCATATCTACATAACATGTACCTATTTCTTTTTAAATTTAGAGAGTATTTGTTTAGGGGAAGTTTAGAATAAAAAAGTCGTGAGAGTGGATCGGATTCTTTATGATTTTTTGTCAGTAGAGTGTTTCCAAACTTTTGTCTCTCCAAAATACTTGGACACAGTGGATACAACATTTCTGGATTGAACATATCCGAGCGTTCGTGAGGCATTACAAATATAAATAAATGTAACGGGAAAATTCCGTGAAGAATTATTCCAAAATTTGTCCGGGCAGGAAAAAACATATCAAAGGCGCTCGCAAGCACTTTGCAACTGCTAAAAATAATGCATGAGCAAAAAACAACAACGTGGGAACGAGCGTCTGCCAGAACTGCTGCTTCCCTCGTAGTGCGGCGTGTTTCACAGAGATAGCGCGCCTGCATCGATCTTGCCGGCCAACGCGATGCATGGGGGAATCTATGACAAGCCAGAGCCAGCCAGCACCACCGAGCACCACCCAAGGCGAGCCGAGCCATAGGCCGCCGGAATGCGGGCTGTAAAGAAATAGTGAGATTATTTAGCGCGTGAGTGGGCCGAATTAATTTTTGTGCGCGCGCGAAGGAACTGTCATCCGGTCGAGTTGGAATAAACGTGTTTCCCGTTGGTAAGTTAATACATTCAATTGACAAGAGGATACCTTTCATCTATTCATGCTCAATTGGGTACATGCCTGGCGTTTCTGAGAAATGTGTGATGCATACTGTTCACTTAAGAGTATATTGGTGGGTGATGCATGTCTGAGGCGATTCTTTGTAGTATGCGAAAGGTTAGTGGTGGTTAGAGACCAGAGCATGTTGAGGTATGTTCTTATATTAACAACTCTGTATTGTGATATTTCTCAGATTTTTAAGTGATTGGTGTGTTTCAAGCTGCGATAAAAAATTCAATAATGCGACTATTGAAATCAGTTTTTGTTTGAAGTATGTATTAACATCGGGATAGAAAAAGTATTCGCATCCAATAATCATAATACAGTACTTACAGTATTAACTGATCTTTAAGAAAAAAGTTTACATTCAAATAGTTTGCAAACCGGGATTAATGTGATAATTTGCCCAATTCATTTGGAATGTGAAATTAACAAAACTCTTGTTTATTCTAGTCAAATATTTTATGAGAAATCTATGAATTTAATTTTCCAACTATAATGCAATTTGTTTTGTTTTCAGAAACGTTCAAATTTTCCTAGAAGTAAATGTATCCCAACCTTTTTATGTCCCGCATTCTGATACTGAATATTGTTGTAAATTTAAGAAGAAAAAATTGTCTAATTTTCCCTGGAATGAATGACACCTGAGCACAAGTTCATTATTATTTTTCATCCTCTGTAATTTTTGAAAGCAAACGTGCAGGATTATTTTCACAGATGTGGCATGACATATGATTGGTAATGAACGATTATTAAAATGAGATTTGCACACTTTCCAATATTTGTGTAGAATTTTGTTGTTGTTGTTGTAGAGTTGCTCTGATTGTTTGTAAATTTGATATTTTAGTTACATGTGTCTTGGTCGTTATGGTCCCAAATTTTACACTGAATTATCTGTTGTTTTTTCTTTAATAATATTCATACACACTAGTATTTATAATGATGTAGTATTATAGTGGATTGTCAATGAATGTTACATTCCTTAATTAAATTGTTGAGGATATTTATTGTACCTACTGGAGATATTCCATTATTATTTAAGTTTAAAAGCTGAAGTTTTATGATTGCTTCCACAGCTCATTTTTACGTTAGTTATGATTGATTGCTCATTGTGTTTTAGCTATAGAATGTAATATGCCAGTTTATGTAACTCTTTCCTCACCCAAATTTGTGTGAGGAAAGAGTGGGGGGGAATGTGTGTGTGTGGGGGGGGGAAGGGGTAGCAGAAGAAACTGGTATTCTTCGTAAGACTGATTTAACTTTAAAAAACTAATCTTTGTTTTGGAAGTCAGAAATATCCTGCATCCTTGTGCACCAATAATTCTAATTTTTCTTAACCATGAATTCCATTCAATTATTTTCAGTGGCATATGTGGCAGGCATGGCAAGTGCCAAATGACAGGGTACCTCTTAAAATTGTATTTACATGTCATTTTATTTACTCGTTGGTGCTCTTGCATTCCTGGCTTATTTAATATTCTCAGTATTATTTATTATTCTCAAAACAGTGTGTGAATTTGTGTTGGGTTTCTTTAGAACTTTTTCAAAGCCTGAGTGAAAAATGTATTCTTGATCTAGGCTATATTTATATCTCTTCAATGGTTGTGAAAATTCTGAACTGAATACCTGCCAACTCGTACATTCATCTTTAATCATTTTGTGGAAGTCTTGGGGGAAAAAATATTGAATACCAAAATATTATTTGATTCTTATACTACTATGAATAAAATTTTGGGGTTCTGTTTGTTTCCTTCCTCCTGTTAACTTTTCACTAGAATTTTCTATAATGTCTGATTGAATAGTGCTCATTATGTGGCAATTAATATTTCCTTAGTATTCAAAGTAGGTGATTTGGACAAAATTTCATGTAATGTTTCTATTTTGTGTGTGTCTGAACTATTAAAGATGTTTCACATATTATTTATATTTCATTTTGTTATATTCTATTTTTTAAAAGAAGTCGCTAAGAAATTTATGGCATCATTTGCAATTGTTTTAGGGTATATCATTATAGGGCATATTTTTAGGGTAATCCATTAAAGTGTAAATGTTTTTCAGCTTTTCCTTTGTACATTTTGTTTCCATTTCTTCAAAATAATTTAAATCTTCAGGTTTTATTGAAAGGTTGTACAGTAATGTTCAAATCCTCTTTTGCACTTTATATTTCTACCATAAAATTCTAATACGTTTAAGTTCGTTCTTTCAAGTTGATAATTTATTTGTTAAATTTTGGTAAATTAAGTTAGGTCACTTCATTTGGGGACCTTGCAGTAATGGTAAAGAGGATGGGATTTTTTGTCATAAAATTGCGTTAGTAATTTTGCGCTGACAGACTCGAGGTAAATATCCGACTCCGAGGGCCGGTACCCCTCCACGGTGCGCCGTTAACTTGTGCTGATAAAAGTATTTTGACATAAAAATGCGTTGAAATTTTGCAAAGTATAGAATCAACGTTGTTTAAAGTTACCTTTATCAAGACAATCTGGACTTTTCCTACTTCGATGTAAAAAACAACTGATGGTACAAAAAATATATTGCCTTGTCGAGCGGAGCGACCAAACTAACGTGAAGTTAAACGAAATGTTTTGTAACTGAATTGCACCTTTTTATTTGTTTGCACTCTTGTTATTTGAAAAATGACTATTCAGTTAGGGTTCCTGTCCACCATGATAAAATAAATATCGTTACCTTATCTCGAAATTTTTCAGTTGAATTTTCTTCAAATGTTAAACGGTACTCATAAGTCACCATTGTAAACAGCATTACTGATTGGATTTTTTTGTTTCTAACATGTTGGTGCAGTTGTTATTTTCGTTTCCTGGCAGATTTGTGGAACTCTTTAGCAACTGCTTCCATGCCAAGGTTATAGTGGACGTTTTCACATTACGGAGCATGCCCGCAAGACTGCTGCAGAACGTTTTAAAATATGAGTTATGGTTTATGCAATAAGATTTTTGATTTCGTTGTAAGACTTTAAAACTCGTGTATCATCCAATACGCCCATATTGGCTTCAAAACTTGTTTTAATAATGATTTTTGATTTAATTTTAATGAAATTTATTATATTGTTTTTTAAGTATATGACTTAGTCCCACAATACCGTATTTCACCTTTCATCGAATACTGTTAAACTCTTCGGATACAAGCTTTTCGAATACTACTCATACATCCAAAAATGTATACATCAATTGAAGATCTAATTTTGAAGAACAGATTTCATTACGAAACTAGTGGTGCTACAGAATGGCAAAGACTTTTTCGTACTAGCCAGTTTCCAAATTTTCTTGAGACTGGTCTAGCTTCTCGTTTTGCCCCTCTCTCTTCCTAGCTGCCGTGAGCGCCAGACTATCAAGGCCTCTCGCTGTACCAGCCGCTTCTCTGGGACAGTCCCTGTGAAAGAGCACCTTCGCGCTCTCCGAACTTCGAGTAGACGAATCTCAGTGTTATACCTGTACATATTTGCCCATGGTATCCCCTGGGCCCTATCTCGGAGCTTGTACCATTGGTACTGTGACCGGTAGCTCAGTGCATCATTTGATGTCACTGCAGCCCCTCTGACCGGCAGGTCCTAGGTTCGAGTCCTGACGGCGACAGGATTTTCGACATTAGCTGTTCAGCTAGGTCGAATTCAGTCGCTGTCGCTGTGGAGCGGCCGGCTGCTCTGATCGGTAGTTTTCCGTGGTTTCTCCGATCACCAGGCTAATGCCGGGGCAGTTCCCTACCAAACGGGCCACAGACCGCGCGCGATCTGTCCTTCCACTTCCTTGTCCTATCTTCTCCCCTTACACACACACTTACACTAACATGCACTACACTATCGCATCCTGGGAGATCGGTCGGGAGCTCAGAGCTTGTCCCGGCTGAGGCGGTGCCTCGCTGGTGGGAGAGTCCTGGTTAGGGGGAATCCTCACTAGCCGACTTTAGGTCGGCACCGGATCTCGCCATCCAGCGGGGGAAGGTCACAGCCATTTCCCGGGAAAAAAGCATACACTACACTAACGGGACTAATGACCAAAGCTGTTGATGCACCCGGAAACACGAAAAAAATCAGTCAATTCTACCATTTGTCTAGATGCACATCCATCATTCAATTGAACATTGCGCGCAGCTCCTGGCCAGGAGATAATCGAAGAATGAAGGTGTATGTGTAGTGCACGAGAGATTCGAATGTTCCCGCTGTGATTACAAATGAAAACATTCATGTATTACGCGGGTTTCAAATCTACGGTCTTAGTGTCGACGTACTCGGACTCACCTGCCACAATCCCTGTCTCATGCGTAAGACCCGGATTTTAATGAACTAAATATCAGCGAAATATGCAAGAATTTATGACCTAAAACCTATATAAATATGACCTTAAAAAATAAAATATGACTACACAAGTTTATTTTAAAAAACTCCTGTTGATTTCTTAGTATAACATAAATACAAAATTCACTCAAGAATAGATTGTCAGTATGGTACATACGGTTTGCAGTCTTTGGAACTAACTAGCATTAAAAAAAGCTTGTGTCTGTAAAACAAACAAAGTACAGTAAAATAAAACCCATCAAACAAAATGCTTTGCTTTACTACTGCATACTTCTCGTTTAATGTTTTCTAATTTCCTCTCAAGTCTTCAATTTCTAGAGAGTTGCATTGGATCACAAGGTGTATTTTCATGTTTTCAATCTGCAATGCAGTTTTGGTTCATTGTTTTCAAATATTGCGGCATTTTCAGAAATTATATTGTTAATTTTGCACATTGTAGAATCTTCAGGATTTCGCTGAAAAACACTCAGCAATTTGTTGTACACATTTTCAGCCACATGACCAAGAGCTCGTCTCAACTCACTCCGTTCATATTCACTTACGTTTCAAATAATTCTTTGTGGTATAATTATTCAGTTTATTTGTGACAGTATCACCTGATACATTGTCATGCGAGACAAATTTTTGAGCTTTTTATTCTTTTGTCCTTAAAAATATGACCTTTTACTAAAAACGGTGTAAATATTTATATGCACAGTAAAAATACGTTTTTGTAATCGACAATACCTGAATTCGTGCATAAATTGTTTTAAAATTCACCCGAAGGTTCAGAAAAAATTTGACTTGTCATTAAAATCCGGGCTCTACTCATGAGACAAACTCAACTGATTGTACCATTTGTAAACATGTTACGGTTATGGGACATAAAATAATTTAACTAATAATGTAACCAAAACTGGTCTCTTACGCGAATGCGGCCTTTAATGTTCTTTGGATTGCCGTGCATTAAAATCGGTCGTAGGCCATCTTTATAAGTGAATTTTACTCTCTTCTTACAAGAAATTAAAAAGTAAAAATTTGGAACCGTATTTAAGAAAAATTTGAAATGTTCCGGGGGTTTCGTGTGACCCCGAACATTTCAAGAATGCTTTTAAAAAGCGCAGAACTTAAGCCAATTCGATAAGGGAATTTTCATTTTGGAAAACAAATCTTAGGAATGGTTTAGCCACTAGTGAAGTTCACAAACGAACGTAGGTTTTGAAAAAAGGAAAGAAAGAAAAAATGAAAAAGCAAACACTATTTCGGTGTCAGGGACCTCAAAACTTGTATTTCCGTTAAAATATCAAAATCAATTTTCCGCAGCATTTCAGAACTTCCCCTATTTTGTAGTGTGTGGCCCCTAGTTTTGCATGTTAACGAGGAAGTTAAAATACATATCTTCAATAATGTAGTGGGAGGGAATCCATTTTTTGTTTAATTTTTGCTATTTTCGAAAATTCTGAAGTTTGACTAAATGTGGAACGTAACACATTTTTATCAACTTAATAATAATAATAATAATAATAATAATAATAATAATAATAATAATAATAATATAATGCTAATGTCCTTATTAGTTCTGAGGCTCAAGGCCATAAGGCCTGTTCTTTTGCCTAACCACTTAACATACATTTATAGAGAGTAGTAACATTTGAGAGAAAGGGGAGGTAATGTGTAAGAGTATTTAGGACTGGGAGTGAGAAACTAGAGACCATACGGTATACGCCTTAAGCGATTGAGTAAATCCAGAAAAACCTCTATGGGAATGGCGGTGGAGGGCCGAACATTGCCGCTACGTAATATTGGAAGATATATAAGAGCAAAAAGGAACATAATCTGGAAAACGAAAATCCGAAACAGGAAGAAGGAATAGCGACTAAGAACTACTTACAGAGAAGAGAGATTAGAGGGAAGCTTACTTTCCTCTAATCAAGCAAAAAAGCTTAAGGAAAAGAATTGGAGTGCTTTTTTAGAAAATTTCGAAAGTAGCCTAAGGACCCCAGAAATAACAGATCCGATTCTATATCCTAGGGTCGCGTCATCAAACAAATTGACCGGGGAATGTCCATTTGGGTGAGAATCGTGTGCACTGTGCCAGCGAAACAAGTTTAGCGTGTTCTGCACAGTGAATTAGAACAAATGTTTCACAGGTCATTTTGCACTCATTGCACTGCAGATTGTGAAGAATTTGTTTCAAAACGAGCAGCGGCTTGTGCTCAAGATGGGTCGAATCGGTAAACAGACTTCCAGGTGTCACGAAAGAAAATATTTTCCCATACAAACGGCAAAAAAAATTATGGATTGATTGAATTTGGGTGCGAATAACGACAGTACGTTCTCGCATCGCGTCGTTCTTCGGCAAAGAAAACAAGCTTTTGACAAATTGGCAGTCGTAGAGGAAAGGAAACAAACCGAACGTCAACTTTACCGTTTTGGAATTGAGTATGTTGTCTTCAGTACTATTTTCAATAAGAAATCACAATTTATTAAAAATGAGTCTATACAAGAACGTAAGTCATCGCACAGGAAAAATGTGGAGCAGCTTTCGAGAAAATATTACCGATTGACTATACTTCAAGAGTACAGCACTTTTATGTTAATTTCATTATTAATGTTTTTTGTTGTTGGTTGAATGACAGCCGTCTCGTCTCAGATCATTCATAAAGTGGTAATTAACTTTTGAATTCTCAGTTGATGTCGTGGGTTATGGCGTGTTGTGGCTGAGTGCCACTGGTTTGTATTGATGTTTCCGGGCGCGTTAACTACTAAGGTAATTTGACCCGTAAATGTAGTTTATGATTTTATCTTTGTGTGGAGGTGGCGATGATCCCCCCCCCCCGTTTAATGGCGAGGTCTGTCGCCGATTGACACGTTAGCTTGCAGGATTTCCCCAACAAGGTATCTCCCACCAGCGGGTCTCGACCCCAGCCGGGACAAGCTCTAAGCTCCCGACATGTACGGTTGTGTAATGCGTATATGTGTGTAAATAAGGGGCGATGAAAGGTCAAGGAAGAGGAAGAAAAGGTCTTGCGCGTCCCGAAGCCCGTTTGTTAGGCTACTACTTCTGCATTCGCCGGTGCTGGTCGGAGAAACCACGGAAAACTATCGACCAGAGCAGGCGGCCGCTAGAATTTTCCTCCAGACGACAGCTGATTTCAACGTAACTGTCTTCAAAAATCTCTCCACCGTCGGGACTCAAACCCTACTATAGAGTGATTTTCCTAAGGATGAGCCAAAGTGACAGTTCACGAAAACGAGTGAACATCACATGTATTTCAGGGAAGTATCCCTCCGCCGCGACAGCTAATCAGCTACGCCCCTTCGTAACGTGCTAATGGTGCCTGTGAAAACATCCCTATGCTGAAGTCTTAACAGTTTTGCTAAGGTATATGCACGAACGCGAGACCGGGAAATATATAAATTTAATTTCGTATGTGGAAAATCTAACATGCTCTCACAATCAGTAAAAGAAAACTGCCACGAATGTGAATAGAAAGCTCTCAATTGCAGCTCGCCACACAACAGCACAAAGGCGGGAACCATGTGCATCAGTATGCATTCAAGTATCGGTTTTAAAATAATATTTATCAGACAAAAAGTAAATCTAATGTAATATATGAAGAAAAAAATAATTTTTACAGAAGAGCACATAACACTGCACTTCCTAATTTCAATTATTTCTCCTGGCGCACTATATTTTTGTCGGACGAGGACATCACAAAAGGAAGAGCCGAAGCCATTTACTAGTTAGCCAACTGCAAATGAACGAATGCGGGAAGGGAGTCTAATAAGCTCAAGGGCACTACGACCACAGAACCTTCAGTTATGTTGCCAGCACTAGCTGTCACTTTGGCTCATCCTTAGGAAAATCGCTCTATACCTCCCCGACAAAGTGACAGCAGTAACATCAGTAGATGCCCCGAGGCACCTAGGCCGGTCCACGGGGTTGGAGACTCTTGTATAACCAGAGGGTGGGTCCCAGAAGATGCATTTTCCCCCGTGCGCCAGCGCCTAGCTGTGGGCGTGGAGGCGGCGGCGGTGGACAGGTGAGGGGGCCACCGGAAGCAGGAAGAGGGGAGCGGCGCTGGCCAATCCTTGGCGCCCTTATCTCGCGCAGCGCGATTGCCAACGGCGCCCGACCCTGCCCTGCCCTTCTCCTGCAAGTGTTGCGAGACGGAAGCCTGTCTGTGAGGACACGAGATTTTGCAACTCCGAACACCAGGAAGTATCCAATAGAAGGGAATTTGTCGGTGGCGTTGGAGCGTTCCAGTGAAAATAATGGGTGTAGAGCGGGTTTCAAACTTTTATGTGAGAAGTTTTCTCTGTGGGTGCAGCGGAGGACGAGTGTTCCCGACCCTGCCCTGCTCCTAACCATAAGCAGTGGCACATTAATCCTTTGCGGGGGTTGGGGAGCATACCCCCTTCCCCAAGGATTAGGGGGAAAATGCAGGAAAAATAAAAATAAACTAGAAAAAATTGTAGAAACGTCTAAAATGTATCGACATTGTAGTCATATGTACACTACAAAAATAATATAGAATATAACAAATATGTTTGTTATTTAACAAAAATCTATGATCCCCCCCTCCCTCATGTTCGGCTGGATCAACACTGGATCATAAGGATTGTGCGGGGGCGGCTTTCGCGACCGCTTCTTTTTGTGGCCGAGAGGAGGAACGGCAGCCATATTGAGATACAATGGGAATAGTTACGGATAATAACGATCATAGTCACATTTTGGTAATTTGTCAGAATTTGAATTTTAAAGTTTTAAGTCGATAATCCAATATTAAAAGCTTGGGAGAAAATAATTAAACAATGTAAACCACAACTCATTTCAATACAGATAATAAGAAATCTAGTTTTTAAGAACATGGAAATGAACGAAGCAACTTAAAACACGATAAATACAGGATATTGATCGTTCTTTACAGTTAGACCAGGTCAACGGTGAGAGAATCATCTGCAAACTCGATGTCACTTTTATCTTCTCTCTCTGCATTTCCACAAACTTAATGTTCTGTAGAAAGCATGAACATCAAGGTTTACCAAAAAGCGTCATATGCAATAAGTCCCCTAGCTTTGCATGTTTGATGGATAGTGGTTGCTA
Source organism: Teleogryllus oceanicus (assembly GCA_964035755.1). NCBI lineage: Eukaryota > Metazoa > Arthropoda > Insecta > Orthoptera > Gryllidae > Teleogryllus > Teleogryllus oceanicus. The sequence continues at coordinate 25,408,561 of CAXIVR010000012.1, read as the reverse complement.
CTTATTGTTAGTTGCCTGTTCGCTGTCAATGCTACTTAACGCACTCGACTTGTATGCGAACAAGTACCCATTTATAACATTTTTTGTAGCATAATCAAGTAATGCAGAAAGATTATGACAAATGTAACACACAATTCTTCTCGCTTTTAGGTTACGTTGTAAAATGAATAGATTGCTGTGACCATAGAGAGGAGAAAAGGTTTTGGACCCTGATCTCTTTTCCTCGTGAGCGCATGGACCTTGCTCATTTTTAGCCATTAGGTCAAATCTTTCTCCTTTATTTACAAGGAGACTGATTTTTTAGCCAAACATAATCATATTTGCATTCTGTATGTGTAAAGCAACCAGAGGACTCTAAAAACTCCTTTTCGACAACAAAAATGGACAATGATAGTTTATAGCAGTAACCCTTCATGTGTAATCAATTCGCGTCATCCAAGAGAAATCACTTTGAATAAATGAGTTATACTTCTTTTTTTGTGTTCGTCAAGAAGAAAATTTTTTGTAGTCAGACTTCAAGAAGCCGAATTGTAATTATACAAGTGTCTTTATATCGACCTTTTGAATTTGTCGGTGAGTGAATAGATGTAACGGATTTGGTATCGGATTCTTATTTTGCTATCCGGTAAACTTAGTCATGGTGAACGAAGTCAAGGCCATATAAAACAACCGGGAACTACTAGTACAAATCGAGGACTCAAGAAAACGTGCGGGGATAATACCCCATATTTAAAAAAAACAACATACGGGGACGCATGACCCCCGCCGGAGTGATGCCCAGGGGCGGATGCAGCCGATCACTTTGGAGGGGGCCATCATAGATTTTTGTTAAATAAACATTTGTTATATACTATATTATTTTTGCAATGTACGATCTGGTAGGCCGAGGCCCGTAGCGGACTGTCGAGCCAACGAACATGAACAGTGTGTATCTTTGATCCTGGTGAATAAGCTGATAAGTAAAAAAAAACTTACATTTTACAGGGGAGCAAAAAACAACTTTAAACTAATGCTGTAGATAGGGAGTAATTGATATTCAAACAAAACCTACACAAAAATAGTTTTATTTGAATATCATTAATCCCTAATTTAATTCATTTAAATGTTTCTTTTTTGCTCTCCTGTGAAATTAAGTGTGTATGACTTATCCGCTTATTGACCGGGATCAAAAGATATGATACTGTACAATACTATTTTTAAACAATTACATAAATATTTAAATCAATTTGTCAAATAAAAGAAGGCAACAAAGGGAAACTCTGGGCCCGTGGGGGGTGGTGGTGTGGCGCGTGGTCGCCTGGCCATCGCGTCGCACAGAGCGAAGCGCAGCGGCGGCGGTTCGCAGCGCCAGCCAGCCAGCAGCGTCGCGCCGCTCCGGGGAAGCTGCGGCTGCGGCTGCTGCTGCACGTGCCCTTCCGGAGCGGCGTTGCCACGCCTCGCGCAGCTGACGCCGCCCACGCCCACGCACCGGCACGCACTCACGCGCACGCACGGCCCTGCGCCGCCGCTTGGGAGATCGCTGCGCCGCGCCTCGCCACGCTGCGCCCTGCTTTGCGCACGCGACGCAACGACCTCTTGCGGCTGTGGCGAGGTCTCCGATAGGCCTCCTTCATAATGCCACTTAAGGCTCATTCGCAATGCAATCACAAACGCCAACGCTCGCATAGTGAGACACTGTTTACATTAACATAAGCGAAGAGTTGGCGTATTCACAATGACGAACATAAACATAGGCAAAATAAGAGTTTCTATTGGCTATGAGACATTCTAGTTTACTATTGGTTGGATATGAGAATCGATTTCGAGATATCAAAACAAATACGACAAACACAACCACGCAGCACACGAATAGTTCGCCTATCGACTTCGATACTCGATTTTGAGTTATCGAACTGTGATTGGCTCATTCCTTATGTCTGACATAAGCATAAGCACAGAAGCTTGAAGCTTGCAAGCTCTTAAGTTAACGTCTTACGTGTTATGCTTATGCGAACGCATTGTGAATGAGTCCACTTGTAGACGTAGTCCTGACTTTTATGTTAACGTCATGCTTATGCTTATGTTTGCATTGTGAATGGGGCTTTACACGTAAAGGTGGCTCCACACATTCGTTATTCGGCGAACACCGAACAACCGCTCGCCGAATCCCGAGCAGCTGATGTGGTCGGTGAATGTTCGCTTACTTTGATGTGTCCAAAAGACCGACACGCGGTGGATAGGGCGAACCCCGAATGTTCGTCACTCGGCGAATAGCATCCATACTACTCGGGATTCGGCGAGCGTTTGCTCGGTGTTCGCCGAATAATGAATGTGTGGAGCCGCCTTAACGTAATGCTGTAAACTTATACTTAGTTTTTTTTTTCTAACCTGGCGGCTGAGGGTAGTATCTCTAAGATGGAATTCGGCACGACTTTTTGAGTCATTCTCAGTCCTGCCGCAAGATGTCGCGTGATCGCGATTAAGCAGTGTTGCATATCAAGTGACACTAGCGGCAGGGCTGAGAATGACTCAAAAAGTCGTGCCGATTTCCATCTTGGAGATACTACCCACAGCCGCCGCGTTAGAAAAAACCCAAGTATTGCCGTAAAATTTACACGTAAAAACAAGCATTCACAATGACGAACGTAAGTTTCGCCTGAACCAATCAGAATTCAACGTACTGAAACTTGATCGATTCGTTTCTAGCTCGGTGGAAAGATCTTTTTACCATAGTTTCTAGCTTTTTCTTCGACATTTTTGTCGATTTGGCTTTATATATTTGCGAGTAGCTGTTGTAGTAGTGCTCGCATTTCCTTCGTCATATAAGTAAGCATTCTCTCGTAATAAATTCACGAGTAATTCGTCGAACCTAATTAGCTTATTCGCCATGTCATGTTAAAGTCATTATAAAAATTGCTCATTTTGAATTCTTACTTTGAATTCACTGCACGCATCAAAACTGTTCGCAAACTAGTTTTCTACATTATAATAACAAAATGGCATAACCACAAACTAACTCAACACAATCTGAAATCGACCTTCCACTCTTCTCTCTGCTGGGTGTTCAGTAGAATTGCGACGTAAACTTAAGGTAAAAGCTGGGAGCTTGTGAACTAAGTTTACGGGCTTACGTCTACGGTTACGTCAAGGCGTTGTGAATGGTTTCGCTTAGTAACTGATTTGTGGGTTTTCCGGCAACGTTACGTTTATGTTTGAGTTTGCATTGTGAATGAGGCCTTGCACCGCGTATACCGCCGGTATGCCTTCGATGTACCGCCGGTATACTATTCGAAGTGTATAAAAAATAGTTCATAAGTGTGGTAATCCTCTAAAATGTCATTGAGATTTTTGAAAGCTTTAAAACAGATGCGAAAAATAACTCTTTTGCTACCGAGAGCCAATCAATCTTCCGCATCCGTTAGCGCTTTGAAGTGCGGCAGACTGTGAAGTTTCAAACCGTTCTTAAAGCTGTTAAGAAAATTTGCTAGCGCAGGCGAAGGCACCGCATGCCAGTTGCAATAACCTATGGCTCATCATGTTTCAAGGGCGGGGAGAGGGGAGGATGCGCGTCTGGACGGTCAGTAAACACCGCAAAATATTGCGGTAAACAGCCGTCTGGCCGTTCGTAAGTCACGCTTCTGTCAAGTTACTGTAAAAATGGAGTGTGCTCGTGATCTAGGAGTTCATACTTGGGGTTTCAGAAAATCTCAAAATAAAAGGCAACGGTAGAGGTAACTTCCATAAAGTGCGGTATACTCGAAATCATGTTCAGAATACGCCATGTCTTCCAGAGTACACTTGGGTTTTCGTAATGTGGCACCTGAGGGTATTATCTTCAAGATGGAATATGGCCCGGGTTTTTGCGTCTTTCTCGGTCGTGCCGCCAGAGGTCGCATGCGTCGAGCGTATCAAGCAGTGCTGCTCAAGCGACATCTAGCGACACTACCGAGAAAGACGCGAAAAGCCGTTACATATTCCATCGTGAAGACGCCCCCAGGCGCAACGTTACGAAAACCCAAGATAAGTGCCGGCGCAAACATGGGCAGACCGGTTGGTCGCCCGGGGTTAGTTAAAGTAGTTAATTAGTTAAAGTTGTATTAGTAGTTAATTAGTTAAAATAAATTAGTTAAAGATTGAAAAATAAATTAGAACTCGGGAATATCGTACTTTTTTGTATGTCGCGGTACAGTAGTCTGACTTTTCATAAAAAATTTATTTAACACTAACGAAAACAACCAAATTTTTTTAGCGTTTTAAGCTCACTATGGAAATTGTATTATATGATCAGTAAATACTTTTACTTAAATTTTTGTTTAAAATATATTTCCAACAACTTTTTCTAATTTAAATATCATTTATATTGTTGAAATAAGATAGCTAGAAATAAGATAGTTTCTTGATAAAACTTTCACTTTTTTTTCTTCGTGGGGCACTTTTCACCATTACCCGAACCCAAAATTGTCTAGCTCCGGCACTGGTAGTAATGCGACATCGGCAACAAAACATCGATGTTCCCAAACATGAATGTTCAACATTAAAACATCGATGTTAAGAAAATATCGACCAAAAATCATCGATGTTTTTTTTAAGCGGGTTTAGTTTCCTGTGACATGAAATTCGGGCGCAGCACAATTTAATTAGACAAAATTTAAATTTTTTGAAAATTCAAACAAAAATTTGACAATTTAAATAGCCAAATTTGTTAAATTATAATTAATATTTAACTGAAAACAAAGCTAAAAAAAGTATACTAACAATAGACAAAAATTATTCTAAAACTCCATGCCCTCAAGGTCATCTCGTAGGGCCAGTCATCAGTCACCAAGGGTATGGGAACGCCTACCCTCCTACCCTCACGGTGCATGCTTGTCCGTCCCTTCGTGTGCGAAATACGAGTGAAGACGTGGGAAGAAACAGTGCATCAGGGTCATCTCGGGCGGGATGTAGTCTCGTCGATGAAGATAGTACGAGTATAAACGGCGTTCGTTCAATTCGAACACAAACTGACTTTGGTGCCATTAGTTATTAATATTATTTCACGTTTTTAGTTTTAAAAAATTGTGATTGTTGTGTTTTAAAAAATTGTGTGGGTTTTAAAAAATTGAAATTGTGAAAATTGTGATGATGGGAATTTTTCAGTCATAAATAAAACATCGAGCATAAAACATCGATATCAGAAAAAATAGACTTCGATACATCTATGTTTCTATAAAAACATCGATATCACATCCTATTGCGGAGCTCCCGTCCGTCGCGGTCGTAATGCTTTGGCAGTGTGGTCTTTTGCTCACACGTATTCTCCTTGCAACGAAATACTCTACTTGGATGATAGAAAGACCAGAGGTTTTTTTAAGGCGGGTCAATATTCTCCTGTTCTGCGCAGGTTCAGATTTGTCATCGGTCACATGACGAAAATGGCGCCTCGATACGAAGGCGAGTTTTGTGCATAATTGGTGAGGGAAAGAGTTTAATTACGGAATATTATTTGCCAGTAACAAAAAATGAATCATTACAGAACTCGTATTTAAAAAATGTCACTGAACTTGTTCTTGAATATTACAGTTACAATGTTATAAATTATAGTCGAATTGTATGATCACATTAGAAGTTCTTCGCCCGGCACAGTCCACGACGCGTCATGCGAACTCGGAGTGATTGTGGGCCGCATTGCTGCGAGATGTGCAATGCTACACCGTCTCCTTGAATCATGCTCCGTTGTCTTGAAAGACATCGGATGTCTCCGATGTCTTGCGAAGGACGGAACTTCCGGAAATATTTTCGCAAAGTAAGCATTTTGTACATCAGCAATTTTAGTATTATTGCGCATATTGAGCATGAATTCAGAAGCGAAGGGAAAATTATTAGAGGAAAGAAACGAACGTGCCTAGTCATGCAAGAAATAATTTATTACCTACAATTATAAAGGAAAGGTAGAACAGTGTAGCTCAGAGTTACGACTTTCTTATATCAAAGTGTTTTATTCTTTCCTTCTTCCAACCCTCCCAGCTTACAGGAATACTGCGGGGGTGGTACGATTCAGTAATCTGTTTTCTGGTAGTGCATCTAGTCCTCCGTATCCTGATAATAGAAATTTGGCCCGCAATTTAACAATGATGTATATCGATTTGCGACTGATCTCTACGCCCATCCCCTTATCAGAGAATGTCTTGTGTGAGTCTTAGGTGCTTTCATTGTTCATAACTCCGCTACGTCTATTTATGATGGCCTCCTTCCTTCCCTTCACGCGGGCGTCCCTCTTACCAAATTCTGAGTCATATTACGCGGCAGCATTCGGCGGTGAGTGCGTGTTGGAGTGGCTGCTAATGAACGTAGGTGAAACGCGGCCAGCGTTGTACCCCGGTATCAAGAGACGGCCAAAGGGCAAATCCTGTAATCCTGGGTAATTGTTTTAGAGCCATTGTCGGGGGCCTAATTGACGATTACGTCCGTTTGCCCGGAGCTCCGCAGGGGCGCCCCTCGCCTCGCTGTGCACCGCGCTCCCCGCCAGGATCCTGCCCCGCCCCGCCCTGCCCCGCCCTGCCCCGCCCTGCCCCGCCCTGCCCTGCCCCGCCCTGCCCTGCCCTGCCCTGCCCTGCCTGCCTGCCCTGCCCTGCCCTGCCCTGCCCTGCCCTGCCCTGCCCTGCCCTGCCCCGCCCTGCCCTGCCCTGCCCCGCCCTGCCCTGCCCTGCCCTGCCCTGCCCTGCCCTGCCCTGCCCTGCCCTGCCCTGCCCTGCCCTGCCCTGCCCTGCCCTGCCCTGCCCTGCCCTGCCCTGCCCTGCCCCCTGCCCGCCCTGCCCTGCCCCGCCCTGCCCCTGCCCCTGCCCTGCCCTGCCCTGCCCTGCCCTGCCCTGCCCTGCCCTGCCCCGCCCTGCCCTGCCCTGCCCGCCCTGCCCCTGCCCTGCCCTGCCCTGCCCTGCCCTGCCCTGCCCTGCCCTGCCCTGCCCTGCCCTGCCCTCTCGCCTCTCGCCTCTCGCCTCTCGCCTCTCGCCTCTCGCCTCGCGACGCCCCCATCAGGTCCTGTTTCGACACGTTCCTCGTCTCGCAATGAAGCACGAAGTCGTTTTGCCAGATTGCTCGCGGAGCTGTGCATCCCTCCGTTTCCTTAACTTGTGTCGCCGTCAAGAAGTGGTAGTGTAATCAATAGAGACCGGATTTTTATGTAATTACATATTCTTTGTCTATCTCATACCGAATTTTAATCTTGGCGAATTGTCGCCATCCTAACGCAATATCCAATTTTTTCGTTACATGTTTTTACATATTTGGTACTATATTTTCAAAAACATACAGCAATTTTTCCTACACTATTCGTGGATGCTACTGCCTACTCTGCTCGAGGTACATACGCTACGCGAAGACGCGGTCGGATATCCTCAGTTTGGCGCGCCTGCTTCAGTTATTTCAGGGTGGGAAGTACGCGTCAGCGACAGATAATTTTCAACTTGATTATTACAAATCAACAAAATCATTATTGACGCCGTGTGTGGTGACCTTTAATCTTAATTTCCAAGAAACTTTGGCCATCGCCGTCGTGAAACACATCGATGATAATATCCGATGCTGCAGTGATAGTTTGCTGCTAGTAGATATCGCTAGTTTGTACGATGACTTGTATTGCGTCTAGTCTGGCTGCTAAACTACATTCCCGGATAACAATTTGTGAAGGTTTTACTACCGATGGGAAAGTTGTATGACGCAAGTGTGCATCATTTGCACCTTTCCAAATGAATTTTAAAACGTTTGGAATGTTTTTAAAATTTATGTAGGAGATTTTTATAAAAGTAAGTTCGTATTATGTAAATGTGTTTATAATTAGAGTATTTTAATATTACGTATTATATCCGATTTTACATATTTATTACATATTTATGTACATATTTTCATGCGTCATACTACACATTTTACCGGTCTCTAGTGATCAGTGTAGTTCTTCTCATCGTCATGGATGTTTTGTTGGCAAGAGTGTTACAATTTTCTGATGATTTCCTTTCATCACTCAGAAGGAAAGAACAGTTCACAAGGAAACGTATGGAGCGTAGTTTTTTTTTTTTTTTTTTTTTTTGGAATGGGAGCCAAAGAGGTAAGAAAAAAATGGCTTCATTGGGTACACATTTTTCTGGACTGATAAACCTGTTGAAAATAATTAAGAAAATCGAGTACATATGATTTTCTCCATCACTTTACCGCTGCATTCGATATGTAGAACGAAAAAAACCTTTCCTCCCTTTTTTTGCCAACAAAATCCATTATTAATGGATCGGAGTAATTCCAGTATTCTTTAAACACTTCGGAACTTCTAAATTTTGTCAGAATTTTGTCTCGCCAATATAATGATACTATCGTTTGAAGAAATATTTATTAGAGATTTTAGAAGAAATGCTTATTATCCTCACTTTTGTAAATACTTTCCAACCCTTGATGCATCACCTTGTGTATCATATGCTGACATTTCTGGCCAGTGCCGGGTGGCGTTTCTAGCGTGTGAGCCAAGAATCTTGGTCTGACGTCCTCCTTCATCGCTCAGTTGGGTTTGTTGCTTGGGGTACATTTCCATTACAGTTTTTACCTTAATACAAAGCTTATCCATTATTTTGATCGGTAATTGTTTTGTATGTGGTCAGTAAGTGGCGGATTTTGATGACTTAAAGCATCGCCAATAATGATGAAGAAAATGCTCATAAAATGTTTTAAAAATGCCCTAAAAACAAAAAAACAAAAACAAAAAAAAACAAAAAATGACGTCAAACTACTATCGCAACTACTTCAGATGAACAACTCAACCTGTTGGATATATTATTGATGTAATAGAAACTTCTTCCTTTAGTTCAAGTGAATTCAGCTTCCAAACGTTTGGTTTGGACTGTTCTTTACAAAAAGTCTCTGTCTTTATTTATCGCGAAATGGCCGATAGTGAGAACGGCGACGGGAGGAGTCACAGAAACCTTAGATTACATAGGCGGACATAACGATCATGAGCGAAGAAATCGAAAAGGCTACTTAGGAATTCTGTAGTGAGCATTTGTTGAATCTCGCAAGTATTGTTTGAAGCAAGTACCATTAAAATATTAAAATCGATGAAATCAGCGAAATATGCATTAAAAGTGACGTAAAAGGTAAAAAATGACTTTTAGTCAAAATCGACGAAAAACATATTTTAAAAATTGACATCACAATGGATCATTTCCCTTTGTCATAGCATAAAATAAATTTATATACTTAATGACATTGTTGTGTAGTGAAAAAAAGACATTTCATTAAAATCCGCCCCCTAGTGATCAGTCGGTCATCGTGAATGAGGAACTTGGTCCCTTTGCCCGCATTAATGGTACAAACACCGTCATGGAACCATGGACCATCTCGGGCAGAAATGTAAAGGTGCAGGACCGAGAAGGGTCTGATGGCTTCCTCGGCGTGATATATGAAGAGCACGAGGTGTGTGTGTGTGGGGGGGGGGGTACTCATTTGCTCCCGGGGAAGCGGTAATGATCGCGGGAATCCTAAGTAGGTCCGTCAGGCGCCGATAGATGGCAGGCGGTATCCGTGATACCCGTATTGAATATTTTCCCTTTCTAACGATCTAATAGGACTTGAAGTTTCTTAAAATGCTAGATTTTTTACTGGGTTCATTAAGAACATTATTGTAAGTCATCCTGAACGTTTGCATTTTGCAAATAAGTGTTAAGAAATACATAGTTCTTTTTACTTGTCGAGTGCATGTGCCCTTCAAGGAAAAATCAGTTCGAAATCGGGAGGGGTTTGTTTTTTATTTAATCGTACTTTTATGACATTCTAACTTTGATTTTTTTGTTGCAATTTGAAGTTGTTCTTCGCTTTGAAATGGAGTATTCGAGGTTAAGGAAGCTTGGGAAAATGGTGAAATATTCGGAGAGACACTCTGGAGTTACACCGATTTATTCATATATTTTTGTGAAAAATATTTATGAATAAAAACTAGTTTTTTTCTTTCAACAGGGCCAATGTAAAGGTGAAGTGAAAGTGAAAACAGTATGAACTTTTTTTGTTTTCATCAGGTTTGTCAGACACGAAAAGTATAAATCCCGCAGGGCCAATTTCGCTGTTTTATCCCACTCCTCCCTTTCGCCACTGTGAAGATTTCCTGAATTCGATACGGTGTTAATGAACCGTCGCGCCGGGTATAATTATAGATTAAAAAATGTTAACGATTGTCATCTGTCGCAGCAGATTATAAAGTTTCTGCCATAATAAGATTAGCATAATCAACTACAAGGAAGTTAGTCATAAATCTGCAGACATGACGGACATCCGTTGTTTTGAACTCCGTAGATAACTAGGGGACAGCGCACCCGGACATCCGTAAGTCTTTGTAAAAGAACTTCGAATGTTCTTAGGGCAGATTGTATCGCTTATTTACGAACTCGAAAATAAATTAAGTTTAATTGATTCAGTTTCGGACAAATGAATCCTCATCCGCCGTAGTTTTTGGTTGCGAGCAAAGTGGCTGTTTGTTGCATGCTTATTAAAGGAGCCAATTTCAATTAGGTACTCTATCGCCCCTGATCTTTTGATGATTTTTGGAATACCTGGAACTCCTCCGAAAGCATTATAAGAGTATTACGCTCGTATTATGATGCAGAAAAAAGTTGTGGGATTTTTAACTGGACGATGGTTAATCAGTCGGCCTGGTAAGTGTAAAGGTCTCCATTAATGGGATTATTAATGATTAGCTGTCGGGACCATGCTACAGCTGGGGTTATTACGCGATAAGTAAGTAATGGTTCTAAAACAGCACGTACTTTCTCGCCCGTACTTGCAAAATTACGCGAAAAATACTCAACTTTTCGAAAAATTGTACATGACCTTATTTCAAAATATATCATTAAGGAACAGATTTCATTAAGGGAAAAATATCTAACTTCATAATTGTAGTTGTTTAAAAATTTTTTTTCGAAAATGTTTTGCAATTTGAAAATGTTGAACATATTTCAGGGACTTCATGTAAAGAACCTCCCAAAAATTAAAATATACGTTTCAAATTGAAGGGGCCGCGACGTCAACCAGATCGATTGGGTAAAATAAATGTTGGAGAAAATCGGCTTAACGCTTTAGCCTCTAGGGTTGTTCACGGACGGGCGGTCATTGATATTGACAAAACAGGCAGATGGACGTTTTGCCGTCATTCGATTGTTGGGAATCACGGAACCGTAAAATTTGGATTCTGGCTACACCATGTATTAGCGGTTTTTTTTCTAAATTTAGCTACTGGATTTATCCACTTTTTCGTCACCAAGGTCCTGAAATAAGATTTTACTGCCGAAAATTCGCCGTTTTTTCGCAGCGTTGCATAACTTTAT